>JBAMCL010000620.1:1200000-1800000 GCA_037075165.1 Hirtodrosophila histrioides
AAACACCATAGAAAATACTTTCTTTAATAATTTTGGTATTTATTTGATAATCATCATGAAATTTTGACAGCTAATCAAGAATAAGCTCAGTATTGAGCGTCAGAAAACTCAAGATCATATCTTTGAAATTGTGATTGTAAATTGGTTTTATCGATAACATTTTGATTGTAATTCGAATTGAACTACATTCAAAATATAAAGTTTGTTTGAAGGTATGGCTACCTACATACTAAATTTAATATCCCTAACTTATATAGTCTCTGAGATACACATAGAGCACCAAGCATCTAAATATACACTTTATATCATCTAAATTGCCTACTATTTGCCTGTTTCTTACTTTATTATATACTTTTAAGCTGTTTTCAAGAAGTACAGAGTATAGAAGATAGTAGAAACAAGCGGTCACGACACTCTTGTTGTCAAGGGCGTTGGGTAACAAACTCCGATAAGCGACCTCTCCCCCACCCCTACCTCTGAAAGAAATATAAATGAAAATGCATCCTGTTTGCCTGTATTTAACATTTTGTTACGTCTTTGTTTGTCTTGCCGTGTTTGAGCTACTTACTGATAGCAATAGAAGCTGTTACTATATGAAATATACAATATTCTAACTGAAATATATATAATATGTGCTCGTTAGGGTGTACCTATTTTCGGATGCGATTGATATATCATTGTTTTCCTTTTTTCTACTCCCTGTACCCATAAAATGGGTAAAAAGGAGGTATTGGATCTGTGACAAGTTGTATGAAAACGCGCGGAAGCAGACAACTCCGACCCTATAAAGTATATATATTCTTGATCAGTATCAAAAGAGATTTCGATTTGGCCGATCTGCCCGTCTGTCTGTCCGTCGATCTCAGCAACTATAAGAGCTAGAGACACCAAATTTGTAGTATAGGTTCTGTATATTATACGCAGATCAAGTTTGTTTCCAATTTCAGATATATCCCCCAATTCGATAACAAACATTTACAGACCTACAATTTTAAATGATTAAGATAAGTATTCTTTATAAATGTTTCTACGATCTTTTATTTATTTATTTGTTCTGAATTCCTTTTCTATCTATAGTACTCATACTAATCCAACACCTAAGATATCATAGAATGCCAATCTGAAACAATTTCATGTTCTGCTTTGGAAAAAGAATTCCTCCTTCCCCGTTAACCAGTGCAGTAATCAGTAATCACCAATCAAAAATAAACTGATGAACGCAGACAATAATTACAAAACTTGTATCTTTGGCTAACCAAGTTAAGAATTCGTTAACAATTTTATACAATACGATTTCATTGCCATTGACTTTGACTTTTGATTATAGTCATTTAAAGTTTTAACCACCATATACTATATATATAGTTATGTGGCTTTAATTATGGTAAATTAGCAGGTAGCGCATAATAAATTTGTTAATGCTGACAGTCAGGCGAGGCATGTCACCAAACTTTTAACTGATAGCCATGGGAAATAGTTAAATAAAGTTTTACTTATAAATTATGTTAGCTAATTTGCGTGCTTTTTATTTTTTTGCGAGGGATTTTAAACAAACATATTTCAAGCTGCGGTTTTGATTCGAGAAATTGTTGTTTTAAAGTTAGGTATAATTGCGGGAAATTCCATATTCAGTTTGGTATACCATATTTGATATTATTACTACAGGACTACCCTTAATCTTTGACCATATGTTTAATTCTCTTTAAGTGTTACAATATTTCAATGCCCCCGAATTAAGAAAGTGTTGTTTTCTAGTTGGGCATAATTGCGGGAAATTCCATATTCGGTTTGGCTTACCATATTTGATTTTAAATATTAATTAAATATTTTTGCCACAGGACTACCCTTAATTCATGGCCATATGTTTAATGCTATTTAGGTGTTACAATATTTCAATGTTCCCGAATTGAGAAATTGTTGTTTTCTAGTTAGGCATAATTGCGGGAAATTCCATATTCGGTTGGGTTTATCATCTTTGACTTTAAATATTAATGAAATATTATTACTACAGACTACCCTTAATTTTTTATCATATTTTTAATTTTATTTAAGTGTTACAGTATTTCAATGTTCCCGAATTGAGAAATTGTTGTTTTATAGTTAGGGATAATTGCGAGAAATTCCCTGTTCGGGTTGGTTTCCCATATATATGTCTTTAAATATTATTAATACAGGACAACCCTTAATCTTTGACCATATGCTTAATTCTATTTAAGTGTTACAATATTTCAATGCCCCCGAATTAAATCCAAATCGAATATAAACATGTGGGTGTCGTCTTTGCACTTGAAAAATAAGATGTACACACAGCGTATACGTGATGGGGGGATTTTCAATGCGATTAAATAGATTTTGAAGAGAGGGGGGAAAATGGAATATAAAAACATTTTGCATTTGTGAAAAACAAATAAAAATAGTCAGCTTATTGCAGTCGTGCGAAAATAAACAATGCCAGAAATAACAGCAACAGCAACAATTTTCAACATATTGGTGCAGGCGACAAAAATAAAACAGTCAACAATAGGTTTAATTTGAGATCTTTACAAATAGGAAAATGAAAATAGTTGGTTTATTGCAAACTGTGCCAAAAATTCAAAATAAACAAAAGATCAACAATTGTTTCATTTGCAATATTTAACAAAAACTAAATAACATTAGCAAATAAACAAATATTGAATCACAAAAATCAACAAAAGTTTAAAAAAGATTCAAAAATATTTTTGAAAATGCTGTAAAAAACAGAAAAATAAACACAATTGTTCAACACTGGTGGAGGTGAGAAAAATCAAAGTTTAATTTGCAATTTTTATAAAAAAGAAATAAATATAGTTTTGTATAAACAAATGCCTAAAATAACAAAAAACAATATTTTCAATATTTTGGTGCAGGCGACAAAATGAAACAAAATCAACAACAAAATGGAAAGATCAAGAAATGTTTAAATTACAATTTTTACAGTTGCTTTTGTGAGCTTTTTTTTCGATGACTTGCTGTTGTTGTTGTTGCTTTTTGTGGCTGCCATTTCGATACGCTTTAAAGTGAATTGCATTAATTACGCACACTGACACAAACGTATATACACACATACATATGTACATATACGTACATACATATCTATGTGTGTGTGTGCGTGTGCACAATATTTATTTCTAATTAATTTAATTTTTGTTTTTGCTTGCCTTTTTTGTTCGCCGGTGCAGCTTTATGTATGTGTGTATGTGTGTTGAGTGTGGGGGCCGCAGCGTCGACGCTGGCTGCGTGCTTGTGTGTGTGTGTGTGTTTGGGTCGCGCATGAATTGAAAAAAGAACGGCGCACGAAATTCGTACAAGAAAACTTTTAGTGCAAAAGCTTTGCGGTCTGCCTGCGCGCGTGTGTGTGTGTGTGTATATGTGAGCATTTCTGACGTAATTGCCGCCAAGCCAAATCGCAAAACGCACCAATACCAAAGCACAGTTACACACATACTCAGACTGAGAGCAGCAGCATAACAATTGAGCGTGTACAATTTGTTGCTTCTTTGCTGCTGCTGCTGCTGATCGACGTCGCTGCCGCTGTTTGCGTCTTGCCGGTTTCGAAAATCCAAATAACAACAACAATCACGCAGCATAGCAACTAGTGTCGGTGGCGCAAATATAATTAAACTTTCGAATGGGATCAGCAGTAGCAGCAGCAGCAGCGGCAGCCGTAGCAGCAGCAGCAGCAACCGCAATGCTTGACAAGTTTTTTGTTGTTGTTTCTTTTTGTTTGTGCTTTTTCACTCAATTTGGAGTCGCTTGTGCTTTTGAGAGCTTTGCTGCTGCTTCGGCGGCGGCGGTTGGTGCTGGTGCTGCTGCTGCTGCCGCTGCCGCTGCGGTGGCTGCGGCGACTGCGACAGTGTTTCCACTCAATTGCTGTTGGCTTGGCGACGCGTAGTCAAGTTTCATGCCACCAACGATTGCCGTTGAATTCAGTCGTTCAACGAGAGTGACCGCGCACGAAAGCCCCAACAAGTCCACAGCGGATCCGCACAAAACAAAAATTGAATACAGCAACAAACATATACATACATACACACACACAGAGTGAGATATATACATATGTATATGTATGTATGTACATAGGTACTTGTTGTTGCAGTGAGGCATAGATATCGATATCGATAACGCAGCAGTTAAATTCATTAAATTTGTGCAAAAAAGAAAGATATATATAAACTGTATAACAGACGAGCCCAAGCTGGCATATATTTCCATACGTATATTGTCGCATAATAGCAAGAGGAGACGCTCCATCGAGTCAAGAACATTCTAGAACATATTTGCCAGCCGTTGCATAGCCAACTCCTGCTCCTGCACTATCTCTCTCTCACTCTCCACCCACGGCTCTTGCTCTCTCTAGCCACTCTCTCTTGCTGTCTGCTCTTCAAAAGTTGCGTACGTGCCTGGCTGCCCAAACATATGTTTGCCAGCGCAACAACAACAGACAGTACAGCCAGAACTACAACAACAACAACAACAATAACAACTGCACCTGAAGCTTCAGTCGCCCGCCGTTAAACCTAACATATGTTGGCCGCCAGAGGCCGCTCTGCTCAAAAAGTGCAGCTGTGTGCGTGTGTGCCAAAAATCGTATAAATAGTAGGCAACAACAAAAACGAGGTAAATCAAAATAAAAGAGTTTTTGCGTCTTCTTCTGCTCGCGAGTTTTCGTGTGTGTGCAGTGTACAAATCAAGATAACAATAACCAAACAACAACAACAAGTAGAAGCAGAAGCAGAAGGAAAAGAGCGCAATAGTGAGTGCAAGTGCAATTGAAAAGTTGTCACAGCTGCCCGCACCCCCCGACCTGCCACGCGTCGTAACTGAAGTGCACACTTGAAATTTTTGTTGTAACTCTTGTAAAAGATTGTGCGGATTCTGCCGCCCACAACAGCATTCATATGAAACCGGAAAATTGGCTCGAATCGTCATCATCATCAACATCCACATCAACTTCAACAGCATCATCTTCAACAGCAGCAGCTGCAGCAGCTGTGACGTACAATGCAAAGGTAAATGTCACGCCCACGACACGCCCCTACTTTAGTCCTTCACCAGCCATCACTCTACCCCTACAAAGCCACCCATCATATTCACCACCCACAAGTTGCAGCCACACCCACACACATTCGCACACACATACACACTCAAGACATTTTCAACTGTAGCATATGGCGTTAAAAAGTTTCCAATGCGTAGCTCGATAAAAATGTTCTAGCTGTTTTACTTTATTCATACATATACTCGGTTCCCAATCGAAAACAGAGTTTACTGGGTTTTTGTAAAGTTCCTCCATCGAAACTAAAGCTAAAGCAAGCGAATTTTTGTACAGATAAAGTTTCAGCTTTTCTTCACCCTCCCCGAAATTGGGAAAATGTATATTTTCTACATTTCTAAAGCTAGAGTCATGAAATTTAGTATGTGTGCTACTAAAGAGCTCCTTAAAAGATTTGATAAATTATAAACATGCCACGCCCACTTCCGTCTTCGAAAATGAGCAGTGAGTATAAAACAGTCGGGAACTTACTTGTGCATATTTGCTTTCAGTTATGCTTCTTTTATGTACCTTGAAGTGCGTTTATGGCATTTGTTGCTGCTGTTGTGGCTCATTAAGTGCCAAGAATTTTCTTGTCTCAACGTTTTTGTTTTTCGATCAAAATGAAAAACAAAAAAAAAAACAAAAAAAATACACAAATACACGACGCTTTCAATCGAGACACATTCAAATTTATGCAATGCAATTGAATTGAAATTCAAATTCAAATTCAATTCGAATTCGATTTTCGATATTGTAATTCCAGTTCGATACGAAATGCGTGGCACAAAATGTACATAGTACGTACATTTTCTTACATGTCGACGTACGTAGTCTATACATATATCCGGGTTCATTAGCGTAGCGCGCAGTGAAACCTAATGACTTGGTCACTTTTTTTGCATTTGGCAGGTTTTTGGATTGGGGAGGTGGGATAGCCATTGGGTCACGTGTGAGCCACAGGCCCAGGTCCAAAACCCAAACCCAAATCGAAATCGGAACCCCTAGCCCCTAGCTCAGGCCCAGACACATTTCACAAGCGCAAATTACATTTTGACGCTGCTAGCCCTCACTAATTACATTACATTACATTACATTGCTCTTTATACTTTATACATGTGTGTGTATAACACTTGGCACAATGGTTGCACCTATTTTTTTTTTTTTTTGTATTTTTATTTCTTTCTTTCTTTTTTTTGTTGTATTTTTGTGTCACTTGTGCAGGCAATGCACGTTGCCAAACACCGCCCAATTGGACTATCAATGGGCCCTAGACATACCTATATGTGCATTTATATTAAGTATACACAACAAAACTTAATTGCAAAAACTGCAAGGATGTGCTCTAATTGGAGCACATCCCAGCCACAATTTTTGTATTCTCTGCTAATTAGATAGCTTAGCTTACATACCAAATTTGATGACTATATCTTTTGCCAAAAACGGATTAGGGATCGTAGAAATATTGTACATAAGAAGAATGAGATTTCAAAAACTGCAAGGATGTGCTCTAATTGGAGCACATCCCAGCCACAAGTTTTTTATTCTCTGCTAATTAGTTAGCTTAGCTTACATACCAAATTTGGTGACTATATCTTTTGCCAAAAACTGACTAGTGATCATGGAAATATTCTACATAAGCTACATACAGAAAAATGAGATTGCAAAAACTGCAAGGATGTGGTCTGATTGAAGAACTTCTTAACCACAGTATCATCTTTAATTCCCTGAAATTTAGATATATCATTTCATGACTATATCTTCTGTCAAAAACTGACTCGGGATCATAGAAATATTCTACATAAGCTACATAAGGAAAATGAGATTGCAAAACTGCAAGGATGTGGTCTGATTGAAGAACTTCTACAGCAGAGTATCATCTACAATTCCCTGAAATTTAGATATATCATTTCATGACTATATCTTCAGTCAAAAACTGACCTCTACGTAACAATTTAGTTATATCATTTCATGACTATATCTTCAGTCAAAAAGTGACCTCTAGGTATGAATTTAGATATATCATTTCATGACTATATCTTTTGCCAAAAACTGACTCGGGATCATAGTAATATTGTACATAAGGAAAATGAGATTGCAAAAACTACAAGGATGTGTTCTGATTGAAGAACTTCTACAGCAGAGTATCATCTACAATTGCCCTGAAATTTAGATATATCATTTTATGACTTTATCTTCAGTCAAAAACTGACCCCTACGTAACAATTTAGATATATCATTTTATGACTATATCTTCAGTCAAAAACTGACCCCTACGTAACAATTATATAGAAAGCTTCAATAGGGCAGAATAAGCTTATAATACTGAGAATATGTGTTGTAACTAAAGAACTTCCTAGCTTTAATACCAAATTGCATGACTATAGTTCATTTTTCTGCCCAATCATATAATATGAAATATTCGTTCAGTCTGCTTACGCATTCGTTGTCACAGACCCGGGCAAATTATGTAAACAATTGGTTTGTGTTGTGGGGTATTTTAGTCTTGTTTTTTTTCCCTGTTCACCTTTATACTGCACATTCTGCACGACTATCAATTGATAATATCGATTGTTCCCAGTTCTGGATCGTTTGTTTGCCCTGCTGTTGCGTGTGTTGTCACAAGTTACAGAAAAGAACAAAAGCAATGTTTATTTGGTGCAAACATGCATACTATATATAGGCTAGATTATAGAGAAACAACCTTATAAACCAGATGGGAGGGAGGGAGCAGTTCTTCATAGTTGTAGCCGTGGCAGAGTGCAGTCTTTCATCTACATAGATCAAGATGTTCTCTCTGATGTTTGCCTTTTGTTTCTATTGGTTTTACTGCTCAAGAAGGTTAATAACCTGCCTTCAAATTAGCCAATCGCTTGAGTATATATATTTATTTTTATTTTTTATTTGAAGCTTTTAAGCAGCATCTACCTGAAAACTTTGATGAATGTGTTGCGCGTTTGTTTTGTGAGTGTGGCACACGCTCCGTTACGATGTTTGTTGGCTTCTGACCCCATTCAAAGTCATATGGGCAGCAGCAACTGTTGTTGTTCTTGTTGTTCTTGTTGTTCTAAGCTGGCACATGGCAAATAAATAATCTTCCCTCGTGCCTGGGGCCCAATTGGACTTACATCTCTGGATACGATAGGTAAATGGCCTACGCATTGTATTGTCATTCAGCATGAAACCGAGTCAGTGGAGGGTATTGTTCCCAACTTAAGATTGACAAAAAATTTGAATTACATATAACAAAAGCGCGTGTCGGGACTTGAGGATTAAGATTGAGCTAATATAGTTCGAGAATAAGACGAATCATAAGGTTTATATGTGCACTGGATATGTGTAACATTGTTTTTAAGCATTTTAGCTTATAATTCCCAACTGGTTGGCGCGCTACTGTAATGTACATCCGAGCAAAAATTGTATATTTTGAATTAACGAGTTTACTCTCTTAGTTTAGTGAGCATTTTCATTAACAATCGAATTCTACAAAGATTTTGCTTTAAGCACTTATAAACAAACCCTGAGTATAGATTCTAAGAAAAGAATACGTCCCTGGTTGAAATTGTAACAGAAAATGAATTTCATTTGCGTGCAGTCGTTAAATAATTGTGCCAAATTAACTGATAAGTCTGGCAAACAATTAGTAAACGGGCCAACAAAACTGAAATATTTATAAGGGTCCCCAAATGTATGCAAACGAATGCAGCCCGAGAAGTGGAACGCTGATAATACTCTAAATTCGTATGTAAATTAAAACAATTTCAATTTCTGTTTTTGTTTTTGTTTTTCGTTGCCAGCTGAGATGCGAGCTGTAATAATAATTTGAAACTGCTGGGAGATACATAGATACATTTAATCGATCTTGCATAAGAGATAAACGGGTGCAGTGTGTGTGTGGGAGGTGGGGGGGACAGCTGTTATATGGAATATTGAATACGGATTACGGATTACGGATTACGGAATATCGGAGCTCGTGCTGGCCAGGCCCACAGGCCACAGCCAATAAAGATCGCACCAAAGAACTATTAACACGCAGAGTGTGTGTGTGTTGTATGTCTGAGTCTGTCATTAAAGCGTCCAACTTTTTCGTTTTTTATTTCTTTGGCAAGTCACGAAGCCCCGAACCAACCAAATTACGAGTACAAAATCGCACGCAAAGTGTTGGGGCAATGTGCAATTAAGTTTTTGGCCTAACGTCACAGCAGTGCCACAAACAACAAACAACAAACACCAAACAATGCTGTTGCAAGTTGCAAGTAGCTTTTTGGGTTGGGCAACTGATCAAGACTCGAATATAGAGGAGCCTTTCTCCAAAGAGATATGCTAAGTACATGTGTAAAGTAGCCATAAAAAGGTGTAAAAACTGTTGCTAATAAAGCTATAAAACTGCCATAAAAATGTGCTAAGGGAAATAAATAACAAAATAATAAATATTGTGGAATTTACAAAGTTCACAAAAAGAAAAGAAAAAGATGTTTTATCTTTGTGCAATGAAGTGAATTTATTTTGGATGTAAAATTTGTTAGGGGATATATCAGAAATAAACATTTATTTGAGACGGTTTAGGATGATAATATGAGCTGAAACTTTAGGAGCAGTGCTTATTTATAACCTTACAAGTCGGAAGTTTTTTTTATCATATATGTTATATATATTAAAAGAATTGCAAATTGGGTAACTCTAAAGTGGAGGGTATTAAAAATAGGTATGGCAAGATTAAGTTTGGTCTAATATTTCAAGGATATCATCCTGATAATTTAACACAAACTATTTTCTTTTATGAAATTGAAAAATGGGAAAGTTATGTAGAGCGCTTACTGTAGATTAAAGTGAAAAATATAGATAGATATTGAGATATACCATTATACCTCTTTATATATAACTATAGTAGATAGATGGAGATAAGTATAGATATATATGGAGATATAACTATAGATGGAGATAGAGATACTTCTTGATATAGATGGAGCTAGAGATATGGATGGAGATATAGATATAGATGGAGATATTTCTTGATATAGATGGAGATATAGATATATGTCGATGGAGATATAGATATAGATGGAGATATCTCTTGATATAGATGGAGATATAGATATAGGGGGAGATATAGATATATGAAGATGGAGATATCTCTTGATATAGATGGAATAGATATAGATATAGATGGAGATATAGATATAGATGGAGGTATACATAGATATATGTAGATGGAGATATCTTCTGATATAGATGGAGATATAGATATATGTAGATGGAGATATAGATGGTGATATAGTAGTAATAGATGGATATATCTCTTGATATACATAGATGGATATATAGATATTGGTAAAGATATAGGTATATGTAGATGGAGATATCTCTTGATATAGATTGAGATATAGATATAGGTGGAGATATAGATGTATGTAGATGGAGATATTTCTTGATATAGATGGAGATATAGTAGATATAGCTGGTGATATAGAAATAGATGGAGATATAGATATAGATGAAGATACAGATATCGATGGAGATGTAGATATAGATGGAGATATAGATATCTCTTGATATAGATGGAGATATAGATATAGAGGGAGATATCTCTTGATATAGATGGAGATATATGTCGATATAGATGATCAATTTCTTGATATAGATGGAGATAAAGATATAGTTACAGTTACAGATATAGATATAGATGAAGATATTGATAGAGAATAGTTTTAGATAGTCTCGAGCAGACTTTTGGGGGAGTTGGAATTTAAATTCCGATTGGAGTTCTCGGACCCGGACTCCAACCCCAACCCGGAGCAAGCGCTTTTAACCTCAGAGTTGAGCTTTATAAATGCAACACGGAGCCGAAATAGTTATCAGTGCGGCTCTTGCTCTAGTTAATGCGCTTTTATCTTTGTTGTTGCTGTTTGGATGTTGTAGTTGTTGTTGTTGTTGTAGTTGTTAGCCAGTGTTGTTGTTGGTTGTTGTTGTTATTGATTGTTAACCTTGAGCTACGTATGCCGCAGCGTACACGGCGAAGGTCGCCAAGTGCGTTGTCCGTCGGGTATTTCATGCACAAACTAAATAGCTAAATAGCTGTGAGCTATACTCGTAGATACATAGATACATAGATACTTACTTGTAGATACATACATACATACATATGTAACTGTGTATGTATATTTGTATGCACATACTTTGCGCCGCTTGTCAGCTGAATGCATTGGGCTGTGGCATTAACATATGTAGCGCGATTTGACTTTGATTACATTATACGAGTTCGAGCGTATTTTTTTTTTTTTTTTTGTTAGCGTCAGCAAATTTGCATTGTTGCGTTCTAATTAAAAATGGGCGCAGTTTTTAGTGTGTTTTGTATGCAGAAGCCAAAGCGCCAGTTAAGGACAAGAGCACAATGAAAACCAAATGCTAATTTAATTAAGACGAACATGCACAACACACACTCAAATGGTCAAAAAGACGAAGACGTTCGGACCCAAGGCTGTGTTGAGATACCCACAGAGACAGAGAGAGAGTGAAAGAGAGAATGAGAGACAGGCAGAGAGGGAAGTAGAGAGAGAGAGAGAGAGGCACAGCAATGACCCCAAAGGCGACTCAGGCGCGAGATGCACAACAGCAAAAGTTACTTGAAGATACATTTGTATCTGCTGCCGCTGGCTAAGAGTTAATGTTTATTTTAGACACTTTTTAATGGCTATTTTCGGTTGCGTTAACAGAGCCACTTAACAAAATATTTAAAAATATAAATATCATATCAAGAGTGAATTTATTTTTAAGTATGTCAAATATATGTAAAATATAAATAAAAACTTTTAAAAGTGCGCTACATTATAAGACAGGACTAGGAGTTACTCTATAACAAGTTTAAAAGATAAATAATTTGACTAAATAGACCCATATAGTATTTCAATACAATTTCCTTTTGTTAGTTTTCTGTAGGGAAACAAGAAATATTTGAAAATTTAATGAAACTAGCTCTAACTATGATCTATACGAATCTACATACCAAATTTGCTGACTGTAGCTCTTATTATAGAGAATTTGCATACCCATATATGTTATATTTACTAATTTTCTGTTGAGAAACAAAGTATATTCGAAAGTATAATCAAACTAGATCTAGGTTTAGCCTATAAGAATCTACATACCAAATTTGCTGACTGTAGCTCTTATTATAGAGAATTTGTATATCCATATATGTTACATGAAATATATTTTTTTTTTTTTTTTACTAATTTTCTGTTAAGAAACAAAGTATAAGCGAAAATATAAACAAACTAGATCTAGGTTTAGCCTATAAGAATCTACATACCAAATTTGCTGACTGTAGCTCTTATTATAGAGAATTATATATGTTATATGAAAGTTCGTTTTACTAATTTTCTGTTCAAAAACAAAGTATATGCGAAAATAAAAACAAACTAGATCTAAGTTTAGCCTATATGAATCTACATACCAAATTTGCTGACTGTAGCTCTTATTATAGAGAATTTGCATACCCATATATGTTATTATTTACTAATTTTCTGTTGAGAAACAAAGTATATTCGAAAATGATAAACAAACTAGATCTAGGTTTAGCCTATATGAATCTACATACCAAATTTGCTGACTATAGCATTTATTATTGACGAGTTCGATGAGGTTGCAACCGCATTGAACAACTAAAAATGAAACAAAACACATCAACAGCTGTTTTTATTTTTGTTTATTATTTAAATATACATCTTAAAGTTTCGCTGTGTTCCACATTTATGTATAATGAGTATATAGTTTCGATCAACACGAAACTGAGCCACGGAAACAGCTGCGGCAGCTGTGCAAATGGAACCTATATAGAACTATATAGAGAGTATACACAATTGTTAATTAAAGTTAACTAGAGTAGAGCACAAGTTGCCCAAACGAAACGAAACGAAACTGAACTGAATTGAATTGATGCCCAAAACGAGAATATAAAAGCTGACAACAAAAAAACAAACAAAAAAGTAATTCAATAAAAAAGGCGACAATTTCTTCTTGTTTTATTTTTTCGTATTTTACGTATACTTAATAAAATGAAAACAAAATCAAAATTAATTAAAAGAGCAACTCTTTATTTATTTGTTTTTTTTTTGTTGCTGCTCGTTTGCCTTGAACACATCAACAACAACAGCAACAATAACAAATTTGCAAATTTTTATTTAAATTTGTTGCTTCTCTTCCTTACCCCGCAGCTGCCACAAATTCTGATATCGCGTCCACTTCAATTCGGGCAGTTGTCAAGCGCTCAAGATTTTTATTTTAGCCTCATCACACTGTTGTTGTTGTTGTTGTTGTTATTGTGTATATTTTTAAATACCATTTCACATTTAGACGCCGAGTAAATTATTTTATTTTAATTTTCCACTCTTGTTGCCTTTTTTTTTTGTTTTTTTGTGGGTTTTTTGTTGGCAGTTTGACTCTTACATGATTTGAGTGACGAATCGTGAGATTTGGGACACTTTGTGGCGCCTTTTTATACCCTAACACAGGTTATTATAGATTTGTTTTAGAATGTGTCACATATGGGCAGAAACATTTCCGTTGCCGTATAGTAGGTATTCTTGACCAGGACAACCTAATCAGATGATATATCCATGTTTCTGTATAGGTCAGTTGATGAAACAGATGATATAGCCATGTTTCTTTATAGCTTACTTGGTCAAACAGATGATATAGCCATGTTTCTTTATAGCTCAGCTGATGAAACTTGGTCAAGATGTTTCTTTTTTCTTTTGAAATCATAATACTGTTTCCATTTTCAAGAACTTTTCATTCACAGTCATTTTTGACTATGTTTTCCAGTTTTTAAGAGTTCTGAACCCGAATTTATTATAAATTGGTTATTGGAATATTGAAATATCAGAATAATTAACAATTTCGATTCCAAAAATGTTTAAATTAAGAAGAACTTAAAGATTTTAACCAAATTAAGCCAACATGAGTAAAATTCTGTTTACTATATCATAATCTGATCGGAAAAGTAAATCTTTTCTTGGTCATAAAGATTAAGAAAGATCAGATAAATCAACAATTTCGATTTCAAAAATGTTTCAATTATGAAGAACTTTAATATTTTAACCAAATTAAGCCAACATGAGTAAAATTATGTTTACTATATAATAATTCTGATCGGAAAAGTAAATTTTATCTTGATAAAGTTTCAGAAAGATCAGATTAATTAACAATTTCGATTTCAAAAATGTTTAAATTAAGAAAAACTTAAGGATTCTAATCAAATGAAGCCAACATGAGTAAAAGTCTGTTTACTACATATATCACAATCGGATCGGAAAAGTAAATCTTTTCTTGATCATAAAGATTCAGAAATATCAGATAAATCAACAGTTTCGATTTCAAAAATGTTTAAATTAAGAAAAACTTAAAGATTTTAATCAAATGAAACCAACATAAGTAAAAGTCTGTTTACTACATATATCACAATCGGATCGGAAAAGTAAATCTTTTCTTGATCATAATCTAGCTACTATCTCTATCTTTTCCCTTAACATATTCACTTTGCAATGAGTTGTGTTTTGGTAGCTTAGAATCAGCCTCAGATCGTATTGATATATCGCTTATAATTAAAGAGTATTTAATATTCGTCACTCGAAAATTGTTGCCCTTTATTGTTGTGAATGATTTAGAACGCAATTTGAATTATTTGAAAATTTGTATTGACGCTTCTTCTGCAATTTGTCTTCTATTTTCAGGTAAGCAAATTCACTGAACCTGAATCACTCTCGAATGTTATTCAATAACAATTGTAAGTAAATATTCGCGTAAACAACTTAACGACTACTATATTCAAGCATATGCACATATTTAGAAGGCAACAGAAACTCACTTTAATGATCTCAAAGTGTTTTTTCCCCCTTTTTTTTTTGATTTTTTTTATGGCTGCTGTAAAATATTTTGGTCAAAGAAAAGCGCGTTTTTAAAGTTTTCACTTTCACGCCGCTAACAACAAAGAGGCGGCAAAATGCGAATGGAAATGATGATTAAAGATCATACGGAGTCATCCGCATAGTTGCGCGCTGTGGTCTCCGACAGTTGTCAGCAGCACAGTGTTGCATTTGCCACATGTTATCGATAGATTTTGTATAGCTGAAAGTAGCATTCAATGCTCAGAAATTAAAAGAAGTGAGGAAAATATAAGAATAACTCTCTTATTTAATGTAATTCTTAAAATTAAATAATTTTAGAATTTTGTTTGTTATCAGCGTCTCTATACAGCGTTATCGATAGGTTTTGTTTAGATAAACTTTGAGTAAATTAATCGAGCATGCTCAGAAGAGTCTAATATCTTTCTCTTATAATTAATTTAACAATTTGGTTTGTTATCAATGTCTATTTGGTGATATCGATAGGTTTTATTTAGATAAACTTTAAATAAGTTTTTTATCAGTGTCTATTTGATGATATCGATAGGTTTTAGTTAGATAACATTTAAATAAGTTGATTGAATATGCATTGAATGGAACCATCTCTAATTTCTTATGATAATCGATCTCTTAGTTCAGTTAGTAGTCAAATAAGAAGACAGTGGGGTTTCATATAGTCTTTGAGCTCCATCATCGGGCTTAAACTGTTTTAAAATGATGTTAAATGGATGATAACTTAAATATATATATTTCAAAGTCAACCAAATTTCGTGTTTATATCATCAAAATGTTATACGTAATTGGGATCTATTAATCTATAGAAAATAAGCGAAATATTTTCGAGCTCTATTAATGACTTTAATACGAGATCTAGTCATAATGCGGCTGGCTCTGTTGTGTGACTAAATGGCTATATAATAGAGTTTAATGAATGCACCTTATTTTATTATTGTTGAATGTAATTTGAATATGTTAATAGACGACGAAAAAAATAGCGAATAAAAATATGACAGAGAAAATAATTTATTAACTCGAATTCTACTCAAAGTGCGCAATGCGGATCTGTTGTACTATGGGTACTTTAGACCCTTTTTATGGCATTAATAACTGAAAGATAAACTGATATTTATAGGTTCTAGTTTCTTTGTTAACTTTAGAATAAATGTAAGGGTTTTCTATTGAGAATTTGACAACTTATTTTGGGAGATAATACAATAAACAGAGCTCAGATTCCATTGAAAATTGCCCAACAAAAGTGATATCCTTGAAGATTGATTATAAGATTATCATTTGAGTATATGGTTGTTCAGTTGTGTTTAACAGCTGTGTTTAACATTTCTGGTATGTAACATTATAGTTTAATGTATTTCTAACGTCTTTCTAAAAGAAATACTTTGAAAAAATAGAGTTTGAATGTCAGAAGCAGGGTAGAAAATTCCCATAGTGCGGTGCAATAACTTCTGGCCTATAACAACAAATGCCACAAACCAAAAATCTCTCAACAATCTCACGAGCTGTTGCAGTTGCAGTTGCAGTTGCAATTGTGGCTTTAGCTATGCTCAGCTGGTGCAGTGGCAGAGTTGGTTGTGGCGGTGGGGCGCTTGTGGTTGTTGTTGTTGTTGTTGATGTTGTGGCGCAATGGTTTGGCATGTGCATGTGCATGACTTGGGGGCATTGTAACACACACACACACACACACATACACACACACAGAGTGTGTGTGCATGCTCATAGTTTTTTGCTTGTGGAAAGGCATTCAATTGCCACAACAACTGCAACTGCAACTGCAACTGCAACATCAACTTTGTGGCTGAGTCTTGTTTTTAGATTTTGGTTTTGATTTTGGTTTTGGTTTTGGTTTGGAGTTGCTTTTGGGTTGGGCAGTGGTTGCATTTTTTGTTGTTGTTGTTGTTTTGCTTCTGCTTTTCTTTCTAATTTTTTGCTGTTTGTTTGTTTGTTTGCTAAGTGAAAAGCGATGTTCGTTTTTTGTTGTGGACACTCGCCAGTCATTTTCACCAACAGTTATTGCACTTATGGCTGGCATTGTTGTTAATATTATTATTGCTGTTGTTGCTGTTGCTGTTGGTTGTGGTTGTTGTCGTTATCGCAAAGGTTCAACATGCTTTTTGCATGTGCATCATCATCAGCGTAGCAAAAAAATACAAGAAAAAACATCGTTAAGCGCTTTTCATACAGCGTTTTTTATGACCGCGCTGATATGACACGCAATCCAACAAGAATATTACGTACATTTAATATATTCATTTTATTAAGAATGTCTGGTAAAATATCGATTGCTCAGTACTCATTATTATTTGCATACTCTTGCAGAGCGTACTATAAAGTTCAGAAAGTGTGGAACGCTTTCAGGGAGACTTTTCCGAGTCTCGCAAAGTAAGGATACTGCTGATCAGTGAAAGAGTTGATCCACAGAGGTCCTTCTGTCTGTCTCCTAGACTCTCCATTTTTAGTATGGATACTGCTGATCAATGAAAGAGTTGATCCACAGAGGTCCTTCTGTCTGTCTCCTAGACTCTCCATTCTTAGTATGAATACTGCTGATCAATGCAAGAGTTGATCCACAGAGGTCCTTCTGTCTGTCTCCTAGACTCTCCATTCTTAGTATGAATACTGCTGATCAATGAAAGAGTTGATTCACAGAGGTCCTGCTGTCCATCTCCCAGTCTCTGCTTTAGATCTTTTAGATCCTTTTAGATCTACCGCAAGGAAACTTGACATACTTGCTGCAGGCAGAAACAACAGAATCCGTTCGCTATAGCTTCCACAGGAAGAATCAGCTGATATATCAGATTTTGTGTGAAAAACTTTAAGGTTTTTCACGATATGCTAACCAAACTCATCAATTCCTAGTTTTGTTATGCTCCTTATCAAATTTTTCCAAAATTTCATCAATCTATATAATACAAGAAAATCAGTTGTTGTATGAAAAACTTTTTAGATTTTACAGATATTCCAACCAAACTCAGTTATATTCCATTTTATGACACCTAACATCATTTGGTGAATTTTGATCAAATTCAGAGCACTATAACATATAGCTGCTATAGGAACAATCGGTCGAAAGTTGAGTGCTTGTATGAAAAACTATTTTGTTTCACAAGTAATTGCAACCAAACTTAGCAAGGCTTAGTTTTAGTATGCTTTTTATATGTTGAACAAGTTTTATCAAAATTGGATTATCATATCTTATAGCTGCCATAGGAAAAATCGGTTGAAAACTGAGTTTTTGTAAGAAAAACTTTTTCAATTTATGAGATATTCTAAAAAAAACTCAGCCATTGCAAGTTTTGATATACCTTATATAATTTGTTTAAATATGATCAAAATCGGAGGACTATATCTTATAGCTGCCAAATCGGTTGTTATCAAGTTTTAGGAAAATGGGAAGAATCTATGAAAATGAGTTGTTGTCTGAAAAATATTTTGGTTCTTGCAGATAATTCAACCAAACCCAGTAACTATCAGCTTCAATATAGCTTACTATAAGCTATATTACTAGTATATTACTATATATTAAGTATATTACTATATATTAAGTACATTACTATACTTAGCTTGATTAAATTTGATTAAAATGGAATCACTATAATCTTCTTATAGCTGCTATTTAAATAATCGCTTGAAAATTGAGTTTCCATGAAAAGGTGTATGTATATCTTCGTCATGCCAAGGATGGCTATTCCTTATGTATCTTTTTGGGATTGATATTTAATATTTTGTTCGTTTTGCCTTTCACCCAACCAGCAAACGCCCACAAATTGCCAATTGCCTAACCCAATTGATCTGCGAATTTTGCAGGCACGATTTTTCAATTGTAGGAAGCTGCTGCTAAAAATTATTTAACGTCTTAAAACTTAATTCCAATTATTTGGCAAAAAAAATGCAGCCCAACAATAATAATAATAAATAAAATTTATAAATACATTAAGCCAAAAAATAAAAATCAAAAAAAAAATATTTGAAAAAACTCCTTTCACTTTGTTGAAACGAATTCGTCGTTGAAGCAAACGAAGCGCAGTTTCAGTTTCAGCTTCAGCTGTGGCTGCATTTGTGTGTGTAGAATGTTTGCCACATTGCCACACACACAGATACACACACACAGATACACATACACAGAGATACATTTCTCAAAGTTCCACTGACACACAGACCAACTAAAGCGCAACGAAATGCGATGCAAAAGTTTAAACCAAACCGAAGCGCAAAACACGCTAAAACGAAGGCAAACAAGCCCGAAGCGAAAGCCGAAGACGAGCTGCGTTTAATGAACTTTTAGCCGAGAGAGTCTGTAAACTGTAATATATATATGTACATATAAACAAATATATATATGTATGTAAAGCTGCCTCTTGTTTGAATACATCTAACTCAGAGTCTGCTGGATTAAGAGTTAGCAAATTTGGTATGTGAGTTCTCAGACAATAAATGCTTATCAATTATGTTTTATTTTTGGTTTCATCTTTCACCGCTAACTGTTATGTGATGAAAACAAATGATGAAAATGATTAAAAACTAGAGAATGCCTTGCGGTCAACGACTGAATTCGACTGAATTCTAGTAAATACTAGAAGCTTCTCCTATGCTCAAGTCTCCCTGTTAGTATTAATTTACTCTTATTTATTTTTTATATTATTTTACCTGCCTTATTCAAATCACATTGTAGAAAAATGTAAATTCTTCGCTGCTCCGCGAAACAACCTTTCCGAGAACACAACAAGTAAGAATGCTCTAGTTGAGTATACCCGACTACGAAACTCCCTGTACCCAGACTTCCAATCATACTATCTTCGTTCACTTATACACAAACACACACATATGAGCCACTGCGCAAGCGAGGCATTTTAAGTAGTGGTTGTGCTGCTTCTTTCCCCTTGCTGCAGGACTGAATCTTCTTTCGTCAATAACTTCCCTGTTTATAATCGACTTGAGTTGAAATTTTGACAGTAGATTAAGAGTTCCTAAAGTATTATACATGCCAAATCACAAAGCTATATCTTTAAAATGGTTAGTATAAAACGTTTTTATCGAATTGCGAGGGGGGAGATACCTGAAATTGGAAACAAACTTGATCAAATTTGCGTATGCTCTGGAATTCTTATAGTTCCTGAGATCTACGCGTTCATATAGGACAGCACAGACAGACGGACATGGCCAAATGGAAATCTCTTTTGATACTGATCAAGAATATATATACTTTATAGGGTCAGAAATATCTCCTTCTGCCTGTTACATACTTTTGCACAGATTTATTACCCCCTTTTTACCCATTTTATGGGTACAGGGAGTAAAAACCAAACGATTATTTTCTTATTAAAGCTTTTAAATGGTTCTTAACTGATTTAGCTTCGCCTGTTTATAAAAAGATTATAATCAATATCTTTGCTATCTGAAATGTAAAGATTTAAATATAAATAGAGCATTTACGAACTAAACTAAGACATTGTTTATAGTCTGTTGTAAATCATCCATGAGATGCAAAATACTTGGCAATAGCGAACCGGAACACACTTGTTGAACACTGTGTGCGCTCACTCTCCCTCTCCCTCTCTGTTTCTCACTCTGTCTCTGTCTTTGTGTATCTCATGGATGCACTCAAGTACTTTGCAACTTTGTATTAAGTGGCTTAAGTCCGCAGAACTATAATTGAAATTGAATTTCTATTTTAAATATGCGTGGGATTAGCGCACGAGTGCCTCACTTGCCTCAATAAGCTGATTATGACAGCAGCGCCCACTTTCAGCACATCCAGGAGAACCAATTAGTTTCCTGAAGTGGACGACAACGATCTGAGAAGAAGCTAAAACTAAAACTGAATACTTTTAACTGAAATCCGTGGGCAGGCAGGCAGGCAGCCTCTTCGATATTTTGTTACACTTCAGTAAAGAAACTGAATGCTCAAGTTTATTTGTTTGTTTTTATTTATTTAGTTTCTTTTTACTTTTTTTGCCCCTTATTTTTTATAGGCGGCATTACGTAATCGCCTTCTCTTGTTTGGTCTCGAGTGCTGTTGAAATATTGCTTGAATTTGTTGCTGTTCTTCTTTTTATTTTAATTAATTCAATTTCGATTTCGTTGTCGATTTCGAGTCGATTTTTTGCCTTTTATGTTGTCTTCGCCTGTCATTTGGTTCTAATTATACGCCAGCCGAAAACTTCTAACGCATAAACGGAAGCATCATAAAAAATATACACAAAAATGTCTTTAATTATAATTGATTATCGTTTTGGGCTAGTCTTACACAAAGTATCCCAGTCAGAGTTTTGATAAATTACTATTGGAACTGCTTCTGAATTTAAAAAGAGAACCTTTTGACAGTTTATTTATTTGTTTCTAGAGATTTAGAAAAGCAATTTATAAACTTTAAAAGAATTGCATTTTTTTGGATTCTAAAGATTAACCTTTACCCAAGGGACCTCCCCAGTAGAAGAATCCTCAATAATGTACATAATATTTTGGTTTTTTTGTTTTACTATAAATTTTGTTTTTATTTTTACTCTCCCGAACTTATGTTAAGTTAGTCTTGAGTTAACATCTACCAACTGTAACTGTACATAGGCAGATCCTGGATTATTAAACCCAATACATGGTTGGATTAGATCACAACCACCACATTGAATATTGAAATATATATAATATATATATATTGCAGTTAAAAACTGAATAAATTGGATATACATTTGGATTCCTATTTGTTAAACCGTGAAATTGAACTATGATTTTTTTTTTTTATTTTTTTTAAATTTTTTTTTATTTTTTTTTTATTTTTTTTTTTATTTTTTTATTTTTTTATTTTTTTTTTTTTTATATCAGAATTTTAGGGTTATAATCCGAAAGTTTTTAAGGAAGACCACGCTAGAGCAAAGAAGTATTGACTAATTGGAATTTTGTAGAAAGCAACAATTTAAAATAACAGTCTAATAAACTAAACTCAAATTTGGGCTTGGTTTTTTTTTGTATAATATATAAATAAACCTACTTGACAGATAATAAATATAAGCTAGAAATTATTGAAATACTTTTGAATCAATGGAAAAGCTATTGAAATGCAATAAAGCAAACGTTTGATTTGTTCAAAATGAGAAATGGGAACAGGCCTAATAATAATCATCGTAATCTGATAGATTACAACTTTGTAAATGGAAGTGTGTGCCACACTTTGTATTATAGACGTAATAGTATATAACATAATTAGATGCATTTACTTATTGTCGTCACTGTCAGCTCACCGGGATTGCATAATACTGGTTATAAGTTGATGGCCATAGCCAATTTTTAATGGCACGTAGCCAACGGGCACGTCGAAGAAAGTGAAATTACAAAATTCATAGCATTGCATAGTTACGAGTTTGTTGGAGAACGTGGGGCCGGCCAGTAGCAGCAGCAGGGGGGGGGGGGGGCAGAGAGAGGGGAAAGAGGGAGAGAGAGTGAACATTGTCGAAATTATGATAATACATAAATTTATAATGCAGTTCACTTCGATTGTACAATCAAACAATCAAAAAAAAAAAAAATTCAAGCACGTTCATCAAATTGTTGTCTGCCCTCCGATTGACCTACCCTCTGATTAGAAAAGTGTTTGCTGAATGAAAACTGTATAATATACTCGTACTTTATACTATATATGTACATACATATATATAAGTACTAGTTTTGATTAGTGTGGAGTGTGCAATATAGTATGCCCCACTCACAAATGGGGCATGGGGGGCCATTGAACGTTGCTCCCATTTGAGATGAGCTGGGATGGGATGGGATGGGGACTAAGCACGTGCAGGTTGAAATCAACCTTCGTGTTTTAAATGATTTTTAGCCAGTGGACCTTGTCTTGGCTGTGATTGATGTTGATAAGCCGAAAAGTGCACGCCAGATTTCAGTCCTATATATGCATACTATATGCTATATATATATATATATATATATATATATATATATACTTATACTTTATTAAGAAAATATGTTTGTGCAAGCACTTTATATAGCCCTATATACAAAGACTTTGAAAGCTGTTGCCGCCTATCTCCATCCCACTCGCTCTCTACCATATGACCCCTCTCTGTCTCTCCGGCGAGTTCAATAAACTCACGTCTCGTCTTGACATTTGCGCTGACATGTTGCAAAAAAAAATACAAAAACGAAGAAGAAAAAAATATTAAATTATAAAATGAAATTTAAACAATTTATTTAAATCGCGCAACGCTTTACAATAAATTCACAAAGATGGCACAATTTGCGAGCTCTGAGAGAAGGAAGGAGCACAAGAGACACAAGGCCTCCCAAAACCGAGCTCTGACAATCCACTTAGCTTGAGTTCAGTTTCAGTTTCACATTCACATTCACATTTACATTCGAATTCAAAGGCACTTAAGCACTAAAGCATAAATCACAAAAGAGACACGTGTTGGCTGCTGCCTCTGCTGACTCTGCTGCTGCTGTTTGTTGCAAGCGACAATCCCAAGTTTTGTGGCATTAGTCACCTGTGCCTTGCATATTTCTAAGTTATATTTATAGAAATACTTTTTGTTTATTAATACATCCATAGATCATATGCCAACAACAACATATACAAACATTGCGTGGGGGTTTTCTCAATTATTTCTTGTGTAGGAAATGAAAAAAACGCAATCTCTAGCACTAAATATAGTTTTTGGTATGTATACATCATCATAATGTTCATCTTCGTCATTGATCTATACACATGCAAGCACAGCAATTAAAAGAAAACCGCAAAAACACCTGACAATATTACGGACTATTCAAAATATACATACGTACATATGTATATAATACTTATACAATATATAATGCGATTATAGTCCGCAACAGAATCTAGCACACACATTCGAATTCTGTTGATACAACTGCATTTTTTAAACGATTACAAACAAAGACAACAGACAGCTTTCATATTATTTTTAACATTTCTTTTGTATTTTTGTTCATAAACTACACAAAACTTAAGCTGAGCTGGCGTTCCAGTTTATTCAGTATCATTTAAGAAAGCTGGGAGTGCAAAATTATTAAATAGTTATGTAATTTCTTATCATAAAGTAAAAGAAAAAAGTATAAAATACACGGAAGAGACATTTCGATGCATTTTTCAAAATTTCCGTTTAGAATTCCCAAGTGGTTTTAGCGCAAACTAGTACAAGATAGGGATTCATGTGGAGTTATTCTAAGGGTTTTAAGAGCTGACTATCTTTAACTGTCGATAGCTCGGCAATTTTCATATGCACGATCTATTTGTAGTTCCGTCTACATATCTATAAGAATTAACGACACGTTTTTAGCTTTAAATACTACTGAAACTTGAAGTTAATCCGTTTTGCGTATCAACTGAATTCAATTAAGCGATTTTATTGCTAAAACTCTTTAGTATTTATTTATTTTGTTCTCCATTTGTCTGTTGTTTTCAGATCTGTTTTTATTGTTTTGTACTTTAATTGCGTACTGCACGTTGTGGTTTTGGTTTTGATTCAATTCTGATGATGTGTGTTGTTCTATACGGTTCTGTTTCAGTTGTGTTTTGTTGGACGCGTTTGTTTCCCATTGTTTTCTAGCGTGACTTTACGAAAATTTATGCAACTTGTAATTACAGTAATATGATGGCGATGAGTATCTGTATCTGTATCTGTGAAGCGATGATCAGTTAAGAGCTAGAAGTACATGTGTACACACATACATATATGTATCGTAAGTCTCTGCAGAGTGCTTGTTTTATTGTTGTCTAGGTTTATAACAATTTTGTTATTGGAATCAATTAAAACTGTTTATAAATAAGGCTTAGATGCGTTGCCTAGAATGCGGCCGACCTTGGCTACAAACACTACAGACAAACATATTATTTTGAAAGGCAAACCTAACCTATCAATATTTTAGCTTTTGTAGTTTGCTTGAGATACCGCGTAAACGGTATGGCTAAAAGGGTTATGATAATGCGGTGAAAACAAGCGCAAATTAATTATGCTATTAATTAATTTAAAAAAAAAAAAATTACAAAAAAAATTTAAAAAATTTAAAAAAAAATTTAAAAAATTTTTTTTTTTAAAATTGATAAAAAATAAAATTTAAAAGAAAATTGTATGAACTAGGCTGCCAAAACTAATCAATAGCTTAACAGGGGAAACAAATGATGCTATTGATTGGTTTTGGGTGCCATCCAATTTTCTTTTACATTTTAAGTTTTTAATTTTTTTTTTAAATTAAAAAATTTTTTTTTAATATATTTTTTTTAATTTTTATTTATTTAATTTTTTATTTAATTTTTTATTTAATTTTTTATATATATATTTGAATATTTGTTTGTTATTATTATTTTGTATATATGTAAATTCTGTGACTTATTTTGATTACTTTCCATTCAGAAAAAAACAAATTTTTTATTTCATTTCTACAGTTTCTACAATTTTCAAGATACATTTTTAATTTTTGTTACACATACGTATAAGACTTAGTATATTTATAAATCCTTAAATTTTCATCACAATTGCATAATAATCACAATAGTTATAACAATAGGAGCTTTAGATCTGATAGTTATCCCCAGGGTATCTTTTAAAGCATACTTATTTGTTAGTTTTTCTTAAAATTTTCATAATTTCGTCGTTTTTTGGTCATATTTACTACTTGAATTTTGTTGTTGTTGTTGTTGGTATTATTATTATTATTGTTCATGTCGATTGTCATGCGAAGTTGCTGGTGAATTGTAATTAAAATTGATAAATGATTTCGTGCCACAAATGTTCTCTGCGCTGCTATCAATTACTTCCTGAGAAAACATCTGCGCCACACGCCGCTCGAGCTGATAGAACGACGTAGTTTTACTTTGGCATATATACACACATATGTGTATAGTACTATACAATATATATTCGAGTATATAGAGTTGGGTTTCCACTTTGTATCTATATGCCACCTCTCACTCGCCCATTCAACTGTTCGCTGAATGAAATGCGACGCTTTGTTTAAACATAGAGAGCTCCACTGTGCAATTATTAACATGCTGCACGTGTAAAAGGCCTAATAAAACACGATCATGATAACTCTTCATGATAACTATCGTCAACCTAATGCATAGTATACTATAGCAACTATATTTCGCCATTAGCTGATTGTTTTCTTAACTTCAACACTTGCATTTGGTTAAGAGTAAACAGCTTTACGCCGAAATAGAAATTGAAATCGAACCCACAAACTTTCTGCATGTTACAACAGCTGTTGTTTATTTGTTTATTTCAACAATTTTGCAGATAACACCAGACAGCTGTTTCAACAAGACACCTGTACTGCCAGATTTGCTGAGAAATATAATACTGATATTGTTTATTTGTATATAAGACATTATAAAGTTGAGCCATTTTAAGAGCCAATTTTGAATTGTTTGCATAAAAGATGATCATTTCATTTTTAACGTTCCTAACCAATTGAGCTTATCAACACTTAAAATGCTTAAACTGCTTGGGAATTATAAACAAAAAGCAATTAAAGCTATTGCTTAGTATTATTTAAGAGTAATGCTAACTTTTGAGACGACCTTCAGTACCCTGCGACACTAAGGACCTGCTCGGTCTAACCTAACCTAACCTAACCTAACCTAACCTAACCTAACCTAACCTAACCTAACCTAACCCTAACCCTAACCCTAACCCTAACCTAACCCTAACCCTAACCCTAACCTAACCTAACCCTAACCTAACCTAACCCTAACCTAACCTAACCTAACCTAACCTAACCTAACCTAACCTAACCTAACCCTAACCTAACCTAACCTAACCTAACCCTAACCCTAACCTAACCCTAACCTAACCTAACCTAACCTAACCTAACCCTAACCTAACCTAACCTAACTTTTGAGACAATTTAACTTTTATATTCGTAACATTCTACCTGATAGGAACAATAAATAAACAAAGAAGTTTTGGGTTCGAATTCCAGGCTAGGCATGAAACATAAGTTGATAATAAGTATAACAATATAGTAATAACATATTTCTATCCTATTTCTATTCTTTAAGTTCTTTGTTTATGAATTTAATATACAAACTTCAATGGATTCAATTCTTTTACTTATACACAAATTCGCTTTGTTTTCATTTTCAGGTAAATATGCTCGTTATGCACCTCAGCTCAATCTGTTGTTGGTAACGTATGTATACATAAGTTGAAAAGACATAATAATAATAATATATAACAAGGGGCTTCATAATATTTGCACAAATGTGACAACAATTTGCACGCCTGTCTGTATTTGCATAGAATCAGTTTGCGTATCTGTCAGATACAAGCTGAAATTTTGCGCAGACAAACGATTGTCATTGAGTTAAGGGGGAATCATAAAAGAATGCCATAACACAGATGGATGGTATAACATTTTAATTAAACGTTGCAGTTTAATAAAGTGTTGAATATTTAAAAATCAGGGTAAACTTTCTAATTTAATAACAATAAGCGCAAGTTTTTTGCTTTCCCGTTTTAATGAGCTGCAATTAAATTGGCCAAATGAAATGTTAGCATAGTGCTAAATAAAATTAGTATTCTATGTGTGTGCGTATCAATTAGAGAGTCTTTTTTTTTTGGGTATTGCATAACAGTCTTCGGTACCAGTTTTGTATAGCTAAAAATAGGCATAAAAACAACGCAATGACCCAAGAAACCAGCAAACAATGCGACCCTAATGAAAGGCCAACACAAAAATAAAAATAAAAATAAAATAAAAAAGTAATTTAATTATTCAAATTTGTTGTTGTTGTGCGTCGTGGTTGGGTCGTAAATAGACTCATGTCTTTAGTTCCATTTATCGGTACAGTTGCACACAAAAAGACAACAAACAGATTACGTTGGGGCGCACCTGGCGCGTCACCTTTTATACGGCGGTCACGTTTTGTACCTGCGGGTCAAGATTAACTGAAACTGAAACTAAAACTGAAACTGAGATACGAAAATACGAATATACGAAAACCAATAACCAAAAATCAAAGCAAACCAATGCGCAGCGAGGCAACGTCAAAGGAAAGCCACACACAGTCGAAAATCGATATACCGAGCTGGAGATGGTCGCGTGTGGTATTATTTCAACACGAACAAACAGGTACAAACCTGACACGACACGCACGACTTTGCCCCACTCTAAATCAACCTTTTTTACTTTCAAATGTACTGCTTTTTGGTTTTGATTTGTAAAGTGTTTACAATTTTTCTCCCTAATATGCGGATGCTGAAGCAGTTCTCACCCTTTTGAAGAAAACTTCCTTTGAATGAATTCGAAACAAATCAACCTTTTCTACTGTCAAATTTACAGCTTTTTAGTTTTTCTTTGTAAAGTGTTAATAAAAATTCCTTCCTAACATTCGGATGATATCTTTGTAAAGGGTTACAAATTTTTCTCCCTAATGTTCGGATGCTGAAGCAGTTCTCACCCTTTTGAAGAAAATTTCCTTTCAATGATTTCGAAACAAATCAACCTTTTCTACTGTCAAACTTACTGCTTTTTGGTCTTTTTTTGTAGTGCTAAATAATTTTCTCCCTAATATTCGGATGCTAAAGGAGATCTCACCCTTTTCTAGAAAACTTCCTGTGAATGATTTCGAAACAAATCAGCCTTTTCTACTTTCAAATTTACTGCTTTTTAGTTTTTCTTTGTAAAGTGTTAACAAATTTTTCTCCCTAATGTTCGGATGCTGAAGCAGTTCTCACCCTTTTGAAGAAAACTTCCTTTGAATGATTTCGAAACAAATAAGTATCTTTTCCACTGTAAACCAACTATTTTCTATTGTCAATTTAACAGCTTCTTGGGTTTTTCTTTCCCTGATTGCGGAAAAAATACTTGCTTTGAATGATTTTGCAACATTTCTTGATGTTTAGCACCCTTACTTACAAACTATTGTTGTTTTCATTAACTTTTTCAATGTCTATATCTTTATTTTTGTGTCCATCTTGATTGTTTTTGAACACGTTATGCGCTCAACTCTAATGCGCAGTTCGTAAGACGCCCTCGGAAAGAAATGGAATGGCAATACATACTGCGAGTAGTATCAAAGAAAATCATTTCCGTCAACATCAAAACGGTTCCATATTCTCGCTGCGCTGTACTTTCATTTTCGGTCTTTGGTCTATGGACTGTTTGGGTCTGTGTCCGGCCCCATACCCGTACCCGTACCCGCACCCGTACCCGCACCCGTGGCGTGTCCGTTACCTTACCCCCTGCACGACGCGTCGCTGGCCTCTGCTCGGTATGTGAAACTATGCCAAAAACCGCAAGTGAATCTGTTGTTGGCCTGGCCAAGCAAGGTTTGTCTGTCACTCCGTCTGTCCGTCCGTCCGTCCGTCTGTCTGTCTATCTGTAGTTGTATAATTGAATTGTAGTCGCCGCTTTACGTATTTGAAATGTCGGTCGAACCGGTTTCAATTTGGCACTTGGCGTTCAGTGCTCGGCCCGGCATAATAATTAAGCTTCATTTGCATTGAAGGCGCGCTAGAATTTGGATTTCGACTTGATTTTGGTATTCATATTGAAATTGGAACTCTGTATCGCACTTTCGTTGACATTTTGTAAAGACAAAAAGAAAAAAATAATACGAAAATAATGAAACTAAAATAGTCACGACAATGTTGACCATTTTGGGCCAGCCTAAAAAGCAACCTTGTGGGAGGTTAAGACTGACTATTCTGAAAGTCCATGTCCAAAAATAAATTTGTATGAGAATGAAATACGATTTGTAGGCCTTAGCAGCTGGTAGTATCCCAATTTCCTATTTTGGGCATAGCATTCTCTATTTTATACAAATTTATAAATAATAGAATGAAGTTTGAAGTATTTGGTGAATATATTTTCAAGATCTACCCGCTCACTATTTTAAGAGATGAATGTTTGATAGATAATTTCCACACAAGAAAGGTGAATATATTTTCAAGATCTACCCACTCACTATTTTAAGAGATGAATGTTTTGGTAGATAATTTCCACAAGTTCCTTAAAGTTATACTACTTAAATTTTAACTCAGAATTATTGGTGAAAATGGTTAAAAATGGGCACAAAATCAAATTTAATGATCATAACGTTTATCAAACTCTATTTTTATGCAGCTCTATTAACCTTTAGCTCTTCTTCTCATCAACCCATTAATCTGTCATCAATATATTGATGAATCGCTTAAAAATTAGAAGTGAAAATGATGAAAAATGATGAAAAATGATTAGATTAGCTGACAAATCAAATTAAATGATTATGAGCCGTTATTTCATTCTATTTTTGGGAAAACTTATCGGTCTCTAGAAGATATCCAATGATAACTGTGAGAATTAGAGGTAAAAATTATGAATAATTAATAGATAAGCCGACAATTCAAATTTGAATGATCATAGGATATTTATTTTTAGATCGCACAAAGAGCCCAATTAATTTGCATATTATTATTGTGGAGTTGCTCTTGAACGCAGCAGTTATATATTAATACAGATACAAGAAACAAGATACAGATACAGATACTAATATGTGATATACAGAAATGCAGAAAAACAATGCAAACGGTCAAACGGCAAATGGACAATTTGCGCTTGCGCGTACTTATTAGGTCAGGGTCACACTGAATGTCTGTCTAACTGACTGCCACACTGAGCGAGTCTTGCCAAACATCATCATCATAATCATTATTGTTATTATCCATCTGCAATAGCTACAAGTGGCTATGGATACAGATACAGATACAGATACATAGTTACAGATACAATAAATGGCATTAATAATAGTGGCAAAGAGAGGCAAGAGGTGGCGGCGGGGGGAGGGCACGCAAAAGTTTCAGTCGTTTTGTATTTCTTTTTTTTAATATTTTTTCTTTTCTTTTTGCTTGTTTTTTTGTTTTTGTGTAATGCAGTGTATCTGTAAGATACATTAGCAGAAGTTTGCTGCTGTTATTGTTGGGTTAGTTGGTTGGCAGTTTGGTAGTTTGGTTAGTTGGTTCGTAAGGGGCATCCATCACTTGCCATCCCATCATAAAGGCAAAAATAAACATTAATCTTTTTGGCCACACTGACAGTCGTATTGCGTTACTTGTTAGTTGTGTGTGTGTGTCTGTGTGTGTGTGTTATTTTTTTTCTTTCGATTTGAGCTGCTGATTAACATTGAACCACAGGGCACCAGCCAGCAGCCAGCAGCAATAAATGCCGATCATCGCGTTCTGTGCAAAATGCCAAAGTAACGGTACATGCTATATATGTGTATCTGTATCTGTATCTGTATCTGGCCCGAAAATAAAAACACACTGTTTATGATTATGCCTGCGAAATTGAAAGGCCAACATTTAAATGAGGCAAATTTTTAAAATATGATACATAAATATACACATACCTACATACATATATGAATTATATGCCAATTATTAAATGTGCAATTAAAAATGTTAAATACATGCTGCTTATGTGTGTGTGTGTATGTGTGTGTTTTGGATGTGCCGTTAATCTATTTTTGTTAAACGCCTGGCGCCGCATTGTGTTAAAGCTTGAACTGCAGCTTTTTGTGCATTTATCATTACATAATCGTGCTAATGCGAGATCAACAGCTGACCTAAGGAACCCCAAATTGGGTGAAATGAAGCTTGTGTGTTTTTGGGCTCATGATAGCCGTGAATGGGCCGCATAAGAACTCAAAGCTTAGCTGTGAGTGGGCGCTTAATATGTCGCCGCTGCTGCTGCAGCTTCCCTCTTCTTCTTTTGCTGCTGCCGTATATGCAGCTTCTCTCTTCTTCTTTTGCTTCTTCTTATGTCAACAGCGAGCTTTCAAGAATTTTCTTTCTAAGCGCTGTGTTTGTTTTCAATTACATTCTTATCTTTGACGGATGGACAAGACAAGTGCGGCAAAAGCGGGCTGCAGTGGGTAATTAGTAAAAAATAGCAGTCTAAAAATAGAGGGGACACACACACACGCACACACATACAGGCAAAAGCAAAGCAAAAGAAGTGTATTTAAGCAATTTGCGTTGTGGCAACAACAACAACAGCAACAGGCCAGAAAGGCAAAAAGCAAAACTTGTTTGCACAAACATATAGCTTTTTTTTCTTTTCTTTGCTTCTTGGCTTGAACAAATAAGTGCATGAAAATTTAATAAATGTACAAATAATGAAATCGAAAACGGGCAAAGCTGCAAACAAAAAAGGCATAAAAGCAGCTCACACAAACGCTCGTACTCACACACACACACACACACACAGAAGGTGCATGATCGCTTTATCAGCTGAGCGAGCGAGCGAGCAAAGCAAAGCGCACCCGCATTGCAGCGAGCACCAAGCAGCGCAGCCAAGCCGACCGACCGACCGACCGACCGACTGAACGACCGTCAGAATTACCTGCAACTATGCTTTTGCTTGCCCTTCTAAAAAGCACCACACATACATAACACAGACATACACAGACATGCTCAAAATCAAAATCAAACTGAAACTCACTCAAAACTGAACGCGCTCAGTGGCCAAACAACGCCTCGCCTCTCACTCGCTCAGCTCAATTGTATTCAACTCAATACTCACTCAGTGCGCTGCTGAGCGCGCTCCAAAAGCCTCGTGACGTCAGCTGGCAAAGCTTTTTTTTGTGCGGTCTGCGCTGCTGCTGCTGCTGCTGCCGCCGCTCACTCGCGAATATTCTAATATGTAAGCATTTCAATTCATTTGGTTTTCAAACGCGCAACGCAACGCAACGCTAGCAAAACGGAGCGCGCGTCGCATTATCTACCAAATTTTCAAGCAATAAGTGTGCAGTGTGCAGTGTGTGTGTGTGTGTGTGCGTGCGTGTGGCAATTGTATAAAAAAATAATAAGATATAGCCATATATATCAAATCTAGTGCAAAAGCAAAAAAAAAGAAACAAACTAAATAGTATATATTTAATTGAAAACTTGATCAAAAAAACACGCAGTTGCCATACACAAAAAAAATATAAAAAAACCGAATATATAAAAAAAGGTTAAAAGCAACAAATCGCGGGTGCGTCGTCTTCGCCTGTTTAACGGTAATGCCTGCCTCCTACTACCCCCCTACCCTACCCACAAACTTATCAATCATTAACAATTTATGCGAGTACAGCTGCTGCTTCTTCTTCTTCTACACGGAATCCATATTTGTTTTTGCGTTTTGGACAACACACATACATACACGCATACGCACACGCATACAAACATAGCCAGCTGCTAAGTTACACTTGTTTGAGCTTTGCTTTGCAAAGACTTTCTGCCACTGTTGTTGTTGTTGTTGCTGCTGCTGTTGCTGTTGTGGTTTTTCTCTTTTTTGCTGCGGTAGAAAGAAAAAACGACGATTTTCACTTTTATTTGAGACCAGTCCCAAGTCTGTCTAGGCCACCAGGCACGCCATTTACCGATACACCTGTTTGCGTGTGTGTTATGTATGTGTGTGTATCGCTATGCAACAACTGCAGCCAGGCAACATAATCATCATCATATCAACATCATGTTTAATACATAATGAAGTTCATACATTCACATATTGTTGTTGTGCTTCATAATGAGCAACAAAATAAATGCCGAGTAGAAATTGGTGAAAATTGCAGCGTTAATTTATTATTTGTGGAAAAAGTACACACGAATCAAAATCACATATGATTGTAGATATATATGTATATATGTATATATATACAGCTGAGTAAAGGTTCAACGAATATACATATGCACATTGTACCGTTGTATTGTGAAATTCGAATAGTGGCAAAATAAATAAAAATGTTAAATAAATATAAATATATTTTATCACTTGCCAATTAAAGTGTGGCAAAAAGTGTGTTTTGGCCAACTTGCCGCTTATCTTCAAGCAAAGCCGCCCCAAATTGGCCCCATGCAAATAAAATGAATTTCAATTAAAAATTGTTGCCAAAAGAAAAACAAAAAAAAAAAAAAGCCCAAGAAAACTATGTCAATAATGTTGTTGAAAAATGAGAAAACTGAGAAAAAGAAAAATGTGCTTATTTATTTATAGTTATAGATTTCATGTGCATAAAATTTGTTACAGCAAAAACTTAGAAAAGTGCCAAAAAAAAAAAAGAGAAAAAATAAAAAAGTGTGTATTAATTTCAGTTATTGTGTTAATTTAGTTTAAATTGAATTATGTATGCGATTTGTGATTTCTGTGTGTGTTGACAGGTGAAAGTAAAATTCCAAATTGTTGCCAGCTGACACAAATAAAATATATATGACAATAAAAAAAATATATATATAAAATATATGTTGCAAGAAGTTACCAAAGAAAATTAAATACTTCAAAAAAAAAAAAAAACTTAAATTCTTGCTTAATTATTTAATGGCTGTAAAAAAAAACATTGTGCAAAACTGAATTGCAATTGAAAAAAAAGAGCAAAACTATGAAAGAAAACAAAAAAAATTAGAAAATTTGTGTAGTTTTTGTGTTGCTTCATGAAAATGCAATAACAATTATAATTACAATTACAATAAATGATTGCCAGACAGCCGCAACAATTTGCAAAGGCAATTAATTAATAAATAATTGCCAAAGCAAACAAAAAAAAAAACAAAAAAGTCTATAAAAACTCCCCTCCTTCCGACAACGTCAGGCCACAAATCACTTAACCACATTAATAATGTTGCTAAAACTGCCCAACATACTTATACTTATACACAAATCTCACGGCTCGTTATTCAAGATGAGCGCAAATAAAATGAAGGAAATTCGGATGAAAAACTGTTGGAAACACACTGACAATCATTAGTAAAGTCTGTTTAAATATGTGATAAGTTTGTATACCCAGGCAGTAATCACAATTGAAAGAGAAGTTTAACAAGCATTAATTAACAATTTTACTCAAATAAAGAAAATTCGGATGAAAAACTATTTGAAATTCTCGGAGATTCCTTAATAAAGTCTGGTTAAACTTGGGATAAGTTTGTAAAAGGCAGTTTCCAGAATAAAGAGCGAAGTTTATCAAGTATTAATTACCAACTTTTCTCAAATGCGGGAGATTCGGATGAAAAACTGTTGGAAATTTGCTTACATTACTTGGTAAAGTCTGGTTAAACTTGTGATGAGTACAAGGGGCACCTTTCAGAATATGGTGAAAAGTTTATCAAGCATTAATGAAGCAAATTCGAATGAAAAACTGTTGCAAGATTCGCTGACATTCGTTAGTAAAGTCTGGTTAAACATGTGATGAGTTTGTGCAAGGAAGTTTTCAGAATACAGTTATAAGTTTATCAAGAATTAATAAGAAATATTAATTAAATGAAGCCATTTCACAATTGAAATTCAGCTGGAAAACTGTTGAAAATTTGCTGAGATTCGTCAGGAGAGTGTAATTAAAGTTGTGATGAGTTTATTCCAGGCAGTAATCATAATGTACAGCGAAGTTTTTATGTACTTGTTATAACTACTCTGTAATGATTACAAACAAGAAATAACAGTGCTAGTTTTAACCGTCAGAAAGACCTTGTTATCTACGAGTACCTAACAGCTTATGTGATCTCTAGGCTAGTTTGTGCAGTTGGTGAATTAAATATGCGATGAGTAATCTGTTTTGCGTTTTTTCTGTTTGCCCTTTCGCTTTTAGCTGCATTTGATTATCATTCCCATACTACAGTGTATATCTACATAGGCCTTTATGGCTGTAGTATATCACGATAACCCAGAAAGAGTGCTCACAAAAGTATTTTAAGACGGAAGTGCCTTTGATTATACCTCCCCGTATACTATAGTGTTATAACTCTGATAAAACAGATTGAAATTGGGGAAGCTGAAGATTATAACACAGAAATCTAGTTATAGTATCTGTTACTAGGCTTATAGAGATACTATATGTAGTATATATGATATATATATATTATGCTTGAATCATGTGCATCAATAAAGGCACGCAAAGAATCTATTTGAATTGTTTTATGGCTGTCCGAATATTTGCACAAAGACTATATAAGTGTATATATGTATGTATTAATGTACATATTTTATACAGACATACATCTGTACATACTTATGTATATGTACACTTTCATATGCTCAGCCGGTTATGCCAGAAAATTAAATTTTTTTTTATGAAACGCACAAACAAATTGATAAAAAGCGACACACACATAAAAAAACAGGCACGCAAATGCAAATACACAAAAAACTGAAAGAAGAAAAAAACGAAACGAAATGAAAAAGAAAAAAATAAAACAAATGCGAGTGCGAGTGCTGTGGGCAAAGATAGAGCTGGGCGATAGATATAAAATAGGCATAGCCCCGACCCAGACCCATATGCCGCCGATACCGATAGAAACAGCCACCGCGACCGCCACCGCCACTCACCATTCACCACACACTCACCACACACAGCGGAGGGAAAGAAGCAAAAGAATTATAGAAAGAGAGGGGAGAATAGAATAGAGCAAAGCAGAGCGACGTCAGCGTCGATAACAATGCGGAAATTTTAACCAAGGAGGCCCAACATTTTTACTTGAAAATAGATTTCAACAAGAAATTACAGCTATCTGTGGCATACCGAAAATATATACCCTTACAATATTTGTATTCATCAAACCCCGTGAAAATTGTTATATTATAATAAAACAAGTTTGAAGAAAAAAGACACGTTAGGAAAGGGAAAAGGAAAAGGGAAAATTAGTATGTTTTTAATTTAAAAATCAAATTTCGGACCCTTTGTTTCTATCTATCTATAAGATATAGTTGTCAGATCTTGAAGCATATTTAACCAAACTATATGAAGTATGTAAATTACTCGCAATTGCTGAGTTTGCCTTAGAATATCTTTAAAATTCAAAAAGTTTTTCCTACAACTACTTAGTTTCTCCTACAACAACTTAGTTTTTAACCGATTTTTGCTATGACAGCTATATTATTATAGGGATTTGCTCCAATACCAACATTTGTGCTTTCGAAACTCATCGATAACATATCGATATAGTTTATATGATCACAAAGCGAGCAAATATAGTAAGAATATTATAATACCCACTTGAAAGGGTATAAAAGAACCTAGACAGAGCGTAGGCTAGCGTTAAACGATGATGTGGTAATAATAAACAAATAAATTACAACTAAAAGAAATAAACAACGTATTAAATGTGGGAAAAAAGACAACAAAATATATATATATTATAGTATATTAGAACGTAGGCGACGCGCGAGAGATACAACAACAAAATTGAGCGAGTTTAAAGCAAATTAATTAATTAAAGAAGCCCCCGGGCGGCAATTTGGTGGCATTGGGGCAACAAAAACACAAACAGAAACAGAAATGCCAAAAACCAAATAAATGTTCATAAATACTCAGCGAGCTGAGTTAAGAAAATATAAAGCAGCAAGCGGGGGAAAATTCTGAATTTTAGTCAGATATATTTAATAGAATCAGCAACAATGACTTTAAATGTGTACCTAATATGATATTAGGCTTGGAAAAAGTTGAATCATTTGTGCGTGCATATCAAAATTATAGTATTTTCATTATTAAACGCTAAAACACACGAACAAGCAGCTTTCAAAGCACCTGGAAGCTTTTTAAAGAAGCTTTTAAGAGCTGAAAGCTCTGCCTGTGTGCTTTAGAATACTTTGAAATGACTTTTCAACTAATTTCACCACTTACTGATGGATTTTCTTTTGATCTACTTTGATTGCAGTGCGGGACACTAGACGGAGCCGCCGAACCGTTATTTCATCAGCAGCGCAACAACAGAATGGACGTCTACCAGATCGACGATGGTTTCCACTCGGATGGGGGCACTGAGACACCGCCGCCATCGCCCAGCTCGGGCTCATCGATAGCCTCGACCTCGGACCATGGCTCGCTGGAGAGCGTGGATACGGGCGGTACACAGCGTCTGGCTGTGCTGTCCTTTGAGCAGGTGCGCAAGTTGCACGATGTCATGGACGAGAAGGTGGCCATACACGGACGCGGCAATTTCCCAACGCTGGAGGTGACGCTCAAGGATCTGGTGAATCTGGTGCGCCGCAAGCTGGAGGCGGATGTGAACAGCGGCGGTGCTGGTGTATTAGTTAAGGACATACGCCTGAATGGCGGTGCAGCTAGTCATGTGCTGGCCAACGAGGATCAGCAATATAATGATCTGGACTTGATATTTGCCATTGAGCTGAGCTCACCGCGTGTCTTTGATCGCGTCAAGACCGCCGTGCTGAACACACTGCTCGATCTGATGCCCGAGGGCGTCTGCAAGCGACGCATCTACACGTGCTCCCTGAAGGAGGCCTATGTTGGCAAAATGGTTAAGGTCAATAATAACAATGATGGGGATCGCTGGTCCCTCATCTCGCTGGGCAACTCGCCGGGTCACAAGAATGTTGAGCTCAAATTTGTGGACACAATGCGCCGTCAGTTTGAATTCTCTGTGGACTCATTCCAAATTGTATTGGACTCGCTGCTGTTGTTCTACGATTGTGCCGCCTTGCCCATATCGGAGAACTTCTATCCCACGGTGGTGGGTGAGTCTGTCTATGGTGATTTCCAGGAGGCGCTCTACCACTTGCAAAAGAAACTGATCTCAACACGCCAGCCGGAGGAGATACGCGGCGGTGGTTTGCTCAAATACTGTAATCTATTGGTGCGCAATTATACGGCCGTTGATTCGCAGTTGATCAAGACATTGGAGCGGTATATGTGCTCCCGTTTCTTTATTGATTTTCCGGATATCAATACGCAGACAACCAAATTGGAGGCATACTTGCGTAATCATTTCTGGGGTGTCGATGAGGAGCCGCTGCAATATGAGTACCTGATGCATTTATACAATGTTGTCGAAATGTCCACCGTCTGCTTGATGGGGCACGAGCGTCGCCAGACGCTGTTGCTCATACATTCGCTGGCTAACCAGGTGAAGCAGGCACAGGAGCATCAATATCAACAGCAGCAGCATCATCATCATCAGCAGCAGCATCACCACCATCAGCAACAACAATACCTACACCAGCAGCAGCAGCAACAACACCAGCAGCAGCAGCAACAGCAACAACAACAGCAGCAGCAACAACAGCAGCAACTAGACACACAGTCGCCAGTACTGGCACTGGTTTCCTCGCCGTCACAAACGCCCCAAACGCAGACGATCTATGTGCAACAGGCAGCGCCAGCCAATGCGTCCATATGTTGCAGCAACACGGCAACAACAGCAACAACAGCCGAGCAGCAGCAGCAACAGCAGCAGACGGCGCAGACCATACAAATCCAGGCGGGTCCGCCGGGTCTCATCTATGCCAATGGCGTTTACTATGCACCTGTGATTCCCAGCACCATTTGCACGTGCAACTCGACCTGGCTGAGCACGTGATTGGAGCAGCAACAGCAGGGGCAGCAGGCGCGGCAGGAGCAGCAGGGGCAACAGCAGCAGCAGCAACTCGACCCACAACAACCACAACAACAACAACAACAGCAACACCACCACAACCACAATAATAGAAACACTTACAATAGCAATAGAAGACCAGAGGGATGCAGCGGCAAGGATGTGGCAGCCACAGGCAGCTTGGTGCTGACACAGCAACAGATAAACAATTTGCCCGTTTACAGTCTGAAACAGAATCCGAATCCGAATCAGAATCAGAAACAGTTTAATAGGACACAGAATCAGAATCAGAATCAGAGTCAGAATCCGCATCAAAAGTATCAGTATCGGGCCAAGGATCAGGAACAGGATCAACATGAGGAGAAGACGGCGGTATTAGGCACATATAGCGGCCAATTTGCATATTTCTATCCGCACGATGGCTCTCCGCCCAGTTTGCTGCTGTTGGGCGAGGACTCCTATTTGAATGTGACAACAGCGGCATCAATTTCACTAAATTAATTGAAATTGGGCTTAGAACATTCGGATTTAGATGTACAAAATGAAAAAAAAAAAACAAACAAAAAAACAAAAAACGAAAACAACAAACCAGAAACCAGAAACAAAAGCAAAAAAAGATAACTTGTTATTCCTGTTGTTCCTTTTCTACACATTTTCTACGATCCCTTTAAAAAAAGAAAAAGACTATCACTACTACAACCACGTATGATGATGTATGATGATGTATGATGATGTGTGATGATGTATATATATCACAGAAAACATGTTTGAACTAATTGACTGAAGCCGCTGTTAGGAGGTGTTGGAAACGGGCACAGGACAATGGGCTGTGGGCGCAACTGTTGATATCCTGGCTAATTTATTGATACACCGCCGCTAAGGACCTACAATCAGACACAGAAGCATCGTATTTATATCGATACCACATAATCGACCACAACAACAAAAAACAAAAAAATAATCAAAAAAGGATCTTTAAATATTTTAATTTTTGCGCCGCTAAAAAAATTTTCTTGTATAACCTCTAAAGGAAACTTGTATGCCAAACTCATATTCTTATTATAATGCCTGATTTTTCGAAATTTTTTTTCCACTCCGCACACACACACACACACATCTACACACACTTTGAAAGATTGATTTTGTAATAAAAAATAACTTGTTAAAATTGCGGCGCAACACACACACACTAAACTAATTTCATTTTTGTTTTGAAGTTTGATTTCAGCTAAGTCCCTCCCTCCCCTCCAATAGTACCCCCCCTCCAATCATTAACCTATACTATAATTTTTGGATTTTTCCGTATGCTATAAGCGCAGCGGCCTCAGTTCCGCGGCATAGAAATTCCAAGCAAATTATCTACGTATATATATAAAAAAAATAAAAATAAAAACAAAAATAAAAATTACAATATACTACATACATATATTTAAAAACAACAAAAAGAAAAAAAATCAAAAAACATAAAATACTTATCAACAAAAGAGAGAAAGAAAAAAAATGTGGAAAAAAAGTAAAAAGTAATATTGAAATGGCAGAAATTATGACATGTAAATAAATATAAATATATATTATATATTAGTCAAATTTTAGCTGTCAAAATTGACATAATATAAATGTAAAACTGTATTTATATTGTATATGATTTAACTGTAACTCTTTAACTGTAACCGTGTCACTCTTAAGAACTGTACAATCATACTACAAAATCGGGAAAACAGTGCAGATATTGAAACTGAAACAAAATGTATCTCAGCGTAGGAAGACGTTGCTCAATGGGAAATGGAAATATTGGGAAGAATTTTACACGCAGTTCACAAAAAAACAAAACTTTGAAAAATCAAAATCTCTTTAAAAAATAAAAACACATTTTTTACTTACATATTTATAAAGAAAAAACAAATTGAATGAAAGGATGAAGGATGAAAATAATTTTTTCAAATATAAAATTTCAGTGTGGTTTTTTATAATAATGCGTGTAATAAATGTAAAACTGTAGCATAATATATATATATATATATTATATATAGATGTATATCTTAATAAATCTTATTGTATGCATCTAGTGAATATATGATTGAACATGATTGATTGATGTGATGTGATGAGACGAGTTGAGATGAGATGAGATGTGATCTAATTGAGTGACTGGTTTGGATTGATTGTTTATTAAATCTGCTGGGTGATAACTTATGAATGATTCAACTGATATACATATAAAGCATATTATATATACATCTATCTACAATTATACCATATACAACAACAAGAAAATATTTATAATCCTAAACAAGAGAATTCTTTTTATGTTAGTTCGGTAAAGAACATATATATATATAAAATAAATATATATTAATAATTCTATGTGTAATTCAATATATGTTATGAAAGACAAACAAAAATCGAAAACCGAAGTCCAACGCAAAATTATATCTATATGTTTCCTGTTTCCTGTAACTGTTAACTGTTAACTGTAATTGTAATTACCGTTAACTTGACTTAATTGCGTTCACCGTTTTACAATTGTAACATTTTATTATTATTATTTTGTGTACTTGAATTGAACTTTTTGCATAGCCTCCTGTGTCAGCAATTACTTGATAATTGTGTTTGAATTTTTGTATTGTATTAACTTTAGTTAAGATTGTGACATAATTGTTATCAACATGTCGATGTGTGTATGTGTGTGTATACATATGTGTATATCCTATGTATTCCAAACCAAAAACATAAAGTTTTCTATATAACAAAAAAAAAAGGAGAAACAAACATAACCAGATAACTCAAAAGGTTCTCGAGTAACGAAACATTTTCAACTTTTGCTCATAACTGGCTGCATGATTTTTGATATACTTATAAAGTGTATATAAATATATATATATACATTTATGCATACATATACACATATATATATATATATTACTAGCTATAAGAAAGCGAAAGAAGAAGCGCGAATGATTGAGAATGATGACAATGGTGAAGTTCATGATGAAGCTGATCAAGATGTTGATAAATAGAGCGAATAGTCTGTAAGAGTGTAGTAAAAAAAGTGGACATTTTTTGAAAAAAAAGAAGATAGCGCGTAATTTTAAATTTATACAAAAAAATACAGATTATACAAGAGTTATAAATGTAAATGTAAATCAAGTGTAATGAAATCAAATCAAATCAATCAACAATCTATTGAGATTTGTATATAATATTATAATTATGCCTAATTATACTATACAATATCTGTATGTATATCTAATTAATATACAACTACACACACACACACACACACCCACACATACACACACACTATACACGCAAACACACGCCCAAAATACACCATACACACCTACAATATATATATATAAATATTACTTACATATTACATTATATAAATAATAATCTTAATTATTATGTATCTACAACAACAATTTACCATATACATATTACTTCTGTGCGCTTCTTGCGATCTAAGGAATTTCAATAAAATCAAACAAAAAATACCTAAAAAGTATAAAACCAACGAAAAATACAAAAAAAAAAAGAAACAAAAAACAAAATATAATTTCCTTGTATTTATTTATTTATTTCTCCCTCCTCTCCCCCATTACTTATCTATCGAAGGGGTCAACATTACAATCTCTGGCTGGCCATTGCGTTTCCTCCTTTCCATTTTGTTTTTTGGGCAAACATCTGCTGATTATGACAGAGACAACAAACTGAACAACTCTATGAACACAACTGCAGCTGCATCCTCATCTTCAACATCAACTGGGAGGCTGGAGACTGGGGATTGTAGACTGGGGTCTGTAGACTGGCGACTGCAACTTGCTTTCGCCTGGTTTCACTCTCTGTACAACATTTAAGGCGCTTGCTTTTGGCTTTATTGTATAAGTTTTTTGTTTGGCCAAAGAACAACAACAAGCGGGCAGCAATGTCCGTATCATATGAAGCCGGACCTCATCTCGAACCCGGCTGTGTTGATAAGTACGCGTAAATATAAATTATGACAAATCTGATGATGCCGCGGGCTTGATTTATGCATATTGATTAAGTTGTTACTGCTCAAACTGGCCACTAAATTATGTGAATTTTTGGTGTTTTTTGCGAGTATGTGCCACAAGTGTGTGTTATCTTAAATCGGAAAATGTTTGTGACAAGCATTAGTTACATATTGCACAATACTTATTTATTTACATGCCGAGGTAGAGCTGTAAATTTCCTGGTATTATCTCACATTTTATTTACGCTAGTTTCAAATATGCGCGCCATCTTTTTGACGCTAGCGAGAGCTTTTACACTGCATGCAGACAAAAGCTGTTAGCTTTGTTAAGAAGCAGTTTTAGTATCCCTGGCTTGCTGGCATTTTTGGCGCCAATGTAGAAGTGCCGCGCGAACAGTGCCAAAATGTAACAGCCACACAACTTGTTGTCATTTTTTAGCACTTAATGGCTGGCACTGCCTTCAAAGCCTCTAGCCCCAAAAGCGAGCTTTTTAGTGTCGAACGTGGATTCGTGACGAGCGGTGGGCAGAAGCGACGAGCTTGGCGAGCCAGTTAACTTGCAACACACACACAAAACACAAACACACACATCAACACAAAAATTCAGCAAAGTGCACAAAGTGAAGTTAAAGCAATAAAGCAAATAAAAACCCAACTTAAAGTGAGAAACAAACGAAAAAAGTAATTAAGCAGCTAAGCATAAAGTGCTGGGAAGTGTGTAAATTGCATATCAAGTTTGATTCATTGAGAAAAGTGCGTAAAGAAGCCCAAGCATTCAGGTTTTCATTTCAAACAATACCAATACCAATACACATGTACACACACGCATTTATACATACATATATACACACACTCGTTGAGTTACCTGACACACACCGCGCCTAATACTAACTACCGCATTTTCTTTTTAACCTGCCCCTCACACCCCCCACACCCCCTACACCCACATTTGTTCTTCTGTATGTGTAGGTGAGCGTCCCAGTGTGAGTGTACATTTTTGATGGCGCTGGCTTTTCTTTGGTGTTTTCATTTTGAAAAAGTCGCCAAAAATCATGTGTGAAGCCTTTGAGGCTCAAACCAAGTGTAGAAGTATGTAACGGAACTATTCCAATTATACTATCAGCCAGCTGTGCATTAATTCTAGTTATACAATACGAATTTTGGTTGTTGGGCTCAATAGGCGAATAGCCAAAGCCAAAGTCAAATGCAAAAGCAAAAGCGTTCTTAGCTTGAGTTGTGAGAGTAGCGCACACACACAGACACTTACACATTACTGAGAGACACACATACATACATATGTACATATCTGTGTCGGTAACGTATCAAACGTAACCTTCAAAGCTTGTGCAACGTTTGGCTGTCAAACTCTGCAGCAGAAGCAGCAGTAACAGAAACAGAAACAGCAGCATCAGAAAGAGAGACAAAAACAACAAACTAACTGTAAGTGGGCGCCATTACAGAGCTTTGTTATTATTCATTATTGGCCGCAAAGCTGATTGATGCGAAACTATGAAGGATGAATGATGATGAGAATGATAATAATAATGATGATGATGATGATGAGTATGAGAATGAGGACGCGGAAGAACAAAAGGAATTGCTCACCTTTTCATACATTTGTATGCCACAAAAAATGCCTTTAGCTTTCAGAACCGTACGTGAGTGAGCTGCAACGAAAAGTGCATTAGAAATTTATGCGAATATACATAAATAAACAAGCATGGAAGCAGTTTGAATAGCCACATGCTGTTGCTGTGGCATAGAAATACCGACTTTTCACATGCGGCAGTTGGGCGAAATTGTGAGCAGAATTTTAAACATTGCCACATTCAAGCCAAAACCCCACCAAGGCCTATCTAATGCCATCATATTGTACATACATACATATATAGTATATATAGTATCCTAGTGCATGTGTTCAGGGTAAACTGCAGTGTGCAAACCACGCAGGTCAACTCCCGCTTGGGGGCTGATTAATTGTTCCAGTCAGACAAGTGTCCTTACCCTTTCTTCATATCCTCAATGCCATTAACGAACATTAAACTATGTACTCTATTCCTCCAGAGCCACTATGCAATTGTTTACCCTGTAACTATTCCCCGGTTGAATGCGCTTTTGCAGCTCAATTATCAAATGCACTCAAGGCCCCCCACTTGAAGGGTGTTTTAGCAGCACTTAGTTGCTGTGTTTACAGATTGGCACTTCTATGAGATTTAAAAATAATCTTTACCCTTAAACTTTAACAATATACCATATAAAAGCACAGTCAGGCCTGTTTCCATTTCCGTTTCCGACCAAATCATTTGAAAACGATACTGTCAGTGGTTCTGAATTCCGAAAAATTCCGATGAAATATGTGGAATTAAAACTTTTCTTAACTAAACCTTGAGACGGGAAACCCTTTGTTATTTCATTTAAAAGCAAAAATACGAGATGAATGAATTTTTGGAATGAAAAATATACGAAAATTAAAATAGAAATATGTATTGTATCCTTTTATAGGATATTCGCATAGTCCAACACTTGTTATTTCACCAAGAAACTTATTAACAACTTGATAAGTAATGTGTTGTAGCTAAATTTCAATACAGTGGATAGAAAATTCATGACGAATATTTAATTGAAATTGAATATTTGAAACACGCCAAGAAAGCACAATAATTAAAAGGAAAATTATATATAATTGTTGTGTTATGCCCACTGTGCGCGCTCAATAGAAATTATTGCTATAATGATTATTAATAAGCAGCTAAGAGGGAAATTTATGGAATTTACCAGTATGTGGGAGTAATTTTGATATCAATTATCGGATATTGCAAATGGGGGGAGTCCTCAGTCCATTGTTGTGACCACACAATAAACAACCTGAAAGTAAATATATACATACATATATTTACTATATGTATATAAAGAATTTACATATAATCAAATTAAGGCTCGAATGCTTTTGTCTACCATTATATAAGTGCAATTTGTGTAACTCGACAGCGTTTATAGATTAAATGCGCACACAAATTGCTGCAATTTGAATTGTTATAAGTTATAACAAATGAGGCCTCACTGGGAACAACAAAACGATGAGGCATTTGGATTTTGGACAGCTTTCGAGATAGACGTAATTCTCAGTTTGTTTTCGACTGGCTGCTATTATGTGTATTGAGCCCGAGACCGCGACTGAAACCGAGCCCACAAAGCGCGACGAATGACGCATTCAAAATAAATATAAACAACGAAAAGTCCACAACAACAACAATAACAACAACCAAATTATATCGTTAATGTTGACGTTAAACGTTGAATTTAAAGATACACAAATCGAACCGCTCGCTGACTGGTACTGAAACTTGGCATTGTCATTCTGCTTCGATTTCCTTCCCATATTTTCTTACGTTTTCGTCGTCTCTTTATGGCCATGTTTTATATTTCGGCCAGAGATCAGAAAGCTAAGGACAATGCCAAGAAACGTATACGGAATGTTTGTTTCGTGCCAAGCGCAGTTACCATAATATACAACGAACATATATTACAGCCATGTAGGTTTTCATATGACCCCACGGCACACTGGCTCAGGCCCAGGGAGCAGAGAGCAGGCAGCAGGGAGCAGGAGTCCTTGGCAAACCTTGGCATGTGGGCGACAATTTCGCATTGATTATGCAACAGTTTGGCGGATTGAGCATGTAGCGTAAACAAAACTTCAGCAAGGCGACAAACAGCACGAGAGAGAAAAAAGAAAGAAAATTCACATAAGATAGTAGCTACAAAGAAGGTAGAAAAACTCGTGCAGGGACTACAAGACGGCCAAGAGTTGGCTGAACTCCAAGAAGAGAATTATGATCGACACAGCAGATGCCCTGTGATTGAGCTGTGATTAAGTACACCATAAGAACGATTGTTTACAAGCTTCAACTGTTAACAGTCTCTAGTTACTCGTAATTTGTAAGCTTGTTTTTTCAGTTAAACAATCTATGAACAACAACTATAAATCTATACAACAATTAGATATTTACTGCATTTTACATGTATCCTTTCCCTCAGTGCCTAATTGCATGTAATACGGCCAAAGCATTTTCCGAGTGAAAAGTTCTACAAAAGTAGAGAAAGAAGAAGATATGACATGGCATGCAGCTCGTATAGAATAATATAATTTACTAAAGCACGTCAACGTCAACAAGCCAAGGAACAACAATAACAATAACAATAATAAAACAACACATGTTATAGTACCTTTGAACGTCAGTCAAAGCTGTCGCTGGGTTATTGCTCGAAACTGAGCTGAAACTACGGCTAAAGTCGCTAAACTTTCCGTCCAATGGGAGTAGAAAACGGGTATGTGGGAGGGAGGGTTTCAGGGGTGCACTGGCATTTGCGATTGCTCATATTTAATGCATTTGCCAGTAATAACCGAGACATTTCGACATTTGACTTGGGTCCACCGTGCGTATACGTTATGTTTCCTTTCTCCTTGTCTATATAGTATAGTAAATACGCCAACTAAATCTCAGCTAGTTTAGTTAACAAACTGTTGGCCAGCGATGATGTGATCGTCTGACGCACAACCACACACCGCACACACACGTAAACACACCCCTATACACCCACATGCTGAGAGCTAGCAAATTACGCCCAAAGTTTTCTTTACGGGCCTTATTTGCCGTCTTTCGAAGCGACGCTTATCAGACGCTGAGGCAAGTGCCAAGCAATTAAGTGTCTCCGGCCAAGTTGAGACGTAATTCATTCAAAAGTCAACACATATGGTTGCCCGGGGTAGGGGGTAGGGGGCAGGCGGACTCTCTCGACTCTCGCAATTACAGTGGGTCTCATTAACAGCTACAACTATGGATACCAGCCCACCTGCCCACCTACCCGCTCTCGTTAGTTGTTTTTTTTTTCTTGTCAATTTTGATTGCTTGCCAGACCAGTTCAGCCTGTATACAGGGTGTGCCGTGTGCCGTGTGCCGCAGAGACAAATTTACATACATATGTAAACAAATAACACAAACAAATCACGTAATGGGCAACAATACTGTGCTGTATTCTATACTATATAGTATATCTATAATATAGACATATAATATTAAAGTAAATGAATGCCTTTGTCACACTTACTGGCTACTTTGCTTCGCTTTTAGTTGCCAAATTAATATATTTGTCTAGTCATTTGTGAACTAATACTACTGTAGATAGTTTTGGGTCAGTAGAAATCATCATCATTATCTTTCAGACGAATCACACTTCGAAGTTCATTATTTCGCAGTACTTTTCCAACTTAGTTCTCTCCTTTCAGTTGGCAAGTTATATTATTATATTTGCTTCGTCACTTTTAAGCTGACACTTTTCAACTTTTTGTGAAGTTGTCTTTATGTAATACAATTACGGGTCAGTAAAAAGATGAAGGAAACTTCAGGCGGAACACACTAAAAAAGTGAAATACTTCTCTCTATTTTTAGCGCTCAACTTTGATGGGCTTTTGAGTATAATAATAGTAACTTTTAATATATATTTTAACTGATATCATTTGAGTTTACTATAGGGTGATTTTAAGTAAGCAAATCTTACTTTTCTAGCAGTGCTCTTCACTCAGTTTTAGTTCTCTGACGCTTAAACCAATTGAGAATTGGGTGAGTGTCTCTTTTTGGCCTTTAAATGGTCCAAAAGCGTTCTCTACTAACTAGATGTGCCCCAGTTGGCATTAACATAAAAAAAAGCCAGAGAGAGACATGTTTATTCACGTCTGACAGTGACGAAAATCTACTGCTTCAGACAGTGTCAGCAAATGTAAATATTGTAGAACTCCCAAATATGTTAACTAAGTCATGGGAACTCACAGATCAGTAAAGACAAATGAACCAGCCTGGGAAGCCTTTAAAAACTACTATTAATTATTATAGAGAGTTAATTAATGAAACTCTAATATAATAAAGTGGATAATTGCCAATGAGTCAACAAAAAAAACCCCGTCAAATATATTTAAATACAAAGAAATTATATATTTATAAGACATTAAAGTGAAATTCCAATTAAGCTGTTGAATAATCCACAAACAAATTACTAAAATAATTATAATAAAAGAATCATTATTATGCAGATCCGCAATACCTTTCTAATATAACACCTGTGTGTGCTTAAAAAAACCAGTAATTAATTGATTTGTTTTTCTATTTGGTGTAGCTAATCCTCTTTTAATACCTTGTACTTATATAATGGGTATCATAAATGTATGTTATAGACAGGAGACAACTTTTATTCTATAAAGTATATACACATATTCTTAACAATATGTCCATATTTCCATCCGAACGGGGAGACAATTATTCCTAATAGATGCAGCAAATTTGGTATGTAGGCTGTCTGATACTAAACGATATCAGCTTTATATTAATTACAGACGATATTGCAGTAGTACCTGAGCAATTTGGTTATACTCTAGAAACAATAAGAATACCAAAGCAAGTCCAAGTTTATATAACATTTGAGGTATTCCTGACACCTCCAAAATTCATTTAGAACGAACTTCAACTATAATTTTAATGAAATGCTTGTAATATTTGTTATCTAAAGTACATATATATTAGATGTTATCTAGCTATACTTAAAATTTGACAACCAACAATCTTATTTATTGATCAATTTAGCGTACTTTACCCGTTTATAGGGTACCTTTCAGTTGATGAGTCCCCTCGAGCGCTGGTTTTATGTTTACATTGCAAATTAACGTTTGATATTGTAAATTAAAATGCAAATACTTGCAGAATTTGTCAATGTGGTTATATAGTATGCTATATGGTGCTCTATACAATGATGCATATATGCACAGATATAATATAGATTATATACATAAACAACAGTTGATTGTGGGCGCAGGGGTGTTGTGTTGTGTGTGTGGGTGTGTGTGGAAAGATGTTCATTGTGCTGCGCTTTTGTTATCATCAGCACTCGAAAATAACACCTTGAGCCAGATTACTGAAACCAATTTAGGCCAGCGTTGGAGCCATATGCCACATAGTATAGTATATATAGTTGTATATAGTATACCTATGTACACCTGCAGCATTGTTTACCTGCCATCCGTGCAACGGCAAATGGCAAAGTTCAACTGGTGGATCTGGGGCGGGCAGCGGGTGAGCGGGGTGGGCAGCCTCTGGACCCAGCATGGATGGGGCAATTAGGCAGAAAACTGCAGCTGAAATTGTTGCACCACCCGAAAAGAACCCTTTAGGCTCTGCTTTTGTTTTTCACCTGCCATTCAACGCGTGACGCACATGACGTAAATAGAAGCTGCGGCCCGGAGCGGGGAGCGGGGGCGTGGGCAGTGGGAGGCTGCCACACTCGAGATATGAAAAGTGTGGCAAGAAGAAAAACTGAGACACTGAAATTGTTCGACTGGAATAAAGAGTAAATATTTGTTACCCCTGCGAAATGAATCAATTTGAATTGGCTAAGAGTTATTTTGTTGTTTACTGCCAAATTAGGCACTGACTCCTAACGTCTTTCTTAGCCATATACAGTGCAAGCCATGTAAATATTTAGTTTTCGCATTTTAATGGCCTGACCGCAGACACTAACTGGGGAATAACAGTTCGTTGACGTTAACGTTCCACTTATTTGTATAATTAAAGTGTAGGCTATTGTGAATGATTCACAGTCTGATCGGTCTGAGATAACGCAATCCGCAGACTTCGTAGCGCTTTGGACCAGTTTGAACTGGCTAAAGCCTGACAGGCAACAGGCAACAGGCAGTTGAGTTGGCCCGGCTTGGCCCGCAGATATTCGATTGTCAACAGCTAACAAACAGCTGAAACGGAGCTAACAACTTTTCTTTTGAAATGTGTGCTAATTAACGCACTAGAGCACTAAGTTGGTAGACTTTCAGCACGATATACATATCTTCCCAAACAAATTGATATACAGTAATTAATCTACAAACATTGTAACCATCTAACTCATTACATTCCGACCTATTTCTTGCCAAGTATAAGTACTCGTGTTATAACTTCCTAACTCATTACATTCCGACCTATTTATTGACGCTTCTTATCCACGCTACAAGTACTCGTGTTATACCTTCCGAACTCATTACATTCCGACCTATTCCTTATCTCTTCCTCTTTTCAATGTTATAATATATAGTTTATATAAATATTTATATTATATTTTAGCGCAATGCGTCTCGACACGAACTCAAATGTGGACTTCAAAGCGTTCGACTCTAGTTCCAGTTCCAGTTCCAGCTCATGTGTAAGTATTCAAAGGAATAACAAATAATATTCAATTTGGGTATTCATTGAAACTGGGTTAACAGCTTAACTGGTTAATGATGATAATTTCATAAAGAAGGAAATGTGTCTGGCTAAAACCAGTTTATCCGAGTTTTAACCAAAATTCATCAACCAGGTTCTGCTTCCTTAGTTTATTATCTAACCGGTTAACCTGTTACCCCAGTGAATACCCCATATACAACTTGTACTGAACTGATTTCCTTTCATATAGCTCGTCAAATTGGACAACCTGGCCACCTGGGGTGGCTCACAAAAGACGGACACACGGCTGCCCCTAACGGACTATTCCACACTCGGTGGTCCGAGACACAATTGCAGCCCCTTTCCCCTATCCAAAGGTGTCAATAATCGCTTAGTGATCTGGTAAGTTGTTGGCACTACTTACTAGCTAACGAATCAAACAATTTCCTTAACAATGCAGGGATGGCGACATGACCACACTGGAGGTGGACGCCATCACGAACAGCAGCGATGAAACCCTGACTGAAAGCAATACCATATCGGAGCGCATTATCGCCGTTGCGGGCAATCAGCTCAAAGAGGAACTTAGCACAACTGTTAAGGGTAATTGTGACGTATATCCTGCGTGACTCCAATACTTACCCTAATCTTTAATCCTTTATAGAGTGCCGCATTGGCGATGTGCGTGTGACGCGTGGATACAATCTACCAGCCAAGTATGTTCTGCACACTGTTGCACCTGCCTACAAGGAGAAGCTCAAGACGGCCGCCGAAAATGCGCTTCACTGTTGCTACAGGTGAGCATCGCTATAGCTGAAATTTGGTATACAGACTTAATGCATTTCCATCTTTTAGAAACGTTCTCTGCAAGGCCAAGGAGCTCAACCTGCGCACAGTTGCCGTGTGCAATGTGAGTGGCAATCAGAAGAGCTTTCCAGCCGACGTGGCCGCGCACATTGCCCTGCGTGAGTAATCTACCCGTCAAGTTCTGCACTCTGATTATACCGATCTGATTGATCTGATTGTAGTATAAGACATCATGTGAATTCAAAGTAATGAGTTCTTTATCTGTTAGTCATATTGAGTACCTGCAACGTTTGGACTAAGTTTAGTTTGGAAAGTCATCATCTTAGAGAATGTTCACTTTAATGGTATAATACGCAATTATACCATTAAAATGAACATCCTCTAAGATGATGACATTTTACTTAAAAGTTTTTACTAAAGGAGAATTACAAATGTTGCTTCTTTTTTGGAACATTCAAGTTCAGCCATTAGATATAGGAATACTGTACGTTGTTAGGCTACATTCTGCCTTATTTTATAAGGTTTTTCAAAATTGTTTGAAGAAAATGTTCTATATCATTGTGAAATTACTATATTTTTAAATATCCAACCAGTTTATGCCTTTAATAACTTAAAACTTGACTTGTTAGCTCATAATCTCTGTTATTTTATTATCACATGAAGAAGATTTCTAAATCAAAGCTGTTACTAAATCAGAATAACAATTTTGCTCTTCTTTTTCCAATTCCCAATCAGTTCTAGTATCAAATTACTTAATACTTTAGTTCTAAGCATACTTTTGTTTTACTCGTACTTGAACATTATCTACAACCGATCAAATCAGAAATGTATAAGAAAGAGCATGGAAATGTTTGCTTTTGAAGTTTGATTATTAACAATCTTAAACTCATGTCTCCCCCTTCTTCTTCCACACATACAGGCACCATTCGTCGCTTTTTGGACAAGTATACACTGCAGGTTGTGATACTGTGCGTGAACAGCAACGAGCGTGGCACGTACGAGGTCCTGGCGCCGCTCTACTTCCCCCGCGATCAGCTGGAGGAGCGCAGTGCGCTGTGGCAGCTGCCCAAGGACACTGGCGGCGAGCTGGGCGAACCTCAGCATCCTGATCCTGATCGGCAAATACGTATCATACGCAATCCCCAGCACAGTCACAGTGTGCACATGCGTCATCATCAAGGTGAGTGTCTGCTATCGATAAGTCGATGACGTCTGCCGTTGTATCAGTTATCGGTTATCAGTTTGAAGATTAGCCAATTCCTCTGCGCCTGTTCGTAGTGACTTAGATATCATTCGGTTTCTGTTCCTTCCCTTCGGACTGTCTCAGTTCTTTGTTTAGCCCGTCAACAGCTGCCGATAATGTCGATGTCGATAAGATTAGACTGTACACATACGAGTGTGTCCACACACACACACACTTGATATATAGACCTGTGCGTTCTGCCGAGTTCCAATTCGAATTCAAGTTCGCAAAATTGCCCCCTCACGCATTTGTATGGATTCAGTTACGTTCCAAATACGCCTTCGTGCGGTCACAAAACGGCAGTTGCATTTTCAATCAATTTCCATTTTTCACAACTGATTAAACAATTGCGTTTCAATTAACTTACGCCAATTACCGTTTTGTTTAAACAATTTAACGCACAATTTAAGTAAGTTTGAGTTGTCAGCAAAAAGTGTTTAAATTATAAATAAGTGCTCTCTCTCTCTCTCTCGCTCTCTCGCTCTCTCGCTCTCTCAACTCAATTCATAACGCTTCAATTATTTAGTGGTCTTCAGTTCGTCTTTAATGGCCATTAAATAATGCATTAAACTGATGAAAATTGGGATCTGTTTGTGATTACTTTCAACTGACGTCAGCGTCGCATTTACAGTGCGTGCCAAGAAAGTGTTGCATACTTTTAGGCAGATAATAAAAGAGAAGTGAGCGAAATTGTAAAAAACAGTTATAAGATTACAGAGTTGCACTGCTCGACTCTTTAATATAATCTAGAGGTGTCGAAAAATTTGTTAATTCGTTGGAAATTAAATACGTGTATGAAAGTGAATCATTCTTTTACATCTCTAAAAGTACTAGCATGACACACAAAGCTTCGGGTTCGATTCCCAGACAGAACTTATTTTATCAAAAAAGAACAAAAAAAAAATGGTAATAAAAATAAAAAGCCAGAAATTATCAGTTTAAAATTTATTTTATTTTTGGTGTACACAGGTATAACTGTATGTACCTATAATCAATACTGCGATTTTTGTTTCCAATTAATTACATTCAAGACAATTCTTCTAGACCATAATCAAGATTTTTCGGATTTATGGGTGGAGTATGAAAAGAAAAACGTTTTATCTTTATCGAAATTAAGGGTGGAGTATGGAAAGATAAAACCTTTTATCCTAACTAGGATCTTTGAAACTACAAAGGTGGAAATTTCTTTTAAGAACTTGTCTTGATATTGTGTTAAATTAGTTAGAAAGATTTGAAATTTTATAAAATTAACCATTAATGAAAGGATTTAAGATTTTAATATAACTATACTACTTATACGAGAAATCGATAAGTAATTAAGTGTTAAGTTTTACAATGCAAACGACTTTTGACTACAAATTTATATTTATGAGTGATACGTTTAAAAGCTAAAAAAAAATCAGTTTAAAGAAGCAATCGAAATGACTTTGAAAATAGGCAGATTTTAAATATCTAATATAAATTTAACATATATTTGTGTATATCAATATTATGGGAATCGAGAGCTTATAAAAAAGCGTCACTTTAGTTAGACTTATACCAAAACTTGTTATTTTTGAGGTTATGGTTTTAATGGACCTCCAGGGCGCTGGATAGCCAACGTTAGGATGGAGCTTAGGAGTGGGTAAGCTGAGGAAGATTATCATTTTAATGTTATGCCTGTTATATTAATCTAATCATATTATATTTGAATTGTCGAACTTGTGGGAGTTGGTAGCCCATACTTGGAAGCAGCCTGTGAGTGGGAAACTTAGGAAGATAATCGTTTCCGCTTTAGTATAGCCTAGTATCTAAAACTTTATAAGTGGAAGTTGATTGCCATAGATTAGGAAGAAGTTTTTGCGAGATTTATTATTTATTTATTAATATTAACTAAATGCATTTTTCTTTAGGAAGATTATCACTTTGGTTTTCGGTATATCAAAGCTAATCATATTTGAAGTTTTGTTATTTTCTGATGGTCTCTCTGGAAGTTAATGGGCAATTTTTGGAAGCAGCTTCTGTGGGTGGCACTACGCAAGTTTATCAAAAAGTCATAGGCAAACATTTAAATTAACTGTGGCGGCTTATCAGGACAGTTAGTTAAGATGTGTGTCAGCCAGGCTGATGCTGTTGTTGTTTTTTCTGCTGTCTGTCTGTCGTCTTGGCAAAGTTCGTTTTGGACCCGCTTAAATCATGTCAACGTTTGAAAACAACGCAACTCGCTTATCGTGTCATCTTTCGGCCCACTCGCCGCTGCCCCCTTGGTTAACTACGCTCGCACCCCGCACCCCGCACCCTGGTATGGAGGGGCGTCTCGGCGCCTTCTTCAGTTGACTGCTCTCTGTCGCCGTCGACGTCGCTGCTGCTGCCGCTGCTGCAGTTGACAGAAGCTGCTTGCAAATGCTGACAGCGTCGGCGTCGCTTTCAGTTGATATCAAATTTCGCAGCGCTTAAGTTGGGATAAGAACAAAAGTTTGCCTCGCTGATCAACGCACTAAAGGCCGAGTTTTGATAATAGATAACAAGCTGATAATAGATAATAGCCAACAACAAAACAAAAACAAACATGATAAACAACTCATTCGAGTTTTCATGTAAATGCATTGGCATATAACAAATACTCCTCTCCTGGCTATACCCATATATAAGTAACACATGTTTCTTCTCCCTTCTCCCCCCACAGCTGACGACGATTCAGACGTTAGTCCACACGATATGGAGGGCAATAGCTCGGATCTGGAGTATGGCGCCAGGGATATGAATGGCCTGAGCCTCAATTCCTATAGCAGCGGTCTACAGGCGCAGCTGCAGGTGATTATTATAAAATAATTCAGTTTTTACCTCTTACTACAACTCCCCTTTTACCCCTCTTCACAGCGCGATCTGGATAGACAACATCTGTTGAGCGATCGTCCCAGAACTGGCGTCTATGAAAGCGTCGTGGCCGAGGGCATTGAGGGCATGGAGCATCAAGAGAGGTAAGAGCTGAGGAAGCTAACCCAAATCTTCAGAATATGTTAAGGCATTCAGGGAGACAACTTCGAATTACACTCTAGTATCAATATTATTATTAGACACGCTTCAAAACGCTCACAAACACTGTAAATTAGAGCTGCAGAAATGTCAATAGTTCAACCACTCGATAGTATCGATAGTATCGCAATAGTAACATTTGAAGACAAGATACATTGAGAGGGTTTGAGAAAGGTATTAAAATATTGTAACTCTATTGTTAGATGGCTAAGTCCAGCAAAGTAATATAGCGCATTAGAAAAATTCCTTAAAATATCGATAACTGTGAAAAACAATTGATAGCGTTGCTAATGGGAAAATCTATCGATACTATCGATAGTAGCTTGAATTGTTTTGCAGCTCTAGTTAAAATAGTAACTGTCATACCAAAATGTGATTTAGTTTCTGGCACTACACTAAAACGTTGCTATTCCTACGCAAGTTGCATGAAAATATTGCATGGAAAATTGCAATTGAAAGTTGTACGAAATAGCTTCATTAAAAAGGTGCCTTAGAACCTTACTCGTCAGTCCCTTAAGGTACTGAAACTTTGTTGATATCATTAGTCAAGTACAGTTGCTACTAAATAGACATAACTTATGTAATGTTGGTGGTAACAGCTGCTTCACATTACATCACAAACATGCTAGGTTAATAATCAATTGTTGTGCCTAACTGTGAACTCTTAGAGCGTACCTGGCACTGTTTTGTTCCATTCGTTGTCGTTGCTTCTTTTGTGTAGTGGGCCAAGTGTCAACATGGCACGTAAACAGTCGCAGTCATATCTGGCCGTATCAGATGTTGGCCTACGTCATTGAATTCGCCTTCCCCAGCCACATTTATTACATTTACACTCGCATTTCTAACTGGGACGTCTGCAGTTCATAAAACTTATTCTTTAGCTGGACACTTGCTGGGCAGGCCCGTAAACACGCTTTAAATACTCGTAATACGGCTGAATAAATAGATTCGTTTGCGTGCACGTGCCGGATATATCTCCTAACCGCCGGACAAATGACTCCTTTGACCGACCACCCTTGGCTATCCCCTCTGTACCCCCTCTCTGGCTGGCATTCGTGTGCCTATGCAAATTTTACAGGGCATTGGCACGCGAACGCGAACCGTGCTATTGAAGCCCCACTCTTAACCCCACGCTCATCCCTCACGCCTTCTCTTTAAGGACGTCATTGTCCCTAATTGACTACGTCATCAATTGCATGTCCAAATTCAAACTCCATAGCCATTTTTAGTGGCACTTGCTAAAAATACTGAATAATTCAGCTTGAAATAACTGACAACAGAAAGAACCCTTAGAAATCGTTCTAAGAATGCCGAGTAATATTGTATAATAGATAGCATATAGCAACATCATAAATTGTCATCACGTGGGTGGCTTGTAAAGTTTCGATAAAGATATCTAGTATATAAAGTACCAAAGTTTTTCCCATTTTTATATGCCTCCTGCTACTGCTACTTGTTTAGAATATAAAAACTTTGTTTGCCATCATTAATTTCAATAAAATATTCTAAAAATAAGAATCAGTATCTTATCAAATATTTAGGCAATGAATAATTTGATTCAAGTATGAAAAAATTCCGATTTTTCGACTTAATTTCCCAATTAACCTTTACCTAGAAAACATTCGCTAACTCTTTTGCCTACCCTCGCAACTGTTTGTATTCACAGTTAGCTTTTATATTTATTGCGTCTCAATTTGCATTTCATTCGATGTACTATAAACCAATCCCAATCCGTGCTATCCTTAGTATGCAGAGCATATTGCTATAAATAAATCGTATAAAATTGTTTTCAACTTGGAAAGTCAATGTGGCGTTAAGAGTAATATATGTAATTTTATCACGAAATTTCCGATCCCAAAGGGTATATATGTATATATCAATAGGCGAGTCGATCTAGCCAAGTCCGTCTGTTCTTATGCGAAGTACATATATCGGAATTTGCCAGATCTGATTCGATCGATAACATATAGCTGCCATAGAAAGAATCTGTCGAAAGTTGAGTAGGCTATTTTGGAGGTCTTCTGTTGGCGATTCTCAAGAATTAATGGTAGTTCAATAAAATAGTGTATTTTGAAGGTTTTTAGGTTATCGCCCTTCTTTGCGATTCTCAAGAATTAATCGTTAGTTCAATACAATTGTGTATTTTAGAATGATTGCCCAAGAAATGAGTTTGTATATGAAAAAGTTATTTGTTTTTACACAAAATCTGCTTTATTGAAGATTTACATATATAGTTTGGCTAAATTTGATCCAAATCGAATCCCTATATACATCCCTACAGCTGCCATAGGAACAATCATTTGAAAACTGAGATATTGTTTGAAAAACATTGCTTTAAGCGTATATATCAGGTTTCTCTCTGGTTTCAATGCCGATTCGATGACACTTTTGTGTCTTACTTAATTATGGGCCAATGATCAGTGGAATCTCTTATTCCCCACCCCGCCTGATTACCAGCCCTATATGTAATTAAAACTTGAATGTTGCAGTTCATTGAATGCAAGCGCACAGTTTGTTTCGTTTGTGGGATATTAAGTGTCAACTCATTTTGTAGGCATTTAAATGCTAAATCAAATTAATACGAGTATGTGAGTAATCGGAGTATGTGGGCAGGCACGATTTGAATTGGTTCAGTGCATTTGGAGCGGGGTGCGAGGGGGTGGCTGCCTGTTTATTGGTTGATATTATGGATTGCGCATACGCCACGTTGTGCCGTACAGAAGTTGCATGAAAACCTCTCGAAAATGTGACGGGCTCAACTGATTCTTTGGACAGACATGACATATGCATTATGCGATTGTCGGCTGTCGGCTGTCAGGTGTAGCCTGGCATGTCCTTGGTGTAATATCCTGTGCGCTGTCATTGTATTGTTGTTATTATTCGCTGATGTTGATGTCATTGTACAGGCAAAAGGGCGCAGACGCAAGCTCAAGAGAGAAAGACAGAGAGAGAGAGAGCGAGAGCGAGAGACCGAGTGAGAGCGAGAGTGCAGTTCCTGCTGTGAGTCTCTGGGTGTACATACGCATACACAGGCGCCCGTACATACACATACGCATACGTATGTACCATAAGGTAGTTGAGAAATTGAGGCATTGCCGAGCGTTTGGATTGAGCATTCGGAGCAATCGCCGCGCAGTCGAGAAACGCAGCTCGTTGCGAACGGTCGTGTGTGTTCGCTATAACGCTTAGAATAGATTGGCCAACTGATTTATATAAACTCAATACTTATACAATATATATACACACATATATACTCAACAAATCGTCGTTACAAACCTATATATATATACAAATATATATATTTGATTTACAATCATTTCACGCGGCTTCCGTTCCGAAACGCAAAAGTCTGGCAAAAGTAGCTGCCACATTTCAAAAATATTGAGAAATCTATTTATAAACATCCAACATACAAAACTGAAAGCCGTCAAAAGGTCTGCGCGATTTGCGTCAATTGTGGAAAGTGCAACAACAACAACAATTCTAGCCAGAACATTCGCAAAACAGGCAAAAATTTCCATATAGTAGTTCTTGTGTGCACTTTTTGGCCGATCGATAAACTTGTAAAGGCAACACAGCAAGATAATTGAACTAGAACTAGAGGGAAAACAACATAACAAGCGGGCAAGCAACCCAACCACCACCCACCTAACAACCACAATGACAATGCTCGAGGGCATGACGTCCATAGACCTGGGCTCCAGTCCCATGCAGGAGACCACTGGGGATATGATGGCCGCCGATGAGCTCATTGAGACGCCGGAAGAGAGGTAAACACTGTGAAGAAATCAATTGAATCAAAGTCTCAGCCCAGCCACCCACTCACCCACCACCCACCACCCACATTAACAAACTCTTTTTCTTGATGACGTTTGACAGTTCCTTCCACTTTTGTTATTGTTGTTATTGGCGTGACGTCATTTGCTGTGACCCACTGGCTTTCAAGTGTATATTGTTGTAATTGCAAATAGCTCCAACTAGTTGTCGTCTATTTATAGCGCCCGATATGTCGATAAAGTCCTTTAGACAGCTCATCAACAGACATGCATTAGTTGAAGACCTTTACGGCCCTGGGAATGAATCGTTTCCCTGCATCAACCCAGCCCTCAATTGAACAATGGCATGCAATTTGCGGTAGTGCTGTCCGGGTGAAGGGGGAGGCTAAAGAGCATTAGAGTACAGTAGCTGCACTCTTGTGAAATCAAACTAGGGGTTGCCAGAAGACTGAGGTTCGACATAGTCTAGAAGTTGGGTCAAGAAATCGTTTTAATCTCGGAGCTGTTCTGGTTTCCGCTTTTGCGGAGCAGAATTCGCCTAAATTTATCCATTTTCATTATAGACAGGACTTTCTTTTGAAGAAGGATTCAATTTCCCAGTCAAATCCTCCCCCTTCCACCAATGTTGTATATTTATATAACTATATAAAAAATAGCTTATTACGCACCGGAACTTCCTTTCAAGAATGTTTTCTTTTGCTTTCAAAAAGGATTCAATTCCCTAGCTCAACGGAAATACTAAAAATCGTTTAAGGATGATGCACTTCCGCATCATTTTGTCGAGTGAATAAACCGGAAAATGCAATTTCAACATTTGTTTATTAATAAAAAATATAATATCTTAATTGCCACACTCAAAATACACAACTATAAAGCTCTTTATAAATAAAAACCAACGAGATATTAATAAACTCAATGCAAAGTTCATTCCAAGCGATTTCCACTGTGTTCCGAAATGCGCACGATTCTTAGTTGAATTAATTAACTAAGCTTGTTAATTTAAGAGATTTGTGAAATGCGATAAAACTGAAATGCGATCAGAATTCACACGGCAATTGTTAGTTAGCAATGCGAGTACATGCTATTCACTAAATTATAGGGTATACCTGGCTTATATAGATCATATAGTATATCTTTCATTAACTGACTGCGTCGCAATGCGTCACTTTTGCTTTATAACATATGTTTATTGCGGGGGGCGATGCGGGAAAGTTCCTATTCTTATCCTTATCTGTGCTCTGGGTTCGGGGTTGCATTGCAGATGCTGTCGTCGGCTTATCGGGGATTTTGGCTTATCACTGCCAGCTGCTGCTTGAGTTACGTTTACTGCCTCACTTTGCAGTGGCAGAAACACACACACACGCACACACACACACACACACACGCACACATGCTCAAAAACAGATGCAGCATCAACAATTGGCACGGTGTGTGTCAGCCTCAAAAACTGGTTGATTAACACAATTTGGCACATGTATTTCATTTATGCCCGAGTCAACGATTTACCATCTGACTCAGACTCAAAAACTCCGTCAGCCTTCCTACACTTAGCCAAATATGTGCTTTCTAAAAAGTTAATAGCTAAAAAGAAAGAAAGAAGAGTGCAGAGGGTATTGCTGACGAGAGGGTAGTATAGTTTCTTCAATAGTGCGACCCTCTAGAGTATATATTTATTTAAAAACAAATCATATACTTTCAACTATATGATAAGTGTGTATCAGCAATGGCTGCTAGGGCCTTCAGCTGTTCTAGAGTATATACAATATAATATATTATTATTATCAATGGGATTGGAGAGAGAGTGAGCAAGGGTACTGCGCCCTGTAAGATCTACTGTACCCTCCTGCGGAGCGTATAGGTACTCATCAGCCCTATCTCCTGCAGGAATGCAAGGATTTTCATCGGGTTGAGGGAGGTTCTACGTCCCTTGTTTGAAGCATAGTACCTACCCAGGAGCTATTTCTTCTTCTAACTAGGGCAACTTGAGTATATATAGTAGGATAACAAATTCAATTTCCTTCCTTTATACCTTCCTTTCCTTCATTTCCTTCTTCTATACCCTTGTTTTCAAGTTATATTGATGAAATTTGCTACAGATGTTAAATTTTACTTTAGGGGATAGAATATATTGAATCCGAACGCATCGGAGCACCATATTATACAGTTGCACTATGAGCAACCTTCTAAAATTTAGTACTTTTAAGAAAAAACATGGTTATTCAAAGAATTTCGTGACCAAACTCACAAATTGCAAGCTTTATTTTATTTTATTTTATTCAGTTTAGTATCATTTTAAGAATATCAGGGTACTATATCTTATAGAACTCATACCAAAGATTATTCTTATATTTATTATGCACAGCTGCTTTCTCCAAATACCCATAAAGTGTGGGTTCGAATCCCAGTCATGTGTTATAATTTATATTTATATTTATATGCAAATGCATTGTTTAATCAATACTGTGATTTATTTAGCCAATTTAACGATGACTGCGTAATAAAATACATCCAAAGAAAGCAAAAATAAAAAAAAAACATTGCAATATAAATTTACTGAATAACAAGATTCTGATTTAGACAGCGAACTTGTAGAAAGGTCGTCAAGAGTATTAAATCTTCGGCAAGCGAAAATATTAGAAAAATAATAGCTGCCACATAAAAACTTAAGTGGAAATAAGCGAAAATTATAGAGCTCAATTCAAAGATCTAGACTGCATACAAATTGAGAATTATGAACATCAATTGAGTACTTTTGATTGACATATTTCAGCTGCGATGACTAATTCTATCAAATTTTTGCAAAAATAGAACAAAAACTGAAATATTATTATGTATTAATTAGAATTAAATTGCGCTGTTCAGTTAAAGCTTATCTAACAAATATTTGCGCTCATTTTAGCACAATAATAATAAAGCAAAAAGTCAGCGTAACTCATACAAATTAAACTCGTATATCTAGTAGACCTTTCAAAATATACAACAATGAGCCCAGTTAAAATAAATATGAATGTGTTGCGAATTTTAAGCAGTTAGCGAGGTAAACACACAATTATTACGGCCACTCGTGCTCCTCATTGCTGTCAGCTACTGGATTTGACTGACAGTTAAATCAACAATAAACAACAATAAACATTATGGTTTTGGTTCGTTTTCGCTGCCACGAATTCTGGAGAATTCGCATGATCTAATTAGCAGATCAGGCCATTAGCACATTAGTTCAATCAATAGGAATCATTGGGGCATGGGAACTCGGCTAATGGCTATAACAGAAATCAGTTATAAGTAAACATTAGTAGTGCAGAGAGCCGGAGTGTACCCGAAACCCTGGAACACCTCCTCTGTACCTGTCTAGCGCTCATGAGAAGCAGACTCAACCATCTGGAATCCCACACCTTCACTTCCTTAGAGAGTGTATCGAGGACACCACTGAACCAACTCTTAAAATTCGCGAAAGTTATCTTTAAAGTATCTTAAACGTCGCAAGGGTCAAATATGCGGTAGCACTAAGGACCAGATGGTCTATGTGAGGACACCCGTGAGGGTGACCTGCCGTCTTAACCTAACCTAACCTAAACATTAGTATGTTTACTACGGCTCTATTGCCATTTCCGATTCATATCGAACTTTGTTAGCTCTTCTGCAGTTCGTAGATCGTTTGTATGTTGGGTTTGAAATGTATTTCCTTTGAGTTAAGAGGTACTCGGGAAAACTCGATCTATGTATTGACAATTGTCCTTTATTCTTTTACAGATACGAGCGTCTCCTGCAGCGCGCCCAGGTTGAGGATCTGAATGAGGTATCAGGCATTGGTTGTCTTTATCAGAGCGGCGTCGATCGTCTGGGACGTCCTGTGATTGTGTTCTGCGGCAAATGGTTTCCCGCACAGAACATTGACCTGGAGAAGGTAAACTGCAAATCAACTGATCATAAAGTATTCAACTTGAATTACATATATTTCTCTTTGCATTATAGGCGCTGTTGTATCTGATAAAGCTGCTCGATCCGATTGTCAAAGGCGACTATGTCATTGCATACTTCCATACACTCACGTCCGCTAGCAACTATCCATCGCTGCATTGGCTGCGTGAGGTCTACAGTGTCTTGCCATACAAGTGAGTGGGAGTTTGCACTCCTCAGATAAACAAGAACTAATACATTATCCTCTACTTCAGATACAAGAAGAATTTGAAGGCCTTCTATATAGTGCATCCCACGTTCTGGACTAAAATGATGACTTGGTGGTTTACCACATTCATGGCGCCAGCCATAAAGGCCAAAGTGCATTCTCTGCCCGGCGTCGAGCACTTGTATTCGGCCATAACAAAGGATCAGTTGGAAATACCCGCCTATATAACAGAATACGATATGGCGGTGCGTATTATATAGCATCAATTGATTTATTTCATATACTAAAACAGATTTTCTTTACTTTCTTATAGACCAATGGCCTGCATTATTTTAACCCAGTGCCGACTGCCTCGTAGATGGCGGCCATTGTAGCTGTCTAGACAGTGAAACCACCATACATAGTTATATACACACACCAGACACACACACAGACACTCACACACCCAAATACACACAGATACACATACAATGCACTTATATAAAATTTTATATAAATTTTATAGAATTGTATTCCCGTTTTCTTTGTTAATCATAAGTAATTTTTGTTTACTTGCGCGCAAATATCGCAACGCAAGAATTGTTGAAATATATAGTATATTTGTGTAGGATTAAATTGAGTATTGAACGTGTGGAACGCGAGCTGATCCTGTGTAGAGCAAAAAACAGAAAACAGAAAACAAACAAATAATAATTCGAAAGAAACCTGAATGCAAAACCTGATAGCTAAAATTAAATGTAACCCAATTACATGTAAAACATTCTTATGAAATGCATGAAATTAGTGAGCTACAAATTGTTGATTTGCTACAATTAAAATTAATATTAATATTAAAATTAATATTAAAGTTAGCAAAAACATTCTTGGCCAGTTGTGGAGCTAAATTCCTAGCACGCTGAACAAATTAAGATTGCGATTAGAAAACCAAAACCAATTTGATGACTAGAAACATTGTTGTAGTTATCTATGCAATTACCAATTGACAAATCGATAAAAACAGTTCAGATACTATATATTGTATTACGGGCAGTGTCCTTATAGAACATATATGCCATCTCTCAAATTGTATTAGCGTATGAGGAGCGTATATGAAATTAAAGAAGAAGAAAAACCCAGATCACAAATACGTACATACTATAAATTCAATTGTAATTATACAAAAGAAATCAAAACAAAAATACTAAATACAATATTATACATATAATATATATATATATATATATTAAATATACAACTAAAAACAAAAATAAAGAGAAAAAAATGATATACATAAATATATATGTATATATACATATATATATAAACCCAACAAAATATAATATATTTTGAATTTGTTAAAAGGATGAAAGGATAAATGGACAGATATGAATCAAACCTTTTGTAGATACATACTTACATAATTAATAAATTATATTGACTTAATTAGAGCTCACCGTAAGGCCCGCAATTGAAACACCAATAAAAGAACAACCTAACCAGTAATAAATGTTCAATGTTAAAGGGAGAATATCCAAGTTGAGAGGAGTATACATAAACACACACATATACACACACACACACACACACACACACCAAGTCCTTGTTAATCTTCCATGCACCTTTTGCGCTCAAAAAAAACAAAAAAACCATCAAATTACCAAATTACTAAACGTTTTTTCGACTTAACTAAAGCACAAGCCACTTTTGAAATTGGTAACAAAAATATATGAAATGTATCAAATTCGTATCTAAATGTAGTTAATGATAATAACTTTTTCAATTAAGGCACTCGCAAGCAAAACTTAATAATTGACACCGAATCAATTCTAAAACGCTGAAAACTAAATCCTTCAACCGAAGTATTATTAACTAATTCCACAATTGACTATATTAATGAACAATTACAATACAAGAAGCAAACACCAACAAAACAAAATCTGGCAGCAATAAAAAACAAAAACAAAATGTATAAAAAAACAATGCACTCAGGGATTGATTTAAAGCAACCAAAACAACTTTAGATAAAAGACATACGCTTTTTTGGAACCACAGCAAATATATATGGTAAACCTTTTGCATTATTGCGCCCATTCACAAAAAATCGGCTGCCTGGCTAGTACCTAAAAAACGTAGAGATAAATCAAAGAGCTAGCATTTAAATGATACGATATGATATGAAATTAGCAAATGTTTTTAGGCTCTTTATTAATTGATAAAACTTTAAAACAAAACCAAGTAAAATAAAATAAAATAAAAAACAATGTAACTTCATCATCATACACATTAATTATGCCAAAAACTAACTTAAAACATTTTATATTGCTTAACAAAATTAATCAAATTATATTTATATAGTTGAAATGTATAGCAATCCAATTGCTTCAAGTACATATGCCTGCATATGCATATATAGTATATATATATATACATATATATATTTTTGTCACCCACACAGGCCTCTCTCGAGTTACCCGACTAGGCCCTGAATTATACAAGCATATTTAGAAGTGAATTATACTATATAGAAACAAGGAAATGTTCAACTAGCTGCAATATACAACTAATACGACTACAGAGTCTTAAGCAGAGCCCACAGAATACTATTATTTTTACTACAATTACAAAAGATAATCATAAACATGTGTACATGTGTTATTTAAATGAAGTAAACAAAATTCTTGAGATACTATTGTTGTTAAAGTACAGAGACCCGTCAAAGAATACTACCATTCCCATATGACAGCGTTGCATTTTCTATAACCAGCTGTAGGGGAACCGTTTGGTGTCATATGCCGGACACAGAACACGGTTCTCACTCATAACCAAAACCCAACCCAGTTATGCCAAGTGTTCCTTTCTGTATTGTATCCGTACTGTTGCAGAAATTCCTAATACATTTCTGTGTATTTTTTGAGATATTTGTAGATAAATTGTATGATTTAGTAATGAAGCCAACTACAATTAATTAGGCAAATTTCCTAAATTGTTTTTTATTGTTTCGTATCCTTAGTCCACAATATTGCTTTAGAAAATATTATAAAAGGTGATTTGTTGCTAAAAAAAAAACCAAAAAAATAAAAAAAAACATTAATTGTACCTTACTCGAAAAATTCTGCGATTGAATTTAGTGTAGCATAATATTGTATTTTTAAAATTCCTTATACATAGTTGTTAAACCCAAATTCTATATAGAGTATATACAAACGAGAAGTTTGATGAGAAAATTGATAAACAAGATGAAGACGATTAAAGATCATGGCACAAAACACAAAACCAACATTTAGTTAAGTTTTCCAATATGAAATTCAAGTCCTCTTTTTCTTTTTGTATATAATATTTATGTACGAAGTAACAAATTTAATTGGTAAATGAATAATAATAATAATAAAAAACCATACGCTTTCGTTAAAATTAACCAACTACATTTTTTTTATTGTGTACAAGCAACTAACAACTACTAAACATATTCAAATGCTTATAAAACATTTCATTTAAATTATCAGTTAAAATCACTTCTGCCCTGTTAACAGTTGCAACCAGATATTGTGTGCCAATATCGTAATTGTATATTAATTGTTTTAACCTAGTTTACAGCTTCACACCAATGTACTTTCTGTTTCTTATTGTTTGCCTTATTCTCTCAAAACTTTGCAGCGCGCCAAATTTTAAATGCAACGCCTTGTGCTATCAGTGTGACCCAATTTGCTTCTTTTTAAAATACCACGAGTGGCTCTTTTTGTACAGAGTTGGCAGTCGCGATCGGCCGTGTTGTGTGTTTAGTTTATAACCAGCTTCGTTTTCGTTGAGTTTGGCATATATTTATCCTTATATTTGTCGAACATGCGCTCCAGAGCCTCCATTACCTTACCGTGCAACTCATCCACATATTCTGCGTTCGGCTCAGCGCTCTGCACCACATCAATTGGCGCGCCAACTATGCGGCAAAAGAACCGGTTCATATTTGGAATTATGATCTCTGATATCGTGACTAAAGTACTTACCAACTTGTACAATGGATCGGCGATACGGCAAGAAGCCGAAAGTGTAGTTAAAGAAACCCCGACCCACGGGTATCAGCGGCGATATGCCAGTCAGCTTCTTGACCAGCGTTTGCAGGCGGCGCAGCAGCGAGTCCGGCGGATTGTCCACCTGATCGAAGATGTCAACTTCGCCAAACGAAATGGTGGGCACAATGGAGGAGCTGTGTACGAAAAGTGTTTTATTTATATGTAGTCACAAAAGAGGATCAGTTTGGAACAGTGTTAAATGTTAAATGAAAGACTGCTTACCCAGTGCGAATGGCCATTTTCACAAATCCCTTGCGATTCTTAAGTGTCAGTATATATTTGCCAGGATGCGAATCCAGCGCCTCCTGAGCGCCGCCCACTAATATGGCCACTGCATTGGATGTGAAGCCATCGCGATTGCTTGGATGTTTCGGGTCATTGGACTTGGTGAGATAATAGACCAAAGACTCCTTAGAGACCGATACCAAGCCCCACCAGCGCAGCAAATCCCGTAGAAAGGGTATGACAAAATGCTGATCGAGGGTGCCCACCTTAGGACGCACTTGCGGAAACAGTTTCAACCACTTGCTAATCTCAAGCCCCATATTGATGCAAATGCCCGTGCTGTGGGTAAGTAAAAAACGCAATTATTTCGTCTACACGATCGATAAGATAAGTTAAGTTACCCAAGAATGCCGTGAGGAAAGCTGGCTAGTATATAGTTTCTATTGGGCGGCAGATCGGCGGTCTTCACCAATTTGACGGGAAAATAATTACGGTATATGCGATTTAGACAGTTTGTGCGATTAATCATCCAGCTAATAAAACAAATTGTATTAGCTTTGAATAAACTATCTTGTGGAAATTGTCAAACTCACCCATTACCATCCATGGCGGAGTAATTCCGTTTGTGTTCCACGTATATGTAGACCGTATAGATCACCAGAAGCGTGCGTATGAAAAAGCCTCCAAAGAACTGCATTGGATAAGATGAATAATTTAAGGAAATTGTTTGATATATGCTTTATCTATTAAGTCCTTACCAGTATAAGCGATACGACCAAAAAGGATGTTAGGGGTAACGTGAAGAAGAAGAGGGTGAAGATGCCAGTCACAAAAGTCTCCAAGCGCCGCTTGGGCGGCACTTTTGCGGGGGCCCATTCGATTTTCATGATGAAACTATATAGATATCTGAGTGTAGGGAGCCAGAAACAAGCGACTGAGTGGACGACCCTTCAACGACTGAACAGTCGAACAAATTCCGTATGCGTTCTTATCCTTATCGCTAGTGGTCCCACCCGTTGAGCAGCAACCATCCAAAATCGTTGTTAACAGTCTAAGAACTAAATTCTGTGATTACTAAGCGATAAGTTTATGTTGATAGAGAACAAGACTTCTATAACTGTGGGTCAATTCAATGTTTATTGATAAAGAGTGGACTAAACCTACTATATATATAGTTTGTATATGTATGTATAGACGACTATATTCCTCTATTCCACGTGTAATGGTGTAAAACTATTGTTTTATTGTATTCGAACTTTTCAGATTATACTAATAAGGCCTTATCTGTCTGGGGAGTTGTGTAAACACACAATTGGACTATAAAACAGTCACGTCAATTAACTATTCAGCTGATTGGATCTAGACTTGCTATTAGTGCTGTATATAAATTTCGACATAATGTATGCGAGTACAGGGTACAAAGTGTGCGGCGCATAACATATACATACGTATGTATGTACATATGTATGTATGTATGCGTCACTTATTTCAACTCATTCTTGACCTTTAGAATAGAATACTTTTATGGCTACACGCTTTATTTTTATAGTTCGCAACAGCAGAGCGCTGAATGAAAGTGGTCAATGTGCTCTGATAAGAGGGCTAGCGCATAGTTTCTGCCAAATTCTGTCTGGCAGATGTGATGTTTCTTGTCTTATCAGTTACTTGTGTAGTAAGTACGAGTATACCCCGCTCTGCTCTGCTCCATTTACGCGCCAATCCCATAAGTTGCTTACTCATCCAGCGAACGACCCACTGTTACACGTTAATCATTGAAGTAAACAATATTTATATGTGTATTTGCATATAATTGTAGAGCTTTTCTCGCCCGACGAGTTTTATCATTGCCATACTGCTGCCGGCTGCACTTGATATATTCGCAGTTTGTGTTTGACATGCAGCTCAACCTGTTGTAGCTTACACAATGCATTCCCCAGTTATCAATTGAACTAACACCTCCAGTTGTTATAGTTAGTTAAGGTAGTACATTCAATTACTCATGCTTTCAGCACGCAAATAATTGTGGGACAAACTTTTCATTTAAACAAGTTTGTAAAGTATAAGTTCTTTGTTCAACAACTCAGCTACAATAAATCATTATAGCTACTCACCTGTTGCTTAACAATTTAAATTGATAATTAAAAATAGTATTAGTTTATTGAATGCATTTTTAGAACCTTTATAGAGGTTTTTTTGATGGTTTGAATAACTGCCCGTTTAACAAGCTTTTGTACCAGGGCTGACTGTCTTTGATTCAGTGTGACCTTATGGCTGAGCGAAAGAAATACCAATTTTGTATTTGTTATTAATACAACTGGTCACACATCTGTTTACATTTGACGTTGGTTTTGGTGGTAAAAATAATAGGCAATGTTGCTACAGTGGTGGTTAAAATCATAGTGAGCCATACTTTGAGCCAAGTAACAGGTTCGTAAGCATTTCAGTGCTCACACATGTTTTGCACTTTGGCGGACTGATCCACTACAAAACATGGCCACAGAGGAGCATCAACGTTTGGCCAACATTGTGAAGAGCTGCCACGATAATTTACGCCAACTCACAAAGTTGCATGGCGCCGAGCGTGCCTGGCAGGAGCACACTGGACCGCACAATGCTGATAAGCTGGTGGAATATGCGGATGCAATGCAGCAATTAGCCGGCATATGGGAAACAAATACCAACAAGACGGAGCTACAGGCGCGTAGTCGTATCAAGTGGACCATAGACTATATAACCAAGTACTTCTACACCGAGGCCATCTATCTGCAGAAGCGGCAGCGGGAGCAGCGTTTGCTGGCCTCTTACACTGAACTGGCAGCTGCCGAGTGCAGCTACATGGATGAGCTGCCGGACAAGCTGCGTGTGCTGGATGTGGGCAGCTGCTTCAATCCCTTTGGGAATACACCACACCTGGAGGTGACAGCCATTGATCTCTGCCCAGCACCGGGCGCTCAAGTACTGCAGGCAGACTTTCTAACTGTTGGCGTAGACGCAACATTGCGACAGCCCGAGATCAGCGATGGTACCTTGAGCAGGTTACCCACTGGCTACCACTGCGTCATATTCAGCCTCCTGCTGGAGTATATGCCCAGTGCCGAGCAGCGCATGCTGTGCTGCCAGAAGGCGTACGAGCTGCTGCGCCCCGAAGGCATACTGATTATCATCACACCCGACTCCCAGCATGTGGGCAAGAATGCCAGCATAATGAAGAACTGGCGCTTTGCCCTGGCCAAGCTGGGACTGCTGCGCGTGCGCTTCGAGAAGTTGCCACACATAACCTGCATGGTTTTCCGCAAGGCCATCAGCCAGGAGCTGTCGGTGCACTGGGCCAGCGTGCACCGGGAAGAGGGCATCTGTGACATCATTCGAATACCACAAGATGAGCATTAGATAATTATAAATTCCATGAATCTGTCTGTTATCTATGAATGTACTTATGTAAAGTATATTTATTGAGTTCATTATTTATCCTACTGTGTCATAAATATTAAATACTATCGCATTTGAGGCTCCTGTTTCTGGGCATCCGCAGCAGGATCTGCGGATGGATTGAACAGCGATGGGCCAGCATTGGTTGCCTGACGTTTCTTCATTGCCGTCGTGGCGCCCACCGCCTGTTGCATGATGTTGGGTGGCAGCGGCTTCTTGCGGTCCGCCTCCCATTCGGCGCGATGCAGCCGCTGGCGATGCTTGTACATATTAGCATTGGAAAAGAACGTTTGCGGACAGTTGGGACAGGTGTACAGCACCTCGCCGGTGTGCGTGGATGTGTGTTCCTGCAAAGCGTAGAAGGGTTAGGGTTAGCAAGTATGTTCCCACTTCTATACCATAAAGTATATACTACTTACTCTCAAGTCCTGTGGCCTCTTGAAGGCCTTTTCACACATGGTGCAACGGAACTTTCTTTCGCATTGATGGTTGTGGTAAATGTGTCGCTTGAGTGCGCGCGAATTTGTCGACTTCTTGTCGCAGATGTGGCAGCGATGCTCGCCGCCGGGTGGCTCGTGAACGGTGCTCATGTGCTGCTTGAGGCCGGACAAATGGCGCAGCCAGGTGCCGCATATTTCGCATTGCACTGGATCAGGCTTAGGGCGTGGCGTATCGGAATGCTCCAGTTCGTGGTGTTTCTTAAGATTCGCCTGAGAGCGCAAAGTCTTGCCGCACTTATCGCAGATGATGGCAGTCTCCGGATCGTGCATGTAGCGCAAATGTTCCCTCAACTTGCGCTCTGTGGGCACCCTGTAAGATAATTTAAGGATTTAGTATTGAGCTCAGCTTGTAAGACTTGAGGCTTAGGCTTCTGCTTGTGCTTACTTCTTGTTGCACTCGGGGCAGGTATACTTAAAGTCCGACTTGGGCACATGCTTGGATACATTGTGATACTCGACAGCAGCCTTGGTTGTAAAGACCTTGGGACACTTGTCGCACTGATAGGTGCGTTTATCCTTTCCTTCACCCTGAGGATTTGTGTGTGTTTGCTCGTGCGTTTCGAGCGTTTTTGAGTCCTGAAATACGCGGCCACATTGCGTGCACATAAAGTGCTCAGGATTCTTGTGCACCAGCACATGCTCGGCCAGACCCTTGCGTATGTGAAACTTGCGGCCACAGCAAGCTATGAAGCCACTCTCCATGTTGTGGGACATGCGCTGATGGCGTCGCATATCGCCAAAATTGGGCACCAACAAGTTGCATACGTGACACGGCAGCTTCTTGAAAAAGTCAAATATAATCTTATCGAACTCGTTTTGTTGGGCTTTGCGCTTTTCTATTTCCTCCCGTGACATACGCACGGGCGGCACCAGCGGCTTTGGGCGTTTGCGATACTTTTTGGGCTTGACTATCACCCGTTTGGGTATCTCTGCATAGCGCTCCTCGGGCTCTATGTCGGGCAAACTGCCGCCAGAGCCGTCATCGCTGCTCTCACTGGAACTGGCGCTATCATCAGTGCCCAGCACTGCCTCGGCTGCCACAAAGTCCATGTCGTTATCATTATCATGCTCATCATCAGATTCAAACTCCTTTTTTAGGCTGGTCGACGGCGATGTTGGTGGCGTTTTCGCTCGCCGCCCACGTCGCGAGCTTCTACGCAGCTGGCGGCCCTTGACTGGCGTTTGTTTACTATTTGATGCTGCCGGCTTAGGATCGCTTTTGAGATCCAGGAACTCGGCCAGCGGTATGTCCCCATCGGAGTCACTTGGCACCGTCACCTGCTCATTTTTAATTTTAACACGGCGCTTAGCACTAATAGGGTAATCGTCACAGACGCGCTTTGTGGCAGTGCTCGTTTCCTGAAGCACTGGCTCCTCAATCATTTCAAGCTTGGGCAGCGGCTCCAGTTCGTTCACCTCCACCTTGACATCGCCAGTCGCAAAGAAGTCCTCGGCCAGTGCATCCATTTCCGCACCAAAGGCCAGAGGATTGGCTGCCTCTGTCTCCCCACAAAACTCGATGGGCACATTCTTGACATCGCAGCGTCGCTCCTGGTGTGCATTGTAGACGCGCTGATAGAATTCATTAAAGTTGCTCACGCATTCCCAGCACTCACGGCAAATCTCCTCCCGCTCGCCCTTCGCGCTGCTCAGCTGCAAAATTGTAAATAGATTTAACTGCAAATTGCAACAAATCTCGCGCTTACCTCTAGCCAAAAATGCTTGTTTATAGTTTTGCAAATGTTGAGCCGCAAACCTGCCTCGGAAAATATTTTATATGACTCTCCAATCTTGCAGCAGCCAAAACAAAGCACACAGGCTGCCATGGCCACTTATTTAGGTTATTTATGTTGCAAACGCCTATTTGACAGTCATTTGTTAATGTTAATAATAAATAAGTTTAAAAATACTGTTTTTTCTGAAAAAAATCTGTAAACAACAGGGAGAGTAGAGAGAGCGTCCCCTGTTGTATTTGTTATTATTATGCAGTGTGACCGAATCTTGAAACCGGGATATGTCTATTTTCTACTTGGCGTTTTACTCTTTTTATACAAATAACAACTATTCTATTACTATATTTTCTTGATATCTCCCCTTTACGGCACGCCACGACCCGTTTTCCCCACACGTTTCCCTTTTTGTGTAAAGAAAAATGTTTTTTGACAGTCGCCACAAGTATCGATGCCTTATCGATTAACCAGCCAGTGTGTACCCAAGAATTCACAGTCAGTTTTAATACTGGCGGTCACACTGTTTTCAATTCAAATTTCTTGAATATCGATACGATAAAATCAGTACGTTTCCAACGGTCGTGCGGTGTAGTTGTAGCGGAAAAACAACAAACGCGACGTAATTTAAAAAAGACTTCTAGAGCGTCATAAGATAAACAGATGAAAAGAACGCGCAGCGCGTGCAGCAGTCAAACATGTAAACAAAGAGATAACAAACAAAGCAACAGTACACAACCCATAGTTGTCACTACAAATATTAAAAACAAGCATCAATTTTGCAATTGCCTTGGCGACTGTGTTAACTGTTTGTAATTGAACGAATCGTTTTTGCGTTTATGTTTTTTGTTTGTTTCGTGCTTGACTGTCTGCAAATTAACACTTTTTTTCTCGGGGCTTGGGATGGCAAATTGGTGTTTTGGTTAGCGGGTAAGGGGTAACGGGTAACACGGCGGGACAATTGCCGATTTTCATTGGCCATAAATGGGTAATAACTCATGTGCTATTACAAAATCCCAAAGTGTGTTATAAAAGAAAACGTTTGTTGACTTCCTCCGTTTATGAGCAATTCCCTGGCATGCCAGTGGAAACTTGTATTGTTGCTTTACCTGCTCGTATTTACACACGTGTGCCTTGCACTTTGTTTGGCTAATCATCCAAAGCTATTTCCGTTCACTTGAACTTGGAACACAACACAACACTTAACAATCTTGTTCACATCTGGTTTGCAATGCACTCCGTAACAGTTTCAGCGGGTGGTGGGGCGGGGGCAGTGAAATTGCAATTGCGATTGCAACTTCCTTTATTAGACCTTTTACTTTTGTTTATGAATGAATGCGCAATATTTGCCTGCTGCCCACAAATTCGCTCACCCATTCACCAAAACGCCAACCAGTTGCAGTTGCATTCCACATGGATGTGGGATGTGGGATGCGGGATGTGGGTTGCGGATGTGGGTCTTGGAACGAGCTTTGGGAATCTATCTATGCGGCAGCCGGTTAGCTACGGCTTGGCTATGTCGATATGTCTGCTCTGGTTTCGGTTTTTCTTTTACATAACGCCTAGCTGGGCACGAGCCAACCTAGTTAACGATATGTTTTGAAGACCGACAAGTGCCACAGTTAGTGTTTGAGTTGGAGCCAGAGCCCGTTTCATTTTCACTCTCTCAGTGCACTTGGCAGGCAGTCAACCACCCAAAACTTCAAACCAAAACCCAAAACCCACCCAAACCAACCAAGCGAGACCCGAAACACGTTTTTATTATCGCACATTTCTTATGTGGAATATTAATAGGTAGTCCGAGCAACAACAACAATAACAATTACAAGCAACACTGCCAAAAAACCAAAACAAAACTTCCAACAAACGCATCGCTTTGAGGAAATGAAAATTCAACGGCTGCGTTCATTGCCCAACTGACATCCAAAACGGAAGTTCCATTGTGCATAACTAAGTGAATTGAAATTAGAAATTCTACACAGAACTATAAGGAATACTCACAGCACCCAATACAGCCAATACACCCAATACAGTCAGGGAATCTGTGCCAATATATCTAGTATTTTCACCCGAAACTTTTGTTGCAAAATGAGTGAACAAAGATTTTGCATAATGTTGCGAATGTCGCTGTTGTCGTCTGTTTTACTATTGACATTCATAAACCAGACAAACGCCTATGGATTTGGACGTTGCCCAAAGTATCCATCGATGCCAAAGTTCAATATGAGTCGTGTAAGTTCCCAGTGTTTATGAATAATCCCCACCAGAGTGTACACTAGAAATGAGTGAAAATCAAGGCAAAACAACATTTGAAATTTATGCGTTTTTATTATTATTTGTTGGCACTATATGTATAAAGTGAATCGTTAAACAGCCGCAACAATAAACTATGGACAGCTGTCATTAATTAGCACAAGGCGTCGTCTAAAACATTTTATAGATTGTGCATAAAGATGAACTTGAACTAATTTGGGGTCTTCAACAATGTAAAAGTGCAAACCAGTTTACAGCGAGGCAAGGAGACAAAGCAACATTGTGACCCGCTCTTTGTCTCGTCTCGCAGCAGTCGCCGATGGCAAACAATCCACTTCTCTTCATATTCAAGAAGCCATCAGCAATCAACCACTCCAAGCCGATGTCATTGGCACGCCAAGGACAGATACTCGTACCAACATAGATACTATTGCCGAGCTCTTGCTGCAGTTGGCCAGACTAGAAAATTGTCTCTCTTAATCTATCAGCAGCTTCAATTACATTAACCATGTAGGGGGGTAGGGGGTAAAACGCGTTTAGCCGTCCGCCTTGGAACCAATCAGTTTCCATTTGCGCAAAATGAAAACGAAAACGAAAACACAAATTATCATATTATACTCATAAGTGGGTGAGAGCTAGCATTAGAGATAGACGTCTATACAAGAATCAACACGATAAAGATAAGCCTATTGAAGATCGCAAGACTTACATAAATTCTTGGTTAAGCAATCTTCTAGACTTCAAACTCCCCTAACTTTGTCAAAACCAAACCGATATTAAGAACAAGAATCGACACGATAAAGATAAACCTGTTACAGATCGCAAGACTTACCAAAGTTCTTGGTTAATCAACCTTCTAGAGTTCAATCTCCTCTAACTTTGTCTATTCAATCCGATATTAAGAACAAGAATCAACACGATAAAGATAATCCTGTTGAAGATCGCAAGACTTGGTTAATCAACCTTCCAGACTTCGAACTCCCCTAACTTCTTCAATACAATCCGATATTTAGAACAAAAATCGACACGATAAAGATAAACCTGATGATATTCCTAAGACTTTCAACAATTCTTGGTTAATCAACCTTCTTGACTTAAAATTCTCCTAACTTTATCAAAACCAAACCGATTTCCAACCGGATTGTTTTTTGATTATAGATTTTCAGCTAGATTAATTTGGAAATTTGAGTTTTATTCATTTTTGAAAAACAAATTTCGATTCATATTTTAAAAAAAAAATAAAAAATTTACACATTTCAAAAAATTATAATTTCGAAAAAATTAAAATCTTGAAATTCACTTTTTATTGATTGCTGACCTCAAAATTAGTATTGAACTCTATTTAAAAACTTATTCTGAGTTAGTTCATTTGTCGATCAAATTTCATGCCAAAATTGATAAGGTTCTTGACCTGTTACAGATAGATGTTCTTTCTAAACTGCAAGCTCCCATAACTTTGTCAAAACTGAAGCGATTTCCAACTGAATATCTTTTTGGTGAGAGAGTTTCAGCTAGATTAATTTGACAATTGCATTTAATTCAGTTGTGAAAATAGAAATTTCAATCAATTCTCGCCAGAAATGTGTTCGTGTCACGCGCTCATCTCTAGCGGGGAGTGCAGCATTTAAATAATCTCCGAGCTGGCTGCGGGCAGCCTTTAATTGAATAAGTGCGAGTAGTTGGTCCAATTGAGCTGTTGACAGCGCAAGCATAAAACACTTTGACATCGTTCGCTTGGGGGGCAAAGACCCCGACCCCAAGAATACTTGCCAGCTGGTGGGGGGCTGTGCGACTGTGAACTACCAGATACTAGTGAGATCTGCCACTGGGCAATGATGACGTTGATGACGATGATGATGAGATGATGATGATGATGTGCCAGCAGTGAAACCAGTTTACCAAAAAGTGCTTGAAATGTTTTTGTTTTACAAAGGGAGCGGAGGCAGTAGATATTTCTTTCTTTTGGTGTTTCGTATGCCGCTTATAATAGTAACCCAGTTAAATGCTTACTCACAACAACTGAGAGAAACCCAGGCAGCTGCGTTGGGTATACGATCTTGAAGAGCTGCTGTTAATCTACGCATCCATTCAAATGTGACAATTTCAGGTACTCGGCCACTGGTTTGAGGTGGAGCGTTCTTTCTATTTACCCGAAATCGCATCGGGCTGTACCACTTTCGAGTTTCAGCCCTACAACAAAGCCGATTTATCCAAGTTTAACAACTTTAAGCTGGAAGTGTCTATAAAAACCGTCAATCGCATGTAAGTACAAGAACTGTAACTTTTCATAACCATCTTATTGTTTGACAATTCTTTCAGCACCGGTAATCCCAATGTTAATCTTGGCTATGCAACTCCAGAGAACAGCAAATCCTCCATTATGGACTTTAAGGTACTGTCTATCAGTCTATCCTGACATTACAAGCTCAACTCACTATTCAAATTCGTTTCCGCGCTCAGTTCAACACACGTTTCCCGGAAGTAATTTCCCGATTGTTGCCCGGTTCTGGTAAATACCAGGTGCTCTACACGGACTATGATAACTTTGCCATATTGTGGTCCTGCGGCAGCATTGGCTCCTTGGGCTATGCGGATCAAATTTGGATTCTGGGACGCGAGACGGACTTTGTGGTGGAGATTCGAGAGAAAATCTATGATGTGCTTAAGAAACTCTCTCTAGATCCGGAGAGATTGGTGCTCAGCAAAAACACCAACTGTCCCAAACTGCACTGAATCTACGCCTATATATATATTTATAGCTGATTGTTTAAGTATAATATTGAATCAACTGTTTAGAATTTAAGTTTTAGGTTGCTGTGATATCGCGAAGTAGAGCTTTGTTTTCTTTTGCGAAACGGATTGCACTCAAGCAAATATATATGTACATACATATAAATATGTGAAAAATGGTATTTGAGCACGATATGGGGAATTTTATTTAGAAGAGATCAGTTCACGTTCATATATGCAACGTCATTGCTAATTATTATGGATACTCTAATTAATTTGGTATATCTAGACTTAAACAATCTAGAAATTTACAGCATCGTCTTTAGTCGCAATTCGAAAGTTGATCGCGAAGGAACAGTTCTTAATATGTCGAACCTGTGGATATTGCTGCTGATTGCCTTGCTGCTTAGTTTCCTGGAGCTGTCAGTGGCGCGTGGAGGAGGCGGACATGGTGGTGGAGGAGGTCACGGAGGTGGTCATGGAGGTGGTCATGGAGGAGGGCATGGAGGCGGCCATGGCTTTGGTGGCGGACGGCCTGGCGGTTTCGGAGGACGTCCAGGTGGCTATGGAGGACGTCCTGGTGGCTATGGAGGACGTCCTGGTGGTTATGGAGGACCACACAGAGGCGGCTTTGGACCACCAAGGGGAGGCTTTGGATATGGTGGCTACAGAACGTATGGCTACGGTGGCATAGGAGTCGGGGTCTTACCCCTGCCCGTGCCCGTGCCTGTTTCCTACCCATGTCGACGTCCATACCCTTACGACTATGACTATTACGACGGATATTACTGCTAAGAAATTTGCTGAAGGAATGTTTTTTTGATTATGCAAAGTATATTATACAAATTACATCAACATTTTAGTTACAAGATTATTATGTAAATGTCCTAAGAAATTGAGGCTGTAGACAGTTCTCTAAATATTTCATATTCCTTATTGTTTTGATGGTCTTCGGTGTTTGTGATTCGTGTTCAAGAGTGTTCTGTGTATATCTCTAGTGATAATCCCGAGTCCGGCTCACCGTTTTGCCGGCGCTTCTAAGCTTAAACCTAGTAAAAACCGATTGGAATACAATCCAAAATACATATATGTATACGATAATATTTATGTATATATAAGTGTTTTCAGTAATTAAACATATATCATCTACGGACTAGATATGAGTACAAATACCAATAAAATGGCTGACTTGCGTTCGTTGTGGAAAGTAATATGATAATCATAATCATAATTCTAATCATAATAATAATATTGTTTGTATATACGAGTAATAACTATGGAGTATTTCGGGACACCATGAAATAACTACCTTACTTATAAGGGAAGTGAACAAAACGAAATGAAATATTTGGAAATTTAAATAGTAGCCAAAAGAAAAGTTTCTAATGGAAAATGACTTCGAGACAAAAGGATGCAACAATAACATAAATAACTTTTTAAATATGTTGAGATTCTCATCATTCACGTGGTAGTTAGATCATGGCAGCCCCTACATTGAGTATGTGTTTTGTGCGTATGCTCCGGAAGACAACTGGAGAGCATTCAGATTTCGGATACGGATTCACTTAAAATGGCTGAAACGTGACGGAATAATTTCGATTTGCTTCTGATGACTGCAGAGACGGATGTGTATCCTAGAGCATCGCCTTGCATTCGCACTCAGCGATGCTGTGCTGTATGCAATGATTGATCTCCGCGAAGCCAGGACGCTCGCTGGGCTTGCGGTTCCAGCAGCGGCGCATCAGGGCGTATACGGAGAGCGGCGTGTTGTCCGGGCAGCCGAGCACGTTGCCCTCCTTGATGTACTTGATGACCTCCTCGTGTGTGAGGCCGTAGTACGGCTGCAGTGCAAAGGAGAAGATCTCCCAGAGGCAGATGCCAAAGGCCCACACATCCGACTCCAGTGAGAACTTGTTGTACAAAATGCTCTCAATGGGCATCCAGCGTATGGGTATGACATCGTTCTCATCGCCCTTGTAGTAGTCCTGCAGATAGATCTTGTGCGAGAGCCCGAAGTCCGCTATCTTCACTGTCATCTGCTCATTGATGAGACAGTTGCGCGTGGCCAAATCGCGATGCACAAACTTCCGCTCGGCCAGGTACACCATGCCCGAGGCAACGTCTGAGGCCATGTGCAGCAGCTGCAGCTCGTCCAGATGCTGACGATTGGGCTGCTGCGCCTGGTGTGTCGCATATGGCGAACAGGCGCGCAGGAATTCGTTTAGATCTCCTGGCGACATGTACTCAAAGAGCAGACACATCGGCCGGCCCAAGGCGCAGACGCCCAGTAGCTTGACAATATTGGGATGATCAAACTCCGCCAGCAGGCAGGCCTCGCGCTCAAAATCCGTTTGCATTTGATCGCTGGCATCATCCTTCAGCATCTTGACGGCCACCAGCAGGTCCACATTGCCAGAGACCAGCCCCGGCGCCTTGGCCTGAAAGACGCGTCCAAAGGCGCCTTGGCCCAGCGAGCGCACATAGACAATCTCGCCGCGCGGATACTCCAGCTTCTCCAGCCGTGCATTGAGCTTTGTCTTCGGCTCCTGCACCGCCGCTGTGGTCGTCAGCATGACGCAGTTGCTGTGTATGGTCGCTGTGCTGCGTATGGTGCCGCACTTGCCGCTCGTGGGGCCAAAGGCGGTCGAGCCGAGCGTCTCGCGACTGGCGGACAGATTGCAATCACCGCGCGTGGAAGCGCTGCATTCCCCGTGAGCTGCCTGTGTGGGCTGCGTGTAATCCTTGTGCTTGGACAGCTTGTAGGCCAGCAGAATGATTAGATGCAGAGCCACAATGCCAATAAAACCAAGGCCCGCCAGCAGAAATATCATTGAAGGTGTAAAGAACTCCTCCATTTTGATCGGTGTATTCAAATCCTTGGCGTTGGGATCCACATAGTCAGCTGCAATCAAAAGAGTTGAGCTAAGCAGTCCCTGTTATTGCTCTTCAATCAAACTTACGGCAAATGGGTATATCGCAGTGCTGCCAGCGTACAGACTCGTCCAGGGTGTAGCACCAAGGATGTGGCTCCTCGCCGCCCGCATTGCGACAGTAGTTCTCGCCGTCGATCAGCTGCTGAAAGACCAGCGGCGGTTGTATGTGCTTGTGCGGATGCTGTGTATCCCAACGCTGGCAGGGTATGCCCGACTTGGTGACATTCATGGTGCCCAGGTAGAAACGGCCGTTGCCATTGCGACAGTCATCTATAAACATATATACAGGCAGCATTAGCCACTGCAACAAGGCGGATTCTTTTGGATATACTCACAGCTGACCTCCGACTCCTTGATCTCTGTGAGCCCAATGTACGAGCAGCTGGAACGCCGCATGGTGGCATCGTAATGCGGCAGCGCCGTGCAATTGGGCAGCCTGAAGTGACCGCGACTCTTGAGGTACATGTTGCGCTCCCGCTTCTCCTCAATCAGCACCCAGTCGTTGTAGCAGAACTGCAGATGCGTGGCCTGGCAGTCCTCAAAGCAGAGCGGCGCCTTGATGGCGCGTCCGTTCTCCACATGGCAGCGTGGAAACGCATAAGCGCAAAGCATTTTCTGCAAGGATACGAAATGTGTCACTAAGGGAGTTCATAGTATGAACAGGACTTTTGGTTTTACCTCAGCCGCCTCGCGACACAGGCCCGTCAAGTCGACAATTAGCTCATCCCAGAGCGCCGTGGTGACCTGCTCGTTGCGCCAGCCCCCACTGGGATCCTCCAGGCTGTACCACACAGGGCCACTAATAAATTGTTTACACACTTTGCCATTGTAGGGCGCACAGTAGCCCTTCTCCTCCCGCTCCCGTTCGCGCTCGTTATCGCTGTGATGTCGCTGATGGTGTCGTCGTGCCGGCTCCTCCACGTCGATGGCATTCAGCGAATTCGCGTTCACTTCGCATGTAAACAATAACACGCAAAGCCCAAAGGCAACAACCACAGCTATGTATACAAAAGTTTGACTGCCCCTCCCCCTGCCCCTGCCTAAACTCCAGCCAGCCCCCAGCCCGGCCGCCATGGCTGCCTTTTCGTGTGTGTCTGTATATGTAAATACTTATGGAAGAAGCTTCTGTGTTTTGCGCTTTGTTTGACCGAAATAATTGTGGTCGTCTTTTAGGCGTTCTTCAACAAAACCACACTCATTTTAAAGTTGTCTTTCACGCGCAGTTCGAAGATTTTCAAACACTTTCTTTTGCGAAATTCAAGCAGAACTTGGTTACAAAAATACAGGCGCATCGAACTCTGCACTCTCCTCTGTCGACGCCTTTTTCAGAATACCACAAAGTTGACAACCCAATTGGGGGAAGCGTCCCCATAGGGGTGGTTTTCCATACAAACATAAAGACAGGGTTGTTTGTTGCGCGGCAAACGCATGGGAACGTCGAGTATATTCTAGTTGTTTACAATCATTTAAACTAATTAATCAAATTTTATTAATCTTCATTGTCTTCTTCGGTCTTTTCGGGTTTCTTCTCTTTATTTTGATCTTCATCTTCAACACTTTCAAGACCCTGTAATAAAATACGCTTCAGAATATGTAGCACACGCAAAATTCTACAATATTAGCGAACTACCAAGGGATCTGTAAGCAATACCTAACAAAGTATATCACGTAAAATGTCAAATTTTTCATTTCGTACTGTAAATTTATTCACTTTTTGCACTTAAGCTTAATAAAATTTCAACTACGTTACATTTACTTTTTGCCCTCATCTGGAATAGCATGGAGACCCTGTGAAAGAATGAGAAATGTTCTCAATTTTTGTAAATTGAAGCGAAAATAATGATGTTTGCAAGTGAGTTGGGAAATTCGTGCAGCATAAGGGTTAAATGAAGTAATTTTTTGTTTTGAAATGAGCCAACGAATGGTTAATAATTGCTAACAACATAGGGGTTAAATGAAGGCCATATTACCATGAAAACGTAACAAATAAGACATTAATGTCGAATATTCAAAACTAAGCAAAAAAAAAGAAAACGTAGCAACAAAATAATTTATAATTTTCCCCACATCAGTGCAAGGTAATGATAAAATGAGCAAGAATTTCTTATTAATTAATAAAAGTCGATTAATTGTTACACATAAGGGTTAAATGGTGACAATTTTAATGAATACAAAATTGAATGGGGAGGAGCATGGAAAACTAAGCAAAGTAAACGGAATAATTCTATTGATGCGTCGCATGCATAACTAAATACAATCTAAATTATCACTCACATTCATGATGTATGGATTTTTGGTCAGTCGGAAATCGCGTTGGTACATAACACGATCGAAACGTTCGTCCATATTCCGGCGATAGGCCTGTGAAGAAATCAAATATTTTGATCAAAATAGTGTAAAATGTGCCAAAGTTAAAGTACAAAATTAATGCATTTGACAGTTTGTGTTTAACGAGTTGAAATCATGTTTAGTAAATTTCATTTGGTGCCCCATCAACGAAGATTATTATATAAGAATTTTGCATTGCTGAGCCAAACACTTACGTTGCCCAACGTCAGCTTCTGCAAGCCGTACATCGCGTATATGGGCACGGACATTGCCACGGTGATGATTGCAGCGGCAGGTATTATTTCGAACCACATTTTGACTGTGACACAAGAATTCTTGTTATTTGGTTGACAATAAAAAACAACACGGCCAAATGATGGGAAATGAACAGACAGCTGTTGTAGCTGCTCGCCTATCGATATATCGAGAGGTGTATACTTGATTTACGATATTTGTATTGTTGTGTCTTAATGGCGCTCTTACAGCGTTGAAAAATAAACAAAAATAATAGAAGAACGGGAGTCTCACTTGACGTCTAGTTATAATTCAGATACTACGCACGTTTTGTTTTCTCATCATATAAATATTTACGATGAAAACAGAGCGCTCTCGTTTCGATAATATTTTGGCAGGTGTTGCCATATCGTTAAACTTAAGCAGCTGAAAACTAAAAGTGTGGCTACATCCGACAAACATATATATACATACGTATGCAAAGGAGAAGACGAATTACCGCAAAATCATTCTATTCAGGTGCATCAAACCCAGAACGCAGGACACAGGCCACAAATCTGCCACGTGGACAAAAGGATATTATACTAGGCGTGCGCATCGAACAAATTCAACAGAACACAAAGAAAATTCTGGAAAAGAACGACACCAAAAGTGAAAATAAATTTGCGGAAATTATGGCTAGCGATTTAAGCGGCATTGTCGAGTCATCGTTTCCTACGGCTGCCCTGGTACGTATAAACATGCAATATACTGTACAAAGTTGCTAACAAAAGTATCTGTACGCCAGGTACCCAAAGCGGAGACGGGGGTGCTGAACTTCTTGCAAAAGTATCCGGAGTACGATGGCCGCGATGTGACTATAGCAATTTTCGATTCCGGCGTAGATCCACGGGCAACTGGACTGGAGGTGCGACTTGCGGCATTTTTGCAAATATATTTGTTGATTTATACATATCTACTTTTATTTTCGCTGCCACGTAGACACTTTGCGATGGCAAAACGCTGAAAGTTATTGAGCGCTTCGACTGCTCCGGCTGCGGCGATGTGGACATGACCAAGAAGCTAACGCCGGATGACAAGGGCACCATCAAGGGCCTCTCTGGTCGCACCCTGAAGCTCAGCCCCGATCTGCTGGCACTCAACACAGACAAGGATCGCGCTGTGCGTGTGGGCCTGAAGACTTTTAGTGATTTGGTGCCTACGAAGGTGCGCGACAACATTGTCGCCCAGGCGAAGTTGAAAGACTGGGACAAAGCACACAAGACGGCCACAGCGAGTGCCAGCCGCAAGATCGTTGAGTTTGAATCTCAAAACCCAGGAGAGGCGTCCAAGCTGCCCTGGGAGAAGAAGATTATTAAGGAGAACCTAGACTTGGAATTGGAAATGCTCAACACCTACGAGAAGCTTTACAACGACATTAAAACTTCCTACGATTGCGTGCTCTTTCCAACAGAGAAGGGCTGGCTAGCGATCATCGACACCACGGAAAAGGGCGACCTAGACCAGGCGCTGTGCATAGGCGAATTCTCCAAGACGCACGAGACCAAGAATGTCGATGATTTTCTTTCCATTTCGATTAACGTCCACGACGATGGCAATGTGCTGGAAGTGGTGGGCATGTGCTGTAAGTAGAATCGATGCAGTTGCTCCAACAGCTACATTACAATTCCTTTATAGCTCCTCACGGCACACACGTGGCCTCGATTGCCAGTGGCAACCATAGCTCCCGAGACATTGATGGCGTGGCGCCCAATGCAAAGATCGTATCCATAACCATTGGCGATGGCCGTTTGGGCTCCATGGAAACGGGCACGGCGCTGGTGCGCGGCATGATGAAGGTTATGGAGCTGTGCCGCGAGGGACGCCGCATCGATGTGATCAACATGAGCTACGGCGAGCACGCCAACTGGTCGAATTCCGGGTAAGTTTAGGCAGCAGCTGAATAATGAAGATTTCGAAGCGAAATTGCTGACTCTGCATAACTGACAAATTTTCCACCGTCTTTATTTATTTATATAATGGTAACTTTGAGCATAAACAATTGAATTCAACACTGGATTCGACTGATTAACACGCTTCAATGAACGTATTTGTTTATAAAGTATCCGCATAGGAACACGAGTCAGCAAAATGATATCTTTGAGCTGTTGGCGCTGTGTAACTGTCTACGTTTGTTTGTATCATGTCTTTGCAGCCGTATTGGTGAGCTGATGAATGAGATCGTGAATAAGTACGGCGTGGTGTGGGTCGCCTCGGCGGGCAATCACGGGCCGGCGCTCAGCACTGTGGGCTCCCCGCCGGACATCAGTCAGCCCAGCTTGATTGGCGTTGGAGCATATGTGTCGCCACAGATGATGGAGGCGGAATATGCAATGCGCGAGAAGCTGCCCGGGAATGTTTACACTTGGACGTCGCGCGATCCCTGCATCGATGGCGGACAGGGCGTGACGGTTTGCGCGCCTGGAGGTGCCATTACTTCCGTGCCGCAGTTTACGATGAGCAAGTCGCAGCTGATGAACGGCACCAGCATGGCGGCCCCACATGTGGCCGGTGCGGTGGCTTTGCTCATTTCCGGACTCAAACAGCGAAACATTGAGTATTCGCCCTATAGTATTAAGCGCGCCATTAGCGTCACAGCCACCAAACTTGGCTATGTGGATCCCTATGCCCAGGGCCATGGCCTGCTGAACGTGGAGAAGGCGTTCGAGCACTTGGTGGAGCACCGCGAAGCCAAGGAAAACATGCTGCGGTAAGAGCGTAATTCTATGCACAGGAATATTCGCCATAGTCAAATCTTTCCTTCTACAGTTTCTCAGTGCGCGTGGGCGTTAACCAGGCCAAGGGCATTCACCTGCGTGAGGGCGTGCAGCGAAAGTTCGTTGACTATAACGTCAACATTGAGCCCGTGTTCTTTAATGATAAGGAAGCGGGTAAGCTGCAAAGAAATCTCCAATATTTTCAGCGTTAACCACCTGTTGTATTTATACAGATCCCAAGGACAAGTTCAATTTCAATGTCCGCCTAAACCTCATCCCCTCTCACAACTGGGTACAGTGCGGCGCATTCCTGGATCTCAGCTACGGCGTACGCGGCATTGTGGTCAGAATCGATCCGACCAGTTTGCAGCCAGGCGTGCACAGTGCTGTGTAAGTGGCTTCATCTTTATATTTGCGATCTTACGTTAACTAACTCCTCAAATGCAGGGTTCGGGCTTACGACACGGATTGCGTGCAAAAGGGTCCCTTGTTTGAAATACCCGTCACGGTGGTGCAGCCCCATGTCCTGGAGAACGACCAAAATACGCCCATCTTTGAGCCAGCCTCCAATAGGCCAGACAAGAGCGTTGAGTTTCAGCCCAATACCATACAAAGAGACTTTATTCTGGTGCCAGAGAAGGCCACCTGGGCAGGTGCGTGCCTGTCGAAAAACTCTGTTCAAATCGATTTCTAATTATTTCACCATGATTTAGTCCTGCGTCTGCGCACAACGGATCCCAACCGAGGCAACGACATCGGCAAGTTCTTTTTGCACACGAACCAGCTGCTGCCGAAGCTATCTTGCCGTAAACTGGAAACCATGAAGATAATTGGCGTCAACTCGGAGTTTGAGGCAACGAATTCCTTCCGAGTCAAGGTAACTTTCAGCAATTCAGAATCTTGTTTACTACTTAACATCGCTGGCACTTGCAGGGCAACAATATACTGGAGCTGTGCATAGCCAAGTACTGGTCCAATCACGGCCAGAGCCACTTGAAGTACAGCCTGGAGTTTCACGGCGTGGCCGCACAGAATCCCAACGCATGTAAATGTCGACTCGAATTCAACTGCTTCAATTGGTTAAACATATTCTATTTGTTTTATTAGACGTGATGCATGCTGGCCGAGGCATACACAAGCTGGAGGTTGAGGCGTTGGTGGCGGAGGAGATTCAGCCGCTGCTGCAGCTGAAGAATGCCGTCGTTGTGCTCAAGCCCATCGAGGCAAAGATCTCGCCATTGAGCGCCACACGCGACGTTATACCGGAGGGTAGACAAGTCTATCAGAATCTGCTCGTCTACAATCTGAATGTGGCCAAGACGGCAGAGGTGGCACTATATGCGCCACTATTTAACGATTTTCTATACGAGTCGGAGTTCGAGTCGCAGATGTGGATGTTGTTTGATGCAAACAAATCGCTGGTGGCTACTGGCGATGCGCACTCGCACACTTCCTTTACGAAGTTGGAGAAGGGCGAGTACACGGTGCGGTTGCAAGTGCGGCACGAGAAGCGCGACATGCTCGAGAAGATTTCAGAAGCCAATCTACTTGCTTCCTACAAGCTGGCTAACGTGCTCTCCCTTGACTTCTACGACAGCTACAATCAATGCATTATTGCTGGCCGCAAATTTACGTCCGGCAAGGTTCGTGAGACAACCAGATTGCTCTACATTGCGCCTTTTACACAGGAGCGGCTCAGCAAGGCCAGTCTGCCGGCACAGTGCGCCTGGCTGAGTGGTAATCTGGTATTCCCCAAGGACGATTCCAGCCGTCGCATTGCCCTGCATCCCTTCAACTACATACTCAATCCGGCCGACAAGAAAATGCCCACAAATGGCGGATCCAATGGTGCCAGCTCCAACAATGCCGCTCCAGCGGCGGCTGGTGCTGTTTCCGCCAATACGGCCAAACCCAAGGCACCATCCACTCCCCAAGGTGCAACCACCGCTGCTAACTCGGCTGGCGGCGATGGTGTCACGCTGCAGCCCGAAGCATCTCCCAATCCTGGTGGCTCACACAGCTCGCCCCAGAAGGGCAAGACCAGCGCCGATGACTATGCCGACAGCCTGCGCGACTTCCAATGCACGCACATTGCCAAGTGTGGTAAGTTCGTGATCCCACGGCGTTGCTGTTGGCTTCTGCTCATTTAATTTTCTTCTGTTCGTTTAGAGCTCGAAAAGGCTGAGAAGATATACTGCGAGGTTATTGCCGCACATCCCAAGCACATGCCAGCGCATTTGCAGTTGATCCAAAACATAGAATCGACCGAGCTGAAGCCTCAGCTTCCGCTGGCCTTTGTCGCTGCCCAGAAGAGAAGAAGCAACGAAGGCGACGACGCTACCGTGGACAAGCAAAAGGAGGAACAGCAGAAGCAGCGTTGCGCCTTGGAGCGCATTATCAAACTGGCAGATATTGTAATCAAAGAAACTGATGCCGATGCCCTGCTCGGCTACTTTGGAATCAAGAACGATACGCGTCCAGATGCTGCCAAGATCAAGACGTAAGTAGAAGGAACGTGAATTTTAGAAGCCAATATTTGATTGTATCTCAATTGCAGCAACATGGAGAAGCAGAAGAACAATCTTATCGAGGCATTGGGCAAGAAGGGCATAGCATTCGCTAAGCTTTGTGTGCTGGATGACAATCTGAAGGATCATTTGGCCGAGCTCAATAATGCGTATACGGAAATTATCAAATTCGTTGATGCTAACGATTCAAAGGCCATCCAATTCGCCTTATGGCATGCCTATGCGCACAATCATTTCGGACGTATGCACAAATATGTCACAAAAATGATCGAGGATAAACGCACCCGGGAACACTTTGAGGAGCTGGCGGCTATCAATAGCGCATTGGGTTATGATCACACCAAGGCAGCTATTGATCGTATTGCTGTATCCGCATTTCCAACTAGCTTCCGTTTGTTCTAAGTGTTCGGCTTTTTAAATGCAGCCGGCACTGGAATATTTCAAAATGCACATTTTAATCTTATCACTGTTGTCTTTGTATTGCAAGCCGTGAAGTAATCAATTATAAATTATGTATATCAACTCAGTTTGCTTTCAATTTAAGAGCCAAGTGTGTCCTTTATTCACCCCATTTAACCCAAGATTATTTAAATTATGTATAGTATTAACTTTTCCACAGTTAACAGCTGGTCAAATTCGAAACATAATGTAACGGTTTAAATGTTAAGTTTAAAACAGCGCTGTTAAATTTGCGATATTAGGTGTGGCCAGACCAACAATGCTAGAAATGCAGAGAGAAAACACGGAAGAATTTGATAACTGAAATTTGAAAATTGTCTGCCAGAATTTCGATGTATATCCAACTTCTTTAATTGTTGCTTACTACATTATTACGCCGTTTTAAGTGGAGCACAGAGTCAGCATCTGTTTTGCCGCTAAGCAGGAGTCGTCTTTTGAAATAACACAATTTTTTTAAAATCAATTTCGCCCCGAACTTTCATCAAGAAAGTGCAAAAATGACAAACTGGAAGTTTTCCAGGTTGAGGTGTTCTTGCATGCAGGCAGTTCCTAAAAAAAAGAAGAAATGCGCTAAGTGGAGGAAAGACGCGGTATATATCTTGATTCATGATTTGGTCACACTGCATAATACAACAATACAACAGGGGCACGCTCTCTCTCCTCTCCCTGTTGTTACAGCTTTTCTCGACGAAATCGACGTACAACAACTGTAAAACAATGCACACGCAAAATTAAAATGGGTAAGATTGAGTTAAAAATTGCAAATATGTGTTGAAAATAGTGTCGAAAATGTAAATGAATAAAGTGAAAAGTGCGGTCTAGTGAAAAGACAATGTAAACAATGAAAAATGCAAGTGTTTTCAGTGCAGAAAAAACTGTCTGTCTGCTACGTAGAAGTAGCTTCCGTGCGTGCTATGTGAATGTGTGTGTGTGTGTGCGTGTGTATTGGCCGATCGATTTTATTTTGCAAATTCAAGGACAACTGCAAATCCTGCGGGATACCTGTGCCTGTATAATTGCAGCCCAAGCTGTTAACTCTAAATTACAGTGACACACACACAGGGCCACACATGTCACAGTCACAGTCACAGTTTGTGCAACTGCAATAACAAACAAACAAACAAGCAAGCGGATGTGGTCGGTTTCCATGGAATTTATTATCTCAATGAATGTCGAATGCCGCACTGATGACTCAAATTGCAAATACAGGGGTTTAACGGGCATTATCAGGCAATCTGTGTACACACAATATACAAACATGTGTACATGTATGTATGTATATTGTGTGTATACATGTTGCGTTGTTTCTTTCCTTTCCAAAAGGCAAGGCAAACCAAAACACGACAATGACAAATGCGGGTTGAGGCAGCTGGAAGAAGAAGAAGAAGAGGCAGCAGCAGCGGCAATCAGAATTTTGTGTGTGTGTTTGAGTGTGTGTGTGTGTGTGTGTGTGCTGGGAATGGAAGATAAAGATATTGAAATAAAAGAAATGAAAATATTTTAAGACTGCCCCATGAGGGCGCCGCTGCCAATGAATGGGAATCAAAGTTGGGCAAATGTGTTGGCGTCTTTGGCTGTGGGTATAGAATCTATACCACCCACATACATACACACACTCCACACACACACATTTAATATGGAGTGCAGCTGTTGTTGCCCTGATACGCCGCATGCATACTTAAGTTAAATAAGCATTTATATACTCGTATTTATTTTTATATTTATATGTATCTTCCAGAGTGCCCACAAATTGATTTATATGAATTCCTCACCGAGTCCGAACTGCAGCAATACTACAATGCCATCAAGTAAGTAGGGTGACCCAAATTGACCATATGGCTAATATGCTTGCTGATCACGCCTAGGGCGACCAAAGCTATAATTCCCATTCTACCAGTCGTAACGGCTACTTCACTAGTAACTGGTATTTTTAATTCATTTAATTGGTCTTGGTATTTGTCTGTGTTCTTACTGGAATACCAAAGGTACCGCTACTCGGTAATACTTGAAGTTATCGATACTATCGATAAATTTTGGGAAATATGAATATAAACACAGTTGAACATAAATACAGTTGACGCTCGCAAATTAGAACCACTTTGTTTTTAAGGTAATTCTAATTTCTGGACAATTTTTTATTCGAAATGGAGAAAATTTACTTCAAAAAAGTAGAATAGATTTATTTTGTTTAACTTTTTTTTATTTAATCAAAATAAGTAAACGAAACTAAACAATCCATGTAACTTGTATTTTTTTAACTATATGCAACAAAACATAAAGATTCACGTTTATTCGCGTTTAATGTTTTACAAACTTTACTTCTAATTTCTGGAAGATTCAAATTTCAAACATTTCTAATTTGTGAGCTTCTACTGTATGTTATATTTCTGTAAACCAAACCATTAATTTATTGAATATTTAGCTATGTTTCAAGAAAAACAGTTTCAAAGGCAGATTTATTGGCTTACCAATATTTGGAAAAGCCTTTGATGGTGTCTCTGAAAAAAGACTATCGATATTATCGATTGTTTTGCAGCTCAAGCTTTTACATATTCCGTGATCAGCATAGCGGAATTAGCCAACCACTCGACCATACTCAACTGAACTCAATTCGAATCATTTCCGCTTCGCCCCACACAGAAACGAATTAAAAATAACGAATGCAGCTCAATTTAAATATGCAGCGGATGAGGATTTGCGTTTCATTGGCCTGTCGCGGCCGGAAATCCGAAGACTGCGTAAATTCTACGAAAAGCATTTCCCCCACAGTTACCTCAGCAAAATCAAGCGACTACTCCAAGCGCCCGCCACAATAGGCAAGCGTGAGGATGGCCCCGCCGGGCAAGCGACAAACGAGAGCAGCAATGCTGCGGCAGCTGCAACAGCGGCTGGGAATGGCGCCGGTTCACCGGGCAGCAAGGTGCCCAACAATAAGCACATAATTCCCGCTGATTCCATTAGCGTTAACAAGCAGCTGGGCATTGGGGAGTTTGGCATTGTGCAGCAGGGCGTCTGGACGAATGGCAGCGAAAGGGTGAGGCCCCCACCTACTGAGTTAAGTGTTTAAAATCTAATTTTTAATTGCTGCACAGATTCAAGTGGCCATCAAGTGTCTGTGCCGTGAGCGCATGCAATCGAATCCCATGGAATTTCTCAAGGAGGCAGCCATAATGCATTCAATTGAGCACGAGAACATTGTGCGACTCTATGGTGTCGTCCTGGCCACAGACTCACTGATGCTTGTTACGGAGCTGGCGCATCTACGTTCCTTACTCGAGTGCCTTAAGGATTCCGGTTTGCGTGTCAGCTTCCTCACGATACCCACGCTCTGTGAGTTCGCCCTGCAAATATGCAATGGCATGCGGTATTTGGAACAGAAGCGGCTCATCCACAGAGATTTGGCGGCACGCAACATACTCGTATTTAGCAAGGACAAGGTGAAAATCTCAGATTTTGGGCTGTCGCGTGCGCTGGGCGTGGGCAAGGACTACTATAAGACAAATTTCAATGTCAACCTTAAGCTGCCGATTGCTTGGTGTGCGCCCGAGTGCATCAATTACTTGCGTTTCACCAACGCCTCCGATGTGTGGGCCTATGGCGTTTGCCTTTGGGAGATGTTTTCGTATGGCTTTCAGCCCTGGGCGGCGCTGACCGGCCTGCAGATACTGGAAGCCATCGATGCGCCCAATTATCAGCGCTTGGAGCAGCCGGACTGCTGTCCGCGCGAATATTACACCCTCATGATGAAGTGTTGGCAGGACGATGCGGCCAAGCGGCCCAAGTTTAGCGAAATATACGAACAGCTGCCCGATATGAAGCCCGAACAGCTCAAGGCCGTTGTGAACTGTGTAGAGCCGAAGAAGGATCACTTGCTTTATCGCCAGGGTGATATTATTAGTGTGCTCGATCGCAACACGGGCACGCCCTTCTGGAAGGGCGTGCTGAGCACCGGCAAGACGGGCTACTTTAATCCCTCGAATACGGTCGCATTTCTAGAGGGTTTGCCCTGCTCCAACCGCGATTCCTTCAGTCGCGTGGGCGATCATCGCATTAGCAAGCGCAAGCTGCGCACCGAAATGATATCCAAGCCACAGAACGACTTCAAGCACACCGGACATGTGGGCATCGATGGCGCCACCTTCGGCGACATTGCCTTCCTAGGAAGCTCGCAGAATGTAAGCCAAACAAAAACTTACCTTAACTCCACTATATACTCATCATTCTTCGTTTACAGTATAATCATGTTCCCAAGCAAATTGTGACCCCCTACAAGCCGTCGGAGGACATTGAGCAGACGCCACTGTTGCTGCCACCGACACCCACCAGCCCCGACTCGCTACAAACGGCGAGCGGCTACTTTCCGGAGGGGGGTGCTGGCACCTCGATGAATCCCACGTTTATTCCCTCCACGGAGCATACGCCCAAGCTGATAGCCAGCAATGGGCAGAGCTCTTTTGACTTTGCCGGCTCCACAAATCCCTTTGCCTCGCACAAACTGGACGAGGAGCAGCTTGCCTATGCCCTGCAGAACAACAACTATGGTCTCGATGGCAAGAGCATACACTCGGAGCCTAACTGGCGCGCCAGTTCGCGCAATACGACCGATGATCCGCACGAGTATCACGAGATATCCGACGATGAAATCACGGGCGATAAGCTGGACTTTGGTCCCTCGCTGCTGGATGAAATTAATTCCATGTTTGGCTCGATCAGCGGTGCCTCTGGCAGCCAGCCAAAGTCACCCGATTTTGATCATGTGAACACGAAAAACGAATTTGCTGAAATGTCAGCCAAGTTTGGCCACAAAGCTGGCGACAGCAATGGCAACAAGCACGGCCACGGCCATGGCCACGGACTGCTGCCCACGTTGTCCAAGAAAAAGACAGCGACCGGCACTGTGAAGCCCATTTCGGTAAAGGATGAGAAGATTCTGAATCATGCCATCGAAATTGCCAATGAGATTAGTGCAAGGTGAGTAATCCACGCACAGCCTGACAGTCTTTATATGACTCATTGATTTTCTGTTATCCCATTCGCAGATCAATGATCGATTTGGTGTCTGATCATACACCAGCTACGCACAGCCCCAAGCGGAAGTTCAGCTTTCGTTTTCCGCATCTGAGCAGCGGCGGTGGAGATAAGTCAAGCGGTGCCATTGGAGGCGCTGCTGGCGGCTCCGCCCTCACGCCCACGCACGGCAACTCCTCGCCCTTCTCCAAGAAGAAGAACTTTACCGAGGAACTGCAGAGCATTCCCGATATTCAGGTGAGCAAACGAAAGAATTCTGAATATTTATGTACTATTTAGTAAAGCTGGAAAGCCATCGATAACACTATCGCTTAAATAATGTATAACATCGCTAAGACTCCGATAGTGGCCCCGACTAAATATCGATACTATCGATTGTTTTCCAGCTCGAGTATTTAGTGTCCCAAACCTATGTAGAGCTAGAGAAATTGGTTGCGGTTAATCTCAGTTTCTAATTAAGAAGTATTTTTGTCTACACTTTGCTCTCTTTCTTCTTCATTCGCGTTGTGTGCTTCCGTTCATTCCCTTGCTTTCTTTTGGTTGCCCCCCACGTTGTGGGCTTTGTTTTCGTTGTTCGTTTTTGGTTGCCTTTCGTTTACCCACACATCAAGCAGCGCTTTCGCTCACTGAGCGAGATCAAGAACAGCTCCGACCTGCGCATCCCAATCTTTGACAAGGAGAGCTCCGACTTTCTGTTCGAGAAGTCGCGCGAGATACTCAGCCGACCCTTGAACCGGGAACGCAGCAGCGAGGAGGCGCGAGATCTCGATCTCGAACTCAATCTCGAACTCGATCAGGAGCCAAAGAGCATGAATGACAACATCATGGATATTGAGAACACGCTGAAGGCCCTCAATCTGGACTTTATGCACACGTACACGGAGCTGGACAAAAGCGACTCGAATGACACGATTCTGAACGATCAGCTGCCGCAGCTGCTGGGCTCGTTGGACGATGGCATTGGCAGTGGCACGGGCAGCCTCAAGTCGGCTGTGTACAGCTACAGCAACGGGGTGCAGACCATGTTCGACTTCAATGCGGCGACCAGTCACCTGGACAAGCATCTGCAGTACATGCACAATCAGGCACAGGCACAGGCCCAGCTGCAGCTGCAACTTGCCAATGGGGTAACGGACCAGAAGCTGGACAAGCTCGAGGATAAGCGCAGCAGCACGCCAGACACGGGCTTCGCTTCCCGGGATACAAACATCTCGCTGTCGCGTCGCAGCAGCCAAAAGAGCAGCTACAGTCCCCAGGAGAGCTACTTTCCGATTAAGGGCGAGGCGCTCTATAGTGCGCCGCCTGTGGTGATGACCAGCGGCTACGAGCGTTTCGGCAATGGCCACACCAAGCAGCTCCTGGCCAGCGCCTCGCCGGTCAAGTCTGGCCTGAATGCCAGTAGCAGCTCCGTTTATGCGGTGGCAGCCAAAAGCTATCGCCAGCGTTCCACCTCCTTCAATGAGAGCTTCCAGCCCATATCGCCGGTACTGTCGGACACCAAGCAGCGCCAGTTCCGGGCGGAGACACAGCAGCAGCTGCAGTTGCAGCTACAGCAGCAGCAGCAACAGCTGCAGTTGCAACAGGTGCCACTGCCACGACGCGCTGGCTCCTACAAGCCGCGTTCCATACGTGCGCGCACTTTGCGCCGGCTCAGCTACAATCCCATGACGCTCGACTCGAGCAGCTCCTCCAGTGGCGGCGAGGAGGCCACCAAGCCCAGTTTAGCCCGCTCCGAGTGCGACATACGCGCACGCGTTGCTGCTAGCTCAAGCAGCTCATTGTGTCGTCGCCGTCGCGCAGGTCTCAGCCGACAAGTGCAGTCCGCCTGCCAGGACGAGCGGGAGACCATCGTATCGCCACGTCAGCTCTATGGCTCCAACTCGAGCATCAAGTCGGCGCCACACTACAACCTGGGCGGCAACAGGCGCAGCTTCCATCGGCCTGGCGCTGGCTACGAACAGTTCCACTACGATGAGCGCATTTACGACTTTGGCGGACGCGGACCGGGCAACAACTATACGGCACAGCTGGTTCAGCATACGCTGCTGGCGCCCACGCAGAAGCTCAGCTCAGGCTCGGGCTCCTCTTCGGCGGCCTCCTCGGCAGTGGCCACATATCGCACAGCCTCTGCCCCAGTGCCGCGACCCATAAGCGGCGCCACGCTGCACGAATTTGATATAAGTCGACTCACGGGCAAGAGCCCCACGTCAACCAACTTCGTGGGCAGTTCGCCTGACGAGCTCAAGCAGCGGCAGCTCTCCAACAGTGCCCAGCTGCCTGTGAAGCCGCAGCGACCCACAGAATTCCACTGGCCGGAGAAGATACACGTATCGGCGGTGAAGCAGCACGAGATGCACTGGCGGCAACTCCAGCAGCAGCAGCAACAGCAGCTGCTTACGCAGCAGCAACCGCTGCCATTGGTGACAACAGCTGGCGACTCCAGCGACAGCAGCTCATCCTCGAGCACGGAGAGCGGGGATGAGTTTCAGTTTCAACGTGAATTCGTTGCGCCGCGCATTCCGCCCAGCCCGGCTCCATAACTAAGGAAAATGCTGAAATATGTTCTCAATTTACTCTTCGGACATGTGCTGTCGGATTAGGGGACTTCCCCGGCTCCCAGAAGTGTGTGTGGTGTGGTGTGGTGTAGTGTGGTGTGTTGTGGTGTGGTGTCGTATCGAAAAGTAAATTGTAGAAATATTTACAGCCCATGTAATATTAGTATTATATATTTTTTGGATTTGCATATTTGAGGGCGTGCCTTATTTGGAAACACGGAAGACCTCTCAGAACGGATGATAATAATAATCGTAATGTGCAGTTGCACTTTTTTTCGGAAACAGATACAAAATACAGTTACAGTTGCAGTTGCAGTTAAAGATAAAGATAAAGATACAGATAAAGATAAAGATACAAATGCAGTTCAATTCAATTGAGATTAACAATAAGCAATAAGCAATACGAAAACTTGTTCAGGGCCTATGAAAATAGCATCCCCAATATGAATTAAAGCTCAATAATGTTAAAGCAATATTAATTAGTTGCAAAAAAAGACTCGATAACACTTAGCATATTCTCGAAAAGGCTTCCAAGACAAGGCTTCCTTCCCCCAAAGAAACTCAACTCAAGACGTGTTCGAACGGCGCCGGCAACAACAAATACAATTTCCTACAGATACTATAATCATCATCCTTGACAGAGCTTGGTTGTCGGCGTCGTCGCACTTAAAAGTCAGATATAAAACCGAATTAATCAGAATAAGATGTCAGTATTAGCATTTCATCCGAGAACACCTCATTTTTGGACAGGGTATAAACAAGAACAACAATACACAGCCACGGTACAGTCATCGACACACAAATAAACACACACACACACAACCTTTGACAATCCTTCGCCGACAAAAACATCCATTATATAATAATTACAATGAAGAATATTGTCCGCATCAGTTGATTAATACTCGTACATAAGCAAATGTGTATTATGTGCCATATCCTTACGCTTGCATTTTTACTATATATTAATAATATATACTTTATACCTTATAATACTGAGCGGAACCATACAAGAAACCATATTTATGGAAATGAAAATGATAAGGGTGTTCGCTTCTTATGAATACGAAGTCTAATCAAAGTTGATCGATTTGGCTAAACTTCCAGCGTGTCTCCTTTTTTTTATAGAGCTCCAATGGGAAATACTTGAATACTCGAATTAAAAGATTTGTCGCATTCTATGCATTTATTCATAATGTTAACCAAACGAAAAGCAAAAAACAAAGCTACTTATATACAAAGTTTATATACATACTTATAATTACAAATTCATATATTCATATCTATTTCATATGGCATATGCAAAAAGAAAAACAAAAAGAAAAACCAAACAAAAATTTACTCTACAAAAAATGATATTCTAAAATATGCGTTCAAAGCGTTTTACAACATAAAAAGAAAACAAAACTAAACTATAATTAAAACTAAACCAAAAACTGATAACTTTTTCCAAAAATTATACATTAAACAAAAGAAACCTACAAGTTTGCATTCTAAGAACCAAACAAAAACCAATTGGTAATCAAAAACGTTGTGTATATCTAAAGGGATTTAATAAAGCAAAGGAAATTAATCCAAGGAATTGTCTCTTATCCCTCGAGAAATATATATTTCAAATGATATTGCTACAATATAATTCTGCGTTTAAGAGAAATCGATATATATACATATATATATATATATATATATATTCTCTATATATATCCAAAGTTTGCGTTTTATTTACTAACAGCTTCATCTACGCTTTAACAGCTGTTAATAAACGGCGCGCTGTTACTAACATTTGTATGTTATGTTTATCAAGTTTTATTTACCTGTTTATATTATTATTTTATCCCCGTTCACCCCGCACAGTCGCTGATTGGCGAGGAGGGTCGCGAGGCTTACAATAGCCTGATTGAGCGCAAGAGCATCCTGGACATGGGCAGCAGTCCAGCAGCGACGCTGCTCCGCCACATGGATACGGACGAGTTCGAGCTGATGAACTCCAAGACCCTGCCCCGTCGCCTGGGCAGTCAGCTGAGTCATCCTGGCACTGCTGCGGTGGAGCAAGTGGCAGCCGCCGCCTCGATGGAGAGTGCGCGACCGTTGCAGCAGCAGCAGTTGCAGCCGCCGCGGCCCATGACGCTGCCCACGCGCGGAGCTGCGCATCGTGTGCGCCGGGCTGAGCAGGCCAGCGTGGAGCGGCAGAGCGACGAGAGCCGCCACTCGTTGGGCCCGAACGAGTCCTGCGAGAGTCCCAGCTACATGACACACGCCAGCTACAAGTTTCCCGAGCCGCAGGAGGCGAATCCCTTGCCGCTGCCGTCACGCGAGGGTAAGAAGCAGGTGAAGACCAGCGCCAAGCGGCACGTGCGCAAATATCCGCTTATTATACCAGCCAACGGCGTGCAGCGCACGCTCAGCAAGCTGGCAGATTTTGGCGAGGATTCTATCTGCAGAAGTTCCGAGTCATCGCAGTTACAGCAGGCTCAGTCTTCGCGTTCCATTGAGGTGGTGGCCGCCGTGCGCTCCAGCAGCGTGCGTCGGCGGTCAGAGGCCAGAGAGTACGAGAATATGCCTGCTGTGGGCGAGGGAACAGCGGCGCACACCTACCAGAATCTGGACAAACTGGCGCCTGCCGATGCAGCCGGGCTGACGGACAGCGCCTCGCTGCAGTTTGAGTCCATACTGGAGGCGGACATGGGCAAGGAGGGCGTACTGCAGTCACCGGACGTGACCGATGGCTTCTATAACTTCTCCATACAGAAGGAGCACTACAACAAGAGCAAAGATGTAGGCTTTGAGCCCGCCCAAATCTCGGGTCTCTATGTAAACGACGATGAGCTCCGCAATCTGGACAAACCATTGGCGACCAGTAGCAGCTCAACCACATTGGACTCAGTTGCAGTTCCTCAGGAGATGGCGCCAACAGTAGCGTCAGCTGTAGCAGCAGCAGCGGCTGCAGCGGCAACAGTTGCTGCAGATGCGCCCGAGGAGAGCACAAACTCGCGACGCTTTGCCAGCGCGGACAATGAGCTGTCGGGCAATGCGCTCTTCAAGAAGGTGCGCGCCTCCGTTAACCTGGCTATGAACCATAGCCCTATGAACGGAGGCAGCGAAGTCAATGCCAGCTCAGCACCTTTGGCGTCTGCGCCCGCGCCTAAGCCCCAAACGGAGGCAGAATATTTTGCAGCCACAGCTGCGCGCCTTGCCGACTCGAACTCGGTGAGCTGCGAGGACTTGCTGGAGTTCTCCGACAAGAAGCCGCGAGGCTGCGAGCGCGGCGTCGACTCGGATGAGGTTCGCATCATGGTCAAAGTGCTGGGCAAGGATGTAAGTCAATTAGTTAATCTGCTTACAGTTTTCCTCCTAACTAACTTTCACAATTTGCCCACAGAGCACGCCCACACGATGCCTGGGGGCCCTGGAGTTCATCAATTGGGATGTGCACAAGTCGATAAAGTTGATTAAGCTGCAGAATATACTCTCAGAGGCGAATCTCAGCCTGTCCGCTGCGTTCGAGGCGCTGCAGAAACAGGAATGGGATCTGCATACGACAGCCGTCAAGCTGAAGGGAATTAAATTATAAAGGATGTGGCATACCACACACAAACACACTCACACACAAACCATGTGCCTGTTTAAAACAACCTCCTTGGCCTTATCGTCTGTTTCTACATAATTGTATTTTAAGCATTTAAACTTCACCTCGGATATTATACTATAATACATAAGACATCTATCGAACTAAACTTAACTCAATCACTGCTCAAAATGTTTCTAATCTAGTTCATACTCTCCCATACTGTATGAATGAATCTCAGCATGTACTTATCTAATAATGCAATGTTTCTAGTTCTTAATTACATATATGTAACCCGATATCGCCAGTTTCGCATGTAATCAAACCAGATCTAAGGATCAAATACCATTTACGCAATAAATACATCTTACAAAAGTAAACAAGCATTGTGTCCTTATTTCAATCGATAGGATTACTGCTTGCGATCATAACGCACCGAAATTTGGCAAAATCTACAGGGATATAACCGAATTAGCGAAAAGGATTGTTTAGCCCGTAAAAGTGTGCTACACAAATTGCTGGGTCCCAACTGTCTGCTGAGTCTCGTTGAACTTTCAGAAAACTGGCAAAAGTACCAGGCGAACAGAAATCAGCAGAAAGTGGCTGCATTAAAATTTTCATATCGAAAAAACCAACTCAAATTTTTGCAAGGGGGTAGCTCACAAAAATGGACCCAAAATCACAAAATCCGCCTTAACTCGGTCATTTGAAGGACGATTTTGATGTCCTTTGGCCAGCAGATAGTCCTTGTCCTGTCGTATCAGATTATGCAATCCAAAGGACAATTATCCTTGAAGGAGCCAAGAAATAACTAGTTTTGTATATACAGAAAATGGGCCATATCTCGGCTGTATCCTTGCGAATCCTGTCGAGTCCTGTGCCAGTCAATTTGTCTCAACTAGAACTACCAACTGGCAAAAGGACATTCAAAAAGTCCTCGTAGTTTCTGAGATATCAAGGATTTAGTGTTTTCGGCCCGATTTTGACTGCTCTCAGACTGAAATTTACAAAGTTGATGGCCCCTATATAACCCCATTATCCTTGAATGCCAATCGATAATAGTGGTCCTTGCAATCCTAACGCACCGAGTCCTGCCAAAATCTGCAAGGATATGGCTGAGTTAGAGCTATTTTAGATATAGGCGACAACCTGAAAGTATGCAGCAATATTTGGGGCTCAAAACCAGTTTCTGTTTCTAGATTTTCTAAACAAGTGGGAAAAGTATCAGGCGAACAGAAATCAGCAGAAAGTAACTTCGAGAAAAAATGTTCTCAAATTACAAAATCGTCGATACAGCGGCTATTTCAAGGACGATTTTGATGTCCTTTGGCAAACAGATAGTCGTTGTTCTGCCAAGTCGAAACATATAGTTCAATGGACGAAAGTCCTTCAAGGAGCCGAGAAAATAGGACTTTTTCGAATACCAAGAACTAGCTATCTTGCCCGTACCCTTTCGGACCATTTCGTGTTTAAAGATAGTGAAATTTTCCTTTTCAGTGAACTCGGTGAATATACATGAATAGAAAGGAGACTACTGCATGTTTTGTTTATGTTTTAAAGAAGTATATTTAAACATGACTACGCAATATACATGAAATATACAAAGTTCCAACGAGCATAAAAAATGCGAACATTATTAAAATAGAACTTAACACAACATTATAAAATAACCAAAGTATAATTAATCTAATTAGTGCTAGTTTGTTTATTTGTTAGGGGGTTGCAGGTGCAGGTGCAGGGGGTCAACTACTACTTTCGGCGAGTGCGGTTTGACCCCGCTGCACTATCCGCTGTGTTCGCCCGTGTGCGCGGTGTGGTGGTCCTGACGGGGTTCCTCCTAGCGCTGCTGCTGCTGGCGATGGCTGCGTTGGACGATGACTTCTTATGAGCCGCTTTGTCCTGCCGCACGCGCTTCGGGGTGGACACTTTCAGGTGATCTTCGGTCAGGCTCATCTCGAGGGACAGGCGTTTGCGGGTCATGCACATGGCGTTAATGCGAAGCTTTCGCGCTGAATGGCGCGTCATTACCCTGGACATGGGCGTATTGCTGCTCGACTTGTTTGCAGATCGCCTGCTGGGATGTGGCGTTTTGGAGATTGATTTTGGTGATGGCGCCTTGTTCTCCTTGACGGATGAGGTGCTGCTACCCGTGGGACTGCTAGTGCTCTTTTCGCTTGCCACCGCCGCCTCCACAGCATTATTCCGTCTGCTCGGCACACCAGCATCAAGACGCTGCTGCTTTCTTAGTGGTGAGATGCGCTGTGTCGGTGTCGAATCGGAGGATTGCGAACGGATTGCTGCTGTCGTCGCACGCACGGACTTTCGCAGGACACGTTTTCGTCCATTACGCAGCGGCGTCTGTATCTCGAGGTGTAGAACTTTGCGCTGCAGAAACAAACAAGAAAACAAAACAAAAAAACAGAAAAGGAAAGGGAGAAACAAAACCAAAAATTAAATAGTTGAAGTAACGCAAAAAGTAAAGAACTGAACTAGCGCTTATCAAGTAGAATTACAAAGTTCTATAAATAGCTCCTTATAAAATACATTATGTATTAATTATTGTTGGACATCGCCATTACAACATATTTTTAACTAGCCTGCAAAGCAGAAAGAAAACAACGTTTTTTGTTTTGGGTGTTGTAAGTTTTAAAAACGTTCTGTTCTTTTTTTTTCTTTGTTAGTCAAGTTTTTTTTTTGTTTTAGTATAAGCAAATTGCAACTGTTGTGCTTAAGCTAAACAATATTTAATTGATTAAATGTTTTCTTTCTTTAAGTCATTCGTATTTAGCGTATCAAAATTACAGGCTACTTATTAAGCTATTATTCAATTTTTCGACGTGGTGAAATTCGGTCTGGAAACTACAGATACTGTCTGCCTCCCTGCCTGCCTGATGGTTAGATGATTCCTACAGCTGCAAGCGCAAGCGCCTGGTACTCACTTTACTGCTGCTCGTTGGCGAGTTGCGGTCGCCAACAACCTTCTTGTTGCGCATCGAGCGCAACCTGAGGCGACTGGCGTTTTGCATGGTTGTGGCAATGGGCGATGGTGCTGTGGGCGAGTCCTCAATTACCTCGGATTCGTTGTGCTGCAAGGAGCGAGGATATTGGCCTCATTAACATGAAGTTATACTTATTTAAGACTACTTACCACTTGCTCTTTCGCAGGACTATGATCGACGGCAGCTGCTGCTGCTAGTTCAGTTGCTGCTGGTGCTGTTGAAGCTTCTGTTTCTGTTGAATTTGTTGGTTCTGGTGAAGCTGCTGTTGGTTCTGGTGCAGCTGCTGTACGTTCTGGTGAAGCTTCTGTTATTTCTAATGCTTCTGTGTTTTCAGGCTGGGATTTAGTTCGCTTCTCAGGCGTTTTTGGGACCTGCTCCAGACGCTGTTTCGTTTTCTCCCTACGCAGAGTTCTTCGACTTAATTCGCTGACGTCTTCATGCGGCTGCTCCACATCGACAGGCTCTGGCGACTCTGGGTTGCATATGCTATCCCCATCAGAGTGGCTGACCGAATTATGCAGCGAACGCCGCAGGAAACGAATGCCCACTTGATTATTTGTACCGTAGGTGGTCAGCACGGGCTCCGTGGGCACTATCGTCCCTGTGCTGGATTCGATTGTGGCTTCATTTATTGCTGTTGCTGCTGCAGGGGTTCCTTTGGGTGTTGCTGGTGCAGCTGCTGCTTTGGGTGTTGCTGGTGCCGCTGTTGCATTGGCTGCTGACTCGCTCTGAGCCGCTGCATCTGTTGGCGCTGGACAATCCAATGTGGACGCTGCGGTTGTTGCGACGCTTTCACATTCATCGTCAACAGCATCGCTGTCGTTACCATTGGGCTTACTTGCTGGCGGTTCGAAGCTGCCGTTAAGCATGCCCTTAAAGCAAACAATAGTGCGTGTTATGCGTGGTTCCAGTTCGCTCTGTAAAAATAATATTATCACTTAGCTTTGCATTGTAATTGCTTTGTTTAGGCTTTACTTACGCTAACCAGTTTATCGGCCAGTTCATGTAGCTCATCTTTCAATTTCCCGCTGCTGGGCACATTTAGCTTGAGTGAGGTCAGCTCCTTGGCCAGCAGGCGGCACATATCCTTACGCTCCGTGTAGTAATTGTGTATGTAGTGAAGAAAGCTGAGCGCGATTTCATTGTGTATATTGCTCTTTGGCGTACTCGTCTCCTGCATCGTTAAATCGATAAAGAACTTGGTCACATGTTCGGGCACCACGTCGTGCAGCGGCGAATCGTAGCTGCTATTCATAACGGACCACACAATGGGCAGCAGGCAGGGCTGGAGTATATTCTGCATCTGATTCGCCACAATATTCTCGAAGAACATGCCCAGAATTTGACTGATGATTGGCTCTGCAGGCGGTTCAATTAATATCCAATTGAAAATTGTCTACAATATTTGATAACTCACCCGTGTTTGAATTGAAGTAGCGCTTGAGCAGTTTCTCCAGCACATCGGTGCGACTGTCGAGCTGACCGCGCAACACCAGACGGCAGAGGCCACGCACAATGGCCACCAGAATGCCCTTGTCGACCACTTTCTCGACAAAGAAACCCATCATGCCAATAATGTCTGTGTTTTGCTCGCTGCCCTGGAGTTGATTTCTGTCATCCTCGCCATCAAAGAAGTCCTGCATGGTGTATAGCAGACGACGTTTTGCTTTCGGCGCCTGTCCCTGCCCCGGCACCGATTGATTCAGCTCAATGAAATAATCCACACCGTAGTGATCCATCAGCTCAAAGATGCATTGCGCTGACGTTGCGCATAGGCGCAAATTGTTGTCCTTGTAGAACTGATCGACGAGCACATCGAACACTTCTTTCGTGTACGCCTCGTACAGCATGCTGTAGGTGGTGCCGCACTTGATGGCCCACTCGAATATGTCCACTTCCGTGGACGCCAAATGGCGGCATATGAAGTCCTGCAAACATTGAAGAATTAAAAGGGCTCAAGTCGAGAAGATTGGGTTTGAATTTACCTTGTAGAGCTTGCATATACTGGGATTTAGACTAACCACTTGCTCGGAGGCGACCATGTAAAACGATATGTAGAGGCCCTTGAGCACACGCTCCAGCTTGGACAGCTTAGGGCGTGTGGGCAGCTCCAGTACGCCATGTTTCTCGAGCAATGGCTGTATTAACTCTGTATATTCCTCGGTTACGGCAATCTTATCATCGTTCACAGCCTGCGCTCGAATGTACTCCTTTTGGCGCACGTAGTTCTCCTCCTGCTCCTCCAGCTCAAGTATTTTCACCTTAAGCGATCTGATCTGCATCACCAGCGAGGTGTCCACATCGCCCAGCAGCTTATCAATAAGGCTGCGATCGTGCACCAAATCATTTTGCTTGGCATTTAGCTCGCAAATCTCGTAGATGATCTCAATGAAGTACTGCATTCGCGCGCTCACATCGCTGACCAGCTGTTCCAAGCAGCGCACCAGCACGCAAACGATCTTGTGATCCAGCAGGCACTCCTTCAGCAGATGCGTTATTAGATCCTTCAGATTGCCACGCCCAATCTCATCGCCCAGATCGAACGTTTGCAGTATTTCCACCAGCGAGAGCAGCATGCACTGAAACTCGATCTGTGCAAATTTATCCATGTCCGGCTTCTGGAACTGGCAGAATCTGCAGCGGAGAAAAAGAAATTAAGCCACTGGATGTTGTTTTGTCATGTTCACCTACTTTTTCACATAGTCGCAGAATACACTTAGCTCTGGCAGCACCAGCTCAAACTCGTCGGCCTGCGTCTTCTGAAAGTAGCCGCTGAGGACTTGCCAGTAGAGGACCAGCTCAACGGTGAGCGCTTCGTGGGGCACACAGCGATGAAGATCGCAATCCTCGCTGAGGGACAGCCGGGAGATCAGTTCAATATTGTCGTTTTGCTCGAATATGACGAGCAGCATTTGGCGGGCGACGCGTCGAAAGCGTAGGATCTCCTCTTCGTTGGAGTCGAGCTTGAGTGCGGCTGTTAGCTGTATGTAGTTATGCTGGTACGACTCGATCCAGGCTTTCAGCATGTACTTGATGACATTCTTGCGCACATTCTCGCAGCTATCGTTCAGTCCACGCTCGAGAAGCGTGAGCCGCTGCGATACCTTGTAGGAGCGCACTGGATAGTTGCACATGTTGATGTATGTGTGCCGTCGCACCTTCTCGTCCACATCCCACAGACGCTGCAGTATGTGGGGCACTGTTAGATAATTGCGGCCCATGCACGAAATGATGCATTGCCGCACGCTGGGAGAGGGATCTGAGGTCAGGTGATACTGATAAGCGCATACAACCGGATCGTTGGGATTATCCGGCATCTGCAACCGCTGCATGGCCATCACAGCCTCCTTTCGCACGCTGGGCGACATGTCCTTCAGCCGATCCAGCATATAGTACAGTATCTGATCGCATTGGGAGTCATCGAGTGCCGCATTCAGACCCAAGTGTTTCAGTATCAGATTGACAAAGAAACAAATCCGATAGCGTATGTGCGGGTTATTGGAAATTGTCTGGCAGATACGAAACGAAACGAAGCAGAGTATGCAAACAAATTGTAGAGAAAGTACAGTACATGGTGTAAAAATGTGAGGTAGGCTCACGCGATCGGTCAGAGGCAGAGATAGTAAGTTGTTTGTTTTTATTATTACTATCTCTTGCATGTCCTTGGTTACTCATAAGCAGGATTGCTATTACAATTACACTGTGGTACAGTAGGCACTTACCGACAGCAGCCAGGAAAATGTCTCGGCGAGTATGGGATGCGTCTTTTCAGACTCAAAGCTGGTGACAAACTTGGCGCAGAAGGCGAGTGCTGTAGTGCCATACTCATTATTCTCGTCAGCTTCCAGCACAGTTTTGAACATCTTGATAAATGTGAACATGAAGGCATCGTGATCCAGCTGTAAAAGCAAAAGCATTCGTATTAGGCAGAGCCCTCGGCTGTAGCCTCGATCACATATTGCACATACCTCGGAGTACAGTTGCTTCAGCTCTTTGATATAGCGCTTGTGGAAGGTTTCGCTTTGCTGGGCGCTGGAGAGGATTGTGTACATGGGCCCTTGGCCCACTGTACGCTCGATGACGCTGGTGGTAACAGCGGCGTCAGGGCTCTGCTTCTCGTCATTTTCTTTTTCGGTACCTTTTTTGTTGCGCTTCTTGTTGGGTTTTGTCTTGGCCATTGTATTTACGAATGTTGTACTTGAGTTGATCTTATGCTGCCCTCTGGCTTCAATTAGTTATTACTTTTTTAATTGATTTGAAACTTTTTAAATTGCATACTCAGTTCTTAAAATAATAAACACACAGCGCAGTTTTAAAATTAATTTTTTTTTTCTGATGCCAGCGAACAAACAAGCGTCGAGTTATTGTGCATTGCGTTTTCCACCCCATTCGCTTCTTCTGCCGTTAATATGATTTCGTTTGCTTTGGTGCTGCTAACGCGAAGCAAGTGCTGCACAACATATTTGTTTTAATTGTTTAATAGTTAATAGCAAATAAACGCATTATTTATTTATTTTATTTATTATTATTTTTAGGGCTAAGAGAGCCCAGTAGTTAAAAGAAAGCGTTGACGACTTTAATATTAATGATTTAATTCAGTGCACGCTACGATCGACGATCGGCAGTGCCTTCAAAGTGCTGCGTGACAAAAGCTGGCGCATACGAAATGATCAACTGATTCTTTAGGGTTGCCAGACTTAAGTTTCTCAAAATTTTAGCGCGTTTGTTACAAATTGCTGCTTATTTAAAATTAATAGAAAATAACAGCTCAATTTATTTAACTATTTGTACACTCGTTGCCGTGGCTGTCTGAAAGTAAAGCGAAGCACACGTATCTAATCTATATTTCACCGATCGATCGAATCGGGAATTGAAATCCATGAAATTGAAATGGAATCTTTGGAATCGTCGGAATGAGGACAGTTTAACATTTGAAAGGGTTCTCTTTTCCTTTCAATTTATTGGGATCATTGTTGATCTTCACTTTCATTAGCTTTGGATGACTATTCAGCGAAGCTGTTAAGCCAGTTAATATATCATGTTAAATGCACAAAATCTGTCATAACTACAATATACTACATTGTAATTTTTAAAATAAATAAAAGCAGCAGCTTTAAGTTTGGTCAGTTTGATAAAGTTTTGATCATAGCGTGTGAAGCAACATTTTTCAATACTTTATGAATGTCTACTTGCTACGATTATAGTGTCTTTTCTCATATAACTAGTACGTAAAATATTCAATCGAAAAATACACATAGTCGAACAAAAATGGCGGCCGCAACAAAGCGCATTTATGAGGCGCGTGCTAAATATCCAGATCGCACCAAATTTAATGAAAACTCGTTTTTGCCTTTAAATGTGACTATTAGCAAACTGGATACGGCTCTGTTGTTGCTTAGCACCAAGGAGGAAGCTGTACTCCAGAATGTCCTTAATCACATATCGGAATTTGCTCGCAAGTGGGATGACAATGTGCAGGAATTGAAGCAACAAGGATTGCTGGAATTATTACTGGCAAGGGAGTTCTTCATTAGTGCAGATAGTGTGATTGTTCGGAGATTCTCATTATATCTGATAACTATGCTAATAGACGGCACAGATCTGGGCGAGTATGAGACAGAGAAGACGACTCAGCTGCTGGAGGTGGCCTACAGGTTCTATTTGAAGGAGACCGATGACTTTTGCATTGAGTATCTAACCTATGTGGTTAACATGTGTCTGCGCGATCCACAAGTGGCTCAGAATATTCTCGAAAACATTGACTTCCTGGAAAAGTTCAAGAACATCTTTGTTAACTCTGATAATCCGGATACAGTTTTTAATTCGATTGAGGCTTTGCACAAAATACTACAGGTCCAAAGCGCCGAGGAGATGCTGGTGTTTACAACGCTTCCGGGATTTCCCGTTGATCGCATTATCTGTGAGCTGACCAACGAGTTCCTAGAGATACGCCTGGCAGCACTGAAGGTCCTGAAAACCTTGCTGGCCGACACCAGCGAAGAGAGCGTCTTTGAGCCACTGCATCGCTGCTTCTTTGTGCTCCAGCAGCTGGTTAAGGCCTTCTGCGACAATCCGAAGGCGCCTGACGCCCTGGGCATCATCGAGGTGCTGGCCACAGCTCTGCGCTCCGAGAAAATGACCAAGCTGTTCTTCGAGCAGAATCTGTTTGACCAGATGGTGGAACACCTCAAGGAGGACATGGAAATCCTGCCCGCTGACGTCATTTGCACTATCATTTCTATATTCGCCGAGGCGGCCAAATATCAACACTACCTAGGACGGATTTACAGCGCCAATATAATAGACATATTCATCAAATGCCTTATGAAGAGTAAGCCGGAACCAGCTCCCTTTGTCATCATGGGCCTTAATCGCATGATTGAACACCCAGAGGCTCTGCGTACTTTCCTCGTCGAGTACGACGCCGGTGCACTGACACACCTGGTCAATCTGATGCGATCTTCATCGATTTCTATTAAGACCCGCGAACAGGCAGCGGAGTTCATTGGGAATTTGTTGACCAAATCATTCCGTGTTACTTCCGAGAAGTTAATTGAGATTGATATAGGCAGCAGTATGGCCAACACCATACTGCAGGGCTTGCCGGAACTATCCATAGATCTGATATTGTCCTTGCTCACGATTATTGAGAGTCTGGCCCACAATGATGAGTACCGCACAATTTTGGGCAATTACACACCACTCACCGAACAAATAGCACAGCTTCTCATGGTAATAACCAGCAGACTGTCGACTCTCCTACCGATCTCTTATGTTTCTTCCTAACAGCGTTCTTATGCACACTCCATCCTGGTTCACAACATATTCCGCTGCCTGTGCACCATCATTGACGAGGAGCCCGTTCGTGAGGTCCTGCTCAACAATTTTATAGTGTCCTCCATCAAGCGCGCTCTCAAGTCTCTGTCCAATCTGGTGAAAACTGCTGTTACAAATTTTATACTCCAGACAACGCGATTCAATGAATTCGTGGATGCGTACATCGATCGTGGCATTCTAGATGTGTAAGTAATATATATAATAGGGGTCATATTTGTACATCCTTCTATGTTTTGTCACAGAAAGTGTAACAGTATTGAAGGAAACAATTTCAACCCTATACAATACATATCAGGATGATCATTTATTTCGACAAAGTCATGTTATGTTTGTCCGTTATCAAATTCAACTCTTTTGCTCTCTTCTAGTCGATCATACTTAGTTAAGATCTCAGTACTATATCAGTAACCGGCTTAGGAACTAACGGTCTCCAATTAGTTGTGTGCACGATAGCTGCTATAGGACCCGAAGATAGTGAATAATGAGTGTCAAAAGATGCAATAATTCATAGTTATCCTTTTGTCCACAACACAGATTAATGGAGTTCCAGAAGCACGCTTTCTGTGTGTCCACTTGGGGTCCGGCTATTGAGAGTGTTTTGGCCAAGTGCCCCACCATGAAGTTCTGCATACGGAACTGCCTGGGATTTACGGATATAACCGCCGGCAAGGATTTCTATGTGTCGAAGCGCAAGTTTGAAGACTTTCGCAGCTTTCAGAATTTGTTGCGTGTGGACTGTTCTCCCTTGGACGCTGTGCTGGTGGTGAACTTTGACCGACCCAAGGCCGATGCAGATGATGTGATTGCGGTGCCTACTTATTGTTTACACGAGCTCGATATCGCGGGCGATCAAAACTGGTGCTACTGCAAGCGACCGGGTGACCCCAAGTTGCCCGAATATCTGGATGCAGTCAACCAGACCTTAGAGGTGGGTATAATCTGCAAGGAATTCATTTAACTGAAAACTATCTGTAACTCCCAGATGCATGGCCTTGTGGAGAATCCCGACAAAATCAGACGCAGCATTGACTTCGATAACGTGGCCAAGCGCAGCAAGATTATTGCCGAGGCCGTGAATAGCGTAATGTCCGACGACATCAAGATTCTCGATCTGAACACCACCGAGGAATGTTCCCGCCACACGGTGCGCTGTCATCTGGAGGAACTGCGTCACATTTACCACAACAATTTCATACCACTGGGCATGGTGCACAGCGGCTGTCAATTCGAGCGTGCCATACTCTTCAAGGGCTTTGCCGACCAGATTGGACTACCCTGCACCCTGCAGCGCAGCGTTGACGGTCGCATGCTCTACAACGAGGTGCCGCTGCCGCTGGAGATGGAAAAGGACATACACTGTGATAAGAAGACCCTCAAGTTTATGCCCTGGCGCATGCTACGTCCCACACACATTGTTGATCTCATGTACAACATAGGCGAGCTCTACCCGATGCAGAGCCGCCAGGCACTCCAGTACCTGCGTCTGTACTGATACCCATTTTATTGTTACTGTTCATATTCTAAATTTCTTTGTTAGCCCAAATAAATATAACGATATATTATATTGGGAAAAAGCGCGCCTCCATCATCTGATGCACAATACTCTATATTTCTCGTATTGAAAAAAGGTCATTAATTATCAACCGGTTTTAGTTTCCCGCCAAATAACCAAACGCTTGGGTTTGTGTCCTAGCTAACTCCCGCTAGGGTGCGCACTGCGCATGTCCTTCCTTTCTCGCATTTTTCTGACATTCGCTTTCAAGTGCCATCGTTGGTTGCCATATAAACAAAAGTTGGCATCGGCTGCTCGGGACTGCAGATATTGTAGTTTTGCTGTTAAGTGGACCAATTGGCGATCAGATCATGTCTAGGGTGCTCTTGACGCTCGCCTACTTTGTGCTGACTTCCTGCTCCATTGTGTTCACCGCCTGCATCAACAACGGTAAGCGAGCGACCTTCGGTTGGGGGAAAATCAATACAGATGCGATTATTTAAACCCATTGAACAGTGACTGGCACGGGCACCAGCTCGCCAGGATCCAGTTCGTCCAGCAGCCTGAGCACCTCGCTAACCAGCGGCGGGCACATCCATCGCACTGCGGCGGCCATTGAGCGGGTGAACAGGCTGTGGTGCTATGCCTGCCACACCATGGACGATGGCCCGGCCTGCGTGGATGTGGTGGCGAACAATGGTACGGGTCTAATCAAGAAGTGCCAGGGCGAGGAGTTCATCTGCATGGTGAGTGGACAAACGTCTGACAAGCATTTGGTTTGTTTCAAACTGTTCTCTGATTTAGGTCAAGCGATTCTCGTACACCACCAGCACTGAGAACTCGACCAGTCCGCCAAAGATGTGGTCCTTGGATCGTCGCTGTGCTGCCAACTGTGAGCCCGGCTGCATTGTTATTGGTGAGCGGACCAAGCTCTATGCCTGCACATCCTGCTGCGAGGAGTCCTTCTGCAACACGGGACGCGGCGCCGCCTCGGGCATCTTCCATCGCGAGGCAACGGGCATTGGCACAAGCATCTTCTGGCTGGCAGCCCCGTTCCTGGTCAACATATCGCTTATGATATACAAGAAGCATGCCCGCCATGTCCTCGCCAAGCTGCAGTAGTCCTTCGATATGAACACACAGCGTGTTCTACCTCACTGAATTTACTTTAGCCATCTAAGCCCTCAAGTTGCTCAAATCTATTAACTACTATCGAACTAGCCAAATGTACACGTAGATCTCTCCTATCACCTATGTACTTATAGACATATAACTCATGTATAGTTAGCCAATAATCCTGGTGTGATAATAAATGAATGAATGTGTCAGTCAGTATATATCCATTCACAGAATCTCTCAAGAACGGTGATTTAATTCAAGAAATTTAACCAGCTAAAAACTGAAGATCCAGATCAGTCTGGCTAAAATATACATATATAAAAAGAGAATATCTCAAGAATCAGATGGGTATTTCAAACAAGCTGTAGGAAAGTTAGGGCTTTGTTTAATTCAGAAGTCCTTGAATTGTTTTGATTAGTCAAAGCCTGGGCTTCACTATTTCAAGAGCCACTTCTTACATAGAAAAGTATCTTTACTTATTTATAGAATGGGTAGCAGAAAACTTGTTTAATATATATACAAATAAGTAACCAAAAAAAAGAAGACTTTTGAAAGTATAAATTTTAGGAACGTCTTCAAAGTACTACGAACCTAAAGCTTTAATTAAATTTATCCCACTCAAGTATTCTATACACTTTTCTGTGAAATAAACTCGTTAGTCGTCAGTCAGATGTAATAATTCTAATTATAATAAGAACTTCGATTTAAATAAATAAATCTACCCTGCTAAGATCTGAAAAAAAATTCAAAACATGTCTGCATTATTTAAAGAGCTGCTTTTAATACAAACTATTTAATTTCGATAATGAATCTTCACATATATATTTCTATCCATGTGAGTTCGTTCAGTTCAATGATTTTAATAGACAATTAGATTATCTTACAATTGTAATTAGGGGCTTAGTATCTAATTGCAATATTTTGAACAGAACTGAGCACTCACACACACACATCTCTGAATTATTGTTGCCTTGTACGCTAGGATTATACAAAATGCAACAACTTATGTCTTCCTAAACTCATCCTTTCTGTTCGGTGCAAGGCAAGTGTAGTCCTGCAACCATTTGGCTCCTTGTTCAAGCATTAAGCCGTTCATTTGCTTTCGTGAATTGCATTGGATTTCCGGTTTAAGGATGTCTGTTCGACTGAGTCCCTGCCTGCATCCGCATCCGAATCCGCATCCGCATCAGCATCCGCGCCCACAATCATTCACAATCATCCACATCCGTGTGGTGCACGCCCAGTTGGCTCTCCAGCTTCAACTGGGCGGCATTTCCGAGCAGACAACTTACTTGCAGCATGAATTATTTATGGGACAGACATACTGGAAGCTCCCAAAGTATTCATAAGCAGAGAATGTGGGTTAACAGCAGCAGCAGGTGACGCAGCAGGAGCAGGAGGAGAAGGAGTAGCAGTTGTCGTCCTATGCTGGGCCTAATCAGCTTCGCCCCTCTCCCGTTCTATCTTCTCTAATAGGACTGCCATTAAGAGCAGATACTTGAATATATACACATGTACATGTGTGCATTGTATGGGTAGTGTGGTGTGGGCGGGAGGGGGCGTGTCACGCCCACTCATTTGATGGCCAAGAGCCGAGGACTCGTTAACGTGCAGTGGGCGCATTCACAATTTGTTTTCATAAGGATCTCTTGGCCAAGTGGCAACAACTTTCTCTGGCTTGGGATTGGGCTTGGGCTTGGGCCTGTCTCTTGGGCACAGTGCGTGTGAATTATGGCCAAGTTAGGCTTGCATCTTGGCTAATAAACACAAGACAAATCTGTTCATTTTGTTGCTTAATTTACATAAATGGCCAGCTGCAAAGGCTGCCTACAGCAGCTAGGGTAGCCCGATAGGATTGTCGTCTTGCTCGCCACTGCGCATCCATCATGTAGAGGTGGCTGGTGGGGGGGTTGGGGCCTAAGAGGGCTAAGAGCACTAAGGGTGGGGCATGGGCGACCTGAGCCTGCTCTATTGGCTTTTTACTTTATGTGTTTTCTGTTTGGCGTTTATTTTGCGGCTTTCATGTCGTAAATCTTCATCAGACGGCAAATTACATGGTTGCCAGCTCAGCCGACTACTCTTACCGCAGGCACCTACCTCCCTCCAGCCCCCACTGAGCTAGGCCACTTTTCCAACTGGCAACTGGGATGTGGCAACTGCGGCGTCCATATCCGGTAAACAATAAAGTGACCGCAATGCCAGACCCAGCCAGTGGGTGGTAAAACAATAAAGCGGTGACAAAAACCAAACAACCAGGAAGCAGCAACAACAACAATAACAACAACAACAACAACAAAGACAACAACGCATCCCATTGACAACAGTTTCATTTATGAAAAATAATAGCTGAAGCAGCAGCAATATGCGAAATTTATTATTATATTTGCGTTGTGCCGCAAAAATGCGAACGTTAAGCCCGCACTCCTGCCCCCACAATGACGACCCCAGTCCCCAACCCTGACCTCGATACAGTTGGTTGCTGTTGGCTGTCATTTGAGCACCACGGCAATGGGCAGCTGCAACACGGCAACAGCAGCAGCAACAACAAGAACAAAAGCAACAAAATGCAGGAAAAAAACGCCTATATTCGGTGTCAAAGATATATACCCTTGCCGCAATGTTTTTTATACAGAAACTCAATTTTCTACCAATCCTTTGAAAGCAATATAATATTAACTATTTATGTAAAGTATAATAAAACTCACAATTGGTGAGTTTCGATAGAATATTTGTAAGAACAAAAATGGTTTTCATACAAAAACTCAATTTTCATCCGATTTTTTCTATAATTGTTCTTTTCAATAATCTTAAACTCTTGGAATATAAAGCAAATTAAAGTGCCAAGTCAATATGGATTAAGTAGACATGATCAACAACACTTTCGTATAGAAAGCGGGTGTTTTTTGACAAGGAGTACAAAATAATATGATCAAAAAGTTTGTCATACAACTTAGTTTTCGATCGATCATTCCTAGTAATGTATATGTAATAGTAGTCCGATTTTGACTAAATTTGGTCAGATTGTATGACCTACATAGAGAGAGACTGAATACCTTAATAAACCAAAAAGTTGTTCTTACAAACACATTAATGTCGCCCGATCGTTCCTATCGAAACATCTCCTTCGATGCGTTACAGTCTGTACAGTCTGGTAAGAGAGCGTCTCACGAACAGCTCAACGTAAAGCGCTCAACAGAAAACCAAAACGAAAAGAAACGAAGTCTGCTGCTCAGAGAGAGAACGAGGGTGCATGCATTTTTTCGGTTGTTCTCGCGAGCAGAGTGTAAGGAAAAAAACGGTCAACAGTTATTTGCGAGCTATGGTTACAGATTTGATGACATAGTTATCATACCCTCTGTAAGGGTACTATAAAAAACAAATAGCAATTTGTGCTGTTGTTGTTGTTATTCGTTTTATTCATTCATTATTATTGCTACTTTGGCGTTGTTCGCGTTGTTTTCTCGTTGTTTGTTTTGTGATTGCAGGCGACATGTTGTTGTTGTTGTTGTTGTTGCTGTTGTTGTTATTGTCGCCGTTCTGCTTTCTCGTTAGTCGTGTTGTTGGCCTTGTTGTTGCTGCCACACCAAGTTCACAAAGAAATTTCAATTAAAATGCAACAATGCCGCACTCCATCATCAGCGCGCCAGGCTGACAAACCGCGCACATTCCCCTCCGACAGCTCCACCAATAGCTAGACCAACCACCAACCCACCCACCCGCTACCAAAAACCTTCAAACTGCAACTCCAAATTGTCTGCGTGGTGCTCTTTTAGAGGGTTGCTACAAAAGTTCATACTCTATTGGATTTGGTTTAATACAAGACAAAACTTTGATTATTTCTTGAAGCAGTTTAAGTTTCTGTCGGAGGCAGGTTCAGGCCATCTTATAAACGTTTTTATAGGGTATCAGCTGGGAATATGTTTAACACCCTATCAACATCGTGCATACCTAATTTAATCAAAATATATTAATAACTTTCTGAGTTATGTTTGTATACCGTTCTATTCTTGTTAAGACTGAACCGATTTCCATACGGGATGCCCCTTGGCGTTTGCCTTATAATATTCTCATCCGATTCCATTGGTAAGCTATTTGTTTTCTGAATCCTTGAACTCTGTGAGCAACCATCGATGTCGATTTGTTGTTTCTGTTGCTCGTGTCCGTTCTGTTCTGGGTGATAAATCTTTGTCGCCAAGTAAGTACGAAACACGGTACTTTACATGCAGCTGCAGCAGCAGCTACAACAACTGCTGCAATGACTGTGGCAGGGATGGCCGTACCAGCCTAGAGGCAGGGGCGGTGAGTTGAAGCAACAGCCAAGGCTAACAGGCGTAACATTCCAGCACACGGCTCCTGTTTCGTTCCCTGGCCAAGCAGTCATGCCAAAAATGTTAGTGGCCTTGTACCCGCGAGCAATTCCCAATCCCAAATCCCCATTCCCCATTCCCCAATCCAGAATACCCAATTCCCAGTCCCTGTACAGCGAGCGTGTAATTAAAACTTTGAGCAACAGCCACGAAACTACAACTACAATTGACTGACTGCCAGACTGTCTGCCTGTCTGTCTGTCCACCCGTCTGGCTGACTGTCTGGCAGGCAGACTGGAGTCGGCAGTTAGGAGGAGCTGCTGTATCTGAAGATGGGAGTTGTTGTAGCTGTCAGTTTTGGCGCCACTTTGGGTGCGAACAGCTTTGCAGCATTTTAATAAAGTTTCGCAGCGCCTTATTGGATCAAATCCAATGCAGCTGACACTGATGGAGTCTGACCTGAGATCCTGAAATCCTGTAACCCTGCAAGAGCGCCTTCCGCTGCGTAAATGATTTTGATAGATTTGATGGGATTTGCGCGAGTTTCAATGCGACCGGCAAATGGGTTTCGAGGCACCAGAGCTCTCAAGCTGATTACCAGCTCCGGCTCTGCCAGAGTGTGTCTCTGGTTAAGCTCCACTTCGGATTTAATAGTCTCCATTTCCGGACGTGGACACGAAAATGCACTACGCACAAATTAGAGGGCCAGAGGGCGGGAGGGAGAGCGTGAGAGCTGGAGAGTTTAGCGCGTGTTGTAAATTGATTTTTTATGTCAGCTCCTTTTGCTGCGTCTTGCCACTTGCCACTTTCCGCTTGCCGCTTGCCGCACGTAATCTGTGCTCAAAGCGTTTCTCTGCCGCCTCCACCAGCTCCTCCTACGCCTCCACATGCATTTGCATATTAATCTGGCCGACAGCAGCAGCTCCAACGACCCCAAAATTACATGAAACTACACATTTTGGTTTTGTCACCTCGGCACATGCAAGTTTTTAGCTGTGTCTATGTCTGGTGTGTGTGTGTGTGTGTGTGTGCGTGGACGCCTACATCTGCCTCCCCCAAATGTATGCAAATGAGGGCCAACCAGGACGACGACGCCAGCTGCTCTCAAGGCGACTTAACGCCTGCTTAATGAACATAAATTAGTCACCAGGTGTCGCTGCGTCACGGTGGGCGTGTCAGTGGGTGTTGGGCGGTGAGGCAGGGGCGGGAGCTGAGGGGGGCACACCGCGCATTTATATTTCAATTTGAACACTATGCCCGTGCTTCTAGTTGTTCTTGTTGTCACCTCGGAGATTTGCTGTGTGCAAAGGTCTTTAATCAGAACGTCATTTGAGCATAATTCATCTCAGTTGGTCACTTTTCTGCTCACTCTGTTGCCAAAGGTAAGCAAATAAGCAAAGGTAAGCAAATGAGACGCTTTGTACCCAGGCCTGAATTTCTCAAACTCCTCTTCGTACGCACACACACATATCAAGCAGTTCAGCGATGTTGTAAGCAAGCAGAGCACTTCAAGTGGCGGCTGCATTTACTTTGCAATACTGAAGCTTCTTAAATAAGTTAATATCCGATTGGCATGAAATCTAATATTTTAAATAAACTGGATTAGAGTATGGTACTCAAGAATGTATATACTCTATAGGGTCGGAGATTTCTCAGATTCTCTTATTAAAATGAACTACATCGGCCTTATTAACTCGCTATAGGAAACACAAAGATTTCTCCTTCTGTTACACACATTTTCACAGATTTAAAACCAGTTTTTACACATTTGATGGGTACAGGGAGTAAAAACTAGCTTCTTGAATAAATTGTGTGTTTAATTTTCAATCGGCTTGAATTTTCATATTTTATAATAGAACATATACACTTTATAGGGTCGGAAAGCCTGTTTCAGCCTGTTGCATACATATCCACAATTTATGTGCCTCTAACCAAAGATATTAGTGCTATAATAATAACCCCAACCCTAACCCAATTTGACTAAAACAATAATGTATTAAATCAAGTCCAATTCAGATGGTTAGCAGCATTTTGTTGACTTGCAATATGTTCTCTCCATTTACACAGTTTTATCAGCCCTCAAGCTATCAATAGTTGGACGTTGATTGGGTTTGCTTCACTTGCTGCCATAACAGAATTTGTTGCATATCCGTTCGGAGTCCACTCCAATTTCCGCGCACCCTCCACACCGGTGGATGGGACAACACCTTAATGCAATTAGTTTGAATATCCGATGTTCCGTATGCGCGTAATATAACTCAACGGCAATTCACATTTGATTGATGGGTGTCCGTGTATATAACTGGATACTGAGCGAGTACACTCATGAATATTGAATGATTACATGGCAGTCATAATCGTATTTCGATTGCTGCTCAACCAAATGAATCGAGAATTGAGTTTAATGCTCGCATTTTAATTGACCGTCCTCCCCTCGTTCACTTGTGCCCTCCATCACTCAATAGCTCATTTTCTAATTGACATTTTAATGGAAGAGCTTTTTAAATACTCGAAAGGGAAACCCATGATTAAAGTTTTGACCCCATTTGATGGATGAAAGCACTGGCTGACCCAGTTTGTTGACTTGCCTTTTATCGGAAACTCATGTCTTCAATTACAGCTTGCTAATCATTGCCTTTGGCTCATTACAGTTGTCAATCCCAATCCCAATCCCAATCCCATTGAGTGCACACAGACCCCCTGCCACCCGCCGTACAGCAGTGCGTCTAATGGCCTCTTTTAGCTCCGAGTGAACGCAACTTGACCGCAATGAAATCAATGGCCAACAGAGAGAGTACTACCCAACGGTCAAATGGGTGGTGCGAAAACCGCGATTGGTTGCCGGATCTCTGCTCGTATAACCGTCTAATGCCACAAGGGTTGGGTATGCGGGATAGCAGGAAGCGACAGCTGAAACTGAAGCTGCTTATGTGAAGTGCCACCGTGTGGCTTGCCAAATCCCACACAAAGCCCATGTCCAGCAGCCAAACTCTCTCCTGGCCAGGCTAACTGGGTAACGGGTAACGGGTAACTGGTCCCTGGTAACTGGTAACAAAGGCAACATCCGGCAGCGACTTGCGTTTGTCTCTCTGCGGCTGACAGGAAGCAATCAATAGTGTAATAGCAGACAAAAGCATCCGCCGTAGTTTGGCACTATCCTGACGACTCCGGAACCTGGTCCGGACCTGAACCCACCAAAGAGAAACTTGAAACAAAATCCAATGAAAGTGTAGAGCAAAAAAATGCAAAAACTGAATAAACGGAACAAAAGTCAAACTGACGGCTACGCAATTTGTCAACCTTTGCAGAGCAAAGGGAGGGCTCCCACCTGACTAGACTTAAACCATTCCCCTCGCTCTTGCTGGGCTGTGTCACAAATGTAAATAATGCGTTTTAATCAAAAGAACAACACTGGGAAATCCATTAACGGCGTACGTGCGTGCCCACAGTTGGCCCCAAAAGGGGGGCCAGCCCCTTGCTATTGCTAACCCCTCCCGATTCGTTCCTTTCCTAGGATTAGGCTTAAGTTTTCGCATGCTGCGCGCGTCATTTGCAGGTTGATTTACAAATTTCTTTAATGAGGCGACGACAACATTTTTAATTAGCACCTGTTCATGCCGCACGAATCTCCAGTAATCTCCATAAAATACTCGTACCAGGGCGTGCTCCATGGAAATTAATTTCCAACTTTGCGCTGTCTCTCTCTTTTCTCTCTGTTTTTCTCCCTATTATTCCCAGTTATGCTTCACCTACCCACGCACTTGTGCAAGTTTACCCCATTAGAAGGATGGCATTCAAATGAGACGCATGGCATTAAGGTGGGTCCATTGCCACCTCCTGGCCCCTTCGCCGTCTACTCCTCATGTACTTGTTCGACATCCTCAACCGCAGCAGCTACTTACTCCCCTCAGCCTTATCCTCATCCTCATTTGAGCTTAGCCCTGATCCAATATCCTAATGCCTTTCTATGTTTGCTTCGCTCTGCTTTGTTGTTGCCGCTGCACATGGCGTAGCCAGAACTAGGAACCAGCCCTGGCTCCTCCTCCGGCTACCTCCGGCGACCCCCTGGTTAGTGGTTTCCCCCGACGCGTCGGCTTTTGTTGTTGCTGCTGCAATAATATTTTGCAAGTGTTTCTAAACAAGCACAAAGTCATGTTTCAACAGCTGTAGTCTGGCTTCTGTTCGCTGCTGTTTTTATTGTTATTTACCCTCCGCCCTCCCTTAATATCTACTGTAATTGTTGTAGTCCCCGCTGCCGTTTGCTAAACTTTCGCTGCACATTAAAGCAATTTGGCCAACATTTATAGACTGATTTAATAGAATCCAAAGGGAGTCGTTGGAAGTGTGGAGTGTAAGGGAAGGGAAGCTCCACAGAAATGAGATATTTCCACACAACTGAGCAGATCAGGGCGGCAACGTTTCAGTGTGTGCACTTGGATATAATTGTTTGACTAAATGAGTGCCTCTGCCTCTACTTTGTTCTTGACTCTCCCTCTCCCTTTGCCTAGAGTGTGCTTTACTTCGCTTAATGCTCAGAGTATGTAAGGGTATGTGGGATTTGTAAGTGGGGGCCTTAACAAGAGAACAGCAATAATTATGGCAAGCTATCCCTGTCCCCGACTCCAGACAGAGGCAGAGGCATATGCAACACTCGACTCCAATTTGGGGCTCCACTTTTGTTGAAATTCATTTAATTCCCAGTCGTCTGCTTCAATGCGTGCGTCCTTCCAGCAGATAGCAGCAAATGGATATGACTCTTGGCGTTATGTGTAGATATCCAGATATCCATGTGAGTGCCTCGGATAGAGCATGTTTGTGGCTGCTCCCTCCCGAAACCATCTCCATAATGAGTATGAAATTGAAATCTAAACATTTGGAAATTGTAGGGCAAATAGAACACAGGCCAGGCTGAAGCCAGTAAGAGGCCAAAGGAGACGCAAGAATGTCGAGATAGAAGCAGCAAAATAAAAATGAAAGGAGTCTCCATGGAAATTGAATATTTAATTATGCGTCGATGGAAATTGCGTTAGAAGATGGTGACGGAAATGGCCAACAATCATGATGATGGCGGAGAGACAAATGGAGAGCAGAGGAAGGAGAAGAACGGAATCTTGTTGCCTAGGAGAAATGTAAAAGTTGGCGTCGTTGGATCTGTGAAATGTTTACAAAAAACAACAAAGAAGCTGCTAAATAATTTATTCTAATTTGCGACAGATTTACCAAGGCCAAGAAGTTAAACATCTTTGGAAACAGAGGGAATGCTAGAGCTTGAGGGCAAAGATACTTCTAGTGGAAATGTGTAAAAAGTTTTATAGTATCTCATTAAATGAACATGTTTATCTGCTAAGGATGATTCTTGAGGTTTGTTGCCTGCTTTTGCGGCTTTAAATATATGTAGATGTGGGTTAGTTTAAAATTAGTTTGCTAATTTTCACCCTGCCATTCTCTCGATTGGAAACACAACAAAAGTGGTAAGGATAAGGAAACACAGCCAGAGCTGGGTCTGTGTCTGTTAGGACTGTGAAGCACCTTCCGCTTATCTTAACAGACTCACACGCTCTCCCCACTCTTCGCTCCCAGCACATATGAGGACTCCTATCTACATAATTCACCTCTGCCGGCAGTGAGTTTATGGGTCGTTCTCGCTTCTCGTGGCAAGGAGTACGTGAGCGCCACGCAAAACTTGCCCCAACCCCAAGGAGGTCTGGCACCCTGGCAGGACGAAGTCCGTGGGAGGGAATTTATTTATGAATGGCTCTTGTTTCGAGTTTAACGCACTACGGGAGCTTTATCAGCTCGTAAATATAAATTAGAATTTAATTTTTATAGTCGTGGAAAGGTGGCTCCAGTTTGGCATTGGATATCAATAGAGCCTTGGGAGCAATCGTCTGGTAAGCCTGGTGATGTAGATCTGGTGGCCAAGGCAACCCACTGAGCACAGAACATCAACGGGATTCATTTATATTTCTACTCGGCACGTGTCTCAACATATCAAAGGCTGTGATTTACCTAAGGCCAGTTGTCCTGCCCATTCAACCCCCAAGGTACTATCTTGTGGCCACAAAATCACAAAATCAGACACAGGTGGAGGTTCAGACTCACCTGAGTTAGCGGGCACGAGGTGCAGTGGAATGTCCTCGGGGGACTATTTCGGAACTGAATAGCTTGTGTTCGATGAGTAATGGTTGGTGTTAACAGGAGAAAGTAGGCCATACGGTTGAATATGCTGGGCGACTTTTGATCTTCGCATGGCAGCGGCACTCATCAGTACATGTCGCTGGGAAGGGAAGTGGGTTAAGGGCACCGAATGATTTGCTTTGGATGAGGTTCCTGCAATGGTAATGGGAAATTAGGGAATAGGTTCATAGTGGAAGGACAACGGCTTACCCTAGTTTCAGATCTTGTTGCGCATGTAGTGATGCCTGATGTCGTTAATTCGGAAACATTGTTGACATTTGCCAGTACAGGGTAGGTAGACAAGGAAATATTCGATCTCCTGTGACATCAGGCATGCTCAGTGTGAGTGTTTCCAGTACGACCTGGTCGTTGATGGACTCCATGCTGATTGTGAAGCGCAACTGTGGGTATAGCCCTTTAATGGAGTGCAAATTATATTTGAAGTTATAACGAGGGAATGAGGTGAAGAGGGTGGGTGAATGGGGTGACTTACCCGATAAGCCAATAGACTCTGCCAGGAGAACTCCAGCTCGTGCACATCTGCCGGGGCAGGGACGGTGAAGTGCATCGCGTATGTATTAATGGCTCCCTCGTGCACGTAGAACAAATCCGCCTCCAGCCCTGCATGGGAGAATGGGATGAGAATTGAAATAAAGATGAGATTGTGATGCGGATGCATTTCAGGCATAAAGAGAAAGTTTATTTCACAATTTGCTTTGTTGCTGTTTACACCCGAAGTCTCTTCTTCAGAGTTCTTCAAATTTTCTACTGCTGAGCAAACTTTCTGCATTTTGTGTTGACTTTCCGCCCTTCCTGGTTCCACCTTCAACTTCAACGGAAATTGATTTTCCCGACAATGGCAACGGAGAGGTTGGCTGCGATGAGGAATGTACGGTAAACAAAACCCAAGACACAATAATAATCGAAATCGAATCCGTCACCAGCAGGCGACAATGCAAGGGGCGTCAATTGGTTGTCGCCTCAAATGACTCGCGAGTCGCGACTGGTGTCCAAAGGAAGGGGATGCGATTTCCATGGGGCGAGACCAAATATTAAAAGGTGTCAAGTGTTGTCTAACTCGATTTGAGACGAGACTGCAACATCATCATCATCTTTCGCTTTGTGTAACTTTAACTAGCTACGAGTACGTCCTAATCCCTGACCCCGACCCTGGCAGTTTCAAGCCCCAGTGAAAGACGAGATGTTCGAGTTAAAAAGACGTGAAATTAAATTTCTTCATCCGCTTTCATTGTTGTCTCTGCTTCATTCCCCTAGCCCTCCTTAGAGTCATCTCCTTCCTAGGCGGATGCTTTATATTGCATCATTTACCCCCCGGGATCAGGCTAAGCCGCGTTTGCGTTTGCGTTCGCGTTCGTCTTGGCCTCGCTTTTGCATTGAAAGTCGCAAATGCTGTTTACTTTCTTCAACTTTACTTTCCATCCTCCCAACTCCCTGCCCTATCCTTTTGACTGTGCGTCTGTGCCGGATGTTGAGTGTTGCGTTTCCGGCGACGGCAGGCACAGGGGCCGTATGTGAATGTGCGTGCATTAAAGATAGAAAGAAGCATTTGCTCGATTTTTAAAACAATTTGAAATCCAATTACAGAACAAGAAAAAACATTTTTCGTTAGCTTTTATCCGTGCTTTGACTAAGACCTACCTCAGACCTATCTCAGTCTATTCCAATGTTTTTATCCCTAACTGTTTCATTTTGTTTTTGAATGCCAAATTGTAATACACCCCGCTGAGTCTCCAGCTTTCAAGCCACCCGAAGTGTGCTACTTTCCTTTTCCGTTTTCCGCTGACAAACTGCACAGTTATCTGCCTAGGAAGAGGAACTGAATCTACCTCCTCGCTCCCATCAATAGTCATCCATTAAAGATAGATGCCGCAGACTAAACAAAAACACAAAGATAACCTCAAAGTGACTCAAATTAAATATGCACAAACAGGAAGAGCACAATGTAACTCAACCTAACCTCCTCTACTTGTCTGTTCTAGGACAACAATGATAAAAGGACTGCTTCAATGAGAGGTGGACGTGGAAACTTGTTGCCGCAAACGGAATGCGCATCAGAATGTACATGCACTTGTGACAAGCTTAATTAATTCAGCTCTAATTTGAAAGGGATGTGATTCTACTCTCGAAAAGATTTTCAACTTTTCGATTGGCCTCCTTAACTTAAACTATCTTAAAGCAGCTTCTATTTGCATTCGTTCCTTCTGGTCTAAGAACTTGCGGTTCTCTCACAGATAAAGACGACACCCAAGTACAATTCCTACTCTGTCGAACTTTGGCCGTCTTTCATATCACGCACCTTGCACAACGCTAACTTTGCCGTCGCCCGGAAAAGTTTTGACTCGTTTATGAGTCTGCCTTGCCCCAGTAACTTTCCCCAATCCCCCGTTGCCTGCACCCCACCATAATTATAATACCTGCGATTGTCTGAATGGCTTCGCCACACACACGTGACGCTGCAACCGCAGACGCTCCCTGGCAGAGAAAGAACCGTAGACTGTTGGAGGGGGGATTCAGTGGGTGAGGCTGAGGACTAACAGGACTGAGAAGGCGTCAGATTTAAGCTTTGACAATGGCGGCACACAATTTGCATAAAGGATTAAGACGATAATTAGTGTCATTAGCTGGCAGTCGCTTTGAAGGAGTGCAACGTGCATTCCCAGAAATTATCATAGCCCCTCCGCCGCCAGCTTGTCTCCCTGTCTTTGTCACACTTTAACAGTGCTTATCCGTTTGTTCATGAAATTGTCCTTGCTCCTTGAATCAAAATCATGCTGGGAAATAAATTGGCACAGTTTAAGAATCTCTCTCAGTTCCAACTATTTGCTAACTTTATAGTCAGCTTTTATCGCATTACTCAGCAAAATAAAAAAATGGATCGACACCCTGGGTAAAGGGAAATAGGTTGGTTTATTAATGTGTCGATTCTCAGACTGTTTTTTATTCATTAAAAATAATTTTCTCTTGCATTAACTTTTAATTTAATGGGAAAAATTCTAGCACAAGGTGAGAGGGGGTATACCTAGAGAAGTGCTGTTCGTTTTGGGGTTGGGGTTCAGGCCCAAGAAATGTGCACATCAAAGTAAAACTTGTTGAAATTGCATTTTTACGCGTCCTTGCACAGCAAGTTCTTGGAGGGATGGTGGGAATCCCCCTGACTGGTGGCTGATGGTGTCGCTAGCGACGCTGGGTTGAAAATTGCTTATTGCTAGGACAACGCGACGAAATGGAAAGCAGAGTGGAAAATCTTATACAAGAGCGTAAAATATATTTAATTTTAATGTTGTTGTCATTCCATCGAAGGGAAAGGAATCAAGATATGTTCGGGTATAGTTACAAGGAGCATAGACCATAGTGGGAGGTTAAAAAGAAATCGTTTAACTCATGTTTACAGTGCACAACTTGAATTGTGGGTCGGCATGCGGGAGACTAGAATAATAAAAGAACTATGTACCCGATTTTTATTGCGGGAATGCGTCATGTCACATATCACAGCCAGCAATGGAGGAACAGACACTGGAGTGGAGTTATTCGAGATATGCGTGCGTCCAAAGGGGAATGAGAACAGGAGCAGGGAGACGACTGGAGATTGAAGCTGTGTCATGGAGCAGTGTCGCGCCTTTCACATGAACGCATAGCCAAAACGACATTTGCGGAGGGGATAAGGGGTTCATGCAACGGCATGTCGCAATAAGAGGGTAGGGAAAGAGATGCTGGTGCTGTAAGCAGAAAGGGAAGCAGGCGGGTCGGTTTGTTTGATATCATGTTGCTTGTTAATTTAGAAAATGAACAGCCTTGCGTACTGGAAAATATAATGGTCGGAGGTGTTAACTGGACGATAAAATATAACGTGGTACGTGAATGGTGAATTGGTTGTATGAAAATAAGTGGGGGATCTGAAGGATATGCGAGAAGGAATCTCCGGCTATTGCACAAAGGAGAGGAAATTACAAAGAGCAACAAGCAAAGTGGAAGACTCCTTGAGTTGTCGCTAATGAAATCCGATTTGCATTCAAAGATAAGGAGGGAGAGGAGCAGCTTAGTATAGTGTCAATTGCCCGGGAGAGTTTTATGCCTCGGCGAACTCGAATGCAATGGCATCCGAAAGTGCAAAGAGCCAAACAGCGATAGGAGAGCTTCAGAACGAGAACGAGGACTGACCTAGGGAGGTGGACGTGCGGCTGACCCAGTGACGTGGTCGACAGCTGCAGCTCAGAGCTCAGAGTCATTCATCAATCTGAGATTCGTGAGCCACTTGTGTGGATTATTTTTATGCTGTTAACTAATTGAAGTGCCGTGATTCGGCGACTAGGATTGAGCTTGCATAATGAGATGGAAGCATTTTGCTCCAATTACAGTTAAGTGCCGGAAAATGCTGTGCACAGCTAACGCACTAATGGAGTGGCCAAGAGTATTCGGAGACGGAAGTGGAACAGCCTCGACTCACATTTTGGAGCCGTGCACCATTAATCAACGGGAGGCAAACGACGGGCACGACGTCATTCCGCCTTGGCACGCCGAATGAATGCCTATTATTGTAACTATTTCACAGAGGTACAAGGCGGGCACGAATAGGAACTGGGATTACGTAGGGAACAGGGGATAGGACCTGGCACAAGGTCGATCTGGAGGCACTTGAACGGTTGGGCCCATCAATAACAAACGCTCGCGTGGAGCAACAAACGGGAAAACAGCTAAACAAACAACAACAACTGCTCCATTGGACTGTGAAGTCGTTAGCAGCGAGGAAGAAGGAAGAGGACGGAGGGGTCATCTACTTTCAGCTGTCAACAGGGTGGTGAAGGTGCGAGGGTGGCTTCGGACGGAAATCGATTTGTGTGGATTTGTTTTGTCGTGTTTTCGCGCAACTTTTGTGGTCGTCGTCGTCATGGTCAACAATTATTTTGAAACTATTAATGACTGCTACGTGGTCTACGCCTTGGCCTATGCTCTCCATCCCTCCAGATATGGGCTGTTTGTTTTTCCTGTTGAGGAGCAATGAATTTCTCCTGTCGCACTGTGCCACTCAGCTATTAATCATATCTATTGGGCGGGGAGGTAGGCGTGGAAGTTCAAGCAACTGTCCCAACGATTATTTTGAATCGAAATGTTTCCCCCTCCTACTACAGTTCGGGAGATTGCTAGACTTACCCATCAGTTTCATCACCTCGTGGTGACTGATGAATATGTTGAGATATCCGCTGACCCAGGACATCTGCCAGGCGACCAGAGAGACGCACAGCAGCAGAAAGCGGGTGGCAGCCATAATGAGATCTAGTTCTCCTTCACTTCGTTCTCCTGGTATGCTGTCTGGACAGGCTTATTGCGGCTCCAGACGAGCAGTTAATAACTTGTCAGTGCATATGACGCCACAATTGACGCTCATTTCAACGGATCACTTCGTGGGGTTCCCCCTTTGCTCTGTGACAGTCAATTTCAGTATGTGACCATTGAAGCGTTCCGGATACGCAGAATGCGACGGCCTTCACAGGCGCGGGAAATGAGTTTCAGGGAGACTCTTCCGCTTGGGGCGAAACTTTGATTTGGTTGCCAGTTTCCAAACAGGCGATGCGTCTCCCAAAGAAGCGTTAAAATCAAATTCCAAATTTCAGCTTCAGCTTCAGCAACGCCAACTGCTGCTAACAGTTCCGGATAAAGCCACAGAGCGACGAACAGCACTGCGAGGATTCTGTCTGCCAAATTTGGAACTTTTCAGCCGCTGCCCGACTCCCTCTTCCAGCCTCTTCCTCTGCCTTTCCCCTTTTGCGGACTGGGTTCAAGTTTTGGAGCTTTGTTTTTGTTGCGGTTGCCTCTGTTGCTGTTGGGTTCGCCTGTCGACTGCAAGCGGAATCAGCATTTTCGCATCTGACTCTCCGGGACTTTCGTTAGCTTTTTTACTGGCCAGTCTTTTCCACCCGTCGGCTGCTTCTCTTCTCCTTCTTCCCGGTCTGTAGTTCTGGTGCTGCTGGTGGTTTAGCTCGTCACGTTGGCAACGTCTCGCCTGCTGGTCAGTGGTGGTGCCAGTCGTTGGTGTTGAGCACGTGTCCTGGTTGTCCTGGTCGTTGTTGGCCTTTTTGTGTCGCCCGCTCGTTCATTAAAGAGTCCTGTTGAATAGAAAGTGATTTAGTTTAGTTTCGGACAGGAGTTGAAGTTGAAGTTGATGCTGGTGACACTGTGTGGTTCGAGAGTGGGTACAAGAGTGTGTGGTACTGTGGTTGAGTGGCTTTGTTGGAGTTTCTCTTGCGATTGGCTTGTTTCGAAAACAATTTGTAAATGTGCTCTTCGAGTAAAGTTTTCTGCCTGCAAAAGTAATTACAAAGTTGAAAAAAGATTAACAGCTTAGGAACTCGCACTTCCTACAATTCCAACAGTAAGGAGGGAACTCCCTCCAGTTTCTAACTCACATACATTGCTTTGACTGTTGTTTTAATAAATTTGAGGCAATATTTGTGTGTTTCTCGGGTTAAATTTATACAGTGGGTAGTGGGTAGTGGGAAAAACATCCAGGTAAATAGGAAAAACTTTTAGCTAGCAAAAATGTCTGTGGTTCAAGTGGTTGCCCCTTCGTCCTGCCTTTCGCTGGTTGCGTGCAGCTACACGAATGGAATTCCAAATGCAACTAGAACCAAAACAGTTGGCCAGGTGGAAAGTCGTGAGTTGGCATGGAAATGGATGTGGAAATGGAAATGGGAATAGAAGAGCGGCAGTCAAGTGCCTCCAAAATGAAACTGTTGCCAAGAAACCTTCGATTCCACCTGCCTGCACTTCATTCCCCGCTCCTCCTCCAATCTCCATGGCAGCGCATTGGAAATTGTTTCTGGGTTTTTGGCCGCAATAAAAATCGAAATCAGGAAACTTTGTTGCCTCTTCCTCTTTCCTCTTTCCTCTTCCATTTTCATCAACATTTTTCCCGCAGCTATGGTAAAGTGTTTAAAGTTTTGCACTGCGCGGTCAAGGATATTGGGGGCGTGGCAGTTACAGGACTGTGGCTTCCAGCAGAGGAATGTGCCTGAGATTTAATTAAACTTATCTGCGATGAAAGCCCCCGCCGCAAGGCTGCGCCAGGCGACTCACTTGATTAAGAGCCAGATCATCAGGAGCTCAACTGCAGCCAGGAGCTCGCAGGAACTCACATCCCAGCTGAATCCAGGCTGAAGCCGAACCATTCAACAAATTCATTAATAATTCAAAAGACAAATAACAAAATGTAAGTGCACATATGTGTGTTTGTGTTTGTGTGTGTGTGTGTGTCTCTTGTGTGTGTTTGTGTTTACATTGCGAGGAATGTAACTGATTTAAATGGAGCAGCAGACAAACAGCCCGCAGTCAAGCCAGGATCCTCTCCCTTCACCTCACTCGCCGCATCCCTTTCAGCCAAGTCGCGAGCGCGTGGCAAACACTCACGGCGGGTTCTGAGGAGTCCCCACCAATGGAGGAGCCCGTCATCGATAACATATTAACGACGTCAACTCAATCATAATCACGTTGGGGATGGAGGAATGAGGGGGAGGCGGGAGAGGGGAGAAGGTCTGTTGGCTGGCGACATCAGCCGTCAGAATCCGGGAATTGGAGACACATTGCTGGAAATTTTCTGCTTAGTCACACGCATCATCAGTCAGTCCCTAGACCTGGCCCCAGCTGCCACGCCCGCTGCCCCTCTCCCTCGCCCAAGTGACAAATTGAGCGACGGGCTTTGTCTTTGGGATGAAGATGGCGCAAAGATGATGATGATGAGAATGATGATGATGTGAGTCCTGGCAGTTGCGTCAAAAACTTTTCAATTACATGATTCTAATAAATAATCATCTTTCTCCCTCCTGACTTGCCATTATCATAATCTTCTACCCCTACCTCCCTTTTGCTAATTTTTGTTGCTGACAATATTTATTGATGTTCATTATTGTTGGGATTCCAGATATACATTCATTTTCCGCTTTACGTTTATTTTGGAAGCCAAATGAATGAGGCAGAGGGAGTGGAAGGGCTGATTCAGCCTGGGGGCGTGGCAGGCTCGTTTCAATTATAAAATGGCTTTCGTTTCTAATTGAATCGTGAGTCGGAGAGTTAAGCTAAGTAAATGTAGCCGGCAGGTCCTCTCTCCTTGTGTGTTTAAGCACCTGGTTCCATGGTGACTTTAATTGCGAGGCAGACCACGTTTCCAGTGCCGCAGGGGAGTGGTGTTGGAGCTGTCTCTGCTTTCAATTGCTTTTCCTGTGCCCTGTATAAAATGACACTTGACGAAGCATATACCAGGGATTAAAGTCAACATTTTTCCTGGATTTAACAATTTTCCAAAGGATACCTTAATGTCTAATTGTTGGCCAGTAAAGGCCAACTAAATCTTCCATTACCTTGGTTATATAAGTACTTCAATTCTATTTGTGACACTAAAAACAGAATACAATATGAAAATGCGAAAAATAAGAGAACTCCACTTAGCTGGCAAATTGAAGCTGGGGCACATTCCACTCCAGTGGAGCGGCTGTGGGCTATTTGTTCGATTTGGCAAATAGTTTTGGCTCAGTTTCGGGCAAAAGTATCGAGTTGCATTTCAGCATTTCAACTAGTTTTATGATCTCTCATATTGTTTTCATTTTTGCAATTGCTGGCATGTGGCAAATGTGCGTTAATATCCTCGGGGCGTTTATCGGGTCAGTTTTCCCATTAACTTTAATGTGTTCTACACATTTTCGACTATAAACAAGTGGAAATTGCAGCACAAGGGGGCAACTTCATTAAAATGTTGAACGAAAATTACGCGCACAAAATTAAAATGAACACAAAATAGAAGCAACGCGCTTTTTGGGTGGGTCCTTTGGTTAGTCCTGCCCGGAACGGCCAAACAAATTTTAAGCGATAAATTTTGATAACTGATTAAAAATAACGAGCGACATTCGAGCTTTTGTTTACCTGCCACAGCAAAGTGTTTAGCTTGTTTTAATGGGGTATATTAGCACTTTACAACTTGTGTAACTTCTCTAAAATATTCCGAACTGTTAAGGATTTTTCATCTGCTTCGAAAAGGCAAAGTATTCCTCTAATGTAAGTACAGTAGAGGGTATCTAAAATTCGGTCAATTCTTGTTTTCTAAATACATAATTGAAAAGTATTTGGTGCTCTGCACATTTGTACCAACATTTTGCGCATTGCCTATATCGAAATAATTTTGTTTGGCTGGCTAATTTGTATGGCCAATTAATTTACATTAGTCATGGCAGGGAGTCCAGTACCTAAGGGTGAGTGTGAGAGGGACAGACAATGGCAACTGTACACATGTATGACTTCAATAAAAGATGATATAAGTGATATAAAAGGTGATATATAGAGCATATAAGCACACAAGTGCCAGAGAGCGATAAAATATAATTTACGCCTTTCAATTAATGGCAAATTAATAGCCGTTTTGTGGCCGGATTAAAGCGGACCAATATTCAATCGGTCGTGTTAAAAACAAGACTGAAATAAACGCATTTAAAATAAGACAACGATTAATATTTAATATGATTATATTTATTGCGGAACAATATTAAATACACATTTAATATCAACTAAATAAGTGTGAAACATGCACAAGTATGTGTATTAGTAAATGTATATATGTATTAGTGCACTTTTGACTGAAAAGCTCAGCGCTCTATGCAGCCGTCTATGTTGAGCTTTAAGCTTGCAAAGCGTCTGCTTGCATGTGCAGTGTACGTGAGCTGAATAGGAAGGCTTCATGGGTTTTCAACTCTAACTAATCGATCTAGTATCAAATGAGAGATCAGCAAATGATGCGAAATAAAATGCAAATTCTAGCTTTGATGCAAAATTTGCTAGAATTATGTATGTATGAACTATTGATATTAAAAGCATTTACAGTTTTTGTTTTAAAGCAGAAATCTTTTGGGCCATCATGCATATTTTGGGAGCAGCTTATGGGATTCGAAAAGCGTAAATGTGATTACCATAGTCCACAATTCTCAGGGAGTGGCCCAAAAGCACCTGCCAGTGGCCCAAACCGAGCAGCCATTTGGCATGAAATACAACCTCAATTACGTTTTATAACTCAACACTGTGTGGCCAGGTCCCTCAGCTGGGAATTTTCAATATTATGTGGCAGAATTTATTGTGCACAAAGCGACAAAGTGACAGAATCCGAGCTAAGCGACACCAGCTTTCAGCTCAGACTGAAGAGAGGTCTGGCCAGTCTCTTTATCTGCCAAGTGCCCCATAAAAATATCTCGGATTTCTGCTCGGCAACGCAGCCACTTTAAAGCGCCAAACAACTTGAGCCAAGAGCTATCCTCCCAAACGTTCCTCCCTATCCCACACACAATGGGCAATAATCATTGATTTATGACTGTCATTTTGGTTATTAAACTGAAATTTCTTTCCAAGGCAAATCTGTGCTGGCAGCTACTGCAGACAGTTGCCCTACCCTCGCCCCCCTTGATAGCCCAAATACTTGTGAGATTGTAGGTCGAGGCAACGAACTCTCAACATTATTTGGGAGTGATGTTGCTAGACTTAGCCTACTTAGGCTTATGTCCTTTTCACGGCCTCTTGACCGACTAAGATGCAAATTGAAATGTTCCAAAGCCGTGTCCGTGCCTAATCTATGCCAATTCCCTCTCCAAGACTCACTCAATGGAACTAAGACCACAAAAAAAAGCAAGTATGCCCCCTCTTGACAGTGGTCGACAATGAGATACCCTGCAACCATGTCATTAAATCGAAAATGTAATGTAAACTTCATATGTGTAGGGTATATAAGCTCTTATAGTCTCTGGAGTATGAAAAGACATGGTTTATTGCCTCGACTGTTGATGTTGATTGAGATACATTTTTAGACTTAATATCCGACTCTGGTCATTTCTCCTTCTGCCTTGCAGCACTTTATGATACCCCAACTTAATATTCTGTAGGTATAGGGTATTATAATCAGCATACACTTGAAGGGCCGCACATTTGTGTTGCACTTTGGTTGTACAATGTACATAGTTTCCATTGTTGTTGCTGTTTATGAGCCGCATCGAAGCCAAAGCACTTAGTGGCCATTCAATAAAGCCAAGGGGGAGTGGGGGGCACACATTGCCCTCCATTGAAAAGTGTCCAAGCGCAACGGATAAATTTGCATAATTTTCTTTTATGGGTCGCGCCGTACCGGGGGCCCAGGGGCCGCTCGTTTATTTGGCATTACTTAGGGGCCTGCTAATCTCTGGCATATTTCAATTAGTGTCAACGTTTTTGATTTTATATAAACACACACAAAAATAACAACAGAAAACACAATTTACACCCCACAGCCCACAGCCCACAACCCATAACCCAGGGCCCACAACCCACAACCCACAACAAACAACAGCAAACTAAAACCACACACATGAAGGCTGGTCACGCAATGCTGCGGTTATTGGGTGACAGCTCACAAAATGAGCAGGACCCACTGATTACGCTCGAATGTGATCGACTATGTGATACCCTACAAAAGGTTATAAAAAAGACCCCAAAATTTAACTCTTTGAATTATTTTTCGCTCAGAAATGAAAATTATATCTGGATGTTTTTAAAATTATGAAAAATAAGTATTATTTTTTGAGTTTTATATTTTGCTCAGTAATTAAGTTTTAAGTCCAGTCCCACGATGTGGCACTCTGCCACATTTAGGGCAGTCAGCAGCTACCATAGGATGTGAGTATGGTATGGCAGGCTGCCACATCAATTTTGTCATTGAGATACGTGCTCACACGATATGTCAAATCAAAGATTTCTATGGTAGAAATGTGCCATATGAGTTTATATGTATAAATGTTTAACATATTTTCTTACTTTTGCCATATGAAATTTTTGACGGTTGATTTCGATAACGATATAACATAAATGTGGCAGAGTGCCACATCGTGGGACCACACCTTTACTTCCTTAGTTTTAATTTTAATTCGGAGTATAAAACTAGATACTGGAGTACTATTTGTAGTATTTGGTATTCAACAGTCCAAAAAAATAGGAATATTTTTGAAAAATTCCGAAACAGATTTTTACTAATAGTAATTTTTGAAAAGTCAAAAAATACCAGAAAAATATAATAAAAATCCCAATATGAGTATTTATTCAATAGTAAAAATACCAAATCAGTATTTTTCCGTAATCAAAAAGTACCAAAAAAATACTATACTTTCATATAATTTAATTTAAAACAGATATATTTGAAATTTGTTAGCCTGGGCCATTTTTAGCCTAGTTCCAAACTATACCAAGTCGTTAGCCCCAAGGACATCCCTTAATGAAACGATATATTGAGAATACCATTCTGCAATGCATATTTGAGACATGCTTTGTCAGATTGGGAATTGCAGGGTATTAAATATTTGTTTACTTGTTGTGTGAAGTGGGTCGACAACTGTCTGTTAGGAGGGAGTGGTTGGGCTGGTGGGTTGGTTGGACTGGTGGGTTGGTAGGGTGTGTGGGGCAAACACTTTGACAAACACACACACACACACACACACACACACACACAGTAAATGCGCACTTATCAAAATGCAATCAGCTCAAAATGCTGTTTTTGCTGTCCTTGTTGTCACCAGTTGGCTGACAAAGAGAGAGAAGGGGTGGGCATATGTGTTAGTCCCTTGTTTATCCGATTCGACGATTACTTTCAAGTGTCTAAATGGCATTTCTGCAGATTACATTTCGAACACTAGCTAAGTAAATTAAATAACTCACTAAGGTGTAAGAAATGGGTTACTTTAATTCCTTTACCCAAATCTATCAACTAACATTTACGCTTGTCAAGCAAAACCAGGCTAAAAGGATAAGGGGCAAAATGGGGTCCTTTTTAATGCGCTTAAAGTGGAGCGCTTATCGATTGCCGCTGACCGTCTCGTCCTTGTCTGGCCCAAGGCTCTGAAATATACGTGATTGCCCAAAGCGAAACTCTTGGACATTTGCACGCCAAATTGCAAGTTGTCGCAGACACACCGCAAAGCCCATCATCTAGCAAACAACTGCCGATTTGTTTACATAACAAACCCAACCGAAAAGGTATCCCGAGTCCCGAATCCTGATTCCCGAATCCCTTTAAGAGAGTCTTGGTTCGAGTCCGAGTGTGGGCACCTGCGCAGTGAGCGCTCTCCAAACCGGTCTCAATTCCTCAAACCCTTGCTGCAACTGTTGCGCCTTTTTTATCCTGGCTGTGGCATGCAAATGCACACTAATCCAATCTGGTGGCATCAACTTGAAACGTGGCACATTTCGAATATTCGCATAACTAATTGCGAGCTCCAATGCTGTCAAACAACAGTCGGCGAAAATTTGATTAGGCCAAAACTTTCAGCCAAACAAATTGGACAAATTGTCAGCTCAATTTCCGTCACATACTCCACGATGAAATTTCATCAAATCAATTCTCTTTGATTTGATATTGCTAAAACTTTGTCGCCTAGAGAAAATTTAATTAAAAAAGGTTTGACAGCTCTCAATTTAGTTGAAAAATGCCTGAAAATACGCTTCATTGGCAGAAAGGCCCAAATCAAATGGACAAATTTCACGAACAATTTCAAATTTTGTGGGAGCCTCAGCAGGGAGGACACTTTGGGGCTTGGACGTTTAATTAATGTAAAAAAGTCATGAAGTACAACACCAAGAATATCAAATTAAAAATAATAGCCAGGCCTTTGAAAATAATTGAAATTATCACGCTTTGCTGTGGAAAACCCTTTTCCAATCTCTGACATCATTTATGATATTTACACGTGCAACTTTAGAATGAAACGGAGATTGGAGTTGTTGCAGCATTCGAAGAAGCTGACACGTGTCCAGTCTGGCCATTAAGTGGCAGCTGGCCAAGTTTCCTCAGATTTCAAGGAAACAGCGTTAGCCAGAGGGAGTTGGCAGACAGACCATTTTAGGGCCTTACTACAAGACCAACTGATAAAGGAACAGAACCACCAGAATCACTAAGCCGCCAGTCGTGCACTTATCAGCGAGCAACAACACTCAGGGACCTGCCCACTTCCCAGTAATGAGTCCAGGTCGATCCCAACACACAGAAGCAACTCCAGGGAGGGGGCAGATGAAAGGTTAAGTTGGCCACCCCCCGTGCAACAAATGTGAATGGCAAGCTCTGCAAGGCAGGATAACAATAAGTAACAGCAACAACAACAACTGACAGACGCTTAAATAGTTGCAGGAGCTGAAAAAAGCTGCAGCAAAGTGGCAAAGTTCACGCCAACCCCATCGGGGAGTAAGGGGAAAAACAGCGAATAAGGATAAGCAAAGGATAATAATGTGAATGCGAGAACAAAAACAAATATGTGAGACTCGATCTGTGGTTGTGACTGGGTGAGTGTGTAAGTGTTCTGTGTGTGTGCAAGTGGCAGGCACGCGAGGCAGGACAACAACAAACAGAAAATAGAATCAAATCGCAATAAAACGAAACGGAATCCTCTTAATGCGGCATGTAAACAAAATGGGCACGTGACCCGCAGGCGGGTGACTCCCCGAACTCCCGAAACTACCAAGCTAGTGTCCTGCTGGCGTCGGACAAATCGCCGCGTGAAAATAATCCTGATAGGGTGAAGCTGCAACTGCAGATGGCGGCTTGTGGCGCCATCATAAAGCGCATCAGAACTTTGCACATTGACAACGAGACTTAAGGAGTCCTGGAAGACGCTCAACTTTCTCGGGATGAGTGCTGAATTATTCACACTTGACCAGACAGACTGGGAAAGGACTGGGACAGTTGTTAGAGTCCTTGAATGGCTGTCAAACTGTGGTCGCCTTACAAATCGTTGCAGATTCTCAAATCAAATATTTTAAGGCAAAAGTGTGCAACAATGCAACAATATAAAAGATGTATCTGATGTGTCCAAGGAGTCCGTTGCAATCTGCAATCCTTTGCCGCAGTCCGCAACAAAAGCAGCTCCTACTCGCACACTTCCTGCCCCTTCCTCAACATAGCCTGTTGAACGATTTGCTGCCACATTTTGGGGCATTTCCTTCATTGCTTCAACGCTTTCCACTCTTATTGTCAGCCGGTTTCCCTTGTCATGAAGGAACCAGGAAATGCACAAAGGGGTGCTGGGGGAGCTCTACTATTTGCAGTTGAAATGCCTTTAATTTTGATATCTCTGGCTCTGATTCGTTTTGGCCAGCTGCCAGGTTTCTATTGCCTCACGTAGTGCTCACTTGTTTCCAAATGGTTAATTACCCCGATAAATGGAAAATTACAGCCTGGCAGTGTATGGGAGCAATAGCCTCCAAATTGGCCCACCAAATAGCCAACTAGGAGTGAACTTCCTTTTATGCATCACAATTTGCTTTTAGTGCTTTCGTTTCCCATCTTCGGAGAGAATCTCTGACAGGACTAAGAACCAAGCACTTCGCGGAACAATCAAGATTTTTATGAGTGAAGTTATGAAGTCCGAAGGATAATAATGGCCCAACACTTTTTGCTTGGCACTAATTCAAAATCCGCCAACAAGTTTCAGACCCGCCTCAGGCCAAGGCCAAGTTTGCTTGTAGTTGGCAGCCGCAGCAGCCATAAACAGAACTACACTGGGAGAAATTTAGTGCAATCTGTCAAAGAAATAACATTTTGGGATATTATTATTTTTGGGTAGAACTAAAATCAAAGTCGCACCAAACTTTCAGCACCCACGAAAGTCAGGCGAGTAAATTGTTTGATGCTTTGAGGCACAAACCCAAACTCAGTCGCATCCCCATGGCGCCAAGGGAAGAAGGAGGGGAAGGAGGCTGTCGGAAGCGACGGGAAACTTTGCTTGCCAGCAGCAGTAGCCATCAACTGTCAGGCACCACTTGGAAGTCGGCAATCGGCCAAAAGGATAAGCAGCGCCGCAATATGGGAGATCCGCTCATGCACAGGACAGAGGTCGAAGGACTAAGGACAATTTCTTTCTCGACGCTTTTATTGCTTCTTACTGTCTGGAAAGAGGCTGCAAGTAGTGCCAAATTTGTATTATTGGAAGAGCTATAGAAGCAGACACCACTCTGGGCAGGGTGGGGATGGATAGAAGTTGGGGGATGTGGATGTAACTGTGGGGAGCACGCTGGGGCTCAGTACTGGAGTAAATGAAGCGTGTCGCTTTGTTTTCCTTTGATTTAGTTTTATGGGTCTACATCGGATGTAATTGAATTATGCAACTTGGCGCCGACGCCCAACGGCAGACGACTTTATTAGCATTCGATCGTAAATGCGGTGGAGCTGACAAGGGACGAAGGGGATGATGACATCGATGATGACGAGGACTATGAAGATGAACAGAATGTGGCTGTTGCATAAAATGGCAGGCAGTGGCCAGGATATGGAAACGGTTATAGACAGGGATAGAAACATGGTTACGCTCTTTAGCGGTGATATTTGAATTTTTGATGCCTCATTCGTGCACAGCACGCAATGAAATGAGTTGGAAAATACGTCTGCGGTTGCCACCACTGTAATATCCTGCAATATCCAGGAGCAAACTCAATGAACACAGGCAAATTTCCATAACTCAATAAAGCGCCACATTAACTGATAAGCAGCCGCTGTCGGAGGACCCATTGGACTCACTGGGTAAGTGGTGAGATTGGAACACAACCCATCATTTGATAGAGTCGACGGAATAGGCAATTGGCAATAAAATGGTTGCTCAGCCAGACAGAAAACAAAGTGATGCATATAGCCTAATTGACTTGCATGTTACCAGTTGAAGGTGAAGGTGGCCTGCGATCTGACATCAAAATGAAACTGAAACAGAGCCCCAGTAAAAGTAAGCAACATGCATTTGCTTTCAGGTCAAATCTCCCAAGGGAGCTTCAAAGAGCGTAGAAAAGTTGACTGAGTGAAAACGGATTCTGTTTCAGTATTTTGCACCAGACTTTGAACCTGCCCATAATTAATATGCGAGTTGCCATAGAGCAATCTGTCATTTCGGATAAGAAGTGCAAGCGAAAGTCACCCTCAAACCCTCGGATGGTCCTTGTAACCATAACAAGCTCATAGACAGCCCATGTGACATATGAGAGGAGGACAGATTCAGACAGCCCGCTTCAGTGGCTTCCAATTACAGCTTCATATACTGTCAGAGCAATTCGAGTTCCACTTCCACTTCACGCTCATGACTTCGCTGGATTGTCGATGTCAGTGGGTGTGCAAGTTTAAAACTGAAACCCTCAACCATGGACAAATTGAAATCAAAGACATGCGAATGCATCGCACTCAACTCTCCCTTCTCCTCGATCTCCCCCGCGACTGCAATTGGAGTCCCGATGCAATGTACACGGCTAAGGGAAGACCAATTGAGAGCTCTGGCACTTGTGTTGATTGTGTTTGTGTCCTGTTGGACAAGGACTAAGCTGTGTAAATGACGGGTGCAGCTGGTTTGGTCAGCAGAGGTAGCTCACGCACTGACACGGAGGCTTACATGGCTCAAATGATATCGTAATTCCCATCAACACGAGTGGACTGGACTGGAGGATTGCCGAGTTCGCACAACAAGTTAAGGTCTAAGCTGCCAGGAAGCAGATGCCGTTGGCCATTGGCTGTAGATTGGTGCAGTCATCGACTAGAAAACAATGCAGTTTGGTAAAACCCAAGGCGAAGGTTCCTCCTCGGCTACTCACAACTTCAGCTTATTTGTCTTCATGGCGCGTCGCAAAGTTGCCCAAAAATGCTCACGTCCCATGCACGTGACCAAAATGTTTGCCCATAAATAAGGAAAATATGAAAATGAAGAGATGAAGCCCACAAATAAATATAGAAACTTGTGCGTTCCAAACTTCCCAAGTCAGTTAGCGAGTTCATATGTTTTCCTGAAAACGGAGTTTGCACGAAACCTTTGAAAAATTCATCAATGAGTCGTGAGCAGCTGAAAGGCGTTGCCTTGCCATCCTCTTCCTCCCACAAGACATTAACCCCAATTGGCTAAATGGCTCATTAGGTCAGTGGGTGAGTCCTCGGCAGTGTCTGTCTGAACCTCATCCACGAGGTAACCGGCAGAAGCGCTTTTGTAAGTCACTCGACTGCCATTCAGAAGTTTTCCCCATTCAACCAGTCGGTCGTTTGGGCATTCATTCGCTCAATAGAAACGGAAAGAAAACGCAACCGAGTTGCACTGCTGCGTGGTCAGTTATAATTAGGGGGCGCTTTTAGGGTTTTATGGGCTAAGCGATTAGCGCCAAGAGCCAATAGCGAATAGTGAATAGAAAAGGAAAGTGAAGGTGACTCGTAAACACTTTCATGTTGACCCACTCGGAAGGATTGCACTGGACCTTTGGGGTTTCTCCTTCATTCCCCCAAATTCAATATTGTTAATTGCCGACATGGATCCAGCGAATACGAAGAGCCCAAGCGACCCATAAACCATAAACATATCGGTTACAGCTGTATACCAATTTGAAGCATGTCTAAGTTATGTTCGAAATGTTCGTCTGGAGCGGGTGAGGCGGGAATAGAAATGGGTGCGGTTGTGGATATGCATAAGTCAATGAAAATTTGTTTCTAGATCTATAGCCACGTTTGGTGCACAGTTGATTAATTGGCCATAAACCAAACGATTATCATAGTAATTCTGAGAGTAAGAGGCTCATAAAGTAGTTTTTAGATTTCCCGGTTTGGGAAGGGTCACAAAGACTTGTTACAAGGTCTCGAAAGTTGGATCAAGGGAGAACATAATTTTGTTACTTCGACTGGTAGCTGAAGACCCTTGTGCCGTTTTCAAATTCCGTTTGCCAGGCAGCATTTACCGTTATGATTGTCGGGTGCGACTTCCGTACTCTCCCTTTCCCGGCGAACTGTTGATTTTCCCTTGAAGTTACACGGAGCTCACAGAGTTACCCCATAATCAGAGGATATGGATGCGGTGCCGACTGAACTGGCCGGCAGGAGGGGAGGACGCTGGGCTGTAATTGCTTAATTTGATTACGTGCCGCCGTAAAAAGCAGGACAGGAAATTTGCACACACACTTTGAAACACACACACACACGCGCGCTGTACTCCGTAATGAAGTTGATTGGGTGTTTGGATGGATAGGTGGATGGATGGATAAATGGATAGGCAGTTAGCAGGCACTCGCACACGGGTGGTTCGAGCATGTTTTCCCCCAATCCCCCAGCCACAACCCAGCAGTCTGGCAACCCCATCCGCTCTAAACTGTATCCCATATCCCAAGGAACTTAATTTATGTTTCGGCTAAAGCTAAAGCTAAAGCTGAAACTGAAACCCTTTGCCCGAGTGTCGCCAGCGCATTTGCAGTAAACAACAGTGTGTACAACAACAAGAACAACAACAATGGAGCTAAGTACTGCAAATTCAGGAGCAATAATGGAGCGTCAAAGGCACGAAATGGAAAACCGTTAGGTTCGCTCGGGCGATAATTAGAAGCGACCTCCGCACGCTCAATTAGAAGCTTGTAAGCATTACACCGTGGTAGGGGGTAGGGGGTTACGGGAAGAGAGGAGAGAGGAGAGATTTGGGACAAACACGAATAGTCGTGTATAAACACTCTCCAACTTAGTTGCAACAACAACAGCAGCCACAGGAGCAGGAAAATGGCCGCAGTGTTGAAGGAAAACACGCGACCAACTGCAGCTGGACATGGGGTGGGGCAGGGAGGAGGATGGGGAGAGACGGGGGATTCGGGTGAACACGCCGTAAAAGCGGCATAGAGTCATTGTTAGCAGAGGGGTGGGGTGAGGCGGTGGCTTGAATGTCTTAATTAACTGTTAGCTGCACTCGGCGGAATCAGCAGGGGGAGACGCAGTGGGTGGGGAGTGGCGAGGGAGAGAGTTACTGCTTCTGCCTGTCGCCGTTGTTGCCACTAAATAATGTCGAGGACTCCGCCGACGCCGAGCCTCAAAATATTTATGATTTGCAATTATTTTAGAGAGAGGTTCGGTTCGCCTCGGTGTTGAATACAACTCTGGGTAGGGACCAGTGAGGAGCTAGGACGAGTGAGGAGCTAGGTTCGCTTATCTGATTTTGGGATACACGAAGTGTGCATAAACGTGAACACGTCGCCATCACCAGCACACTCTCATACACACACACACACACACACACACACACACACACACACACACACACAAACAGGCAAGTTGGTTTGGCTGTTGTTTTATTTTACTTTTTTGGTGGCGGCGCCAGACGAAAGTGTTCGCTAGACAAATGCCAAATGAAGGATGGAGAATGAGAGGGAAAGGGGTGGCTGGTGGGGCAGAGACTGGGCTTACATGTCACTTGGCCATAAAAAAAGTTTATGTCTGACATGAGCCAAAAACAATTTGCATATTTTTCCACTGGATAACAACTTAATTTAGGATACGAGTGCGACTGAGACTAGTGCGTGGAGACAGGGAGGGGGATTGGGAACAAATTACGGAACTAGTTGTCTGGATGTCAAAGCAATTAAAACGAACTTTCAACAACCAGTTGAAAGAGATCATCCAAAGAATGTTGTATATTAAAAAATATTTTTTACTTTAGCTTTAGCTTTATGCATTTCATCCGCTTTATTAGCTGAATCCTTTTTACTATTCTCTGAAATCTGGACATTCCTAGATTGGCCAAAGTATTTTATGGTATTCAGTGAGCTGTGCTGCTTTTATTAGTTTCTCAAACCGGGAAATTCTCATTCTTTGTGCTTTACCTTTAAAGGTTTTTCCATTTCTTTTTTTCTCATTTCGAATTTTGCACCTTTTTCTGGCATCCACCGCGGGTGGCCCAACGGCATTGAAATTGCTTCTCACGTTTATTTTTTTGTTTAAGTGACGATGTCGGGAGGAATACGCCTCACCTTCCGTGCCCCTCCCACGCGGAGCTAGGTGCACTGCACCCAAATGCAATTTATTTGCTGTCGCGCGCATTAAACGCGCTGCGCTGACTTTTGACTGACGCCATATTTTCCGCCACATTTGCGGCGCGGTGGCGCTTCCGCTGCTTTATGGCTCTGCTGCCACGCCCAAACGCCCACAAGCCCTGCCAGCTTTCATTTTTCAAAACTGTCAGCTGCGTACAATTCAAAGTTGCCTCTTGCTGGCGCCCACAGCCCACAGCCCACAACTCCCTGCGATCCATTCTCCATCCGCCATTGCCAGGATTCATTTTGCATTCTGCACCCTCCTTGGAGGGGAAGGGGGAGGGGGCATTCATTGTGCGAGTGTCGCACTTTGTGCTTAGCCATCGAAGTGTGGAGTTAATGGCCAAAGCTGTGACTACATGAGCATTGCTTTCACTTCTCGAAGGCCTTAATTACACAAAAGGCAACAACATCTAAGTGGTTAACTGCGGGGGGAGAGAAGCGTGTAGAAGGGAGCTTGGATTATGCAGCATTTTTCATTAAAGTGGCAAGTGTGCCCTGCGGCGGAAGTGGTACTGCGACGGAAGTGAGGCGGATGTAGCCAAAGCAAAAGACGTCGCCATCGACAAACCTTTGTAACGGGAGTCCATGGATGGATTTGTGTAGCTGACAGGTCTACAGCTGCTCCTTCTGCTCTAGCTCCTGCACAGGCAGTGGTGAACATGGTGAACATGTTCACTAGGATTTCGTGTTCAGAGTCAGACTTGAAATTAGCATAATCAACATGAAAAGGCGGCACACACAGTCATAGTCATGGCTAGGATAGAACAGGACTTAGCAACTCACTCGAGTCCTTTTGACTGCCTTGGGCCTTGGGCTCTGCCGGATCCAAGCTGGCTGGCTGTCTCAGCTGTGGTCGAGCTTTTTGGAGCGCCTTTAATTACACAGCATTGCACAAATGATGAGCTGGCAAATTCTTGTGCAGTGGGCGTGTCCTGCTTGCGCAGAAGGCAATGGCTGCCATGGATGACTAAGAGATTGTAGAAAGAGCCCGCAGCAAGAACAGGACCAGGACCAGGACCAGGACCAACCCAGACTAGACTAGACCAGACCCAAGCCAAACAGGGCAAAGTAGACAAAGCGATTAGTAATCGTATTTTATGAAGTGCAGAGCAGATGCAGGGGAGTTGGGGCAAGTTGCCTCAAATTGAGATAAGCTTGAAATAAAGTGGATGAAAATGAATAGCATAATAAAGAAATGACAGCCAGCTGTGATGAATTTGGAATAATATACATCTATTCGTATTCGTATTCGTAGTCGTTACAATTCGCCATTAAAGAGATTCCCAAGTGAAGCTGCACATATTCAATTGTTGTGCGAGAGGCACAACGTTTGCCATTGTCCTGAAGGACAATTGGTTGAACAATAGAACCTTCAATTATGAACAACAAAGACCGAAGGTGACAGACCCCAAAACTGGAGAATAAAAGCCTCCAAATGTCAACAAAGATTGATTTCATTGCACATCAACACTTGGCCCCACCATTGTAAGATATTCTGTTGAAGTATGGGGTTAGGAGCTCCTACATGTGCTCCCTATAGAGACTAATGGACAGACTGTAAAAGCAAACGAAATTAATTTCATGCCTCGCAGAACTCAAATTGAAAATAATTGTTGTTGAAAGAGCCAACAAACAAGCAAAAATAAAGCCACAGGACATGTTGATGAAAAGCTGAAAAAAGAAAATCCCAAAAAGGTGTGAATGAAGCATATAATAAAGTTCTATTTGTAAGAGAAAGTAAAAGAAAGACTTCATTTATGAACCCCCCCAACAACTCAGACATGTGTGCAAAAGGTAATCTGAAAGCCTCACTAAGGAGATTACTTTGTTTTTTTTTAAGGTTCTGTGCTGCATGTTTTATGAATACTCAGAAATAAAGTGTGTGCAAAATACGATTGAATATGAGAAAATACGTTTATAGAAAGAAATCTTCCTTTGAATCCGATAAATCAAGTTGAGAAGGCAATAGCTATATAACAGTTGGTACTTATAGATGAAGCTTACTTTGGTTGGAAGGATTCTTGGCTATCAATTTATGCACCTTCCTCTTCCAATAGTACTTAGCCATATTAGACTCGGTTTTCCGAACTATTTGGGTTCGCTTTGAACTATACTGCAATTAAAGTTTGTGGTTTAGGCACTTCATGAACAATATCAATGTGTCTTAAGTGCCTTAAAGTGCAACTTTGATACTTTTAATTGTGGGACAAGTTTCAAGCACTGCCCCAGCAAATGCCCCAACACGACTTTGGACTCATCAAAGATGCAAGTAATGTGTGTGGCCCTGAACATGAGCAAGGACCAAGAAGGAACCAGCAATGCCGCACAAACTGTGCAAGGAAAGTCAAGGCAAGGCAGGACAACCGCAGCTGTGTTGGGTAAGACTAAGGAAGGGCAAAACACTCAATACGCGGAGAAGGATGTGCTTGTGGTGGGTGTGGGTGGGAAACGAGACTCCTTCTGCTGCATTGGCGATGTAAATACATGTGCGAAACCGAGCACCTGAGAAATCAGCATGCCGAGCAGAGCCCACGTCAACGGCAATTGTCTGAGCTGAAGGGGGTTGCCTGCACGGGCAACAATAAAAATGATACAAAATGCCGCCCCGGCGGAGTAGCGCATTGTGGCCAGACTTTTGGGGGTATCTCCATTATGCGCTGTGGTATTGATCTAAAATTGAATGTAAATTGCGGCCGTGCGCTGCAAAGCGCAGCTCAAATGAATCAAATGAATCGAACGTGGCCTGATACACGTGGGAAATGCGCAGCTGGCGGCACTTGGAGCTAAAAACTTGGCAACAAACACAGGGGAGAGACTAGGAGGAAGGAGAGGAGAGACAGCTACTCCGAGCAGCCGGTTGAGTCGGCAGAGCGTTCTGCTAAATCATTCAGCGGCCATTAGACTGGCAACTAGAAACTCTGGCAAGTTCTGTGGGTGGCTGCTGGCCATGCACTTGGCCAAGTGTCATTGACTTCGATGAAACTTAAAGCTGTAAAATGCTGCCAGGAGCTGGCCAGACCGACCGATGGTCAGCCAGGCGGTGGCCTCGCTCGTAATTCCTGCAGATAACTATGGGGGCCGGGCCATATAAAAAGCCATTACAACTTATCTCGGCCAATTGCTTTCGGTCAGCTTTCGGCTGTGGTAGTTGGAATGTCCTTCCATTCCCAACTCGGAATTTATGCACAGGCCATGGCCAAAAGCCAAACATGCGAATTATTTAAATCAGCTGCAAGCAACACCTGTGAAAATGCCGTCCTATCAACACTTGACGGCCTGTGCCCCCCCTTGGAGGTAGCACCGATTGCTGAGGCCGTTGTCGTGCTCCAACATTGGCCAATGGAATTTCAAGTATTCCCTTAAAGCGGCTGCAAATAGCGACGATAGCCAGACATACAGCCAGACAAACAGTGGATTTGCCCTTCCTCCTTCCACCTCACTTACCCCGTGTTTAGCTGACTTCCTCCATCTCGTACATCATGCATATTTGGCTGGTTTATGCTCTTTGTACGCCCGCCCTACCCCCGCCCGCGGCGTGTCATGTTGCCCCCTGTTTTATGACTTTATATTGTATGTGGCAACTTCATTGAGTTGTTGTCGACGGCGTTGCCTCACACAGATTTTACGACCATGATGGCGCATTAAATTTTATAACTTATCAAAGAGTCCCCAACCCGGCGCCCGAGCAGGGACCCCCCAACCCCAAACACGACGCCAATTTTCAGGAAAGTCATTTAAATGTTGGTTAACTGTAAATTGGCTGTGGACTCCGTGCGCGTCGCGCGTTAATTGAATTTTGCATCAAACAAAAGACTCTGCGGCTGAAATGTGGCCTGTCACATGAGGCACAGGATAACTCTCCGGAAAGATACTCACACATGGATTCCCATTTGCGTTGATTTGCGTCTGGGCTCTGATTACGACATGCGATAAAATTGGCTTGATACAAGCCAGTTCAGCATGTGCCACAGTGGTTCAGCTCTGAACTGCTCAAAATTATCAATGCAATGAATCGGATATAGACTGTCCCTGCAGAGGGTATTATAATTTTCTCCCGAAGTGTGTAACGCATTGAAGGAGACTTTTCCGACTCTACAAAGTGTATGTATTCTTGAACAACCTCAATAGTCGAGCGATTTCAGTCTGTCGGAATCGGATCGGACCACTATAAACTATAGCTGCCATAGGAACGATCGGTCGTAAATTAGGTTGTACTAGCTTATACCCGCGGCATTGCTCGCATTTCCTAACTATATTTATTTAAATTTTGATTCTTATAAATATTTATTATGTCGATCGAGGGCACGGTAAAAAAAATGCTATGAAACTTCTTTCCCCACACACTTACACACACTAACACTCGTGGATATTATAGTTTTTATTTAATGTAAAATTATACTCATGAATATTATCATTTTTCGTTTATGAGTGGGTGGTTGTGTGGGGGTGGTGATGACACAACAAACTATAGCTATAAACATTCCCTGGACTTCAAGGAATATATTATAAAAGATTTCATCAAGATCCTTTAAACGGTTTTCAAGTTTATCGCGAACATACAGACAGACATTCATAGATAGATAGATAGATGGACAACTTTCTTGATCTTATTTTGTACTCTAGCTTTGTCAAAACTTAATCGATTGCCGTACGGAATGTCTTTTTGATCAAGTTTTCTGCTCTAAATTGACTTAGTTTTTATAATTTTATTCATATTCCAAAAGAAAATGTTTGATATTTTTGAAATAGCTTGCCATAGGAAGAATCGGATGGAAAATAAGCTCTTGTATGAAAACCACTTTTGTTTATACAAATATTACATCGAAACTGAACAATTACGAGTTTTATTGTACTTTACTGTAGTTTAGTATAATTTGAACAAAATCTGACCATAGTCAGTTGCCATACTTGAATAAATTGCTGCAAGAGTATAGTATCCTCGTCAGTTTTCTTGTTTAAAGTTCTTTTGTTTACATAACATGCAAGTTCTGATTGTGATTCAGTTCAACTCTCAACTGTATAAAGTGCTCAGTTATGCAACGGAAATTGTGTGGCCAGGTTTGTGCAACAAGAGCTGCCCCTTCCTAACAAGAGTGGTAATTGTTTTAGCCATAACACACAGTGAAGCAGACAGAACGAGAGGGAGAGATCTCTCTCTTCTCTCTCTCTCTCTCTCTCTCTCTCGGAGTGAGGGAGAATTATGCAAGCAATTTTGATTGAGAGCTTGATATATGTTTGTGTGTTGCTATGTTTGAGGTTATGTATGCACACTTATGTTAGTGTGTGTGTATTTTGTATGCATATAATAATATTTTATGTTGTGTTTCTGTGCGTTTCGGGTTATTAAATGTGATTGTCATTTCACAATCAATGCCAATTAAAATGAACATTAATCTGGTTATGGCAAATGCATTTTTGTGTCTGATATTCAACACCATACTCCATATAGTGCACCCTAAAACCGCAAGTCAAACAAATGCAAACATTAACAGCAACAAATCTGCGATGCAATTGATTTAAATTAAAATTTAAATGCGAATCGATTAATTGCCCCAAATGCTGAATTTAATTGAAACTCGTTGCCGTTTAAGCCGCATGAAGCTTTAGCTGAAATTGAAACTGAAACTGCATTAAATGTTGTTCTCGTTGTTGTTGTTGTTGTTCTTTTGTAGTCAATTATTGGCAAATTCCGAATGTTGCAGCAGCTGTTGTTGTTGCACACGTTCTGTGGCTTTTCCAACGACACTGTACAGCTCGAGGCAGCTGCCGAGATGGCCAGCTAGACAGGGGGCTGGCGGGAAAGTGGTGGTAGTGTCAGAGGTGGCAGTGTCACATGTGTGCAACTTAAATTGGCTTTGGCTGCAAATTAACAATTTCATTTGATAAATCAAAGGGTCAGTGCGACACGGCATGCAAACAAACAACAACAATAACCAGCTCGCACTCACATTCAAACACTCACACACTCATTCGTATTCACATTCGCATTCGCATTCACATTCGCTCAGATTCAGATGCACGCATCACTGAACAATGGCTGCTGTCTTGTCTGTGTGTGTGTGTGTGTGTCTGTGTGTGTGCGGTGTGTATATATATATTCAACATGACACAAACACATCGAACACCCACGCATCGTGGAGCATTCATTATGCATTGTTGCTTTTACACACACTCACACTCATACTCACACCCACACCCACACACACACACACACATTTGCATAATTGTGTCTGTCATTGGCATTGGTTTTCTGGCAACAATTGCATTCGAATTGCCCCGCTCTCCCTGCCCCTTTTGTATCTTTCCCTGGTATAAATTGAACCATTTTACTTTGTGTTCAATATGTTTAACAGCAAAATGTCATATTACACAGCAAAAATTGTCAGAGATGTTCCGAATTTGCATTTCGTTTAACCAAATTCTACATATTATGTACAAAAAAGTGACCATGGAGGTGAAGAACTTTTCAGATATTGGACATAAATGCCCAAAATATATGTTTGACTTTTATCAAATCCCATCAGGAAATAAAGTGAACGAAAGGAACAATAAAGTGACAATGGAGGACATTTAAGACATTAAATTTAAAGAATTTGAGCAGGAGAAAAAATGTTTACCTTATGTTTAACCAAGTCCATTATTTTATGCACTAAAAACTGAACATGGAAGTTGTAAGCTCTTAAAAAAACTGAATAAACATGGGTATTATCCATAAATTATGTGTTTGCATCTTGAATGGTAATGAACTTATCGAAAAGGACAATCAGGTGACAATGGAGGATATTTTCAATATTAAACTTAAGGAATAAGGGCAGGAGAAAAAGTTTTGAATTTTGGCTTAATCAAATGTTATATATTTTGTAAAATAAAGTGACTATGGAGGTTTTAAACTCTTTAGAAATTGGATATAAATTCCCTTTAATTTAGACACAAATTATGTGTAATTATGTTTGCTGGTTGATGGGAATAAAGTGGCCGGAAAGGATTTATCTTATCAAGTGACAATGGAGAACATTTTAGTTACCAAACTTAAGTAATTTGGACAAGAGAAGAAGTATGAATCTATTTATTATAATATATAATATTATTATTTTGGATTTAATAAGATATAACCATAAAAGAACCATATTTAATTTGCCTCTAGATCCATGTACCTTTAAATCCAGTTTCTGAAGAGTATCCATTGTCAGTTTTTATTTAAATATGTTATATTATAACCAAATTATAACCAAATATTACATATTTAAATAAAAAGTGACAATGGATACTCTTCAGAAACTGGATTTAAAGGTACATGGATCTAGAGACAAATGAAATATGTTTTTTTGCTGGTTGATGGTGGACGGAAAGGACTTATCTTATCAAGTGACAATGGAGGACATTTAAGCTTAGTATTGGCACTTTAAGGAAGCTCTGAATTTAAGTTTTAACCACACAGCGCTACTTTAAAGAAATTCATTTTTCAGCTACAGGAAGGGAACATCAATTCTCCTCCCAAAACCCAATAAGCAAATACAAATGTGAACATTTTCGGAACATGGATGATTGATGGATGCACTCGTAACTGCATTTTGGTTAGTGTTCGTGCAATATGTATAAATTTGAAAATACACACACACACACACACACACACACACACACACACACACACAGGCGAGTCTCTATAAAGAGCTGTGTGTGCTCTTATTTGTTTTCGCACTCTGCACACTCATGACATGGGCAAATAAAATTGCTGATAGGGTCAGGACATTCAAATATCAGAGGGGCGCGGTGCAGTGCGGTGCGGGGAAATGACTAGAAATTTAAAATCATATCAGGTGCGAGTAAATATTGACTGCACAAAGGTAAGGCCGAGCAGGACACTGGACATGATTTTGGATTTTGCATTGCAGATGATTTCAGATTTTTAATTAAAAGGCTTTGTGCAAAAATTTGTTAAGTCTACACACAGGACAATGGCTCCCCCACCTGCCCCTCTATGCAGACACGAGGTCTGATGAAAACTTGCCCAATTTAAAAAGAATCAATAAACAATGTTAAATTCGTTGCCAGGATAACTGAAGTGCATAGCCGTATTAACAGCTGAGTCATTTAGTTTCTGAGAAATTCCTGGTAATATTCATCAGTTTATCCTTAAATTTTTGTTGTGTTGTATGTGTGTGTGTGTGTGTGTGTGTGCACTTCATTTACTTTATGCGTTGTATCCCTTAAATGTGCATGTACTTGGTTAGTCACTCTGCTCCTTCCTATCTCCTGCCCCTTTCCACCCACGGTCGCCCCCGTTACGCTGCATGAAATTTATTTCGCTTTTATTATCATTTCATGCATGTCCCAATCCACTGCAAGAGCCTGCCACCCACACATATGCAACATGGCAGGACGAAAAAATTCTGAGAATCGCCTGCAATTGACCTGCCCGCCTGCTCGCCCGCCCTTTGCCCTCTACCCTCTGCTCGTCTCGGCCAAGAGGCTATAAAATGTTTTCCAAAGGACAACGAAGCCAAACAAAACAAAAATAGACAAGGAAGAATGTTTTAAGCGAGCATGTACTCGACTAGAAGATACCCAGTATCCTTATTCTTCGTCCACACTATGAAAGATTATCCTTGTGTTTCTTATCCGATCATTTTTGAATACTTATGATCGATACCCTACTATAAATATGTACTAAATTATAAAATATATCATAAAATGTTACTTTGAAACTCTAATTTCAAATCTATTTTATTGTTTTCCTGGTGAAAATCCAATGTTAGAAACAAACTTCGGAAGTACACAGTTTAGAATTGGTGAATCTAGATCAATCTGCTAACAATAAAGATCTTATAAGAAATAGAAAGAAGAGAGCTTAAACTACTTATGATATACGAGAACCTACACTAAGAAAAATAAATGCCCTAGAATGCAGAAAGTCGCCATACATTCTTTTTTTTTCGGAATTTAAGAAATATATTTCATAAATTTAGAAATTATTTCTATTAAATAGATATTATTGCTGTGTTTCAGGTTGATCTTTAGTATAGCGCTATTTTCGGAATTCTATGGCATTTATTTTTCTGAGTGTACATACCAAATTTGGTCTAACTAGTTGCTATAGTTTCTGCGTTGGATGAGTTCAGAGGTCAGATGGACGGACAAGATTAGATCGACTAAGCTGTTATAATCAAGATTATATACATATACACTTTATATGACCAGAAAGGAGTCCTTTAACACGCTATATACTTTACACAACTTTATTATACCCTTATTACTCCATTTTAATGGGCAACAGGGTATAAAAAGTGAAAAAATGAGGTGGCAAAAAAATAGTTTCGCCCTCTTGTAAAAATATGTAAACTTGCAGCAACGACTCTCAGCCGTTGTTGTTATTGTTGCTTGAAAATAAATAAAAAAAAAAGGAAAAAGAAAATTTAAACCGAGCAGCAACAACAGCCATAACAATGGCAACGGGGGGGAAATGTGGAACAGGGGTGGCGAGGGGTGCTGCTGCTATATGAATGGCTGTCTATTTTAGTTGTTGGCGTAATTTTTTCCCATTTTCCTCTGTGCAGTCGCTTTTCTTTATGTTTTGCGTTCAAATAATGTCATTTCGTAAATTGCTTCACTTGCGTTCCCCCCCACACCCCACACGCAGCGCCCCTCCCTTACATACCCAGTACCGCAGAGCAGCCCCATTCCCATCCCAAACCCCATCGCCCCGGATGGCTGGCATATTTTTTTAGGGCTTCCTTCACATTTGCCGCTTTTATTGTGTCGCAATGGCGGAATGTCGAATCCGCCGACGCCGCAGCCAACAATTGGCCTTTTTAGACCCTCGGTCCCTTGGTCCTTTTCGTCCTTTCCGTGCTGTCGCTTTTGTTTCGTTGTCGTCTGGCCTGCAATCTGCTAGTGTGTACCGCCCGCCCGCCCGACGCTTCAAACTTTGCCTTTGTTTGGCGCGAAAATCAATTAACGCGCTCAATGAGCTTCAAAAACTTTGTAGCACATACAACCCCCCTCCTCAACACACACATACACACACACAACACACATACACTGAAAACAAAGCCAATTTACAGTTAACCAAAATGTAAATGGCGTCAAGGGAGCCGCTTGTCCTGAACCTGTTCCTGATGCCGTCGATGTGGCTGTCAATGTGGTTGCCAGCTGCCAACCAACATTGAAATTGAAGCTGAAACTGGAGGTGAAACCGGAGCTGAAGCCGAATCGGAAGCGGGGTGCGGGAGCGGAAGCTGTGGAAGTGTCAACTGTTTTGATAAGCTGTAAAATTGAATGTGCTGCAATGTCATAAAAATCTGTGGCACAGCAGCAGGCGCAGCCGCAAGGACAACGCATATGAAGACATTAAGCGAAACAGGCCCACAAATGTGGGGGAAACCCAACAGGAGGATTTCTCCAACTGCTGGTTGCTCTTTGATGGTTGATCCTTGCAGTCCTGGGCACATTCACAATGGCTTATATACGGAAAGTCTGTCGGTCTATGTTTCTATGCAAACTAGTCGCTCGGTTTCTTCTTTTTGCTTACCGCCAGATCGAATAACTAATAGGCCGGTTCCAAATTCCAACTTTCGAATGAATTCCCGAGAAATATATTAGCATACCTTGGCACTCAGAAATAATTTCCGGTGAATTCTGTGCAGAACAGTGTGAATTCGCGGAAAACTGTTGTATGAAACTTTTTTTTGTTAATGGTTTCAAACTCATTTTCAAAGATCTACATATTTACATTCACCGTATTTGGAAAATCCAAAGTAAAATGGGGGTTTCAAAGTTGTGTAGGAAACCCTCGGCATTTGACATTTTTAATTTGCATGCGATTTGATTCAAATGATTTGATTTGTATAAGAACCTTTTTGATTTTGTATAGAGTCTTATAGCAATTCATGTGGGAATCTCTGCAAGAGTATTAAATACTCGGCACCCCAATGAAAGCTTTTCTGTCTTGTTTAGGTTTAAGGAACTGCATGATTCATCCAAGGTTTTCCAGTTAAGCTGGCTGAGAGTCTCGCCAGTGTCAGCTGTTGATTTCCCCACGTGCATCAGCAGCTGCCACGCAATTTCACATTCAATTTTAGTTCAATATAACCGGAAAATAAGTGGGCGGCATTTCTCGTAACATTTACAATTTGTATTGTTACCGTTGTGGTGGTGCTAAAGCGATTTGGTAACAAGCCGCAACACACACTGTCTAAGGGAGACACCTTCTTGGCGTGCTGATTTCTCAGGTGCTCGCTTTCGCACATGTATTTACATTCCCAATGCGGAGCAACCCGAGTCCTGCCTGAATCATCGCTGTGTACTGCTCCACCCTTAGCCAGCTAAGGGTTTTCTGGCCAAGACAGACGTTTCACTTAGCCATGTCGCCAGTTGCCCGTTGGTTGTCCGTGTCCACATGAGCAAACATTGGTTGCATCTTTGATAAGGCAAAGTCAACTCGAAACTTGTCCAACAATTAAAAGTATCGAAGTTGCAGCTTGGAGAGCACTTTTCATTTGAAAACACTTTGAAACACTTCAAGTGTTTCACTGGCCACTGGGCGGCTGAGATTGGCTTTGTCCTTTGGCTTCATGTGGTGTGTGGCTCTTGTAGAGTGGTCAGGACGACCGCAAACTTTAATTGCATGTCCAGCTCAAAGTGAGGACAAACAGGACAATTGACCCAATCAAACGAGTTGCAAACTTTCACAATTGCTTGTGATTTCATAGGCGGCATGTCAGGTGCTCACCTATACCCTGTACTCAAAAAATACCTTAAGAAAGGTATTTACTTTGCTTCCATGTAGCGATGTTTGATTTTTCATCCGGATCTCAGAAACAATAATATCCACAGACATTCAAATTGGTGTGAACATTCTCTTACACGTGCCAAGATCAAGATCCGATCCTATCCAATCCTATCCTATCCTATCCTATCCTATCCTATCCTATCTATCTATCCTATCCTATCCTATCCTATCCTATCCTATCCTATCCTATCCTATCCTATCCTATCCTATCGTATCCCATCCTATCCTATCCTATCCTATCCTATCCTATCGTATCGTATCGTATCGTATCGTATCGTATCGTATCGTATCGTATCGTATCGTATCGTATCGTATCCTATCCTATCCTATGCTATCCTATCCTATCGTATCCTATGCTATCCTATCCTATCCTATCCTATCCTATCCTATCCTATCCTATCTTATCCTATCCTATCTTATCCTATCCTATCCCTATCTAGCACGCCAAGAAATCATCAGAATCTTAAGTGTTCAGATATAATGGTAGCTTTAACCATTGGTGCTTGTACATATTATCACCCTATTTATGTAAAATACAAATATTCATAACGATCGGAAATACTCCTATATAAATACCAAAGTAATTAAGAAATATAATGTAAGTCCTAAGTAGCAGAGGGTGCTTGGGTAATTGAGTATTGACTACAGGGTATCTCTAAGTCAAGCACTCGACTACAGGCACCTTGCTTGTTAACGTTGCGTGTTTTCGGTGAGAGTTCCATCTATTCGAATGTCTGGAGCTCTGTCCATGACAATGAACTGACATTTATTGCCCAGTCTAAGAAAAACTCCAAGATTTATCTTGGCTTCTTCTGACCAATTTTCACATGTCTTTGTGTTGGTTTTGCACAAAATTCTTTCGTTTGCTGCCATTCCTAATATTTGGCTTATTGCTCTGGTGTGCATTGTGTCTGTGAGGTCTGTGAGGGTTTTTCAACAGCCTTCGTCTAATTGTTTACGATTTGTGTTTTTTGAGCCATGAAATTAATTTCACTGCTTTGTTGAGCTCACTATGAACCTTAAATTCGACAAAAAAAAAGCCTTTATTAAGTGCCAAATGCGTTTTGACCTTTATCAGAGTTTCCCAACATTTCGAAATGCTGCAAAGTTATCGCCCTTTGAGTAAAGTTGGAAAGTATGTTGAGGGGTGTTAGAACTACACAATTCTGACATTGTTAAAGTTTACGAGTTCCTTAATCTGTTGGAAATTAAGTTGCTTTAAACTGTGCTGAGTATGTTCGTGATGAAGTGGAAAAAGAATTTAATTTTCATAAAGCCAGTTGTGAGACACGTAAGAACATTGCAGTCGGACAGGTCAAAAGTTTTTTGATGCAAATTTGTCTAGTAGGTCAACATTAGTCTGTATGCCAAATTAGGTGACTCTAGCTATGAAACTGTAGGAGATAGTATATCCTGTAAAAAACGTGTTTTGGGGATAGCATGTGCTGATTTGCGGTAGAGAGGTGGGGGTGTCAACAAATTTTGTTATGCAGATCTATCAGGAATCTCAACATTAGTATGTATGCCAAGTTTGGTGACTATAGCTTTAAAAATGTCGAAGATACGGGTTTTCCCCAAATTGTGGGGGAGGGGGTGGGGGTGGGGGGCGATCTTGACACTTCATAAATTGAGGATATACACCAACATATATACCAAGTTTGGTTGCTCTAGCTTCAAAGGTGTGGAAACAATTGCGTTCATAAGGACAGACGAACATTTCGCAAACCAAATATACTCTGTTTCCCTTTGGGAACAGAGTATAATCAGCACTTTTGATGTCTGAACTGTTCCATGCGTCATCAGCGTTCAAGTGTATACGGCTGGATTTATTTAGTTCTCAACGCGTTTACGAAGAAATTTAATAGACTGCTCGTTTTTTCAATAATGTGTGCTTATAATTCCCAACCTGTTTTAGCATAAGCTTTATGGAGTGGCTGTTATTGCGAGGGAATTTTCAGAATCAAGCCTTGTGGCTGATATCTCCTAATTTGTTTTACTTGTTATTTTTTATATCTTAAGTGTAAGACTTCAACGAAAGTCGTAATAATTTTATGAAATAATGATTCAGAGCCTCAGCCTGGTAATCATAAAAACCTAAAAAAGAATTAAAAACACCACGAGTTTGGTGCAATTTCAGCAAAGGTCTCTTCTTTTGTGTTGTCTTTGAAAAAAGTATTTCAGTTTACATGGTAATATACACGACATCGCATGAAAATAAGCCTTCAAATAATAAGAAAAAAAATGATTGTCCAATGATTACTTTTCGGTAATTTCAAAAAGAATTAAATACCTTATGAAAAACTTTGCAAAAATGTAAAGATATCATTTTAAGAATTCGCACAAATTATCTATTATTTACAAAAAATTTAAATGATTAAAACAAAGATTGTAAAGAAAAAAAATCAAATAATTCATGACCACGAGTTTGGTGCAATTTCAGCAAAGGTTTCTTCTTCTTTTATTTCGTCATTGAAATAATTATGCCATTTTATTTTACAAAACTGAACCAATTAGCTTCAGAAAGTTTAAAAATGAGTTGTTTAATACCTTAAGAAGCAATTTAAATCGCTTTTTAAACTTAGCTCTAAGGATGATATAAAACAAAACATTCTGGAATCAAAAATTTAAACGGGATTATTTTTTGGAAAAATTTAAAACATTAAAATATACCAAAAATAATTGGTTTTTTTTTCATATTAAAATATGTAAATGATCAAAACTAAGTTTCTAAAGGAAACTAAAATTATTCATTGCCTCGAATTTGGTGCAATTTCAGCAAAGGTTTCTTCTTTCATTTTGTCATTGAAATAATTATGCTATTTTATTTTAAATAACTGAACAATTAGCTTCAGAAAATTTAAAAATGAGTTGTTAATATACCTTAAGAAGCTATTCAAATCGCTTTTTAAACTTAGCACTAAGGTTGATGTGAAATAAGGCATCCTGAAATCAAAGGTTTCAAGAAATCAAAGGTGTCAAAAATAAATTTTTTTTCAGTCAGCATTATAACTATTAAAATATGCAAATGATCAAAACTAAGATTCTAAAGGAAACTTAAATTATTCATTGCCTCGAATTTGGTGCAATTTCAGCAAAGGTTTCTTCTTTCATATTGTCATTGAAATAATTTTATGCCATTTTATTTTACAAAACTGAACATCTAGCTTAAGGAAATTTATAAAGGATTTGTTGAAGACCTTAAGAAGAGTTTCATATCGCGTTTTAAACTAATTCCTGAGATTGATATAAAATGCAAAGAATTCTGGTATTAAAAATATAAACAGATTATTTAAAATATATGAAAAAGTTGGATTACTTTCCAAAAATGAATAATCATTTAATTATCTTAGTCAGCATTATAAAAAAACAAGAAAGAACGGCTATCTTCGGAGTGCCAAAGCTACAAAACCTAGCAACAATATGTTTTTTTTTATACAAAACTCAATTTTCGTCTGATTGTTCCTATGGGAGCTATGTGATTCGATTTTGATAAAATTATAGGAGACTATTTGAAGTATAATAAAACTCTCAGTTTGGGAGTAATATAAAAAGATTTTAAAAAAAAAACTAATTTTTTACCCGATCCTATGGCTGCTATATATTATAGTGGTCCGATCCGGCCGGTTCCGACATATATATATAATTTCTTGGGTTGGAGACGTCTCCTTCTGTCCATTTCACATTTCGAGGCGAAATTATAATACCCTCTGCTAGGAGGGTATTAAGGCCTGGCAGTAGGCCGAACATTCGACGATTTTTGCTGTCAGATATGCCAGATAGCCTGACAGAACATTCCGGCAACCTTTTTGACAGGAGGCTCCCAGAGAACTTATGCGCCCTTACAATAAAAATACATCTGGCAGCTTTTTGACGAAAATCTTTGTCTGGCATTCCTGTTGCCCAGAGACTTGACAACTTGCACACCATAACATTTGTGAAGTAATTAATTACCAAAAAAAAATATGGAAGAAATAAATTCTATCGCCTGTAGCCAAAAAATCGTAATGTTACCGAAAGCCGTTTACCTGCAGATATTGGCATTCGCAATGGCGTATTTTGTTTCGCTATTAACGGAGACACATGTCTTAGCAAAAAATCAAAATCGATTTCGAAAATTTTAACAAAATTAAAAGAAAAAGGGCCGCACCCACATTCTTTACCTTATTTTTTCAACATTTGAACTACAAGTTTTTAATAAAAGTTATTATTATTAGTTATGGGGGCGTTGCACTGCGACCTATGAGATCTATTGTGCCCCCTTCTAAGCCTAAAGCTCACTCATCAACCCTATCTCCTGCACGAATGCGAGGATCTTGGTCGGATCTAGAGTACCTATATCGTTTGTCTGAAGGAAAAACCCACCCAGGTACCTGTTTCTTCTTCTGGCAAGGGCAGTGCAGTCTGTTAGTATGTGTGATGAGGTTTCAGCCTCCATTTCACAGAATCTGCATGTTCCGCTTCTTACAATTCCTAGTTTGCTTAGGTGGTTTGTCAGTCTACAGTGCCCAGTCAGAAGGCCGGTGACTATTCTAAGTGAATTCTTCCCCAATGGTATTAATTGCTTGAATCTTTTGAGATTATAGTTTCCTAAGAGTGACTTGGCCTGTCGTAGACCTGGTGTTTTTCTCCAGCTTGACTGCCTTCTGTTGTCCTCTTCTATCCTAAGATGTTCTCTTATTGTATGTCTTCCTATGCCACAGAACGGTTCTGGGCCTACCAGAGGTTTTCCTGCTCCTAACTTAGCCAGTTCATCAGCTGCTTCGTTCCCGGGTATAAAAGTTAATTCTACCGAATATTGTTCGACCTGACAGTCTAAATAGTAAACATACAACGAAAGTGTTGCCAGATATTAGAGTGAAATTAATGTTGCCAGACTAAATTTTTTTGAATACTCACCTGTGTGTTAATACTGTGCCAGTGCTTCGGCATTGAATATTCTGCCTGCGAGGTCCACATTACTCTGTATGCCAAATATAATGGAATAAAAAATAAATAAATAAATTTTTAAAATTTAGGTTGGTTGCTCTAGCTTCAAGGGTGTGGACAGACGGACATTTCAACCTGAGTATGAAAAAATGATCAAACTATCAAATTATTAAAACTATGATTTTAAAAACCTAAAGAACAAGTTGAAGTCATGAATTCATTGAAATTTTGGCACTACTGTGACTATGACTATGACTATAAGACTCGGAAAGTAATTTACAATGTAAAGGGATGCTTTTTCTGGCGATTCCATGGCCCTATTACCATATTTATGGCGTATAAAAACTCTGAATTATGCTGAATTAAGTTGAACCTTAAATATTACATTCAAATTTACGAATGGAAGCAACGTTGCGTGATTTATAGCCACATTCCTGATATGCTATTCTCCACCCCGCCCCGCCCCGCCCACCGCACCGTACCCATGCCAACAATGTCCAGTGTTTCTGGCTCGCATAGAAGTGCGTCGAGCCGTGGATTGTCCGCATGCATGAATGCACTTTGACTCCCTGCCGGAGTCGAATCGAGCTCGACTCGACTCGACTCGGCGCGGCTCAGCTCTCGATATGCCAATTGCAAATTGCCAAAGTGTTTCCCTGTCCGCCAGTGCGTGTTGCCGGGGCAACATTAACAGGCAACAGTCCAGTCCAGTTCTGATGACCAAACAAGTCCCAATTGCAATCAGCAGCAGGCAGAGTTGTTAACGGCTTCAAAACTGTTTTTGAGCTGCCGTACAACGTGAAGCGGGAATGTGGGGCACTCAGCTCTATCTGAGTTATCATTGAGCATTTAGGTGACTTCTGTGGATCTCTAATTTCGGCAAGTCCAGCCGCTGGCAAGGGATTTAAAATGCTCTATGTGTTGTGTGCCGTATTTGCTGAATTTTCGAAATGGAAATGGCAAATGGTAGAGCAACTGAAGCTGGTTATGGACCCGGCAAATTAGCTTAAAAGGGGCAATGCCAGGAAAAAAAAAACTGAAAAAGAAGCTGGCAAATTAATTTCAATGCTTTGCGATGGGTTTTTTTTTGCACTAGGGCAAACTTTTGCAGCTCATGGTATCCATGAAGGAGCTGCATGCAGCAAACGAGCAACAAAAGCAAATTCTGTTTGACAGTGAATAAAATTGCGCGTTGCGCGTCTGCAACATGAAATTCATTTGGCGCCCAACCTGCGCCATGTTGGCGCCCATACACATACACTGAGCACAAAAAGGGCCAGCAAGCGGAGGATGGCCAGGATAGGACAGAGGGGTATCAGTGGCAAGCAGATGAAAAGGACGCTGGAAAGCGGCGACAGGCAATGAAAAAGTTTCCACTCGTTTTTGGAGCATTTGCAAAAGTTTCAAGTTTATTAGCATAGCGTAGTGTTGAACAGTGTTGCAGTGTTGGTAAGTGCATGTACGTGAAATAGAAAAAAAAATTGATGCCATTACCATTACCAGCTGCAGACAAGGCCAAAAAAATATCCTCCTATTCGACACTAGTGTAAGCGTTTGCCCATAAAGCCAAAGGTGAAAGCTACGCAAAGTGCATTTAAAGTTGCCCACAGCGCCAACAGTTCAGTTTCCTACATCCGCTTCCTCTCCCTCTGCCCTGTCTGAACTCTTGGCCAGGAGTAAGTGGATTTTATTCTTTTTTTATGGTAGCGCAACCCACAAAGTGGCTTAGAAAGCGAAATCCACTTTGTGCCCTACACAAAGTGAATGAAACCGATTTAATTTGGGCGCCTTTGGCTTTGCCTTCACCCTCAACTCAAGGAGACCGCCGCTCGGCAGTCGCTATTAAATTAGAGGATTACTTTCATAACTGTAAATGCATCTGAAATTGGCTCTAATCATATCATTTACAGCCATCTCTGGCAAAACGCACTTCAAAGACAGCCAGTTGGCCAGGTATAAGGACTAGAAGAGGCAAAATGGAACAGAATCCATTATAAGTTGAAAGGCATCTTTGAAACGTGTTAGCTTTGGTCTACCATCAAATGTCTTATAGATTGAGTTATCCTGACTCGTTGCTATTCAAGGACGACTAATTGCCAGCAGGAGAGTCCTGTAGAGTCCTGAGTCTTGTCTAGTTGCAGTTTGATAATGCTAATACATCAACCGTAGGAGTTAGTGGCTCATTTTCATGCCACGCCGTCTCAACTGACTGAAGTCAGGACACCTTGAGAAATAGCTGCACAGCATCAATGCCCGGCCACATGCCGCATGCATCTCTGTCAGGACTCCACAGTCCTGCAAGAGTAGCTCTCTCTAAGTGCTCTCAAGTGGCGCGGAAGCGGATGAGCTCACGGCTATTGCAAATGTTGCGGAAAATATGGCGTCAGTCAAAAGTCAGCCCGACGACAGCAAATAAATTGCATTCCAGGTGAAAGCCACCGACAGGCAACAGCTCCACAATGCCAAGGAAGAGTGTTCCCCAGAGCTAAGCAATAGGATAAGCGCCAAAGGCCAGTTGTCAAATAATTGTTCAACTCTCCTCCCACCCTCGGGGGCATCAAGGATATTAAATTTGCTATGCAGCCAGCCAACTAACCAATCGAAATCACCATCCTTTAACTTCTGCGTGTATATACTTAAGTTTATCCACACTCATTCCCCCCTCCCCACGAGCTGCTTACGCAATAGTCTCCGTCTCAGTCGCAGCTCGAATGTATCCTAAATTAAGTTGTTATCCAGTGGAAAAATATGCAAATTGTTTTTGGCTCATGTCAGACATAAACTTTTTTTATGGCCAAGTGACATGTAAGCCCAGTCTCTGCCCCACCAGCCACCCCTTTCCCCTTTCCTCTCACTCTCCATCCCCTCCACCCTGGCTATCCTTCCCTTGGCATTTGTCTAGCGAACACTTTCGTCTGGCGCCGCCACCAAAAAAGTAAAATAAAACAACAGCCAAACCAACTTGCCTGTCTGTGTGTGTGTAGTGTGTGTGTGTGTGTGTGTGTTGTGTGTGTGTGTAGTGTGTGTATGAGAGTGTGCTGGTGATGGCGACGTGTTCACGTTTATGCACACTTCGTGTATCCCAAAATCAGATAAGCGAACCTAGCTCCTCACTCGTCCTAGCTCCTCACTGGTCCCTACCCAGAGTTGTATTCAACACCGAGGCGAACCGAACCTCTCTCTAAAATAATTGCAAATCATAAATATTTTGAGGCTCGGCGTCGGCGTCGGCGGAGTCCTCGACATTATTTAGTGGCAACAACGGCGACAGGCAGAAGCAGTAACTCTCTCCCTCGCCACTCCCCACCCACTGCGTCTCCCCCTGCTGATTCCGCCGAGTGCAGCTAACAGTTAATTAAGACATTCAAGCCACCGCCTCACCCCACCCCTCTGCTAACAATGACTCTATGCCGCTTTTACGGCGTGTTCACCCGAATCCCCCGTCTCTCCCCATCCTCCTCCCTGCCCCAACCCATGTCCAGCTGCAGTTGGTCGCGTGTTTTCCTTCAACACTGCGGCCATTTTCCTGCTCCTGTGGCTGCTGTTGTTGTTGCAACTAAGTTGGAGAGTGTTTATACACGACTATTCGTGTTTGTCCCAAATCTCTCCTCTCTCCTCTCTTCCCGTACCCCCACCCCCTACCACGGTGTAATGCTTACAAGCTTCTAATTGAGCGTGCGGAGGTCGCTTCTAATTATCGCCCGAGCGAACCTAACGGTTTTCCATTTCGTGCCTTTGACGCTCCATTATTGCTCCTGAATTTGCAGTACTTAGCTCCATTGTTGTTGTTCTTGTTGTTGTACACACTGTTGTTTACTGCAAATGCGCTGGCGACACTCGGGCAAAGGGTTTCAGTTTCAGCTTTAGCTTTAGCTTTAGCCGAAACATAAATTAAGTTCCTTGGGATATGGGATACAGTTTAGAGCGGATGGGGTTGCCAGACTGCTGGGTTGTGGCTGGGGGATTCGGGGATTGGGGGAAAACATGCTCGAACCACCCGTGTGCGAGTGCCTGCTAACTGCCTATCCATTTATCCATCCATCCACCTATCCATCCAAACACCCAATCAACTTCATTACGGAGTACAGCGCGCGTGTGTGTGTGTGTTTCAAAGTGTGTGTGCAAATTTCCTGTCCTGCTTTTTACGGCGGCACGTAATCAAATTAAGCAATTACAGCCCAGCGTCTTCCCCTCCTGCCGGCCAGTTCAGTCGGCACCGCATCCATATCCCCTTGATTATGGGGCAACTCTGTGAGTGCCGCGCAACTTCAAGGGAAAATCAACAGTTCGCCGGGAATGTAGGCAGGGGGAAAGTGCGGAAGTTGCACCCGACAATCATAAAGGTAAACGATGTTTACGCAAATGGTGAACTCGCAAACGGCATAACGGCAAACGGCGCCTTTTGGACCATGTGGCATTTATGCGCTCCCTTGGTCAATCTCCACCCAAGGGACTTTCGATATAGAACATAACGACCCTTCGAAAACCGGTTTACCTACAGACTTTCTTAAGTCTAGCCTTCCTGCTCTGAGAATTAGTATGATAATCGTTTGGTATATGGCCAATTAATCAACTGTGTAGAATAAGCGTTCCCAGATCTGGGAACATATTTTCATTGATTTATGCATATCCACAACCGCACCCATTTGTAGTCCGGCCTCACCCCCTCAAAACGAACACTTCGAACATAACTTAGACCTGCTTCAAATTGGTATACAGCTGTAACCGATATGTTTATGGTTTATGGGTCGCTTGGGCTCTTCGTATTCGCTGGATCCATGTCGGCAATTAACAATATTGAATTTGGGGGAATGAAGGAGAAACCCCAAAGGTCCAGTGCAATCCTTCCGAGTGGGTCAACATGAAAGTGTTTACGAGTCACCTTCACTTTCCTTTTCTATTCACTATCGCTATTCGCTATTGGCTCTTGGCGCTAATCGCTTAGCCCATAAAACCCTAAAAGCGCCCCCTAATTATAACTGACCACGCAGCAGTGCAACTCGGTTGCGTTTTCTTTCCGTTTCTATTGAGCGAATGAATGCCCAAACGACCGACTGGTTGAATGGGGAAAACTTCTGAATGGCAGTCGAGTGACTTACAAAAGCGCTTCTGCCGGTTACCTCGTGGATGAGGTTCAGACAGACACTGCCGAGGACTCACCCACTGACCTAATGAGCCATTTAGCCAATTGGGGTTAATGTCTTGTGGGAGGAAGAGGATGGCAAGGCAACGCCTTTCAGCTGCTCACGACTCATTGATGAATTTTTCAAAGGTTTCGTGCAAACTCCGTTTTAAGGAAAACATATGAACTCGCTAACTGACTTGGGAAGTTTGGAACGCACAAGTTTCTATATTTATTTGTGGGCTTCATCTCTTCATCTCTTCATTTTCATATTTTCCTTATTTATGGGCAAACATTTTGGTCACGTGCATGGGACGTGAGCATTTTTGGGCAACTTTGCGACGCGCCATGAAGACAAATAAGCTGAAGTTGTGAGTAGCCGAGGAGGAACCTTCGCCTTGGGTTTTACCAAACTGCATTGTTTTCTAGTCGATGACTGCACCAATCTACAGCCAATGGCCAACGGCATCTGCTTCCTGGCAGCTTAGACCTTAACTTGTTGTGCGAACTCGGCAATCCTCCAGTCCAGTCCACTCGTGTTGATGGGAATTACGATATCATTTGAGCCATGTAAGCCTCCGTGTCAGTGCGTGAGCTACCTCTGCTGACCAAACCAGCTGCACCCGTCATTTACACAGCTTAGTCCTTGTCCAACAGGACACAAACACAATCAACACAAGTGCCAGAGCTCTCAATTGGTCTTCCCTTAGCCGTGTACATTGCATCGGGACTCCAATTGCAGTCGCGGGGGAGATCGAGGAGAAGGGAGAGTTGAGTGCGATGCATTCGCATGTCTTTGATTTCAATTTGTCCATGGTTCAGGGTTTCAGTTTTAAACTTGCACACCCACTGACATCGACAATCCAGCGAAGTCATGAGCGTGAAGTGGAAGTGGAACTCGAATTGCTCTGACAGTATATGAAGCTGTAATTGGAAGCCACTGAAGCGGGCTGTCTGAATCTGTCCTCCTCTCATATGTCACATGGGCTGTCTATGAGCTTGTTATGGTTACAAGGACCATCCGAGGGTTTGAGGGTGACTTTCGCTTGCACTTCTTATCCGAAATGACAGATTGCTCTATGGCAACTCGCATATTAATTATGGGCAGGTTCAAAGTCTGGTGCAAAATACTGAAACAGAATCCGTTTTCACTCAGTTAACTTTCCTACGCTCTTTGAAGCTCCCTTGGGAGATTTGACCTGAAAGCAAATGCATGTTGCTTACTTTTACTGGGGCTCTGTTTCAGTTTCATTTTGATTTCAGATCGCAGGCCACCTTCACCTTCACCTGGTAACATGCAAGTCAATTAGGCTATATGCATCACTTTGTTTTCTGTCTGGCTGAGCAACCATTTTATTGCCAATTGCCTATTCCGTCGACTCTATCAAATGATGGGTTGTGTTCCAATCTCACCACTCACCCAGTGAGTCCAATGGGTCCTCTGACGGCGGCTGCTTATCAGTTAATGTGGCGCTTTATTGAGTTATGGAAATTTGCCTGTGTTCATTGAGTTTGCTCCTGGATATTGCAGGATATTACAGTGGTGGCAACCGCAGACGTATTTTCCAACTCATTTCATTGCGTGCTGTGCACGAATGAGGCATCAAAAATTCAAATATCACCGCTAAAGAGCGTAACCATGTTTCTATCCCTGTCTATAACCGTTTCCATATCCTGGCCACTGCCTGCCATTTTATGCAACAGCCACATTCTGTTCATCATCATAGTCCTCGTCATCATCGATGTCATCATCCCCTTCTTCCCTTCTCAGCTCCGTCGCATTTACGATCGAATGCTAATAAAGTCGTCTGCCGTTGGGCGTCGGCGCCAAGTTGCATAATTCAATTACATCCGATGTAGACCCATAAAACTAAATCAAAGGAAAACAAAGCGACACGCTTCATTTACTCCAGTACTGAGCCCCAGCGTGCTCCCCACAGTTACGTCCACATCCCCCAACTTCTATCCATCCCCACCCTGCCCAGAGTGGTGTCTGCTTCTATAGCTCTTCCAATAATACAAATTTGGCACTACTTGCAGCCTCTTTCCAGACAGTAAGAAGCAATAAAAGCGTCGAGAAAGAAATTGTCCTTAGTCCTTCGACCTCTGTCCTGTGCATGAGCAGATCTCCCATATTGCGGCGCTGCTTATCCTTTTGGCCGATTGCCGACTTCCAAGTGGTGCCTGACAGTTGATGGCTACTGCTGCTGGCAAGCAAAGTTTCCCGTCGCTTCCGACAGCCTCCTTCCCCTCCTTCTTCCCTTGGCGCCATGGGGAGCCAGCGGATGCGACTGAGTTTGAGTTTGTGCCTCAAAGCATCAAACAATTTACTCGCCTGACTTTCGTGGGTGCTGAAAGTTTGGTGCGACTTTGATTTTAGTTCTACCCAAAAATAATAATATCCCAAAATGTTATTTCTTTGACAGATTGGACTAAATTTCTCCCAGTGTAGTTCTGTTTATGGCTGCTGCGGCTGCCAACTACAAGCAAACTTGGCCTTGGCCTGAGGCGGGTCTGAAACTTGTTGGCGGATTTTGAATTAGTGCCAAGCAAAAAGTGTTGGGCCATTATTATCCTTCGGACTTCATAACTTCACTCATAAAAATCTTGATTGTTCCGAGAAGTGCTTGGTTCTTAGTCCTGTCAGAGATTCTCTCCGAAGATGGGAAACGAAAGCACTAAAAGCAAATTGTGATGCATAAAAGGAAGTTCACTCCTAGTTGGCTATTTGGTGGGGCCAATTTGGAGGCTATTGCTCCCATACACTGCCAGGCTGTAATTTTCCATTTATCGGGGTAATTAACCATTTGGAAACAAGTGAGCACTACGTGAGGCAATAGAAACCTGGCAGCTGGCCAAAACGAATCAGAGCCAGAGATATCAAAATTAAAGGCATTTCAACTGCAAATAGTAGAGCTCCCCCAGCACCCCCTTTGTGCATTTCCTGGTTCCTTCATGACAAGGGAAACCAGCTGACAATAAGAGTGGAAAGCGTTGAAGCAATGAAGGAAATGCCCCAAAATGTGGCAGCAAATCGTTCAACAGGCTATGCTGGGGAAGGGGCAGGAAGGAGCTGCTTTTGTTGCGGACTGCGGCAAAGGATTGCAGATTGCAACGGACTCCTTGGACACATCAGATACATCTTTTATATTGTTGCATTGTTGCACACTTTTGCCTTAAAATATTTGATTTGAGAATCTGCAACGATTTGTAAGGCGACCACAGTTTGACAGCCATTCAAGGACTCTAACAACTGTCCCAGTCCTTTCCCAGTCTGTCTGGTCAAGTGTGAATAATTCAGCACTCATCCCGAGGAAGTTGAGCGTCTTCCAGGACTCCTTAAGTCTCGTTGTCAATGTGCAAAGTTCTGATGCGCTTCATGATGGCGCCACAAGCCGCCATCTGCAGTTGCAGCTTCACCCTATCAGGATTATTTTCACGCGGCGATTTGTCCGACGCCAGCAGGACACTAGCTTGGTAGTTTCGGGAGTTCGGGGAGTCACCCGCCTGCGGGTCACGTGCCCATTTTGTTTACATGCCGCATTAAGAGGATTCCGTTTCGTTTTATTGCGATTTGATTCTATTTTCTGTTTGTTGTTGTCCTGCCTCGCGTGCCTGCCACTTGCACACACACAGAACACTTACACACTCACCCAGTCACAACCACAGATCGAGTCTCACATATTTGTTTTTGTACTCGCATTCACATTATTATCCTTTGCTTATCCTTATTCGCTGCTTTTCCCCTTACTCCCCGATGGGGTTGGCGTGAACTTTGCCACTTTGCTGCAGCTTTTTTCAGCTCGTGCAACTATTTAAGCGTCTGTCAGTTGTTGTTGTTGCCGTTACTTATTGTTATCCTGCCTTGCAGAGCTTGCCATTCACATTTGTTGCACGGGGGGTGGCCAACTTAACCTTTCATCTGCCCCCTCCCTGGAGTTGCTTCTGTGTGTTGGGATCGACCTGGACTCATTACTGGGTAGTGGGCAGGTCCTTGAGTGTTGTTGCTTCGCTGATAAGTGCACGTCTGGCGGCTTAGTGGTTCTGGTGGTTCTGTTCCTTTATCAGTTATCAGTGGGTGTGTTTGTAAAGCTGTAAGGTGCTCTGCCTGGCAACTCCCCTTGGTTAAAGCTGTTGCTGCCCTCAAATCTGAGCAAACTTAGCCGGTTTCCACTTAATGGCCACACGGGACACGTGTCTGCTTCTTCGAATGCTGCAACAACTCCAATCTCCAATTCATTCTTAAGTTGCACGCGTAAATATCATAAATGATGTTAGAGATTGGAAAAAGGGTTTTTATTGCTCAGCGTGATATTTTCAATTATTTTCAAAAGCCTTGTTGTGATTTCTAATTTGATATTTTTTACTGTTACCCTAAACTTTTTCCTTAATTAAAAGTCCAAAGTCTCCCTGTGTTCTCCCTGTTGGAGCTGTCACACAATTTGGAAGAAACCGTGGAATTTACTTTTTTGTGGGCCTTTTTTTTGCTGGTAATGAGGCATATTTGAGGCGTTTGGCAGTGTAATTGCGAACTAATCAACCTTTTTTAATTGAATTTCTGCAGCTGACAAAGGCAAACAGCAGCCTCCTTCTCATTTTTCTCCTCTCTTCTCATTCCAGTGCAAAATCAAAGAAAGTTATTTCATTAAAAAAATTTTAATTGACATTCGTTCTTCCAACAAATTAAACTTTGTGTCGTTAAAATATTTGCTAGTCCTGACGGCTCCGACAGTTCCGGCCATCTGCCCGCCCTGGACAGGTCCTGCTGGTCCTGCGCTTCGGCGCTTGGGCGCTGTCAAACAACTTTTTGGGCCAAATGAATCAAACTGACAGTTTTCATATATATATATATTTTCTTTGTGCAACGTTTACTTTTTTATTTCTTTCCTTCGTTTTTTTTTTATTTTAGATATTTGATGTAATTACTGCGACAAGTTGCCCAATTTGCTTAGTTCGGGGCCAAGTTCGTTGAGTTCGTTTCATTTAATTAGTTTGAAAAATGTTGCTCCCAACAGTTCGACTTCTTCTTCCTCAGCTTGGGCTTGTTACTGGCGTTGCTTTGTTGCTGTTGTTGTTGTTGTGTTGTTGTTGTTATTATTGCTGTTGTTGGCAGCGAGCAGGAAATTGCTTCATTTCGACGGCTTTTGAGTGACAAATTGAATTTGCAGCACAACAAATACGGCTACTTGTCAAAGTCACACATACACACCCACACACACTCACACACACACACACACATGCGATAGAAACACAATTAAATGTATGCAAGCGCTCACATACTAGGAGCTCAAGTTTCTCTCAATTCCTTTGCATTTCTCCCTTCATATTGCATTTTCCTGCTAGCAATTCCAAATTTCATTTTCAACCATTGTCTAAATTTTGGAGTTTTTGATAATTGTTGAACATGAAAATCAAGCATATCTTAATTACTAAAACAATTAAAGCCAGAATCTTAATTACGTCAAATTTCGTTTACAATTCCCAAACGGTTTTAGCGCACAACTTTATAAAAGGCGTGGGCAAGGATCGCTAACTGGGGAATTAGTTGTCTAGAAATGAATACGTTTAAGTAATAATACTCCTTCATGAAAATAATATACTTCAATTGCAAATAATTATAAATAAACTTACCTACACTAAAGCTTTAGTCCTTATTCGTATATAATTTTCATAATGAATAGGAACATGTAATTAGGAGGAATTCTTTGTATATGTGTATAGCTAATAATACATATCCCATAATGGTATGTAATCAGGTGTTGTTTGTAATAGGTTTAACATGATTACCAGACTAATTTATGCGCCACATAAAACCCATACTTGTTATACAATAATTCAACGCTTGTAATGACATTTTTCTTAATCATAATTAAATGACTTGATAAGCCTAATCAGTTAATCAATACAAACGCGCTCCCACTCTAATCTCAGCCAACACAGCGAGCACAGCACAGAACTGAAAAGAACAACAACAAGCGCTCCTCAGTTGGAAAAAATGCGCAACAGTTGCATGTGGCAACAACAAAGCAGCAAACAATTGTCCTTTCCGCTGTTGCAAGCTCGCCCTACCTCCCAGGAGGCAACCGGCATTTTATCAAGTGCTGCGCATGTGCCCACAAAGGACACAGACGAAGGCAACTTCGTGGATGTGGTGAATGTTCGGGTTTGTGGATAAACAGTTTTTGGCTTTACTGGTTTCTGTGAGGTCCTGCTGTGCTCAGTCGCATACAGCTTTCCGGTAGAGTCAGTCGGTCGTGGAACGCGAAAGGACTCGAGCAGTTGCAATCGCCGGCAGTTCGGCCAGAACTCGCAGCAACTCGTGAATTGACGAATCTCCGTCCAGTCCTACACAAAAATGCAGCAGTTCCTGTTTCAAGCCAGAAATCATTAATAATTGTAAGCGACAACGCATAGTTTTGTGGGACGTGCTCATCATCATCATCATTATTCACATTATTCTCGCCTGTGCTCGTCCTGTGCGCGGTTAGCGGTTGCCTTTCGTGGTTCATCGCGCGTGCTGTGACAACCAGCTTCAAGGATATTGAGCACCGAGTGCCCCAAGCCCCAAGAGCCATGTTGACAGGCTTAAATGGGGTTTTAAGCGCTTAAATTTCAAGGCGCTTTTGTCATTACCCCCATTGTTGTCTTCTTGTCAACGCGGTCGGAGTCGGAGTCGGAGTCGTTGTCCTGTACGTTGTCGGTGTCCTGTGAAATGATATATTACACCCAAGCAAATAAAAGTGTCTGCGAAAAGTGCGTATTCACTCTCTGCAGGAGCAGGCAGCCAAAAAGGATTAACCTCGCCCCCAAGTGAAGTGCCAGTGCCAGTGCCAGTGCCTGTGTGTGCGTGTAAAATGGCCATAAGGCCCCGCTCTGTGTCGAATTGGCAATGAAAGGATTAAAAGCATAACATTTCATATCAGTTGACAGTTCGCAGGCCGCAGGTCCTCCGACAGCCCTTAAGCTGATTGCGTTTTGATAAGTAAGCATTTAATGTCTTTTGCTAAACACTTTTTTCAACACTCAACACCAACACCAAACCCAAACCCAAACATTAACAACACCACAACAACAACAACACCAGCAAACCCAGACCCGTCTCGAACCTGATCTAACCAGCCAGGACAGACGCCACACGACCCACTTCAAACTGAAACTAAATAAATATTTTTACATGCCCGTTTCGTTCCTTTTGGCTGGGACATGTGTGTGCATACACTGAGCAAAAATCATTCAAGAAAAATTTCATTTCCTTTGAAATGTTTGTAAAGGTTGTACCAAAATTAATGCAAGATTTGTATTAAAAGGAAAAGGTAGTCTTTGGATTTTTATTTTGTATACCCTATAATTATAATTTTGTCTCGAAATGTGTAATAGACAGAATGAGACGTTTCCGACCCAGCTTCAAATCCCTATCATTTTATCAAAATCGGGCAACGATAAGTTTTGCATAAAATTTAAATCCTGCTAGGGTATATAGCTTCGGCACTTCGAAGATAACCGTCCTTTCTTGTTATTGAATCATAAAGTACATTGGAAATTGTCGAATGTGAGTGAATTTCCTCCTGTAATTCACTTGTAGTTGTGGTCTTCTTTGTCTATAAATAACACCATATAAAGAAATCTAATGGTGTTAAATCTTTTCATTATAGACGAAGTTTAAAAACAATTCCAAACATGCTTTGTATTCAATTTTTAAACTGTGGACCAAATTTTTATATTTTTTATTACTCTCGAACGTTGATGTACTAACGAACAGTACATACAAGTGGCCCAACGACACCAAGCAAAATTTCTAGAACTTCTGATCGGAACTGCAAAACTAATTTGGCTGATTAATTCAGAAGAATCAATTTCCCCATGAATTAGTTTATGTAAGAAAATTACACCAAGCATGGCTCTACGATCAGAAAGAGAAGGCAGATTTATTAGTAAGAGTCTACTACGATAAGAAGGTAAGCGAGTATTAGGATTCCAGTTAAGACCCCGGAGTGCAAAGAGCAGAAATTGTTTTTGTACCGATTCTAATCTATCCTGATGAATCCTGTATTGGGGACACCAAATACAAGACCCATATTTTAATATCATCAACGAGTTTTCTGCTAACTATTGTCGCAGCTTAAGCAAGTTGTATTTTTTATTAATTTTTGTTTGGTTTATCGTGCGGCGCTCTATTTATACAAACCCTAGACTATCAGCAGTCAAATGGATTTTATTTGAATACTGCCAAAAATTGACTGCTCAAATGGCGGCAAATTCAAATCCTGCGCTAATTTTGGGACACAATTTCCATCACCTCAAATCAATACTGATACATCTTCGCAACCAACTCACAAAATCTAAAAGTCTAGTGCATAATAAAGTTGGGCAGTTATTTTTGTTTTTCTCAGTGTATGTTATTTGTGTAGTGTCTGTGTGAGCATTGACATTAATTGCAATGTGCGGCAGATTAAAAGCTTTTTAGCAACACTCAAAAGGAGTCAATAAAAAATAAAAAAATAACGACTAGAAAGTACCCTGTAATAAGTATACGAGTGTCGCTACTGATTTAAAACATTCCCTATTTACTAAGCTTATTATTCATTTTCCCCCTCAACACTAACTTACCCGCTGCAGTCAGCTTAGGCTGCGGGGTATAAAACCTCGTCAGTATCCTATTTTAAATAAGCGAAAGTAAATGGCCGCAAAATCCATTCAAATCAAAAGCAACAACAACAACAACAATAACTTGAAAATCCGTAAATTTATGCAAATCTTGCGCTGCGCTTGGACAGTTCTGAATGGAGCCCACCCTAGTAGCACCTACTCGAAGCCCCCCCCCACACTCCGCTAACATTTCCGCACGCCAACGCCCCAGACACGCCATAGCGAACGTTGATAGAATGCCTAAGTGCTCGGCCAGGACACGCTCGGCCTCATAAATGGGCAAACATAAAGAACAACAATGGCCAGCCAAAGTGAAACTAAATGTTGCCCCAAAAAGTATGCTACAGTTTTTCTTTCTTACGTCCTCCTTAGTTTTTGGGCGACCTAAGTGGACGGCCTCTGATTATGGGCCCGAGTTGAGAAATATGCATAGATTAGGCACGCTTTTAGCGCTTACTTTGTGACATGACTTTCGACTCGATGTTTCAATTAGCTCCCACCTATAAAACTTATAAGGGCCAAGACATGAAAGCAAAAAAAATACTTGAATTTTATACACATTTCACCCTACTACACCCTACTGTATCCCTTAAGAGTTCCGTTACTTGAACTCCTTGCCGTCGTTAAGCAGAACCTAGCTATAAATATGATCCGTTGTCTGAAGTTTTGTGGGCGCATTGAAAATATCATTTTAATAACCAAAATGACAGTCATAATAAATCAATGATTATTGCCCATTGTCCTGGGGATTGGCAAGCTCACATTTCACAGCTTTAAAATGGGTCGTTGAGTCGAATTATTTTTATGACACTTGCCAGATAAAAGCTCCTGCCAGGACCCACATCCAGTGGCTGACTGGGCGAGTGGGTGTGGCAAGGCAGCCTAAAATTGTCGTCGCTTAGCTGCGATTCTAACACAAACACGGTTATAACAATAAATTTCCGCACAAAATGTTGAGAAATGACAACAGAGGAGCGCACAGTATTCGAGTTATCGAAAAGTACATACTCATAAAACGTAATTGAGATTGTTTTTCATGTCATATGTTAGGATTTTCCAGGATGAGTGGATAAAAAATCACTTAGATTGAAGTATAATAATATTTTTATAACAATTTAAAATAAAGTTCGCATTTCAATGAAGCTATATTTTGAATTTCCAAACTTCACTTACGAATTAATTTCACAGAAAAAACACTGTTTCATACTTTGTGGAGCAGGATGAAATAACAAAACGCTTTATTTGTCTTAAGACTAAATTAACATACGAAATAGGCCTGATTATCTGCCTTACAAATCTATCTTTTTAATTGAGTTTCCCTTCAGTTTCAATTTGTAACCATCACAGAAATCTCTTCTTAATTGCTTCTTAATCAAGCCATATTATAATTAGTCAAGCTTAAGTTACAGAGCTGATGGATTTCAGAACAATTTCAATAAAAGCCACAATTGTAGTCTTAAATAAATTGTTCGTGTTCATTGAAAATTGCACAAATTGTCAATTAGATAGCAACAAATTAAATGGCACAAATTAAACAGAGGCAGAGCCAGGACAACCATTGTAGAAGGACCCAGGCTCGCTCTCAGCCTTTATTAGTGGCCATGGCATTGCGATATTTACAACACGCCGTACAAACGACAAATCCCCACCCCGACCCATCTACATATTCTTACCCTCCCCATTGTCCAGTTTGTTGTCCAGGGCAGCGCAGCGCCGAAATGTAACAAAATCGCACAAATAGCCTGCATTCCTCCCCCCCTCAACACTCAGCGCCCATGTACCCCCAACTCAAATGTAAATTAATTGCCTGTACAAATTAGCCAGCTCGACGAACATTTCGGACATTTCGAACATTAGGCCCAGCACAAAATGTTCGTATAAATGGGCTGTGTATAGCGATTCTCCCCCATATACCTATATGAAATAATTGCCCAGCTGAAACCAGCAGGAAGATTTTAATCGAAGACACAACTTCCATATACCCGAACCTGTTTCTGTATTCTTAGATTACACTAAAGATTGGGAGACGAGTCAAATAATCTTGCGGAATTAATAAGGCAAGAAAAGCTTTATGAAAGCTACAATGGCCAAATTATATTCAGGCAATACAATTCAGCTTGAAGCTTTACTAAGCTTTCAAAGCTCATCTTACATATATTCGTGCTTTATGAAGGCTACAACGGATTAGAGCGAGCGTAGCATAGTCTCAAGCTCTTATCTCAGCCTGAGCTCAGTTGTAGTCAGATAAAAACAATCAGCTTGAAGCTTTCATGTGCTTTCAAAGCTGTTCTTCAAAATATATTCGTGCTTTATACAACTACAACTAAGTACAGCGAGATTTAATGCACTTGCTCTAAGCTTTAATGTGCTTTCAAAGCTTTGCTTGAATTTTGTAGGATAAGTGAGAAGGTATAACATCTGAAAGTCTCGGAGATGTAAAGGGTATATTATCTGAAAGTCTGCAGATGTAAAGGGAGTATACCCTGCCATTTGTATCGAATATGTTCGGGTATCAAGCCAACAGTTTGGCATTGCCCAGCTGTCTAGGTAAACAGATGCAAATGTCGCTCGTTATTTTTAATCAGCTATCAAAATGTATGGCTGCAAATTTACCTAGACCATTGTGATTAAAAAAAGAGGCATTTTTTAGTTTGTGTGTAATTTAAGTGAAATTTGAATTTTGTGCGCGGATTTTTTGTAAAATATTCACGAGAATTTAATGAAGTCCCCTGCCGAGTTTTGTTGTCTGACTGCCGGCTATTTATATTAATGTTTGCCTTTGTGTTGATAGGAACTGGTAAATAGTTGAATTTTGTGTGGGACATACATTAAAGTTAATGAGGCAACTGACGCAACATTTGACCGGGGGGCACAACCCATAAAACTGGAGCTGCAACTTGATAGGGCGAACTATTTGCGAAATGAGCAAATTGCCACGGGGCAATGCAATGGAATTAAGTTTGCTCTCGAATATGGAAATCTCGAATTACTTCGGAGCTCAATTTTGCTTTAGTTGTATTTCTGTCGGCTGGGCAAATAGATTTGTGGAGCAGCTTAATAACCAAGGACATGGCCTGTCTTCCTGTCTTCCTGCCTTATTTATGCCAGCAACAGAATCTGTTGCCAGTTTATCATCAGTAGCAAAAATAACAAGAACAACAACAACTGGGGCGGTGCCCAATCCCCCCTCTGTCTGCAATTGAAGCAAAAGCAATGCCTCGCGGCTCTTGGCAACATGGCATAGCAATTGGAACAAGTCTAGAAATGGCAAATGGGAAATGGGAGCAGCTCTGACTGGCATTTACAGTCGAGGGGGAGCGAAGCGCTTAGCAAACAGTAGAGAGTGGAGTACCCCAAAGGAGAGAATTGCAAACGATGAGGGCTTCAGTGGGGGAGGGTTCGGCAGGCAATTGAAACAACAACGAGGCGGAAATAAAATATTAACTTTGCTTAAGTCAAACTCACGATTCAATTAGAAACGAAAGCCATTTTATAATTGAAACGAGCCTGCCACGCCCCCCCAGGCGGTTTCGCCTCCTCCACTCTCTGCCTTTTCATTTGGCTTACAGAATATACGGAAAACGGATGTAGACAGACGGAACTAGAACAATAATGAACATCAATACATATTGTGTGCAACAAATTAGCTAAGGGGACGGGGGCAGGGGTAGAGGACTATGATAATGGTTAGTTAGGGGGGGAGAAAGATGATTATTTGCTAGACTCCGAATCATGTAATTGAAAAGTTTTTGACGCAACTGCCAGGACTCACATCATCATCGTCATCTTTGCGAAATCTTCATCCCAAAGACAAAGCCCGTCGCTCAATTTGTCACTTGGGCGAGGGAGAGGGGCAGCGGGCGTGGCAGCTGGGGCCAGGTCTAGGGACTGACTGATGATGCGTGTGACTAAGCAGAAAATTTCCAGCAATGTGTCTCCAATTCCCGGATTCTGACGGCTGATGTCGCCAGCCAACAGACCTTCTCCCCTCTCCCGCCTCATTCCTCCATCCCCAACGTGATTATGATTGAGTTGACGTCGTTAATATGTTATCGATGACGGGCTCCTCCATTGGTGGGGACTCCTCAGAACCCGCTGCGAGTGTTTGCCACGCGCTCGCGACTTGGCTGAAAGGGATGCGGCAAGTGAGGCTGAGGGAGAGGATCCTGGCTTGACTGCGGGCTGTTTGTCTGCTGCTCCATTTAAATCAGTTACATTCCTCGCAATGTAAACACAAACACACACAAGAGACACACACACACACACACACAAACACAAACACACATATGTGCACTTACATTTTGTTATTTGTCTTTTGAATTATTAATGAATTTGTTGAATGGTTCGGCTTCAGCCTGGATTCAGCTGGGATGTGAGTTCCTGCGAGCTCCTGGCTGCAGTTGAGCTCCTGATGATGATCTGGCTCTTAATCAAGTGAGTCGCCTGGCGCAGCCTTGCGGCGGGGGCTTTCATCGCAGATAAGTTTAATTAAATCTCAGGCACATTCCTCTGCTGGAAGCCACAGTCCTGTAACTGCCACGCCCCCAATATCCTTGACCGCGCAGTGCAAAACTTTAAACACTTTACCATAGCTGCGGGAAAATGTTGATGAAAATGGAAGAGGAAAGAGGAAGAGGCAACAAAGTTTCCTGATTTCGATTTTTATTGCGGCCAAAAACCCAGAAACAATTTCCAATGCGCTGCCATGGAGATTGGAGGAGGAGCGGGGAATGAAGTGCAGGCAGGTGGAATCGAAGGTTTCTTGGCAACAGTTTCATTTTGGAGGCACTTGACTGCTGCTCTTCTATTCCAATTCCCATTTCCATTTCCACATCCATTTCCATGCCAACTCACGACTTTCCACCTGGCCAACTGTTTTGGTTCTAGTTGCATTTGGAATTCCATTCGTGTAGCTGCACGCAACCAGCGAAAGGCAGGACGAAGGGGCAACCACTTGAACCACAGACATTTTTGCTAGCTAAAAGTTTTTCCTATTTACCTGGATGTTTTTCCCACTACCCACTACCCACTGTATAAATTTAACCCGAGAAACACACAAATATTGCCTCAAATTTATTAAAACAACAGTCAAAGCAATGTATGTGAGTTAGAAACTGGAGGGAGTTCCCTCCTTACTGTTGGAATTGTGGGAAGTGCGAGTTCCTAAGCTGTTAATCTTTTTTCAACTTTGTAATTACTTTTGCAGGCAGAAAACTTTACTCGAAGAGCACATTTACAAATTGTTTTCGAAACAAGCCAATCGCAAGAGAAACTCCAACAAAGCCACTCAACCACAGTACCACACACTCTTGCACCCACTCTCGAACCACACAGTGTCACCAGCATCAACTTCAACTTCAACTCCTGTCCGAAACTAAACTAAATCACTTTCTATTCAACAGGACTCTTTAATGAACGAGCGGGCGACACAAAAAGGCCAACAACGAGGACAGCTAGTTCGACCAGGACAACCAGGACACGTGCTCAACACCAACGACTGGCACCACCACTGACCAGCAGGCGAGACGTTGCCAACGTGACGAGCTAAACCACCAGCAGCACCAGAACTACAGACCGGGAAGAAGGAGAAGAGAAGCAGCCGACGGGTGGAAAAGACTGGCCAGTAAAAAAGCTAACGAAAGTCCCGGAGAGTCAGATGCGAAAATGCTGATTCCGCTTGCAGTCGACAGGCGAATCCAACAGCAACAGAGGCAACCGCAACAAAAACAAAGCTCCAAAACTTGAACCCAGTCCGCAAAAGGGGAAAGGCATAGGAAGAGGCTGGAAGAGGGAGTCGGGCAGCGGCTGAAAAGTTCCAAATTTGGCAGACAGAATCCTCGCAGTGCTGTTCGTCGCTCTGTGGCTTTATCCGGAACTGTTAGCAGCAGTTGGCGTTGCTGAAGCTGAAATTTGGAATTTGATTTTAACGCTTCTTTGGGAGACGCATCGCCTGTTTGGAAACTGGCAACCAAATCAAAGTTTCGCCCCAAGCGGAAGAGTCTCCCTGAAACTCACTTCCCGCGCCTGTGAAGGCCGTCGCATTCTGCGTATCCGGAACGCTTCAATGGTCACACACTGAAATTAGCTGTCACAGAGCAAAGGGGGAACCCCACGAAGTGATCCGTTGAAATGAGCGTCAATTGTGGCGTCATATGCACTGACAAGTTATTAACTGCTCGTCTGGAGCCGCAATAAGCCTGTCCAGACAGCATACCAGGAGAACGAAGTGAAGGAGAACTAGATCTCATTATGGCTGCCACCCGCTTTCTGCTGCTGTGCGTCTCTCTGGTCGCCTGGCAGATGTCCTGGGTCAGCGGATATCTCAACATATTCATCAGTCACCACGAGGTGATGAAACTGATGGGTAAGTCTAGCAATCTCCCGAACTGTAGTAGGAGGGGGAAACATTTCGATTCAAAATAATCGTTGGGACAGTTGCTTGAACTTCCACGCCTACCTCCCCGCCCAATAGATATGATTAATAGCTGAGTGGCACAGTGCGACAGGAGAAATTCATTGCTCCTCAACAGGAAAAACAAACAGCCCATATCTGGAGGGATGGAGAGCATAGGCCAAGGCGTAGACCACGTAGCAGTCATTAATAGTTTCAAAATAATTGTTGACCATGACGACGACGACCACAAAAGTTGCGCGAAAACACGACAAAACAAATCCACACAAATCGATTTCCGTCCGAAGCCACCCTCGCACCTTCACCACCCTGTTGACAGCTGAAAGTAGATGACCCCTCCGTCCTCTTCCTTCTTCCTCGCTGCTAACGACTTCACAGTCCAATGGAGCAGTTGTTGTTGTTTGTTTAGCTGTTTTCCCGTTTGTTTCCCCACGCGAGCGCTTGTGATGGGCCCAACCGTTCAAGTGCCTCCAGATCGACCTTGTGCCAGGTCCTATCCCCTGTTCCCTACCTAATCCCAGTTCCTGTTCGTGCCCGCCTTGTACCTCTATGAAATAGTTACAATAATAGGCATTCATTCGGCGTGCCAAGGCGGAATGACGTCGTGCCCGTCGTTTGCCTCCCGTTGATTAATGGTGCACGGCTCCAAAATGTGAGTCGAGGCTGTTCCACTTCCGTCTCCGACCACCCTTGGCCACTCCATCATTAGTGCGTTAGCTGTGCACAGCATTTTCCGGCACTTAACTGTAATTGGAGCAAAATGCTTCCATCTCATTATGCAGGCTCAGTCCTAGTCGCCGAATCACGGCACTTCAATTAGTTAACAGCATAAAAATAATCCACACAAGTGGCTCACGAATCCGAGATTGATGAATGACTCTGAGCTCTGAGCTGCAGCTGTCGACCACGTCACTGGGTCAGCCGCACGTCCACCTCCCTAGGTCAGTCCTCGTTCTCGTTCTGAAGCTCTCCTATCGCTGTTTGGGTCTTTGCACTTTCGAATGCCATTGCATTCGAGTTCGCCGAGGCATAAAACTCTCCCGGGCAATTGACACTTTACCAAGCTACTACCCTTCCTCCTCATCTTTAAATGTAAATCGGATTTCATTAGCGACAACTCAAAGAATCTTCCACTTTGCTTGTTGCTCTTTGTAATTTCCTCTCCTTTGTGCAATAGCCGGAGATTCCTTCTCGCATTTCCTTCAGACCCCACTCTTCCCCGTCTTCTATACCCCACCCGCAGAGCTCGTTATGTTTTCATCGACCAGTTAACACCCCCGCCCCATGATATTTGCCACCCCTGAGGCTGTTTCCATTTTAAAATTAACAAGCAGCATGAAATCAAACAAACTGACCCGCCTCCTTTCTTCCACCAACACCCTCGGAGCACCAGTTGCCCTACCCTCTTATTACGACATGCCGTTGCATGATTCGCCTTCAGCAATCTATACCCCCCTTCGCTAATATCTCTATGGCTATTTATTCATGTGGAAGGCGCGTCACGGCTCCATGACCCAACTCCAATCTCCTTTCTCCTCCCTTTTCTAGTGCCCATCCCACGGTCCCACTTCAACGCACGCATTTATCGAATAACTTCACTCGTTGTGAGTTCCTCCATTGCTGTGATTGACGTGATGCATTGCCGCAATGAAAATCCAGTATATAGTTCCTTTGCCAAGTTCCAAGTTGTGCACTGTAAACATGAGTTAAACGATTTCTTTTTAACCTTCCACCGATCTATGCTACTCTTAACTGTATTCTGATTCTTTTCTCCCTTCGATGGAGCGACAACATTAAAATTAAATATTTTTTACGCTATTGTATAAGATTTTCCACTCTGCTTTCCATTTCGTCGCGTTGTCCCAGCAACAAGCAATTTTCGTCCAGCAGTCAGGGCGGGTTGCCCCAACCTGAAACCCTACCCTCTCCAAGAACTTGCTGTGCAAGGGCGCGTAAAAATGCAATTTCAACAAGTTTTACTTTGATGTGCACAGGCTGAACCCCACAAGGAACAGGTCCTTCCTCCCACCTTGTGCTGCTGTTCTGGGAAATTTCCCTTTAAATTAAAAGTTAATGCAAAAGAAAATTATTTTTAATGAATAGAAAACAGTCCGAAAATCGCCACATAAATAAACCAACCCTCGGACCCTTGTCCCTTTTCTGGGGTGTCGATTCATTTTTATTGCTGAGTAATGCGAGAAAAGATGGAAGAACAGATGAAAGTATGGGAGACCTCCCTCTAAACTGTGCCAATTAAATTACGAATTCGACGCTGATTTAAGGAGCAGAGACAATTAAAAGACCTACTTTCAGACCTAAGGGATAAGCCTTATCAACGTCTGGTAGAGAGAGGGAGAAGAGACGGGGAACAGGAGGGCACTTGAAAAGTTCAGTGAATGCACACTGCACGTTGCATTCCTTCAAAGCGGCTGCCAGCTAATGACACTAATTATCCTCTTAATCTTTTATGCAAATTGTGTGCCGCCATTGTCAAAGCGGAAAACTGACGCCAAACCAGTCGCTTGCACTCTTCAGCCTCCTCAGCCACCGAGTCCTACGTCTTAGCCCACCTCTCCCTCCCTGCCTGCCACCAGGCGCCTGTGGTAGCAGCGTCACGTGTGTGTGGCGAAGCCATTCAGACAATCGCAGGTATTATAATTATGGTGGAATGCAGGCAACGATAGTTGCGGAAATTTACTTGGGCACGGCAGACTCATAAACGAGTCAAAACTTTCCCAGGCGACGGCAAAGTTGGCGCTGTGCAAGGCACGTGATATGAAAGACAGCCAAAGTTCGACGGTGTAGGAATCAGACTCGGGTGTCGTCTTTATCTGTGAGAGAACCGTGCTTAAACAAGGACGGAATTTAAAATACTTCAAATGCTGAATAAATTTGGTAGGCCAATCGAAAAGCTGAAAGAGTGAATCACATCCGTTTCGAATCAGAACTGAATTAATTAAGGTTGTCACAAGTGCATTCCCATTCTTATTTGCTTATCCCTTGCAGTTACAAGTCCTTACATCCACCCTTCGTGTCACCTGTCCTTTTATCATTGCTGCCCCAAGACAGACAAACAGAGGAGTTTGGGTTAAGTGACATTGTCCTTTTCGTGTGTTTGTGCATATTTAATGTGAGTCACTTTGAGGTTATGTTTGTGTTTTTTTGTTTAGTCTGCGGTATATTTCTTTAATGGGAGAATAACGAATAACGGCTACGAGGAGGCAGTTGCAGTTTCTCTTTGCAGAGAAATGTGAAGTTTGTCTGCGGAAACGAAAAAGAAAAGTAGCACACTTCGGGTAGCTTGGGGCTGGTAGCTCAGCGGGGTGCATAACAATTTGGAATTCAAAAACAAAATGAAACTGTAAATGGAAACAGAATTGGAATAGTCTGAGGAAGGTCTTAGACGAGGCACGGATAAAAGCTAACGAAAAATTCTTTTTCTTGTTCTGTAATTGGATTTCAAATTGTTTTAAGAATCAAGTGAGCGCTTTCTTCTATTTTAAATGCACGCACACTCACATACGCTCACTGCCTTAGCGTTCACCGGAAACGCAACATTCAACATCCGGCACAGACGCACAGTCTAAGGAATGGCGAGGGGAGATGGGCTGGCAGTAAAGTTGAAGAAAGTAAACAGCATTTGCGACTTTCAATGCAAAAGCGAGGCCAGGACAAACGCAAACGTGGCTTAGCCTGATCCCGGGGAGTAAATGATGCAACATAAAGCACACGAGTAGCAGGAAGATGAAGTGAGGAAGGAACCGGGGACAACAATAAAAGCGGATGAAGAAATTTAATTTCACGTCTTTTTAACTCGAACAGCTCGTCTTTCACTCCCAGGAGGGGGTTGGTGTACCCATACCCGGGATCAGAGATTATGACGTACTCGTAGCTACTTAGAGTTAGACAAAGCGCAGATGATAGTGATGATGGTGTTATAGTCTCGTTGCCAATCGAGTTAGACAACACTTGACACCTTTTAATATTTCGTCTTGCCTCATCGAAATCCATTCCCCTCCCCTTGGACGCCTGTCGCGCGTCATTTGAGGCAACCCAAGAGCGAAAACCAATTGCATTGTCGCCTGCTGGTGACGGATTCGATTTCGATTATTATTGTGTCTTGGGTTTTGTTTACCGAACTTTACTCATTGCTTTCAACCCCTCCTTGTCACCGTTGTCGAGAAAATCAATTTCCGGTGAAGTTGAAAGGTAGAACAGTGCTGTCAACTTGCGTGGAAAGTAAACACAAAATACAGAAAGTTTGCTCAGCAGTAGAGTCCTCTGGAGAACAGACTTCGGGTGGAAACTGTAACAAAGCAAATTGTGAAATAAACTTTCTCTTTATGCCTGAAATGCATCCGCATCACAATCTCATCCTTATTTCAATTCTCATCCCATTCTCCCATGCAGGGCTGGAGGCGGATTTGTTCTACGTGCACGAGGGAGCCATTAATACATACGCAATGCACTTCACCGTCCCTGTTCCAGCAGATGTGCACGAGCTGGAGTTCTCGTGGCAGAGTCTCATCGCTTATCCGGTAAGTCACCTCATTCACCAACCCTCTTCACCTCATTCCCTCGTTATCACTTCAAATTTGATTTGCACTCCATTAACTGGCATATCCCTGGCTATCCCTGCAGCTGCGCTACACCATCACCATCGAGTATGCCAATGACCAGGACGCACTTGGTACACCCACGCTAAGCATTCCCCACAAGGGCCTGGTGCCACAAGAGATCGAGTCCTTCCTGGTCTACCTGCCCTGTACGGGCAACGCTAGCCTTCAACTGCCGGTCAATGTCAACATGGTGGTGCAAGGACCTCCCCGATTTAACGACACCAGGCTCCACTTCAAGCGCAACAAGATCTGCACCAAGGGTAAGCCGAGCCCCTTTTACATTCTGACCGTCAATGTCATCCCTTAATTTCCCAATGCCATCGCAGGCATTTCACCCGAACCAAACCAGTCGCCGGCTCCAGCCCACGCACCTTCCCAAGGGCCTGCACTGATGAGCGCTGCTGCCTGCGCACTAGGCCTGGTTCTGGCCGTAGGCCTTGTGGCTAGCATGATGTATGTTCGGGCTCGCAAGCAACTCCGCCAGGACTCACTGCAGTAAGTCCAATTGATTGGCCCATCAATTCAATTACCTGCCCGCTTATTACTCTAGTCCCTCTGCCCACTTCACTCCTTTTAGCACCAGCTTCACCACTGCGGGTTATGGCAGTCATCAGAACGTGTTCATACGCCTTGATCCTCTCGGACGACCACCGAGTGCCACCGGCTCCTACGCGACCATCGCCAGCCTCAACAAATATCCGGCGGACACCAAAAAGTCGTGCAGCATTTTCGACCGTAAGTCATTCTACCCCCAAACGTACTATGCCATCGGCTACTCATCGAACACAAACTACTCAATTCTCCACAGGGTTCCGGAGCTCCCCAACGCCCACACCGTATGCCACCGCGCTGCTGCCAATGGGCGACCAGACCGCCGAGACCATTTACTCGAAGCCAGAATCGGTCTGTCCCTCGAGGATATCCTACTACGCCTCGTCACAGCTAACCCAGGTGAGTTTGAAACTGGGGGGGTTGATTGGGCAGGGCAACTGCCCTCAGGTAAATCAAAGCCTTTGAAATGTTGCGACACGTGCCATGTGCCCAGGCACAAATGGAAATGAATCCCGTTGAAGTTCAGTCTTCCTTGGGTATGGTTGCCTTGCCCACCAGATCTACTTCAATTCCAATTTGTGGCGCTCACCAGACGATTGCTCCCAGGGCGGCTTCCATATCCATTGCCAAACTCGAACTACCTTTCCACGGCGATAAAAATTAAATTCTAATTTATATTTACGAGCTGATAAAGCTCCCGTAGTGCGTTAAACTCGAAACAAGAGCCATTCATAAATATGCGGCTCTCCTTCCCAGCGAGTGCCGCATGCCAGGGTGCCACGCTTGGGGGTTGGGGCAAGTTTTGTGGGGCGCTCACGTACTTCGTGCTGCGGGAAGCGACTGCGACTGCGACCCATAAACCCACTGCCGGCAGAGGTAAATTATGTAGATAGGAGTGCTCATATGTGAGTGGTGCAAAAAGTGGGAGAGTGTGTGAGTCTGTTTAGATAAGCGAAAGGTGCTTCGCCGTCCCAGACCCACACACACACACACACAGAAACCCAACTCTCGCTCTATATCTTTCTATTATCCTAGCCACTTTTGTTGTGTTTCCAATCGAGAGAACGGCAGGGTGAAAATTAGCAAACTAATTTTAAACTAACCCACAGCTACTTATATTAAAGCCACAAAAACAGGCAACAAACCTCAAGAATTATCCTTAGCAGATAAACACGAATCACTCAAATTCATTTAATGAGACACTATAAAACTTTTTACACATTTCCACTAGAAGTATCTTTGCCCTCAAGCTCTAGCATTCCCTCTGTTTCCAAAGATGTTTAACTTCTTGGCCTTGGTAAATCTGTCGCAAATTAGAATAAATTATTTAGCAGCTTCTTTGTTGTTTTTTTGTAAACATTTCACAGATTCAACGACGCCAACTTTTACATTTTTCCTAGGCAACAAGATTCCGTTCTTCTCCTTCCTCTGCTCTCCATTTGTCTCTCCGCCATCATCATGATTGTTGGCCATTTCCGTCACCATCTTCTAACGCAATTTCCATCGACGCATAATTAAATATTCAATTTCCATGGAGACTCCTTTCATTTTTATTTTGCTGCTTATTTCTCGACATTCTTGCGTCTCCTTTGGCCTCTTACTGGCTTCAGCCTGGCCTGTGTTCTATTTGCCCTACAATTTCCAAATGTTTAGATTTCAATTTCATACTCATTATGGAGATGGTTTCGGGAGGGAGCAGCCACAAACATGCTCTATCCGAGGCACTCACATGGATATCTGGATATCTACACATAACGCCAAGAGTCATATCCATTTGCTGCTATCTGCTGGAAGGACGCACGCATTGAAGCAGACGACTGGGAATTAAATGAATTTCAACAAAAGTGGAGCCCCAAATTGGAGTCGAGTGTTGCATATGCCTCTGCCTCTGTCTGGAGTCGGGGACAGGGATAGCTTGCCATAATTATTGCTGTTCTCTTGTTAAGGCCCCCACTTGCAAGCCCCCCGCCCTACAAACATACATTACATACTCTGAGCATTAAGCGAAGTGAAGGGCACTCTAGACTAAGAGAGAGGGAGAGGCAAGCACAAAGGGAGCGGCAAAGGCACTCATTTAGTCAAACAATTATATCCAAGTGCACACACTGAAACGTTGCCGCCCTGATCTGCTCAGTTGTGTGGAAATATCTCATTTCTGTGGAGCTTCCCTTCCCTTACACTCCACACTTCCAACGACTCCCTTTGGATTCTATTAAATCAGTCTATAAATGTTGGCCAAATTGCTTTAATGTGCAGCGAAAGTTTAGCAAACGGCAGCGGGGACTACAACAATTACAGTAGATATTAAGGGAGGGCGGAGGGTAGGGTAAATAACAATAAAAACAGCAGCGAACAGAAGCCAGACTACAGCTGTTGAAACATGACTTTGTGCTTGTTTAGAAACACTTGCAAAATATTATTGCAGCAGCAACAACAAAAGCCGACGCGTCGGGGGGAAACCACTAACCGGGGAGGCCGGAGGTGGTTCCTAGGCAGGCTACACACCATGTGCCATGTGCAGCAACAAAGCAAAGCGAGGCAATAGCATTTTGCTATTGGATCAGGGCTTAGCTCAGGTGGGGATGAGGAGAGGGATATAGGGAGTAAGTGGCTGCTGCGGTTGAGGATGTCGAACAAGTACCAGAAGGGAAAGAGGAGCCAAATGGGTTAAGAGGCGGATCCATCTCAACGCCATACGACGCATTTGAATGCCATCATTAGAGGTAAAGTTGCAGAAGTGCGTGGGAAAGCGAAGTGGAAGGGAGAGGCAATGTGGAAAGCAGAGACAGCGCAAAGTTGGAAATTAATTTCCATGGAGCACGCCCTGGTACGAGTACTTTATGGAGATTACTAGAGATTCGTGCGACATGAACAGGTGCTAATTAAAAATGTTGTCGTCGCCTCATTAAAGAAATTTGTAAATCAACCTGCAAATGACGCGCGCAGCATGCTAAAAGTTAAGCCCAGGCCTAGGAAGGAAACAGAGGGGTATGGGTTAGAGAAGGAAAGGGGCAGGCCCCCCTTTTGGGGGCAACTCGGTGCTGGCACGTACGCCGTTAATGGATTTCCCAGTGTTGTTCTTTTGATTAAAACGCATTATTTACATTTGCGACACAGCAACAAAGGGAAAGGGAGGAAAATTTAATGTGTCCTGGGGTTTTCGTCTGGTCAGGTGGGGGACGTAAAGAACCGGGAGAGTCGCCGTTGGCAAAAGTTGACAAATTGCGTAGCTGAATCTTGTTCAGTTTTTGCATATATTTTGCTCGACGATTTTGTTGGCTTTTTATTTGGATTTTCTAGTTTTCCTTTGCCTTGTTCAGGTTCAGGTTCAGGTCCAGGTCCTGGTGCTGTCAGGATAGTGCCAAACGACGGCGGATGCTTTTGTCTGCTATTACACTATTGATTGCTTCCTGTCAGTCGCAGAGAGACAAACGCAAGTCGCTGCCGGATGTTGCCTTTGTTGCCTGTTACCCTGTTACCCTGTTACCCGGTTAGCTATTTAGACTGTTAGCCTGGCCAGGATGTAGCTTGGCTGTCCAACATGGGCTTTGTGTGGGATTTGGCCAGCTGCAGGTTGTGGCATTAAGCGTTGCACAGGCTTTTGTGGTTTTCACACCACCCACTTGACCAAACACTGTTGGACAGCATTGTGTGTGAATGCGTGTATTCTCTGCTGATTCCATTGCGGTCAGTTTGCGTAATCTAGGGAGGAATTTGTAGGCAGGAAGGAGCAGCATGGAACTAGAATTGGTCCATCAAAGATGCGTTGAGGTCTGCTGACAGCAATAACTCATGTAGTCTTCTTCTGAATCCCTAAAGACATAAGCTTAAGTATTTTGAAGAGAGTTAATGTCAGACTGTAGCCAGTTAGTTGAGATTTAAGTTTAAAGTTAAACGATCTGACGTTCACCTGTATTGTCACTAGTAAAGTTCATATCCTTATATATTCTTTTACCCAATTCAATATTTAATTACATAGTTTTTATCGCCAAGAAATCAGAGCAACCTCTGCTAATTCACTCAGCCTATTCGATTCCACTTCATCTCACATGCTCTCAATGGATTTAGAAGTATTTGAATTACATTTGCTTTTAGTAGAATGTCAATAATAGTTGCATTTTACATTTGGCTAAGTGCTTTTCAGGTTAAAGCAGAATGGCACCCGGTCTCGTGTTATACTTAAATGAATTACCTATACAGTCGATAGCTAATCGATAGAACGAACACATTTAAATCATATTCCATTTAATGGGAATCATGTTACAAAATGCTGACGCTGACAGTTTGATAGGCAATTTGCTGCTGACGTAAATATTTTTAACATTTGAAGCCGCAGGAAAATTGAAATTCAATTGTCAGCAGTCCTCAGTCCTCAGTCCTGAGTAGGCGCCTGGGGGCGTGGCCGGTGGCACGCGATGCTTAATTGAAAGGCAATTACCTGTAATTAAATGCGTGTGTAGGCGGCAAAAGGGGTTAAGTAGGCGCCACGTTTAATTAGGCCCTTTGGCTTGTCGGGCCCTTTAATTATGCATTAGAAGCTTTAGACCACATTTTTGTGGTACCAACAAAGGCGCCTAAAAGTTGCCAAACTGTTATTAAATGTTCAAGTCTAACGAGCTGGGGAACTCATCAAATTGCCATGAATCAGTAGCGGGAAACAGGTGGGCGGACAGTCAGTTGGGTTCTGATGGGTTGGGCGCACAAATCGATCAGGCATAAATCAAACGAAAATTCAAATTAGTTTCCCAACCAATTAGGAGGCTCACAGTTTGTCCTGGCAGCAACAGCCAAATGCGAAATTAATGACAGTTTCCTTAGTTAGTTGAAAAACTTGAAAATTCCACGAAAGAGCAACAGCATCCAGCCTTGATTAAAGGCCTTAGCCCAGGGGACAAAGCGTACGCAAACTTCAGGCTGTCAGGTAAATTGAAATATAATTGAGCTCAAGGCTCGGGTTCTAACTAGAAAGCAAACCTCACGTTGCCAGCTGACTAATTTGGGTTCATTATGCAGCCCGCTTGCCAGGTAATGCCAAGGTGACAACTCCTATACATAATATGTACTTATTCCTGTTGCTTTATTCTACCCCACAGATGCCTGTGGCATTGTGTGTAACTGCAACAGCATCAGCCCTTTGCCATTTCCCATTTGCCATTTGCATATTTCAGTCTTTTGCGAAGCCAACAGCAATTTGAAGCAGTCACAGTGGAATTGTAAGTTGCTTAAAATGCTAAAGAGTGAATCTTGAGCTAAAATGTAATTTGATTGTATCCATTTACGGGTGGATGACAGCATAGATTCAAAGTATAAAAGCAACGTGGTCGGTTTAGGCTATATCAGCACCTAAATATTACATTTTTTTGCCCTAACTTTTATAATAATATAATACTAAAAAGAATAATGAAATTTTGACTGTAGTATTCAATAAATTCTCTAAAATAAATCAAGGTTATCGTTCAGAATGTTATGAAATATCAAAGATATGCAGGTTTGTGCCCATTTCCAATTCCGTGAAATCGAATTTCAAAGCTGTTCTGAATTCCGAAAAAGTAATTAATTATTCGGTACTTTCTATATTTTTAATTAAAAATAGCCTAACAATTTCTCGTTTATGTAAAAAAGGAATTCAAAATTCATAGCTGTTCTGCATTCCGCAAAAATAAACGAATTATTCGGTATTTGGAATTAAAAACAGCCTAACAATATCTGGTTTATTTAAAAAAGGAATTCGACATTCAAAGCTGTTCTCAATTCCGCAAAAACGTTGAAAATTTAACTTTCAATATTCTTACCTACAATACTCAATTTTTAAATCAATCTTGAATCGATGTACTTTAAACACTCTCGGAATCGATGTACTTTAAACAAGTACTCGGAAACCAGAACAAAGCCAAAATACTTTATACATAGAGTCGGAAATGTGAACTTCTCTCTCCCAACAATTTGCATAAATTCAAATAAATGCAAATTAGAAATAAAATTTCGTATGTTTTATTTTTACAACCTTGTCCCATGGTGTCAAACTGAAGTTGTGCAAAAATTGTTGCTGCTGTTGCAATTGTTGTTGTATGGAGGTATTGTTGTTGCTGTTGTGTTGCATGAAAGCTTGTGCTGCGTTCTAGTTGCAGGCAAATGCTGCCAGGGACATGAGACGTGGGCAAAATTGTCATCAAGCGTTTTTAATTACGAGCCAGTTTCGGGGCAAGTCAACGGTGTGGTTGCAAGGGAGGTGGGAGGTGTCAAGCTTGTGTGTGTGTGTGTGTGTGTATGAGTGTGAGAGTGTGTGTGTGTGTGTGCGGGCAGCCATAGTGCTGCAAGTGACATAAACAAATCAGACGGCTGTCAAGTGTGTGTGCCGAAATTTTGTGTCTATGCCAAATTGTATGTATGTGTGCATGTGTGTGTGTGTGTGTGTGTGTGTGTGTGTGTGTGTGTGTGTGTGTGTGTGTGTGTGTGTGTTAGTGTCATTTGCAGGCCAACAGCAGCACCGCGGCCAACACCACGCCCCGCACAGCCGCCCTGCCATGTTGTGTTGTCATTAGAAATGTCACAACAAAGCCAAACAGCTGCAAACCCAACGACAACATTGCCAACGCTTTGAGGCACATAGTTGCTGTCTTGTTGTTGTTGTTGTTGCCGCTGTTGCTTTTGGTTATGTGTTGCCAAGTGTCGCCTCGTTGGCAGGCAAGCAACACACAAAAAAAACTCAACCCCTAGGCCACCCTGCCCCACATACACTTTAAATTTGTGCAAATTTATACTAACAAGCAGGCGACCCCTTCCACCCCAGTAGCAACTACCATTTTTGGTAGCTGCTGCTCATCTCATGTCAATGCAAAGCGAGATGAGAGCTGCGAACCAGTCGACAGTTGACAGCAACGGATGCTTTCCAATTTTCGAAAGAACCACAACAATAACAACCAAAAGCCAGAGCAATATTGTCTATTTGACATGCACTTTTAATATGCCATACGAAAATAGCTTTGCTTTTAAACGGGGTTTGGGGAATGGAGGCAGGGGATCACACGTCTAAGGAGCAGGATAACAGAAAGAGAGCAAACCCTACCATTTCAGTCGAAATTGGTCATCAGTTGGATTTTTGCTTCGTTAGCAAATACATTGAGAAAGGAATGATATACATATGAGCTTCACTGCAATGGGATACAAAGGAATAAGAGTCAGGCCAAAGGATGCAGCTTCAGCGCAATGTGCCTCAAAGCTCCATGATTGCTCTGAGTCGGAGTCTGATGGAGCAGCAAATTATGGCTACTTGAAAATTTTTATTTTTATGATATATTTTATTATTCATTTTTATGGGCTACTTGGCAAGTTTTACTGCGAGTTTTTATTTTCTTACGTACATACTGATGATGATATATCCATTAGAGTTGTTTCAGTTCATTCAGAATAAGACTAACGAACGTTTAATATTCCTGTTTGTTCATTTAACTAGTTCCTTTGAGAAAGAATCAATAGTTTCAATGAGAGTGGCTTTCATAGTTCAGAATAAATTCGTTTGAACTGAAACCACAAACTTTATCTCTGATTCTCGTTCATCATAGAGTGTTATATTACGCATAGTATTTAAAAAAAGGTAGTTAATATGATATTATAAAACGAACTATCTTTTTTGATTTAACACAACGAACAGGAAGTAGACTCAAATAATTTAAGGAAGAAAACGAACGAATTAAACGAACGTATGAACTATATGAGCAACTAGTTCGTTCCGCAGAAACTGACTATGCCTTCAATTGAACTTCAACATACAACTCTATTATGGCAATAAATCCAAGTCTCAGTCACAAGGTTGTGACTTCAAGCTGCTCCTCCCTTTTTTTGGAACTCCCAACCAGTTTGAAGAAGGAAGTATTGAAGGAACTACATAGGGTAGCCTCTTAAAGGCTTGAACTATCTGCTAAGGTTGCTGATGAAGTATTGTACATAGGGTAACCTCTTAAAGGCTTGAACTATCTGCTAAGGTTGCTGATGAAGTATTGTACATAGGGTAGCCTCTTAAAGGCTTGAACTATCTGCTAAGGTTGCTGATGAAGTATTGTACATAGGGTAACCTCTTAAAGACTTGAACTGTCTGCTAAGGTTGCTGATGAAGTATTGTACATAGGGTAGCCCCTAAAGGCTTGAACTATCTGCTAAGGTTGCTGATGAAGTATTGTACATAGGGTACCCTCTTAAAGGCTTAAACTATCTGCTAAGGTTGCTGATGAAGTATTGTACATAGGGTAACCTCTTAAAGACTTGAACTATCTGCTAAGGTTGCTGATGAAGTATTGTACATAGGGTACCCTCTTAAAGGCTTGAACTGTCTGCTAAGGTTGATGATGAAACATTTTTCTAACGTTTTATTCAGTCAAAACAGCTCTGTATAGAATTAAACACAATTTCATTAGAGCGAGCTAAGCTGGACTTCTGTCACCCCCTGCATTTAATGTTAAGCCGATTACATGAAATCTAATTACACTTGACCTGTGCTCATTAAGGCAACTCATCGCCGATAATGGAAAAAAAAACAATAAACATAGAGATTTATACAAATACTTTTCGCTAGGAGGAGCGTCGGGTGAAGGGAAGCTTACCCTATCCTCCCGGTAGGGCCATAAAAGCGACGCCGGTGCAGCCGGTAGAGCAGCCCGCAGACATTTTTGTTGTCCCCTGCTGGTGACATTGTTGTTGTTCTCTGACTGCCCCAACCGCCCCTCTGACTACAGCTGCGGCATTGTGTGTGCAGGGCGCTTTGCATGTCGTTGGACGACGAGTTGGGCGACAAGGATTTATCGCCAGCGACCCATTCACGAGCTGCCGCTGTTGAGGGGAGCGTGTTGATGAGCTGGCCAAAGCCAAACCTGCAGGAACAGGACCAGTAGCTGGAGCTGTAGCTGGCACTGGAGCTGGTGCTTTGATGATAGAGTGCGATATTGTTGCGTTTTAATTGAATTTTCTTTGTGCGACAGCAACCAACAAACAGTAACAACTGGCAGGAACAAGCTAAATAAAGGACAGCAGACAGAGCTGAGATCACAAAGGAGAGCGGGCAGCCGGCGCTGGGGAACTGGGGACTGCCTGAGGAAAGTGGCAATAAAGGCAATAATGAATGAAATGCACTAACAAAAGGCAAACAACTATTGTTTTTATTGCTGTCAATGTTATTGTGGTTGTTATTGTAGTTGTTGTCCTACTGTGTGCTGCAAGGGTCCTTGCTTTGTGGAGGACACCGCGTACAGCCAGACAATGTTATTGTCCACAGAAAACACGCATATTGTCGCCTGAAATGGAGCTGTTACTTTTAATAAGCGAAATTGTTGTCCGGTCTCAGGTGGTGCTTCCCCCGTCCCGTCCCTTTGCTCCTTTTGCTGCTCATGAAGATTTACGCCAGCAACTTGGACATTGCCACCAAATGTGGCACTGCGCATCCGTTTGCCACATTTATGTAAATTTCCACACCAAATTAAGAAAGAAATGAAGAGATTTTTCTTGAGTTTATTAGCCCAGCGAATTGAGATTCCCATAGAGCAGATGCCGCTGCTACCCCCGCCCCCGCCCCCTACCGAGGCGTCGGGTAAATGATTTTCGCTGTGTGTTTTATGAAAATAAATGAGCTGCTATCCGGGCTAGGGAAGCTGCCTCCCTATGCTTCTGGTATATATCTTGAGTGCCATCCAGGCTGCTTACCAGGCTCCTGTTCCTGCCCCTGCCCCCAACTTCCGTGGAAGCCCCCAAAAAACCTTGTTTATACAACTCAGCTCGCAATTTCCTACAGCTGCGCTACACATTTCCCCATTGTTGTTGTCAGTGCTCGTCTAGGGCTTTAGGCTTTGGGCTTGACTCCAGCTTCTCCTGCTCCCGGCACAGGGCTATGCAAACATAATGCTCGACGAATTAAAGCTTTTTGCCAACCAATAAATTATTCATGCCGTAAGACAACTACGGCTGTCCTGGCGGAAATGGCACACGGCCCTAGACCCTACCCTACCCTACCCCACCCTATCCTGTCCTGTCCTGGGCTGGGCTGGCCTAGACTCCCCTACTTTATACACAAATTATGGCCCAGGCAGGCAGGCAGGCGGGCAGGCAGCGAGTCTTTGACGCCGTTGGCAACGCCAACAAACCAACCAACTCCCAACCAGCCAGTTGGCAACATCAGCAGTTCCTTCAAGCGGAAACGGAACTCAATTCATTAAAATGAATGAACGAAGCGCAGCCAAGTGCATGACTAACGGTAAACGGATGCAAACTGAAAGATGCAAATCCGGCAGCTGAAATTGAGTTTCCATTGCCCTTTTTGAAACATTTACTGCCGCCCCCACTCACCACACCAACAAAACTTATTAGGATGAGATGAGTATCATCTGTGCTGTAGGAGAAGGATAGTAATTATACGATGGTAATCGTCCTATCTGGTAAGGGCACCCCAGAAAGCCGGCATAAGTTCTGGGTTCGAATTCAAGTTTTCCCCTATCTTCCCGTTTCAATGTTTGTGATGCAAAAATCTGATTGTTTGTTCTATACTTGATGGCTTTTTCAACTTACAGGATATCGTCTATGAGCCCGCAAGGAAACTTTAAGCTTACAAAGAAACCTTTTCTTGTTTTTCTTCCCCCAGGCCTGCAGCATGTCGACACCAAAGAGCAGCCGTGGAAATGGCAGTGGCAGCCTCTTTGGGGGCATTGCCACCGGCAGCACCATCACTGTGGCTAGCCATGGACACGGTGACAAGACCAAGGAGCGTTTGCGACGCATACCCAGCGTTCAGCCAGGCGCACTCAACTACGAGCACCTAATCAAGGAGGGCACCTTCGGTCGCATCTATGCGGGCAAACTGGGCGAGACTTGCGATGCGCTGGTCAAGACGGTCATTGATGGCGCCTCCCTCACTCAGGTGGCCTGCCTGCTGCAGGATGCCTCGCTGCTGATTGGCGTCAGTCATCAGCACATCCTAGCGCCATTGCTGGCCAACACAGAGCTACCCGGTCCCCCAGAGATAGCTTATCCCTATCCGTCCAAGGGCAATCTAAAGATGTGAGTTTCCTTATCATGGCAACTGTGCACGGGAAACTAATTCAGTTTTTTATGTCCGTATATAGCTACTTGCAAAAGTCTCGGGACTCTAGCACAGCGCTGAGCACCCGTCAACTGGTGGAATTTGGACTGCACATTACCAAGGCTTTGGCCTATTTGCACTCATTGGGCATTGTGCACAAGGATCTGGCCACCCGAAATTGCTAGTAAGTACAAGGATTGGGCGCGGGTGGGGGGAATTTCCCAACACAACAATCAAATTGTTCATGCTGTAGGAAATTCGGAAGGAAATCACGGGATATTTCGGGCAAATCACGAGAACTATATGTTGGGGGAAGAATACATTTTTGAGGATGAGCGAAAACGGGATTTTTTATTCCGAATCCATCATCCTCCTAACCACTGCTTTCCCTTATTGCAGCCTGGATGAGGAGGCCTATGTGAAGATTTGCGATAGCGCACTCTCCCGAGATCTCTTTCCGGATGACTATGACTGTCTGGGCGATAATGAGAACCGGCCACTGAAGTGGCTATCTCTGGAGTCGCTGCAGAAGAAGGTCTACAACACGCAGGGCGATGTCTGGTCTTTGGGTGTGCTCTACTGGGAGCTGGTCACACTGGCCCAGATGCCCCACGAAGAGGTGGACATATTTGAGCTTACCAATTACTTGGCTGCCGGCTACCGTCTGGAGCAGCCCGTCAATTGCCCGGATGAATTGTAAGTAGAACTGAGTTAATCTCAACCCAAAGACAACCCTCCAATCCCCCCTTCCGGTTACAGCTTCACTGTCATGAACTGCTGCTGGCACTGTGAGCCAAAGCAGCGACCCACGCCCTCCCAGCTGCTGTCCTATCTGCAGGACTTTCACGTGGATCTGGGCATGTATATCTAAGAGAAAGGATCAATTGACTGAAAGCACTGCAGGGTAAGCATTGAAGGGGACGTGCCAGAGTCTGGAGTGTGGATTATAACTGAATGCATGCGAGTAACTAAGTTAAATTAATTAAAAACTTTTACATTTAAAATGTGAGATTTTATGTGAATTACCTGTTAGATTTCTTGTGTGTAACCTTTGAATGTATATAACGAATATTGTCTAAGTAAGTATTAAGACATTTAAGTGACACAAAATCCAATTAAATTAACAACAATTGCAAACAATTGCACTTCAAATACGTAAACAACAAAAGCACAGAGTTGAAAGCCGATACAGTTGCAGTTGCAAGTGTTTCCAGAAACGTTTTCGCCTCCAAATTTATGCAAAAATAATTGAAAATATTTACAACAGGTAAAGGAATCAAGAAACATCAAGTTGAACTCTGAAGATACAGATCAATCTGGTAAAAATCAAAAATAAATAAATAAACTAAAAAAGAAAGGTAATTTTAATAAGAGCTGAAACAAATGGTTCAGAACAAGTTATTTTGAACTGTTCACTAGTTCCTGATTGTCGCCTCATCTAGTTCGTACGTTTGTTTTGCTCTTTTGAGTTCGATTATAGCTCTTTATATAGCGAGTACATCAAAAGAATTAGTTCACACGATATCATTTAATCGAATGGCACAAAAAAATGTGTTTAGATGGAACAAAATGAACGAGAAAGTGACTCAAAGAAACTCAAGTAAGAAAACGAACAAACTAAACGAACTTAACGAATGAAGAGACTTAACAAACGAACGAACTTAACGAATGAAGAAACTAAACGAACGAGCGATTAATTCGTTCAGCATAAATGGAACTAATGAACTTGTTCATTCAAATGAACTTCAACATATGACAACTCTAGTTTCAATAACTTGGCTTGAACTTGAACTGAGGCGAAAACCTTTTCTGGAGCACATGTCAGTAAGTACAGTTGAGCATTTAAGTAGCTAGAAATTGAATACACATAAGTACACACACACACACACACACACACATATTGATGTATGTGTATGTGTGTGGACACTTCAGATTGCGGTATGCAAATACAAACAAATAAAAGATAAATGATTGTGAAATATTAAGAATGCATATTTTATTGAATGTGTATCCAAATAGACAGATAGTTAGTGGAAGAGAGAAAGCAAGAAAGAGAGAGAGGGAGATAGTAGAGGTTGGAATGAAGCGACAACAAAATAAGGAATTTTTTGTTCTCAAATGTTGTCCTCAATTGTTATCGATACGATATTTATTTACCAACGAGCATTTTTTTATTACAAGTATTATATATTATTATGAACACATACAGTACTTAAAGTATTTATAAGACAACAACAATTTGACAATTTTGTTAGTCAGAGCTGAAGTTCAAATCAGAATCAGAATCAGGTTAAACGACAGACACAATGAAGCAAATGTTAATTAAAACGCAAATCCAACACAATTGTCATTGTCACGAGCTAAACTTAAAAGTTATGTGCAAATTACTTCCATGACTTGGAGCGCACTAAAAACTTAATTGAATTCTCACACAACGCACACACACACACGCACACACTCACACACACACTCGCAAATACACACACAGAAACTGCAATAAATTTCACACTAATTTAGTTATAACACTGACAAGTTCTTCAACTAACTCAGCCTGTCTGAATCAAGAGAGATCTACGATAGTTTTAATGAGAGTTTTGTGAGCTGCAGTTGTGACAAGCTTGGAGCTTTAATTTTGATTAGAGCTTTCATGTGCTTTCAAAGCTGCTGGCCCACGAAAAGCTTCCAAATACTTTCCCAAACCATTGATTTTGCTCAGTGTATCCGTCTTTTAAAGATCACACTTTCTATGTGCTCAGTTTCTGTTGTATTTCATTATTTTTCTAACTGCTCGTCCTGTTTCCAGCTTAAAAATAAAGTTATTATTGTTGTTATTTATGACTTAGTTTAGTTTAAATTGCTTGAATAGTTTCCATTTCTGATTTGATTTCCGTTTCTAGTCGCATTTATTACTTATTTGCATTTCTGTTAGCAAAAGCAACTGAAAGTTGTTTATAACTCATGCAAGCAAAAAACTAAAATCAAACCACAACTTCAACAATAAAAACATAAGATTAACAATTCTTAAAGTGCAATAAATCGAAGGCACATCGAGTGCGAAATAGAAATACAGAAAAAAAACAAAGTAATTAAAGAAAAAATAGTCATTCTTCGAAATACTAACGACTGCTTATTATTCGTCTAGCTATGTAAGCTATATTCATATATATGTTTTACTTTTAAGCATAGAAACAAAAATACAGCCAGCTCAAGCTCAAGAAACACTAATGAATATGAATATGAAAATGAATATGAAAATGAATATGAATGTTACTAATGCGTTTTAAACAAATACGAGTACTACACTAAAACAAAATGACTAAAACTAGTAAATAAATCTCTGCTGAATGGTGTCTCGGAACAGATCAAAAATAACACTCAATTAAAGTCCCTTAACTTTGCATACCTAAGTGTAAAAGCGTTTTAAATAGTTAATGATAATTGGCACACACACACAAAGACACACCATACCACACACCACACACACACACAGCACAACCAACTATAACTAACTGAATGTGTTTCATATTTATATAGATCTTAACTTGTACTTGTATGTATCCTGAATGTATGTGTGTATCTGTATCTATGTATATTTTGTCATCAAATTGTGAACTAAAATTTAAAAGCAAATCCTTAAGGAATATTGCTGCAAATACCAAAAGAATATACAAAACTGAAAAGATAAATGACTAATACTAATACATGCATAAACTAGGTTTTCTCTGTGTATTTTTAAGACAACTCAATAACAAGCTACACAAACACACACACACACACACACACACACACACAGACACACCCTCACACACACAGCAATCAAAGAAAACAAAACTAACAAAAATTATCATTCAGATTCTCAACGTCTCACTCTTTAACACTACCCAATTTTATATAGATGTATTCACTGTCTCTGTCTAACTTAAGCTATATGTACCCTAGTATATATGTATGTGTATTGATAAATATTTGCTAAAAATACCCCACACACCACACCACACCCCACACAATCGACAACACACACTCACACTCACACAACAACAACACACCAACCGTAGTATCATCTGTGCGACAGTTTTTTGTTGGGAACTGACTCTGTGGGTGGTGGCTGAAGCAAAAAACAGAAATTCAATTTTTGTGCTAAAGACAACAACAAACTAAATGAACAACAACAACAAATAACAACAACAAAAACAAAAGCAAATTAAATAAATGTTCCTTTTGAATCATCAACAAAAAACACAAAGCTCTTTTATTATCTCACTCTGTTCATGTATCAATAGGTTTCGTTTTTAGTGGCTGCAAACTTCTAAGTAAGTACTATCACACAGTTGCAACTGCAACTGCAGGACACTCCAAACATCCCGACAGGACGTGGACTGCAGTCAGCTGCCAGCTCAGTTAATTGTCAGTTGGTTCATACCCTGATTGGCCTGTCCTGGCTTACGCGTCGTATGCGTTCTGTGAATGCCGCAGCACGTACTCAGCTACCCAGTGGGAACTGGCGAAACAGTGCAAAATTTAGTTATAAAGTAAAGGATCTTATCCTAGACAATTTATCTTTTTAAAGTACAAAACCATTGGGGTAACTACGCCAGCTTAGCTTTGTCACAACAAGTTTTACAAGTCATGCAAACTTTTCTACTTGAGGCAGTACTTCTGGCATGCGTGAAAAGTGAAGCGGCGGATACATATCAGATTTGTGTGTTTAAGGAAAATATATGAGGAATGCCAGTTACTTGAAGGATTCTGTTTCTAATGCACAAAACAGCAACACAATAATCATCATACCAAATATCACAAGTCATGCAATTATCCCTTCTGTGAGTAGTACTGCTCTCAGATATGAAGACTGAGGCAAAATAGTCAAATTTTCTGTAGGGAAACAGAGGTATGTCCGTTCCTTGAAGGGTTCTGGTTATAAAATGTAAGATCAATTAAAGTTTAGTTTTACAAGTCATGCAAACTTTGCTACTTGGAGCAGTACTTCTGGCATGCATGAAAACTGAAGCGACGAAAATATGTCAGATTTCTGTGCTTATGAGGAATCGTAGTTACTCTATTTATAAAGTGTAAGTCAATTAGGATAATAATAAAAATAACCTAGCTTTGTCAGGCTAAATATTACAGATCATGAAATCTTCACTTCTGTGAGCAGTACTGCTAGCATATATGAAGACTGAGATCCATTAGACAAATTTCTTTGTGGAAACAGAGAAGTGCTTCAAAGAATTCTTACCATCTAGCCTAACTTCTTGTCACACTCAATTTTACCAAGCATGCCAACTTCACTGCCGTGAGATGTGCGTCTGGCATGCTTGTGACGACTGGAGCTGAACAATAGGGCTATGCGGTGTACCTCCGTTAGATCCCACAGTGTCCTTTCAAGGGAATATTTGCTGTGCGTGTCAAATGCTGAACTGAGCGCATTTACAGCCTCATGCCCCACTGGCTACGCTCTAATTACAAAATCACTGTCAGTTTTTCGTTTTTTCCTTTATACTTTTTGTGTGTTCTCTGTTTTTTTGTTGTTTTTGTGCTAGTCAGAGGACATTCGCTTTTCGTTTTCATAACGGCAGCACTTTGTTGAGTGGCAAGTGGCAAAATAAAAAGTGCCACGTTGTGTGTGTTTGTTCGCTGAGCTGGCAAAAACGGGCACATCGCATAGTTGACCAAAGGACTTTGGTGTTGGGCGTGAAATGCCGTCGGAGTTGTTTGCTGTGCGTGTCCAAAATCAAGTGCCACATATGAGAGCATCAGTATCCGCATCCGCAGCTGACCCACGCCCCAACAATGGGTGCTCAGAAGCTGCCTGCTTAACGGGTTTTTATGCGCTCTCATAATTGTCGACACTAATGACGTGTGTGCATTTAGAGTCCTCGACAAGGGCCAAGGACTGTGTGCCACAAAAATAAATGGACAAATGATGGGACTAACAGCTCGTATGTGTTATGTGCAAGTTAAACAGAGACTAATAGATACACTCAGAAATATAAATATAATATAAGTTAAACAGAGACTAATAGATACACTCAGAAATATAAATATAATATAAGTTAAACAGAGACTAATAGATACACTCAGAAATATAAATATAATTAAGTAAACAGAGATTTATACTTTTCAGAAATATTAGTATAATTAAACAAGAAACTAATATATACACTCAGAAAAGTAAACCAAATTAGTGCCATGATTTTGTAGATTTTATTTAGAAATTGTATAAATAACGTGGGACTTTTCGTTTATTATAAATACTAAAGCAATCATTTCTTAATATCAAAGCAGAATGTTCTTTATTTATTTTATCTTTTTGTTTGTTATTTTTGCCAGACTGTAGGAGATCTTCAGAAGAAATGCTCTTAAAATTAGAATAGAATTCTTAGTTCAAATGGGTGTTTATTAAATGTTGAAATTACTTTTTAAAAAGCAGAAATATTATTTTGAAGGCAACTTTTATTGAATTAAAACAGTTTTACTTACAATTTGTAAATAATTTTTTGATTTTAGGATGATTTTTATTTTAGGTGTTTTTTTTTTAATGCTAGAACATTCATTTTTCTGAGTGTACAGATTGCTGATACTTTGAGATGTTCCAGAGAGCGGATAAAACTAGTTTCAAATACAGAAACATATGCTATAATATGTATTGTGGAAGTGTAGAAATTACTTTCTAAAAACCAAAATAAATATAATTTTCGAAACTACTTTTTCTGAGTTTAGGAACTCATTCCCGGAAAATATAAATTATTTGTGGAGTTTAGACCATTTTTATTTTAGCAGGTTTTTTTTTGTCTTCTAGAACATTTATTTTTCTAAGTGTAAAAATTGCTGAAATTTTAGATGCTGCAAAGAGTGGATAAAACAAGGTTTCAAATATAAAAGTATATGCTTTTCTTATTTCTACGGATTTCTATGCATTGTATAAATGCTGAAATTACTTTCTAAAATGCAAAATAAATATAATTTTCAAGGCTACTTTTTCTGAGTTTAAGAACTCTTTATCACAAAATATAAATTATTTCTGGAGTTTATGGCCATTTTAATTTTAGCAGGCTTTTTTTTTCAATTCTAGAACATATTTATTTTTCTAAGTGTAGAAATTGCTGAAATTTGAGATGCTGCAAAGAGTGGATAAAACAAGGTTTCAAATGCCATATGCCACATTAATTTATTGATTTTTCATAGACTTATGGCAGTTTAAGGTAATCCATGCACTTTCATGCATCACGCATACGCCCCGTGGTGCATGCTAATGAAATTTGCATGCCTCCTGCACATTCAAATCTAATTATGAGCTTATCGCAACGGTTTGCATTTGATTGGCAGCTACCAAAATTGAACATGAAGTATGCAAAACGATTGTAAATCATTTACGAGCTGATATAATTGATGAACTTTTAATGATTTGCGGATATTGCAGTATCGATTGCCATGTTGTGTTTAATTAATACATACAGTTGATCTACAAATTTTAATAAAGCTGATATCAAAATAAACTAGCAAATTTGTTTTCATTTTTGTGGCAAATTTAATACAATAAATTTCCCCCATTTTTTCTTTTTTGTTGTTGTTGTTTTATGTGCAATCTGTTGTTTATGCAATTGTTTTGAAATGTTAATTAAACAAATTGTGGAACGCGGTGAATACTTTAATGAATTTTGTGGCTATAAATGGGCTTGTGTGTGTGCGAGTGTCCTCTTTTTTTTACACTCTCTGCGACTTTAATTAAAATGATGTATATATATATTTTATAGCATGCCGTTGATTGCGAACTGTAAAGCTTGCAACCACAAAATAAATACATTTCCATGCGTTGCAATAAGAAAAACAAATGCCCAATAGAGATTATGTTTACTGCAATTTGGAGAGCGATACAAGCGTGCACGGACATGCACTGATTTCCACAGATATGCATATATATGTATGTGTGTGTATATATACATACATATACAGTTCACAAGGGAGCAGCTCTCAGTCTGAGCTATGATATTATTATTACAGTTTCAGTTATTGCAGCAGTTTTTCCATTTGATTAAACGTAAATATTATAGAAGTATAAAAAAAAACAATTAAACATATTTTTAACGGTACGTGTGCGTATGTTTTTTCTACACGAAACACGAAACATACATTTTTAATAACTTTCTTCAAACGTGAGCTGCAAAATTCAGAAACATTTTGATCTAAAAAATACCCAGACTCGCAATAGATAGGTATATTCAAAACAAATCTAATTCTAATTTAGGATACATAGATGATAAGCTAAAATATAAATCTGAGCAAAAATCAAGACTGCATTTTCCTCATTTGGGAGATAACGAAGAAGTTGCCAAAAACTATAAAGTAATTTTGATATGTGTTAAGTATTAGAGAGCACACATACCAAATTTGATGACTCTAGCTCTGTTGGTCTCTGAGATCGATGAGGTCATACAGATAAACATGGCTACGATTGCACTCATTTTGCTAATTAAGAACATAAGTATTTACATATTAAGGTCGAATTTAGTCTGCAGAGATGACTAAGCTAAAATATAATATAAAATATAAATGCTTCAAACATCAAGACTGCACTTTTCACCAATTGGGAGATATCAGAGAACTTGCCAAAACTTATAAAGTTAGGTTAATATGTACATATGTGTTAAGTATTAGAGAGTACACATACCAAATTTCATAGCTCTAGACCTTGCAGTTTCTGAGATCGATGAGGTCATACTGATAAACATTTTGCTGATTAAGAACATAGGTATATACATAAAGGTCGAATTTTTTCTGCAGAGATGACAAGCTAAAATATAATATAAAATACAAATGCTTCAAAAATCAAGACTGCACTTTTCACCAATTGGGAGATATCAGAGAACTTGCCAAATATTGTAAAGTAAAGTTAATATGTACATATGTGTTAAGTATTAGAGAGCACACATACCAAATTTCATAGCTCTAGACCTTGCAGTCTCTGAGATCGATGAGGTCAGACAGACAGACATGACTGATTAAGTACACGTGTATGTTATGTATGTAAGGTTGGATATATATTAACCAACACTTTATTATGTTTAATGGTATGATTATTTGCTAAATACAGTGTACAATAATAAGTTTGAATAACTGCTCTGCTTTCGACTGACGACGACCTACGAATTATCACCGACGAACGTACTGCTTCTGCTGACAATCAACTGCTTCTGCTGACGATCCACTCCGACTGCTTTTCCAACTGCTTATCGATACTTCTGCTGATATCGACTTCCACCACCACTGATACTCGATAACGTCGCCCTTTCTCATACACCCGTTTACATGTATTTACTTTATAAGTTCAACGAGGCCTGCTTCTGTCTGTTACACACCTTTCCACAACTTCAATATACTCTTCAGCATACAGGGTATAAAGGGGAGTCAACAGTAAGTACTTTTGCCATGCATTCAGTTCCCACTGGGTGCACTTGGAAGTTGCCATTGTTGTTCTGGTAACTGAAACAGTTTGTGGTTGTTTTGTGCCCGCGTTAATTGCAATTTTACGCCAAATTTGGAGTTCGCATCTCGCAAGGATAACAATAACAATAACTCAAGTCGAATCGAATCGAATCGATGGCAATTAAAGCACTATTCCGAGCCAGACAATAAACAGACATGCGGGGCAGCCCCTCAAATGCTGGCTGAAAGATCAAAATCGAATCGAGCTGCAGACAGCAATGAGGAAAAGTGTTGCATAGCTTTGGGGCTGCCACCAAATGAATCACTTGCAACAGCAACAACAATACAAACTTATCAGCTGACAAGACCGGCAAAATACTTTGTCTGCGGTCAGCGAAAATTTGTTTGCTGTTATTGATAACAATTGCAACTTTTGGCACGACTTGATGGCCAAAAACAGTTTATAACTTTTCAAATTGTTGAGCAAGGGGGCGTTCTAACAGCAGGAGGTGTGAGGTGGGGACGGGGGCTAACAAATCTAAGGGAAAGTGCACACATGTATAGAGTATACCGTTTTACATTGCTCATGTACATTTAACTGTGGGGCGTTTTGGTTTAAGAGCGCCTGCAGTGTTGCGATTTAATTAAAGCGCCATTAAGTCAGCAATTAACAACAACAACAACAACAGCAACAACAAAGTGCTGCAACAACAATGGCAACTGTTGGTGGCAACTTTGTGCTGCTTTGAGCTTTGCCAAGAGGCAACAACAAAAAGCGCTTTGAATGCTTTCCTTTTTTGCTTATTTTCTAGACTTTAGCTCTGCCTCGCCCTCACCCTCCCTCTGCTTCTGCTTCCGGTTGTCGTTGCTTCGCTTTGTTGCCGTTTGTTGTCGCATTAAGTTTTTTACTGTTATTTTGTTAGCAGCAGCAACTAATTCCAATGGGGGGGCATCCGCCCACTTTCAACTGGCAACAGCCAAAATGCGGCAACAAAAAGAAACACATTAAAAACATAAAAAACACACGCTGAGAATGAGAATGGCTCTTGCCCTTCGGTTTTCTAATATTTGATTTTGTTTATTATACCCTGTAGGCCAACAATGAAGTGGGTATCTTCAAATTGAGCAACAGTTGCCTATGTGTAAACAAGAAACTCAAAATTCGTTAGATATGTGTACAAATCTAATCTGTACTTCTAAAGGTAAAGGATATTTGGACTAGAGCTACCGATTATTATCGATAGTTTATAATAATCGGCAGCTCTAGTCTAAATTTCCAAACATAATAGCCCACATACTAATAGAGATGTCAAACTATCGATTATGTCGATAACAAAATTTGGTTAGAGACTACCAGCGAGTATTTGTAGCTATTTTTCAAAACTATCGATAATTTGACAACCCTATTGAAGAGCTGTACTCTGACAGAAAAGCTAAAAATACAAAAATAACTTGGATGGTTTAAACTTTAAAGCAAAGACTTTGATATTTAAGACTTAAGGGCTTTAAAAAATATATGTAGTATTTCCAGATTTTATTTATTATAGCCCTATTTTTTAATTGAATAATAAATAGGATTCAAATATAGAAATCTATCCAGTTAAGATCTGAAGATCCATTTCCGTCTACTTAAGAAAAGAGAAAAAAGTCCAAAATAAAAAAGATGTTATTTGTCCATTTTATGCAGATACAAACTGTTTTCTACGTAGCGTTGAAAATCGATAGTATTATGCATTTTATCGATAGTTTATTTATTTATCAATGTGTGTTGATAGATTATTAATAAAAAATGTATTCCATACAGCTTTGAAAATCGATAGTATTATGCATATTATCGATAGTTCATTTATTTATCAATGTGTGTTCATAATTTATTGATAACTATTAGAGACAATCGTTGGTGGTAATGAAAGCTATCGAAACTGCTCTACCGAAGAGGGTGCCATCTTAAGTTTAACACCTCTGCTGAGTACTCTTAATGCAACAATCGATAGTGATTACTAGGTACAGTCAACTTTTGTTGTGAATAGGCTAATTACAGGGTATCTGTCTGTCAAACAGCTGCGATAATCACATTCTTTGCAATGTTTTGTTTTTGAGCAGGCTGCAAGTTTTATTATGGCTACGTGTCTGGAAGGCAATATGTGTGTGAGTGTGTGAGTGTGTGAGGGATGTTTAAGGGTTAAAGACTGGATTGTCAGGGTTCGCCAGACGAAGGGCAGCCCCTTCTAAGTGAGTGTGAGTGTGAGTGTGAGTGCGAGTACGACTGTGAGTGACTGGCGAATGAACTGAAACTGTCAAAAGTGCACATTCCGCACTTGACATTTTTCCAAAGCGCATTTTGAACTCTGCCCTGCAATGGTGGGGTGAAGGGTGCAGGATGCAGGGTGGCGGATAAATTTTCTTCTAGGGGTGCGCTCCAATTGGCATTGAAAGCTCAAATGAAAGGGAAGCGTTTGCATGTGAATGCGGCAAATGGCACAGCCAGCACCGGAATGCCAGTCAGACTCGAAACTCAAACTCAAAACTAGACATTTTGTGGAGGGTGAACTGTGGCACGCGTCGTCGTCGCCCCCCCTGCTTGTCAAACAGTTAAAAAATAAAGAACGAGGCATAAACCCAGAAATTTGCTCGTACGTTTATTGCTTTTAAATTTGGCAATTGTCGACTCTCGTTTAACATGTGTGGGGGTGTGTGTGTGAGTGGGTGTGTGTGTGTGTGTGTGTGTGTGTGTGTGTGCCCAATGAGGGTACTTGCCAGCTGCAAATTGCTTATCAGGCCACGATTGCAGCAACAGCAGCATGAGGGGGCGCCGAGCCGGACGCAAGCCGCCCTTAATTTGGCCAATTTAAAAATGGAAATCGATTCCCCCGAGTGACGCTTCGAGCCCCCCTCTCAACCTCCCCGTCGAATGTGTCAATAAAATGTGATTAACAAGTTTTGCATAAAAATGCCGACAGTCTACTGCAATTGCGTTACCCCTGCACTCTCCTACCCTCAAATTTTCCAACGTCCGCAGGCATTTTTCCTTTGTTCAAATCCCAGAGCAGCTCCCGAACTCCCTGCCCCCGTTGCGTCTGTTGTGACGTTGTCGCTGGCAAGCGTGGCAAATGATCCCTTTCATAAGTGACAAATATGTCTGCTCAACTGCAATTGGGAGCAGAAGCCAGGGAGGCAGGGCGGCCAACTCCCTGACCCTGTCCCTGTCCCTGTCCCCTGTCCCTGTCCACCCTTATCAGGAGCGTGCGCTGCAAGTAATGAGATTTTATTTCAAGCCAAGTAGCTTGAGTTTTGTAATTTGCAATAAATATGCAGTCAACCAGCCCAAGAGTCACTACATTCAGCAGCTACAGATAAGCCGGAGAGGGGGAGACCTCACTTTCGGGGGGCATGTGGCAGCCATAACGCCCCGGGCGGTAAATGCTGCATATCTCAGATATACACACTCAGATATTTCAGCTACTCCATTCAACTCAATTGCCAAGGCAAACAGACATTGCTCAGATAGCTATTTGAAATATTAGTCATCAGCATTTTAATGAACCCACAAAACTTTCGAGCATAATTAAACAAATTCCACAAATGACGATGATAGCCCCAAAGCAATCATTAGTTACTGTTAGTTTGTGGCTAAAATGCCCTGCAGCCTTGCAATTCACAAACGGATATTCGGATATTTATTGTTCTCCCAAATGCCAGCAATCAATATGCAATATGCATTTCATACGAGTTTCAGCAATTGCAAGTGTGAATGACCTTCTAGTTCAAATATTCAATGTGGTTGCAAATTTAAAGACTATTTATTTAAGAATTCAATTTCGAGCTTTACAGTTAAAAGCCACAGTTTTGTTACAAGATTAACATTATTCATAACAATATTTTGTCTGGTATAAAGTCCTTCTAAGCTTCTGCCTGTTACAAACATTTGAACAGCTTGAATGCCTCTTAAACCATTTTATGTGTAGAGGGTTTAAGAATGTAGTTTTAACTTTTTATTCTATATTACTTTCTTACACGCAATATTCTTTAAAAATCGAAACTTCACCCTTAAGCACCCTATAAAATGTACCTACATTCGAAAGACCACAAATATCCCACACAATATTCCTTAAAAATCGAAACTTCATCCTTGAGCACCCTATAAAATGTACCTACCTTCGAAAGACCACAAATATCCAACACTATTGGAAGGAATATTTTCCTTAAAAATCGAAACTTCATCCTTAAGCACCCTATAAAATGTACCTACCTTCGAAAGACCACACATATCCCACTCAATATACCTTTAAAATCGAAACTTCACCCTTAAACACCCTATCAATGTACCTACATTCGAAAGACCACAAATATCCCAAACAATATTCCTTAAAAATCGAAACTTCACCCTTAAACACCCTATAAAATGTACATACATTCGAGTAGTGTACAGGGTTTAGAGATATAGTTTTAACATTTATTTATATTACTTTATTACACAATATTCTTTAAAAATCGAACTTTACCCTTAAGCACCCTATAAAATGTACCTACATTCGAAAGACCACAAATATCCCACACAATATTCCTTAAAAATCGAAACTTCACCCTCAAGCACCCTATAAAATGTACCTACATTCGAAAGACCACAAATATCCCACACAATATTCCTTAAAAATCGAAACTTCACCCTTAAGCACCCTATAAAATGTACCTACCTTCGAAAGACCACAAATATCCCACACAATATTCCTTAAAAATCGAAACATCACCCTTAAACACCCTATAAAATGTACCTTTATTCGAAAGACCACAAATATCCCACACAATATTCCTTAAAAATCGAAACTTCACCCTAAGCACCCTATAAAATGTACCTACATTCGAAAGACCACAAATATCCCACACTATTGGAAGGAATATTTTCCTTAAAAATCGAAACTTCACCCTTAAACACCCTATGACAATGTACCTACATTCGAAAGACCACAAATATCCCACACAATATTCCTTAAAAATCGAAACTTCACCCTTAAGCACCCTATAAAATGTACCTACATTCGAAAATGTACCTACAGTCGAAAGACCACAAATATCCCACACAATATTCCTTAAAAATCGAAACTTCATCCTTAAGCACCCTATAAAATGTACCTACATTCGAAAGATCACAAATATCCCACACAATATTCCTTAAAAATCCAAACTTCCCCCTCAAGCACCCTATAAAATGTACCTTTATTCGAAAGACCACAAATATCCCACACAATATTCCTTAAAAATCGAAACTTCATCCCTTAAGCACCCTATAAAATGTACCTACATTCGAGAAGTTTAAGTAACCAGTGCAAGTACTACAAAAGTCAACGTTCTTTATTGATTAGCACATCACACGTTCTATAATTAATTACACACGACAGCTGATAACAATATGAACAGTTGAAAATATATTATTTTTACATGTCTGAGGACGGAATGGGCCAAAAATATAAACAAACTTTATCGGTTTTATATTCAAGAAGCTACACACCAAATTTAAGATTCATTCTAGCTCTTGAAGTCTTTCAGATTGAATGGTTCATAGAGACGGACATGACGTTAATCATACTTCAGCCTATTAAGTAATTAATTAATGAATAATCGATGAATAAGTAGAAGCTGCAGTCATTTAAGTCACTTACGAATTCAAAGAAACAATCTTTAAATTAATTATTACTTGAAAGATTTGAACAACTAAATTTTCCGGAATTTTGGTATTCTAAAATTCTTCAACGACCCCGCAAAAGTCTTTATGATGTTTGCTAAATTGCAGTTCAAGAGAATTCCTAATTTCATGCCTAGGTTCAAATATATTTTCTTTTAAATTATTTATTAATATACCTACAGGAAAAAATTCCCGGAAACATTAGGTTGATAAGAAAATTGTACGGTCATCGCAGCGATTATTGGCCAAGCAGCTTCCACGAATTTGATACCAGCTAAAAAAAGAATATATTCTTTATAATTTAAGCACTCTGATTTAGATTTTGAGAGGCCCCAGCCATAACAAACACATGTCTACTTGAGTGCCGTGAGTCAACTGAATTGAAGATATAATATATTATACTTAATAACGATTCCTCCGCTTATCAAGCCAACTGATTAGAATACGGAACTCTGCATAGGAGAAGATGGTGGCAGGTGAAAGGGGAGGCCGTGGCGGTCTCAACTGGTAAACGCTTTCTACGATAAGCTGGCAAAAAAGTACCTACAGCAACTGAAAGTTAATTAAAAAGGCACTCGTTTGTAAACAACGTTGCTCATGCGATTGCTAGTCTGTGTTTTTCCTATATAAAGGTACGATCGTTTCAGAACTGGCACACTATCGATTCAAGCGTCTTCAAGTGATCACAATGAAAGTCCTGTACAGCTGCGTTCTCCTTCTGGCCGTGCTCGTTGCCAGCCAGGCCTATAGCGATCGCTGGGGCAAGAGATACGGCAATGACTATCTGCTCTCCCGCACGACGGAGGTGCGTGCACCACAGAAGAACAACTACTGGAACATAAATGTGGATTTCCCCCGTCCAGTAAGTCTAGCTAGCAAACCGCCCCCCTTACCACCAGAATGCAACTAACCATCTATAACTTATCTATTACCTGCAGGGCGCCCCCTCTCCCAATAACATTACGTTCATCAATGTGATCGATAACTTCCGCAACAACTCTGGAGCCGCCCCCAAGCTGTGGTCCGGCGGTCCCGGTTACCGTTTTGCCCAAATCAACCTGAGGGGAGTAGTTGGCCAGGGTGTTAACTCAACCATCGAGATCTGGGGACGCTAAGCCATAACTCTCTCACAGCATGACTCATCAAAACGGAACACTTATAATACTCGAGTACAAACAAACAGAATAAAAATCCAAAAAAAATAATAATTGCTTAAAAATAAAACTGGCTATGACATGTTTAAACAAGCTATGATTTATTTATTTATTTACAAACTAATCATATACTTAAAACTATATGATAAGTGTGTTCAGTTAAGCTACGATTATTCAATATGACAATGATATACTATTTTCTGAATTATGAATTCTGAAATCTGAATTCTACTTTTGGAACTAGTCCACAAAAACTAAGGTTTTATTTTGTCCAAAATTATGGTTTCCTTAGTGAAACTTCATACAGGGGTTTACTTATAGATTTTCTATTAAACAGTCCTGTTCCCATTTTGAATTATAATCCAAACATTTAAAACTTAAAAAGAAAACATAACTCGACTATCTTCACAAAGGATTGAAATTTTCAATCTAAAAAGTTATCCTAGGGAAATCAAAAGTTATTTTTTTATATATACAATGTTTATTAGTTATCATATATAGATTGGAATTCAGAAACCCTTTAATCTAAATTCTTACATTTTGCTGTTAATTTAAAATAAGAAAAATATAGTATTTTGAATTTGTTAAGTATCTGTTTTCTCAATCATCAATTTCCTCCAACGATTTTGAAGCTCTTTTTGATAAACAATTCAAAGTCTTAACTTTTAATTTGAAACAAAATCAACAACGATTCGAAAAGCTATCTTTTAAGAATTGTCTAGTCGAGTATACCCGACTACGAAACTGCCTGTACCCAGGTATAAAACTTCCAATCATATCTTCGACCAGTTACACATACATACACACATACTGCACACACACGAGCCACTGCGTAAGCGAGCTTCTTCTTCCCCTCTTCCTGCAGGACTGAATCTTCTTTCGTCAATAACTTCCGTGTTTATTATCCGATCGACTTGAAATTTATACAGTAGATTAAGAGTGACCAATGTATTATACATGTCAAATACCAAAGCTATATATTTAAAATTTTTGATATTAAACGATTCTATCGAATTGCGGGGGAACGGGGGAAGATATCTAAAATTGATCTGCGTATGGTATACACGAACCTACATTCCAAATTTGGTGTCTCTAGCTCTTATAGTTACTGAGATCAACCGTTCATACATACGGACAGACAGACGGATATGGCCAAATCGAAATCTCTTTTGAATACTGATCAAGAATATATATACTTTATAGGGTCGGAGATGTCTCCTTCTGCCTGTTACATACATTTGCACAGATTTAGTACCCCCTTTTTAACCATTTTATGGGTACAGGGAGTAAAAAGTACTTGGAAAGGAGAACATGTCTGCATTTCATAATTTGATGTGGTCTCCCCTTGCAAATAACTGAGCTTTGTGCTAATACTTGAGAAAGTAAAGAGCCCCATTGTATAGGAGTGTTTATAGTTATGACCAAGCTACTGGCATCATCGTATGCTTATTGAGAGACCTTTATAGATACATTGACATCATATAAATGTCCTTTCCCTTAGTTAAATGTTTCTTTAATGCGCCATGATGGTTGCCATTTTGGAAACAAATTGATCAACATCAGCATTATCATCTGCATATATATTCAAATATTAACCCCAAGCCGACAGGGAAGCTTCCCATGGGGCTGCACTCGCTGGGTAGCTTGAAGGGTGCTCCTTGCCAGCGGCACAAAGGACCAAAAGGAAACAAAAATAGGATAAAAAAAAAATGGAAACGTTTCGCCTGCAGGCAGCTGGCAAAGGAAAACATTCAATATTTAATAAATATGTATGCCTGAAACACATATTTTTTCTGTTAGCTATTTTGCACAAATCCAGCCAGGATAGACTATGCAAAAGGGGCCGCCTGGCAAGGATACTAGGTGGGGACTTATTGGCCTTGGCTCATTTGACTGGGCTGTGGAAAATTTGTCTTTGAAATGTTGCAGCGTGATAAATAAAAAAAGAAATCGACTGATAGAAAATGAAAATGTTAAGCGATACGGTCAAAAGGATACGAAGGCCGAAGGTCCTTTTCCCCCTTTGTATCGAATTTAAATTTCAATTCAAAACGTCTTGAGGCGACAAAAGCCCCCAAAAAAGGAACCTCCTGCTGGCAAAGTGTGTGTGTGTTTGTGTGTGTGTGTATTTGTCTACATGTAGGTAAACATTTGCACAGGACGCACAAATGTTTGAAAAGTTGTCAACGAAATGCTTCACTTAGTTAATATGCAAAACGCGAGACTCGCAATGCAAATCCGGAGCCGGATATGTTTACGGATGCCGCTACGGATACACACGCCATGTGTTGGCCAACGGGGCCAACAGGGCTAACGGTCGAGCTGCCTGCTAACTCCGCTCCACCGACAACTCCCTGTCGAAAAAGGAAAACAAAAAAAATGGGGAAAATCTGAAGAGAAAACTCCCTGCTCGCACCTCCCGTCGAGTCGTGACAACTGCAGCGAACAAAGGTTGAAAAAATTGCACCCAAAGTCACGTAAAAATTTATACATTTTCGGATGTGCAAAATATCCAAGGAGGAAGACTGATAAATTCCGAAAGCTATGAAACACACATTTTGGCTTAAATTAATCAAACATAAATGTGAAAATGTAGAAAAAGAATTCAAAATTAATTACCCCAAGAATAAGCTCTAAAATATAGTCGTATAAATAATTTAATATCCACAAAAGATTAAGGATGAAAATTGGAGAACTTCAATTTTTACTCCCTCTACCCATAAAATGGGTAAAAAAGGGGTATTGGATCTGTGAAATGTATGTAACAGGCAGAAGGAGACATCTCCGACCCTATAAAGTATATATATTCTTGATCAGTATCAAAAGAGATTTCGTTTTGGCCATCGGTCCATCGGTCTGTCCGTCTGTCCGGATGAACGCATCGATCTCAGCAACTATAAGAGCTAGAGACACCAAATTTGGAATGTAGGCCCCTGTATACCATACGCAGAACAAGTTTCTTTCCAATTTGAGATATCTCCCCACGTTCCCCCGTAATTCGTTAAAATCATTTAATATCAACAATTTTAAAGATATAGCTTTGGGACTTGGCATGTATAATACTTTGGTCACTTTTAAACTAATGTATATATTTCAATTTAATCGGATAATAAACACGGAAGTTATTCACGAGAGAAAAAAGAAAGAAAAAGAGTACAAAAGAGTAACAAAGTTATGAAAGAATTCCTACCAGTCAAAATCATAATCATGATAAATATCAAAAAAAATTCTTATTCAATGTAAGCTAAATTTGAAATGTCACAATTAATTTAGATGAAAATCCACGATCAAAACGACATTCCTCATAAAAATCAATTCAGTCTTGCACAAAGTTATGGGGGTTAGAAATCTAGGAAGAACATTTTCTAAGCAAACTTTTCCGCGTTCAGTCCAAGTTAGCTCTGACAAAGTTATGTGACTTGAAAGTCTGAGAAGTTGGCATTCACATACTTGAGCGTTTAGTTACTTTAGGCGCAACCCTCGCATAAACTGCAAGCTGCTCCAAAACTGCCAAAATTTGCTTCCGGACGCAGTTACTTGACAAATTTCTCATACGCCGCGTGGGCCGCCGCCGCTGTTGCTGTCGTTTGGTAAAATGCCCAACTTAAGCCGCTTGCTGGCTAAGCTGACCACTACACAGCCGTTCCCCTCCACCACCGCCCTGCCACCCTGCCACCCTTTCAGCCAAACAGCAGTCGCTTGAACTGTGCAACAGACTGCGGCATCCTTGCGCCAATGTCCAGGCGACGTTGGCAACAGCTTGCAAAGCAATTACTTCAAACTACCCGGAAATGTCGCCTGGCTGACCAGATGCCGGACCCCAACCCCAACCCCCAGCCCCCAGCCCCGCTGGCATATGTGCCGTGCTGGTAGGCCACTGTGTGTGTGTCTGCGTGTGTGTGTGTGTGTGTCTGTTCGGGGGGGGAAGTGTGGGAGTGTTGCTACAACAGTTATTGGAGCATGGCAGAAACACCGACCGCAGTGCGGCCCTGGGGCTCAACCATGGGGACCGTAGACGTCAGCCGATTGGAAGAGACACAGACGCAGACAGAGCTGCCGCCATTACCACATGCCACATGCCACATGCCGCACGCTGCATGCTGCTCTGAGGCTGGTTAAATTGCTGATTTTGTTGCTGGCAACATTGATTTTTAATAAATAGCAATTTGGCAAACCAATCGCAGTTGTTATTATTTTAGCCGCACGTTTCACAATCAGCTTTCACCTGTTTACGTGCAGGTAACAAGAGTTGACGCCACGGCAACATCCCTACACACACTCGCACACACACACACACTCACACACACATATATATATTCCCACTCCCACATCCTTACCCCTTTGCAAGCAAACCCAAAGGGACGACATCAAAAACCACTTCAAATATGCAACAAGCCAAACAGTTTTGGGAGTATAAACGGCAAAACTGGATAAATTAATGCCAGAGCATGGATCCAAAAGCAAGCCACTAATGCGCTGGATATTACCACACCCGACCGCCCACCCGCTCACCCGCTTAGCCCCACCCACCTCAAATCGGAAACTATTACCATTCCCGCCGCACAGTGTACCGGAAAGTGTAAAATGAATAGCACGATTAGAAATAGTCCTCGAAATTTTGAAGTAAAGCATCAAAGTTCGACTTCAGCTGATGGATTACTCTGCTATCGATATAAAATTTCAATTTAAAGATTCTCATTACAACGTTATAGCTCTGCTGACATGATTCGATTCACACACCTATTTGGTTGATATATAAATTTTAAAACGATTTCCTGGCGTCCATAATTAAATTTAAAATGCTTGTGAACTTTACGTTTGATTTTTTCTTAAAGCCCGCTTAAAGTACTCTTGTTTATTTTCACTTTATTATTCCAAATACACAGACTTTCAAATTATCGCATAAGTTTTATATAAAAAGAAGACGTAATGAAGAATATAAGCCAAGTTTGAGGGCTCTTAAACTCCAAAACTGATCGATGCTACTATCGATACTATTGACTTTTTTTCCAAATTCCGCAACTATCGATTGTTTTTTCATTATCGCGGTAGCCTACAAATTCATTATAGATTGTTATATAATGAAAAATCAACTAGAAAACAAAAAAAGTCAACCTCCCGCACCTGAAATCGAATCCTTAATATATTCCGCATTTTTTAAGACTAATACCAACAATCTCCGTGCTTTCTTTCTGTGGGGGACCTCAACGTCTTATTTACCCATTATTTCGGCAAAAAAAAGTCAAACTCCCCCACCTGAAATCAAATCCTTAACATTTTCCGCGTTTTGTAAGACCAATACCAACATTCTCCGTGCTTTCTTTCTGTGGGGGAGCTCAACGAAATATTTACCCCAACATTCTCCTTGCTTTCTGGCTGTGGTGGCGCTCAATGACAGTATTACCTTTTTCCATCCTCTTAAGTTAGCATTGCGATACTAGAGATGGTGCAGATAAAAACTATCGAAATTAAAGAGTGGATGTACTATCGATATTCTGGGCAGCTCTACCGGGTTCGTAGTCCAATGTACGTTTGCTGTGATGTCCTTATCAAAGAATATGGTGTCATAAGTCAAGTGGATTATTTTGTATTTAAAAATAGTTTTGTTTTTCATGTCTGTTTTCCACTTGTTGGCCGCACTGTGCACTGTGCACTGTGTTGGCCCCTTTGCTAGTGCAAATGTAATGAAGTATTTATGATTGGCTGATTGGTGGATTGCCGGATTGCTCGAGTGTTGGCCAATTCGTAGCTGCGCTTCTAGCAAACGTGGCAACAGTGGCAACAGTTTTGACAAGCGCTGCTGGGGATTTGTGGCATAACAAATTCGTGCCGAAAATTGTAAAATAACATGGCACCTGGAACACACGGAGCCAAACGAAGCCACACAGCGTGCTACACCATGCATACGCCATGCCACATGCAGCAATCAATATTGATGAGTGGCAGTGGCAACAATTTTGGGCATTCTGGCGCCCAAAACTCTAAATCGCCCAGCAGCGGGAGCCCACAGGATCTGCCTCTCTCTCTATCTCTAATCAGAGACTACCACTGGCATCGATATTTGTTGCCACATTTGGTATTTGCAGCTTATTTGCATGCCAAAAGTGATTAAGTCAACTTATCTCAACTGTTTGCCATATTTATAATGTTTTTGCCCTCAACTCTGACATTCTATCAACATTCTCTACATGCCTGAGTGCTTCTCAGCGAGCTGATGAAATCAATTTTCGTGTAAATCGAAAGGCAATTACTTGCTGGTAATCCTCAACATAAACTGCATAGATTACAATAATACCTTGCAATTGAATTGCAATTGCAATTGCAATTGCCATAAGGGCATAAATATCAAAATACTGAAATACGAGTGCTTAACTTGCACATACAATAAATTGTATTCAATTTTAATCAGTCGGATCAGTGTGAATTTAATTGTAACAAATATTATTTAAGTATTGGACAGAGCTGGAGAGACGGGGGATTATCGAACACCTTTCAATCCACAAATACAATTAGGGAGATGTGAAAGTTGTGCATGCCAAAGATTAAATAGCTCTGCTTAGATAGAAAGGAGAAAAATATAGGACCAGAGAGTATAATTCTATAGTTCGTTTTGAAAGATAAAACAAACAAACATAAAAGTATTCCGTACATAAATCGTTTACAAACAATAAAATCCAAGTCGGAGACAGAATTTGGAGATTGAAATTTTCATCCTGAATAAAACTTCGTTAAGTTCTTGTTTGTAAGGGAAAGGTTGAAGCGGAGTAACTTACCACAGTCAACTCTTTTACACAAAAAAACAACTCTAGGAAGTGAAATTTAGGATGAAAACTTCCTTTTTTGGTTATTTTTTCCGGATTGATCTGTATCTTCAGATCTTAATTGGTTGAATTTCCTTATTTAAATTATATCGTTCTTATTATAACTAAGAAAGAAGGTTATAATGCAATCTTCAAGAACGAACTTCATCGTCTAAATCTAGCATAAGATGGAATTTAGACGATGAAGTTGGCGTCTTCTGATTTTTATACTCTGTTCCCGAAGAAAAAGATGAGTGTATTGGGTTTGCGAAATGTCCGTCACTCCGTCTGTCCGTATGAACGCAATTTTTTCCACACCTTTGAAGCTAGCGCAACCAAACTTGGTACACAATTTATGAAGTGTCAAGATCTGTTTTTATTGCGTCTTTTTCCGAACCCACAAATAACCAAATTATACAGGACTGGGAACAGAGTATTCTGCTGTCGGGTACGTCCGACTGCAACATTCTTACTTGTTTTCATTGAGATTTTGATTGGTTCTTCCTACCAACATAAATTTTAGGAATAAACTTCCAGAGGTAACGTTTTCGTCTAAACAATATGACAACTTATACTAAATACAGACAATCCAATTTCTTTATTACTCTCTTCACTCTTTACTTCTTCCCCACATTTCCTACATTCCCTATACTACTTCTTCCCTATTTGTCTTTATTACTCTCTTCACTCTTCACTTCTTTCCTACAAGCAATTAATAACGAACAAAAATCATAAACTAACTTTATCCTTTAAATCCAGTCTTTTACTTATATTTTAATTTAGTTGCGTTTTTACAAGAAAACACATTTTTGAATTCAACAAATGGCGGCTTTCGTTCAGTTGCAACTTAACGTAAGTGTTACACTTAAGCGCAGCCAACTTCACGTGTGTCCAGCTTTGCACTTAGCATAGACACACAACCTCTTTAGCCGAGACACAAACCAACCCGTTTAACACACCGTTCAGCTAGGTATATTCACCCTTTAGTGCGTGCTGTTTCTGATAGATGGCGCCACTATTTACCAAATACATGCACCAGCTGCAAAATATATACGCCATGCTTGCATGCTGATACTTATCGAAAATGGCGCCAATTATTTCAACTATGCAAAATAAAACTACAGTTAGTTTGACAATATATATATGTAGGCATAGTAAGAGCACATTTGGGTACAGTTATCATAGGATTCAACCTTGAAACCTCGTGTGTTGGGAATGCTGATGATTCAGCCAAACAGGACAACGACTGCAAACAGATTCGTCTTGTGCATACAACCACCGCCCTTGTAAATCCCCAAGTTAAACAAAACTCATTTCATTTACATAAAACAGGCCCGTAATTTGTTCAAGTACATAGCACAGCCCCCTCCACCTCTCCCACGCCCATCGCAGCGTTGCTGCTTCTTTCGAAAATTTTACAGCAACCCCGAAAAATACTCGAGTTTTCTCCTCGTTGAACAGATACACGCAACCACTACACACACACACATAATATACACACACACACACATACATACATACATAGGCGCTGTGGCATTTTCCTTTGTTTTGCGTTTCCCTTCTGCCTCTTTTCGCTCTCGCCTTGTTTGTACAGCGCATGAAAAGATATCTTTCCATATGGCTGATTTTGAATGGTTAGATACTTTTTTCTGTCATTTTCATAATGAGTAATGAGGGAAGAAATGTTTGGAGTTTCGGATGGGAACTTTGCCATAATGCTCGGACTTTAATATTCAGCCAAGGTTTGTGTATTTTCAATCTAGAAATGCTCCGGTAGCAACTGTACCTGGAATTGCATTACCAAAGACTGTAACTAACTGGCAAATATAAAATAGACGTTATCCTTTAGTACAAACACATTTTGTCCATCCTTCATTAATATCAAATCAAACACTTTCAGGTACTCAATGCCAAAGTTTTTCCACCCGCCGTCCCGGCCCATCCATCAATCAATATGTGTGTTGTGTTGTGCCTTCTGTTCCTGATCCGCCGCTAAAAAGTCGCCCCGAAATACATTTTTAACCCCGCCCGAACAACCCGAGAGATTCGGTCGAATCGGAGAGCGTTTCAGCGTTGTCCAATCGTCGGACGCTCGTTCACTTCGGCTGACTGTTTCGGCTTGCTTTTCATTGGTGCACATTTTTCGTTAAATTTCCGACGAATCGTGCTGCGCTCGTTCGTTTGCTCTTCGTTTCTTGGTGTTCGGCAACCGGTTAGCCGCTCTCTTCGACTCGTATATTTTGTTGCAGGCAAACCAAAAATAAACACGTCGTCTCTCTTCGCTTTTCATCTCATTCTCTTGCGCTGCAAGCAGGCAAGAGAGCTGATAAAATCCAATGGGAGAAAACTGCGAGTACACACGAATTTATAAATTTCGGTTTTCAATGTTTACAAACTCGTTCGATGGAAAATTTACCTAATAACAGACCCAAACCTAATGACAGACCCCAACATTGGGTAAGTTCGTTAATATCTAGCGTTGATACAGAAAAACTTAGATTGTTCAGGCCTATCGGAACCGAAAATCCAAAAGATATCCAATAGATGTTAGTAGCCCATTAAATATTTGAGTTAGGTAGTTTATAGGGTTTCTGTTGATAATGTTAGGCACTTAAAGACTTCTTGCATATAAGATATGTTTACTAAAGATACATATCTTAAAAGACAAAGTTTTGTATATAATATACATAATATATTATGTATATATAGTAAATCAGTTTTCGTTCGATGGGAAATATCCAGTCGGTCTTAAATTATGGTGGATGTATAGCATATTTCATGAGTAACACTGTAAAACTAAGAGAATTCCAAGTGAAATTTAATTGGGAGCACAAAATTGATTAGAAGTTTCGATGCGGTACCCTCATCTCATGGAATCGCTCACATATAATGTCCGAACACTTTTACAAATGTATAAGTAATTGAAGAATTGTCACACCAAAAAACTTCACAGATATAAAATAGGAACATTAAAATTGTTCCTTATTTATTTATCACATGTGTTCATAGAGGAGCATAAAGGTTTCCAAATACTCTTGAAATAATAACCGATTGAAGACAAGTACTAAAAGGAACAGACAGACGGACAGAGCAACATCGACGCGTCTGTTCATACTGAACAAGAATATACTCGTATATACTTTATAGGGTCGGAAATTTCTGGTTCTGCCTGTTTTAGTACCCTCTTTTACTTATTTTATGGGGGTACTAAATCTGTGCAAATGTTGTATGTAACAGGCAGAACTCCTTCTCCATCTGCGACCCTATAAAGTATATATATTCTTGATCAGTATCAAAAGAGATTTCGATTTGGCCATGTCCGTCTGTCTGTCTGTCCGTCCTTATGTATGAACGCGTCGATCTCAGCAACTATAAAAGCTAGAGACACCAAATTTGGAATGTAGGTTCGTGTATAGCGAGCGCAAGTCAAGTTTACTTTGGATCCGAGATATTCCCCCCATTTTCCGCGCTATTCTATAAAAACCGTTTTACAGTAACAATTTTCAAGATATAGCTTAGGAATTTGGCATGTATAAAACTTTAGTCACTTTTAATCTACTTTCCAAATTTCAAGTCGATCGGATAACAAACACGGAAGTTATTCAACAAGCAAGATACAGTACTGCAGCGCGGGGAGGGAAGAAGTAGCACAGCCACCACTTAAAATGCCTTGCATGCGCTGTCGCTTGTGTGTGTGCGTCTTTGCGTAAGTATGTGTATATGTGTAAGTGTACGAAGAAACGATCGACCTGGGTACTGGGAGTTTCGTAGTCGGGTATACTCGACTATAGCATTCTTACTTGTTTTACGTTTGGGCTATGGCAACGCTAGTCTTCAGCTCCGTCGTGATTATACATATAATGTACATATGTATGTATATTAAATACATTATTAATTATTAAGTTTTCTTCATGAATTTACTTCTTTAAGAGGGGTCGAGTAGGAGAATAGAGGTATATAGTACATACATACATATAGTATATTCCAACAAACATAACCAAAAAACTTCCTAATGAAACTAGCTCATCGAAATTCTAGATAGTTCTAAATTCTTTGCTTAAAATTACCACAAAGTTCATGAAATTGCCATTACAATCAATCAGTTATCAGTCAATTATTCAGTCATCAGCAGAGGCGTCGGCAGCTGCTGCTCGTCTCTTCCCCCGTCCCGAGCGGCGCTCCATCAATTTCACTTTGTTCCCCATTTTTGGTTGCTGCCGTCAGGCAATAAAATGGCTTCGACTCTGCCACTGCCACAGCGCCCGTTTGTGCCCCTGCCCCTGTCCCCTTCCCTGTCTGAGTAGCTTGCCACACGTCGCACTCGGAGTCTGCTTGGGCTTAGTTTATTGCACGGCGGCACTTGGTTGCCACACAAATCACCATTTTTAATTAAACGAGCTGTCAAAAGCGCCGTTACCCGCCACCTCCCAGTAGCCAAAAACTCTTTTTGTGGCTAGTTTCATATTTTACAGCACTTAATTAGCGGCGCAGTTGTGGACACTTTAGTATTAGCCGCATGTTGCACTAAGTAAAAGGTAGTTCTAGTTTAAGACAGAGACAGTTCCAAATAGGAGGGAATCAAGACTTAATACCCTGACACCTGAAATAAGATTCGGTAATCCCACAATTTTGTCAGTGTATTTGACACAACTGTACCAAGTGTTGTCAATATAACCTCAAAACAGTGAGGCTAGCTTGCATAGCAAAAGACAAACTGGCGGATGAGTCTATATAAACCTATCTGGCCTTCCTGAAGAGACATATACATATGTAGGTTAGGCTAGAAAGGCTAACCGACCTGACACATTTAGGCCATAAATTTGGCACACTATCACAAATGTAGGATCTGTTTTCCTAATCCACTTAAAGCGGGTTCCACCCGAGCGCAAAGATGAAATCTGCGATCGATATCTGGGTCTAATGTTGCCTAACTTTGGTATATTATATAGGAAAGATATAAAGATAAAGCCGATATATGTCAGCCTTAACTAAGAGACAGGTAAGAGCAGAAGAGCTTCTCTACAGGGTCCTCTATAACTAAATAGGCCTAAGTAAATACATACTTATTCTTTACTGGTTTAAAAATTTCTCCATTGATGCGTAACACATTTTGAAACTCAATTGCAACATTCTCTTGCATCATAAATATTTATAATTATTGTACTTACCCTTCATAAAATTGATGATGCAGGGTTTATTTCACAATTTCCTTACATTACTTAGACGAAACTGTCGTCAATTGCACTTAATTCCATCAACGGATTCCAAGTATCCAAGCCGTTGTGTGACTGAACAAGCTGTTTATACATCCCATAAAAGTATTGCTCCAAATCATTTTAAATCGCTGGAGAATGCACCATTAACATATAAAGCGATGGAGACTGTCATCCTAGAGAAGGTTTGCACACTGTACTGTAGAGATCATAAGTATTATACAGGTGATTAAACTGTCCGACAGGTTCTGTCGAGGAGAACGACAATGAGAATACTACAAAAACATCAAGAACCAAAGAGCCTTATAATACATCATACATATGTACTACATTACCATCCCTGCAGTTCTGACGCGGGCCACTGACCCGTCAGGCTAGCCCACTGACTAGCCCACGCTGACTAGTCAACGGGTCAATCAATGTTGGTGCAGAGAAATACACAGCAACGGTCACATGGGCAGCCCGGGCCAAACTCAGAATGGCTAAAGCAAAACAATGCTACTAGTTGGCCCTAGGCTGATGCATAGGCTGATGCATATAATATAGTATATTATACATAATACAATTATATTATAAGGTCTTTGGCTAAACTATGAACTGAAAACTTGCATATAATCATATTTCTTACTTTTTATTGAACACAATTTAACACACATTCATTAGTTAGGTAAAAGTGCGCTTGTCTACAATATTTTTTAATATAATCTATCGAAATCGATTCTCAAATAGAAATATCTCGTGTAGGCTTTCAATATTTTTACATAATTCTATGTTATAAATTAAATTTTTCTTTATTCGAGGCAGCATTGTTTTGCCTACGCAATTTAATAAATATAAAGGATTTTCAGTAGTCCATACATCAAATTTGGTGACTCTAGCTATAAAGTTGTTAGGAACATACAGAACTGTTCCCAATTCAGTGTAATTCTCAACCAAAATCGTTATTTTTCCACAGTTCTACAGTTTTCATTCCACTTACGCAAAGCCAAATCTTTTCAAACCGAATTGACAATCGGATTTCATAATTCCGAATAGCTAATAACTCCGATATCGAATGCCTGAACGGTTGTTTTCGATATTGACAGCGGATTTGGTAACTTCAGACTTAAACTGGGTGTATTTCTTTATTTAATCGCCGTTATTATTATAATTTTCAAAAAAAGTGAGGTTATATTACCAAATCTGTTTAATGTAACGAAAGAAATTGCTTTTATACGGACGGACATTGAACAAAAGTTCCGTTTCTTCCTACTTGGACTATAAAAACTCATGGTAACGGCACTTCCTCTGTTCGCCACCTACGCCTGCTCTTCTTCTTGCTCTTTCGCCTGTACCGCAATCAAAAACACGCCATATAAAATGGCGTCGTCAGCCAGAAACAGCGTCAACGTCAGCGTCAGCGTCATGCACTGACGTCACGCTGATGCTGTATGGATTGAAGGGGGGTATGCGGGGTCCTCACAAAGTTAATTTAATTGGCATTTTGCTGTTGGCCCACAACGCAATCATTTTTTTCTTTCTGTGTAACCAAATATTTATTTTGGTTTTAATTGAAAACACAGCGAAAAGGCACGAAAATCGAATTTCGAAAATGCCAAAGCGACACGCAAATATGCTATAATTAAATTTTTCACTTAGCGTGCCCACAAAACGAAGCAAAAATGTATAAATAAATGATCGAGTAAAGGGAGGCGGCAGCGGGCGAGCGACGAGGGGGAGCGCCATAAGCAAACGCATTTTGAGCAAAGAAAATAGCATTAAATGAAAGGGCCATAAAAGTAGCGCCTGCTAACGATAATGGGCAGCAAAGGGAACGAGAGAGGGAGAAATCGTAATTGCGTTTTTGATAGGCGACAGTTTTTCATCATGTTTTAGGCGAGGGGCGTGTGCGACACACAGCAGCGGCAGCAGTCGGAGAGGAGGAGGGGCAGAGTGCATCGGCACACAAAAAGCTCATCAAATGTGCCAGGCAGCGTTAACTTAATAATCGCCATAAATGGCGCCATTCGCAACAGCGCAGCCCTGCCTCCTTCCCTCCCTGTAGCAGCACAACCAACAACAAAAACAACCCACAATGACGACTGAATTTTCGCCATGCTACGTAATGCTGAAGTTTGGCAACAGCGCAGCCAAGGCAAACGTAAATTATAGTAAAATGTATGTGCTTATGTGTATGTATGTATGTGTGTATATATGTATGCATGTGTGTGTGTTTGTTGCTGTTGTGACCTTTTTCGTGACGTTGCAATCGGCAGCGGCCGCAACTGACAAGATATATTCCAATTCGAACTCAATATTTTATTCGAATTTCGAATACGAGAGCAGCGTAGATGAATTCGCCGCAAGAGAGTGTGAGCACGAGAGCGTGCAATGCGAGGCCCGAGTGCTTGTATATGTGTACGTGTGTGTGTGTGTGACTGTATGAGTGCGGATTTTGATTCAAAACAGAAAAGCGCGGAAAATTTTATAAGCGCGCCAGTTTTTGTTATGTTTTGGGTTTGCCGCTCTGCTGCGGCTGCTGTTGTTGTTGTTGTTGCTTCATTTTGGCTTTGGCGCGCTGAAAAGCGGCAACAGCGCAACGCCGCTGTCGTTTCGCTCAATCGCAGCTCGCGCGTTCGGCTTCGTGTCGCCGATGCCGACGCCAATGCCGCTACCGATTATAATTGAACGAACGTTCGTTCGTTGCCAAAAGCAATAACATAAAAAAAACGAAACAACAGCAACAACTACAAACAAAAACTACGACGCAAAAACAGGCCTCTAAAATATTTAATTTTATTTTTTTTTTGCTTTTATCACGGGCTCTACTAATTACATACCATATTTTGTGGGCCAGCAAAATGTTGTTATTGTTATTGTTGTTTATCGCCTACTGCTTACGTGTCCAGCAGCTAAAAACGAAAATTTGTTCGCTTTGCTCATTTATCGCATCAGTTGAATTTCCATTGTTTTCAGCATTTTTTGTTTTGCGTCTGAAAAGTTGGCTAACTCTTTTGTTTGGGCCATAAGTCGCACAAATCGGCTAGACGAATGCAATTTCGCACACAAAAGAAAGTCTCCAGCAGACGGAGAGACATGCAAACCACAGCCCGAAGACTCAACGGAACTGAACTGGAATGAACTGAACTTAACTAAACTGAACCGATCTAAGTTCACTTTCTGCACGTTCGGCTTTCGCTGTGAGCTTCTGATCAGGGTTGCCATCTTATTTGTGCTTTCGTTAAGAAAAGTCTTGCGTTTTCGATTATCTATTATAATTGTAGGTTCTCCTTTTCATTATAGTTCAAGTTTTTGTGATGTTTAAGCCAATTCTGTATTCTAGTATGTAGCTCTAGAAATCTACATATGTATATAAAATATCTATTTACTAGCCATATTAGCAACTTATTCACGAAAACCAATTCGGGTTTCTTATAGTTTCAGTTTAGTAAAATTGTAAAATGGGTCACAATAGTTGAATTTTTATACCCTAGCAGAGGGTATTGTCTCGAAATGTATAATGGACTGAAGGAGACTTTTCCGACCCAACAAAGTATATATATTCTGAATCAGCATGAATAGCCGAGTCTATATACCGATGTCCGTGTGTCCGTCCGTCCGTCTGTTCGTCTGTTTCTATGCAAACTAGTTTATATTTCAATTTTTTTAATTTCTTAAGCTTTAACTAGTATACCCGGAAATGAAGCAACCGCTAAGCAAGCTAGAATAGCAGCAGAGAAGCTCCTAGTCGGACGAGAACCGATTTTTGGCATAGGAAGATAACTCTTAATGTCAGAGGAGGACAGCATGAAACTATCAAGCTGAGGAAGGTCTGGGATAAGCCAAGTCAGCTATATTCCAAGAAACTATATTCTAAAAAGATTCAGGCAAATTGTAGCAAGGGGAAAGAATTCACACAGAATACTCACTGCTTTCTTATAGGAAAATTTTAGGCTCAGAAGTGACTTTAGTAAAACTAAGATTCTAGAAACTCCAGGATGACACCTCATTGCGCATACTAACAGAATGCCCTGGATTAGCTAGAGAAAGCTGTGGTCTTCTGGGAGAGCGTTTCTTCCAAATAGTGGATGTGGGAATTCTCAACCTGAGAAGAAGCCTTGCTTTACAGGAGATAGGGCAGATGAGCGAGCTTTGGGCTCAGAAGAGAGTACAATAGATCCTACATTGATTGAAGTTAAATAAAAATTAAAGCATAACCTAACTAATAACAAAACAATAAAGATGGTGGCTAATAAAGAAAACAAATTAGAATTCTATCAAGTAAGCTATTACAAAACTTAGTTTAGGCGACTTATATAAAAGGCATTCTGAAATTCAGAATCTGAGTAACGAAAATGTTTTGGAATCTTGTGCAATTGTAATTTATTTCTGTCAACATTCATATCGTTTGAAGGGAAAATATTCCACAATCAAAATTCAATACTAATTTTAACTGGATACTTAAATTTAAATATCGACCGCCATTTTTACTGATAGTTGATTGTTTTCAGTGAAGAAATTTTAACAATGATAGAAAAACAAGCAAGAAATGAAGGGGATTAAGTCTATCCATCATTTCAGAATGCTGGAAATTCAATGTCATTTGGCAAATTCTGTTTCAAAAAGTACTTAGTTATCGTTTAGTTAAGTTTCATGCGGATAATTTTTTTATTTTTTTTTTACTCCCTGTACCCATAAAATTGGTAAAAAGGAGGTATTGGATCTGTGCAAATGTATGTAACAGGCAGAAGGAGCCATCCCCGACCCTATAAAGTATATATATTCTTGATCAGTATCAAAAGAGATTTCGATTTGGCCGTGTCCGTCTGTCTGTCCGTCCGTATGTATGAGCGCAAGGATCTCAGCAACTATGAGAGCTAGAGACACCAAATTTGGAATGTAGGTTCGTGTATAGATCAAGTTTATTTTGGATCCGAGATATTCCCCCCATTCCCACGCTATTCAATAAAAACCGTTTTACAGCAAGTTATACATCCAGATAATTTATGATTTGTGTTCTCTTCTTAACATTAACTAATTATGAAAATGGAAAAGTGATACAAAGTGCACATGTATGAAGTTATATTGCATTCATATGCTAATTATGGGGGCTTGAGTACTTTGATCTATAAAATGCATTGTAACTATCTGAACGCATTGGATTGGTGAGTTCTATATCTTTTGTTAGAAATACATATCTACCTTACCTGGAGCCCTCTTCTTCTTCTAGCCACAGCGAGATATACTCTGTCGGCATGTGTATTAAAGATTCCTCCTTAAAATTGCAGATTCAACATGTTCCCTTACCGACAATTGCTACTTTTTCCAGTTAGGAAACCAGTAAGTATCCTGACCAATTTCTTCCGTCACTGCTTAAAAACTTAATACTGTAACCTTATATGTTCTGGTATTGTCTGTTTTCTATGCCACAAAACGGTTTCTATCCTATGTATTTACATTTCTACAAAGTAGATAATCCACTCGATAGCTTTTCCGGCAGATTCACCTTTGGTGAACATGAGAAAATCAAATCGACTTCCCTTTCAGGTTAACATTGAGTTCAAAGTTAGTGGGAATATGAAAAACGGGTCAATTCACCAAAATTGTTAACATACAATCCAGTTTGCACACAGAGATTTCTAGAAATCGACGTACCCGCTTGACCAATCTAACCAATCGGAGTGCCACCACTCGATAACTTTGATAGTAATAGTTAAAATTATCGACGAAATTCTAATAAAATGCGCTTTGGTAGTTAATAGATGGTATACATCCATGTGTATGGGTAATATGCGTACCAATATAAAGATATAAGGCTACAAATCAATAGATTGCATTGGCACTAACACACATAAGCTTATTGGCTTTTCTTTGTCGTTTCAATTGTGGAAAAACTATCGATAACAGATGTAGATTTTTTCAGCTCCAAAACAATGAATTGTAAAAGGAACGAGAGCAAAAAGCAAGGCGATGATAGGCATAAACGATATACCTCACAATTAATAGTATCGACAGTCGAAAAATTCGATAGTCGATTAAAGAACTATCGATAATGTTATCGATTATTTTCCAACTCTAACAAAGACCCACAATCCACACACACCGGGCATAGGCATGAGCGGTATATCTGATATTCGATAGTCCCCACAGTGGAAAAACCTCAATAATGAATTGAAAAACAATCGATAGTGTTATCTACATCTACTCCAGCTCTGGAACAATCCCGCAATCCACCCAACGAATTGAAAATTGAGTCTAGAACATAGCAGAAAAAGAGGGCGTCGATAGGCATGAGCGGTATATCTGATTATTCGATAGTCTCCCCAGTGAATCGATAGTGAATTGAAAAATATCGATACTATCGATAATCTTATCTATTCTCTTCCATGATCTAGACAAATACCACAATCCACGAACCGAATTCAAAAATGAAACGAGAACAAAGCACAAAAGAAGGCGGCGATAGGCGATAGCGATGAGTATAAGCAGTTTAACAGAAAATTCCAACGCTTGAGCAACAAAATGTGCACAGAAAGCAAATGCATGATATAAAGAGAAGGAAAATTTATAAGAAAAACATATGAAAAGAAATAAATAAGTTGCTGTAAATGAATTTTTGTGTTGTTTATAAATTGTTGTTGCTGTTGCTTTTGCCATTGTGGCTGCCTCTGCCGCCTGCGTTTTGATGGCGTTGGCGCAAAGCAAACATGAAAATAAACAGAAGCAAAACGCTGATGTTCCAATTTAGCACAACTTTCGCTAGTTGTCGCCGCTGGGGCCCCACGACGATGACGCCAGGGTGGGTGCGAGGGGAGCACTGAGGTGGCGACGTGCAAAGCGCACAGAGACAGACAGACAGACGGACAGAGCGACTGAGAGACAGCAGCAGCAGCAGCAGCGTCAGAGCCAGAGCTGTGTGTGTGTGCAAACGTCATCAACATAATTTTCATCACTCAGCGATAAACACGAAATATGCTGATGAAAGACGCCGAACAGAGAGCACACGAACAGCAGCCGAACGCGGCCGCACGACGAGCACGAACGCCCGAACGCCAGAGAGTAAAAAGAGTGTGGGACTCCCAAGGGGCCAGAGGTGGAGTCACAGTCACTCACGCAAAAGAGAACACCCAAAGCGAGGGAGAGACACAGAGTGAGCAAGAGAGAGCAACCCAGTGAGCAATTGGGGAGACTGCCAGTCCCAGTCCCAGTCCAAATCCCAGTGCCAGTTCCCAGTCCCAGTCCCAGTCGGCGAGTGGGTGTCGCTGTACTGAGTGCGGGCCAGCAGCAAAAGCAGCTGCGGAAGCAGCTCATTGAGACCGAGACCGTAGCGAGACGGGACGAGGCGAGACGACGGGCAACAAAGCGCCGCACAAAAGCAACAGCAACAATGAGCGCAACTGTGTCTGGGTGCCGTTGGCCCGTCGCTCAAGCACACTCCACTCCAAACACCCTCTTCTCCTGCTGCCACTCCTCCCTTTTGCCCAACTGCAGCCAGTTGTGTGCGGCAGCCGTGACACTCCATTTTTATTTTACTTCGCTTCATTGACGTCTCCACAGCGCACACAATATGCTCTTGGCACGAAACCTATGGCCTGTACCGAGTACCCTGAGTTATGGCTCTATGGCTCCACAGCTCCACAGCTCCTACTCGCTGCACTAATTGAAGCTCATGATTAAGTAACTTTTGCAACTGAAGTCTCGTCTCTCGCAGCGCCAACCAAGGCAAACACTGTAAAAACCCAACGCCAACAACGCCAACGACGCCGACGACGGCGACGACTTTCCGGCATTTGTCACGAAAAGGTCTCTGGAGCTGCAAGTTTTATGGTGCACCTTCTCTTTTTTGTGCAGCTTTTCGGAAAATGTCAAAATATAAATCAATTAACTTTTACGAAAAAGTTTCGAACAAAAGTTTGAAAGCAAATTATCCAAAAGCAACGCTGCCACGTCGCTGCTCGTTTTCCTCGACGGGATTGGAATTGTTCATCCTACGGATATTGAGTTGGGAATAAAGGAAGTACATTGTGTATTCGCCAGCATTAAAGTCACTTCTTAGCTGTGAAATACGTGGTATAATAGAACGATTGGACCCCATAAATGGTCCTAGAATTCAAAAGGTTAAAATTTTATGATATATAAGTTCTATAGTTAGACTATAGAACTTCAGCAGTCGTATGGTTTTCTAAAGTCATGCCTTCAAAAATCAACATCAAAATAGTATTATTGTTTTTACACTGAAATCAACTTCTTTATACAAATAAGTATTATCTTTGATATATTGTTGATATAAAGTAAAACCTGAAAAGATTATAATAACTGTAGTATAGTATATGAAGAGTTATTTATAAGAAGTAAACTAAATGGTTCCAAAACAGTTAGGAACGGTAAGCTTACATGAAATTTTTTCACCCATTTAAAATGTCTAAAAACATGTATTTCTATATCCCATTGCACATATACCTTGCCATTTCAGGGACAGGATAAGAGGTAGAGACACCATACCTATAAAGCTACCATAGCTATAAAGATTATATTTGCCCCGAATTGTTGACCTCGACCCTGCTAAATATTTCATCTACAAACTATACGTCGCTAAACACACATTCTATAAAGATTTTTGTATACCAATCCCAAATCAAGCGTGAATTAAAGATGAGTACTTAAGAGGTACTCATAACTCTCCCACTTAATCAAGATATAGTAGTAGATAGTAGTAGGAATATTCGAGTATAGCATGTAAAAACGAGAAGGGATATTACAAACATTCAATTGCAAATGTTCCAAATGTTGTTGCCCCAGAAAAGATATCGAATCAGATTTGGTAGCTCCTCATTCTCAGTATAACTATTGATAACATGCATCCTAGAGCATGTGATAGTGATGTTTTCCATCCAAAACATCGATGTTTTTACATCACTAGCATGTGATATTTTCATTAAAATCTACCTTTTTATCCATTTTTCACTTCCCGCTTGTCTGAAATAACTTCAATGTTTATTATTTGAAAGTTATGAGAATTATACAGTAGATCAAGAGTGACCTAAGAATCATGATTGCCAGAAATAGAAACTATCCCAAAAAATTGTGGCTGTAAACTAACCCTGCAGTTCTGACGCGGGCCACTGACCCACTGACTAACCCACGCTGACTAGTTACCGGGTCAATCCATGCTGGTGCAGAGAAATACACTGCAACGGTCACATGGATAGCTTGGGCTAGGCTGACAATAAGACTCTTAAGAGATTGTTGGGGGGAATATCAATATTTTGAAGGAAACTAGAGGAAACAACGGTCACATGGGTAGCTTGGGCTAGGCTCACAATAGGCTCATAAGAGATTGTTGGGGGGAATATCAATATTTTGAAGGAAACTAGATCTGCATAAGGTAGACAGAAACTTACATATCAAATTTGGTGTCTTCAGCTTTTAGAGTCTCTAAGAACGATGAGTTCATCTGGACAAACATGGCTAAGTCGACTTGGCTGTACATCCTATTATAGAAAGGGTCGGAGACACATCCTTCTACCTGTTACATACATTTGTATAGTTTTAGAACCCGCCTTACCTGTTTTGTTTGAAGCAGGGTGCAACAATGCATTCAAGACAATTAAAAACTAGAGCACAAAATGGAGTTGTCAATTTGCCAGCCAATGTAAATGTTATGCCTGGTAATAGCGATGAAGATGAGATGAAAATGAAACCTTTACTCCAAGGTTGCTGCTACCCGTCTACCGACAAGATCTAACCATGAGTTTTATCTTAACTCATAGATTAAATTAGATTTACTGCGGGTACCGAAAACTGAGCTGAGCTGGTCACTTTCGATGAAAGATAAACCTTTGAAACGAAACGAAAGCTCATTAACTTTAATGTCCAGCATAGAAAGTTAATCATATACAAGATTATAAGTATTTGTGTGTATCTAAAAAATGTGCGAGTATCTTCTACAAAGGCCCTCATTTGCGTTATTTACAAAAACAAACAATCGTCGAATAAGTCTATCAGTATGTGTATAGGTCTGCATCTGTATAAATATACATATAATATGTATGTACATATTCGTACTCTTTCGAGACTACGAGTATACTATACTATCTGGCCAAAGAGCCGCTGAGTTTGTGTAAACAAAGAAATCATTTGAATCCATTCAAGGCAACAAAAGATCGACAGATCGACGGATGTTTACTTGGCCGGCCGGAGAGCAATTTTATCAGACGAAAGTCGACTTCATTAACTTTATGAATTGAGAAATGAAAATATCCATAATGAAATAAACAAATTGAAATGGAAATTGAAATTGAATTGGTTATGAAAATGAAACTAATGATAATGATAATGATGCTGATGGAATTTGACGCCGCCGTCGACTTAACTCCAAAAACGATTAGTGCAGTTTAGTTTTTGTATATTTTCAACCATTTTACCGAAATGTGGGATGATTTTTTTTGTATGTCTCAACTCGGAAATTTGATACTTTACGGTGCATATTTCGGATGTATTCAGTGCCTGGGCTGTTTGCTCTCATCCTGAACCCGAATCCGACTCCGAACCCGAATCCACAGACAAACATAGCCTGACTTACGCGTAAAAGTCGCGAGGCAGGGAGGCGACTGGGAACTGGGGAACTTGGGAACTTGGAACTGGGGGAACTGCATGACAGCGTCTGAATTTAGATGCCGATAAGTAAAATGTATCTGCGGCAAAGACGAGGTGCAAAATTCAATGCGAAAGCAGCCGCAGCCGCAACTACAACAACTAGCACAATACCAAAAGCGTCGTCGCAGCAACAATAACAACAACAAAGCAACTTGCATAAATGGAACCAGTTTTGAGGCCCAGTCGGAGACGGAGACGAGGCTAAAGCTGAGGCTGTAGCTGCGGCTGTAGCTGTATCTGTATCTGTAGCTGTAGTTGTATCTGTATCTGTAGCTGGAGACCGCGCAAAGCCGACTCGGCTTTAGTTAGCGACAGCGACGAATAAATTTATGCAGCCTAAAGCGCGTTTTGTGCCCGAACCATTCGGCATATTGGACTAGAGGGTGGGGGCAGGGGGACAGACAGTACGGACGTACGGACGTACGGACAGAGCAACCAAAACTGAACACGGGGAACGGCCTGTTTAGACAGCGAGTGTAGAGGAGAATGGGCACGGGAATGGGAGTGGGAAATGGGCATGGAACTGAGACTGGGAATGGGTATAGGCATAGGTATGGGTATGGGTATGGTACTGGGAGCTGAGTATCAAGCCCGTCCCGTTCCGTCCCAGTCCCAGTCGCAATCGCAGTCCCTTCCCTCGCTACCCTTCCCCGGCCTAACTGGTCGCGCATACCGACGAACGACATGTGAATATTAATGTTTGCCGCCAACAACAAAACGAATTGGAAACGGATCGCAAGCTCAAACCTCAAACCTCAAACTCGAACGCAAACAAAATCTTGTGACAATTTCAGAGTTTGCTTGCAAAATTATTCGCACTACGTAGATATGTTTGGACGAGCCTAAGCGAGGGTCGATTGGTAACTTAAAGTTCAACTTAGACATGGTTCAGCAAAGTAATAACCCCGATACGAGAGAGCTTAGTAAGTCTAACCTCGTTCTCAATATAGGAGATATTTCAGTTTAGGCAATGCAATAGTAGGTGATATATAGGAAGAGAATCCATATATGAAAATTGGGAAGTATATCTCGTATTTGTAAACTCTTCCTTAATCTGGTAAAAATATATAACGAAGGTCGTTTAGTTAGGTGAAAAGGGGGAATCGGTGAACTACGTTGTATGTATTTGATATGTACGAACTTATCCTTAACCTAGGAGGAATGTATGTATTTGACATGTACATGAACTTATCCTTAATCTAGGAGGAAAGATCACATTAGACAACATTGTCTAAGATATGAGGGTAAAATGTACATATGTATCTAGAGAACCATAACTACTCCGATTCGAGAAACTAAATATGTACTTTAATGAGAAAGTTCAGTTTAGACAAAACAGAATGAAATGTATTTGTAGTTAAGGGGAAAGAAAACCTCTGAATCCAAGGAAAATATGAAATTGAGTACATGTATAACTTGTATGTCTAACTTGTCTTTAATCTAGGAAAACTTTCAACGATTGTCGTTTATTGAGGAAAGTTCAGAAGTTTCAGATATGGAGGAAATATATTTTATAAAGCATGATCTTCATAGTCTTTCAACGTACTTTACTTGGCGAAAAATGAATCGATTTACAATCGAATTGAATTTCTGTTCATGTTTTTAGCTCTAGGTGGAGGTCCCGATTAATTTTTGTAAAAGTTTCGATTAATTTTTCTTGAAAATGTACTACACCAAGCATTTGTTTTCAACTTTCATCTACATGCGAATTGGCCTATTAAAGATATAAATTTGGGCCTAATATGCATATTGGGAGTTTACAGAAATTGTCCCATGTAAGTCCTAAATTGAGGATATATTTGCTGTGAATAAGGTTGTAGTTTTCTTCCGCTATCACAATTTCTACTAAATTAAGCCTACATAACAAAGATTAAACAGATTATAACCATCTGATCTAGAAACTGAACGAGCTCCTTACAGAAAGAGTGACCCTCGTTCAGGTAAGTATAAATTTGTAGTTGAATTTCAATTTGCTTAAGTTGGGGCCCAGAAATGCTCGTGCAATTCTGCGATTGCGATTGCAAATTGCAAATGAGAATGCGACCAAACAGCTGCAACAACAGCAACAACAACAAGGAATCCGTGCGTGTTAAGGATCAAACGGGTTTCCATACATCTCTCGCCAGACTCATTGTCAGTCGTACGCCTTGACAACTTGATAAAGATTTCATGCCTTTGATTAATATATTAAGTCCCAGAACGCGAACGGGAACGGGAATGGAAACGGGAACGGGAATGGAGCTCAAACATCACCGTACCGTCGGCAAACACCAAAACGCACGAAACACGCACGAGGTCTAAACCGAAGCCCCGAACTCCGAACCCCGTAAATGTTAAGTTAAAGGTGTGCGGAGTGTTAGGACATGGTCATAAATCAACTCCGAGCTGATGCCTCCGTTGGGGAAACTTGCAGTTCCGCTTGTCTAATGCGAGTCCGTGTCAATTAAATGGAATTGAAGTTCACTTGATGAATTTGAAGTGGATTACCAAAGCTCTTTCCAACTAACGCTCTTCAGGGAATACCAGCAGCAAATTGTTTGCGAATCCTTCCAAAAATAATCAGTTCTAAGAGAGAATGTCTGAAGTCACTAATCAGTTGAAGACCCTTTAAATACTCCAAAACATTAATCGAATCTAAGAATACTAGTAGAGATATGGTAGATAGTAACATTTAGTCAAGGAAAGTAGGTTTAAAGTTCGCAATATATACATACACTCTGCTGTACCTCAATGTCTGGTTTTATAAAAAAGATATGTTGATGATGTGATTTTCATATTTTAACTAGTTCATCTTATAGAAGATATTACTTTAAGAAATCATGTGATTTTCATACATTTCATGCATTTTAACTAGTTTTCACCATCGGAAAATAGTTATTTGTCGAAATTCACGTTAAACTTTTGAAATATCCTCATTAGAACTTTAGTACCTGACCTAATTGATTCCACAAGGTCTGTTTTCTGGATACTTCTAACATAATTCTTTGAGAAACACTTAAAATTGTGTAATAAGTAAGTATATAAACTTATAATAGGCTGAAGATGTCATCTACCCTTCAAAGACCCTTAAAAAGTGAGTATAGTCGTAAACAGCAATACCAGCCAAATCAATCTAGCCATGTTCTTGCGTCTGAACGAACTCGTTTAACTCAGGAACTATAAGAGCTAGAAACACTAAATTTGGTATATGGGTTCTTGCATACTTAACACGGAAAGGGATTACTTTATTTTTGGATTATCAGCAACACAACCCCGGAAATCGATAAAAACGATTAACAACTTCAGTTTTTAATATTTAAGTTAACCCCTTATTTGTTAAAATTTGTCCGGTTGTATAAATGATAATATATTCTACTTATATATGCAATAAGCTAACTTATGGGATATATGCACACATATGTCGACTCACCTCGTCGAGTAGTGCAGTAAAGCACTCGGCAAAATTATGAATCAAGTTAAGGCTTTTTGGGCTGGAACAACCCGAACCAATCATTAAATGGCATAATTGAAGCTCTGGGGAATCAACGGCAGGACGAGACGGCCACAGACGAAATCTGAAAATATAATAAAATAAAAAGTCGAATAAAATGGAAATGACGAAAACAAGCCAGAGGGTGGCCGGAAATAAGTAAGGATACAAAACAACAACACAAGGCCCAAAAAGCGTTAGCCAACCCCAAAATGAAAGCGACAACAACAACAACAACAAAGTGTATGCAATGTCCTTAGCACAAAAAGTCAAAAGCAAACACAATTTCTGTTTGTCTGTGTGTGTGTGTGTGTGTGTGTGTGTGTGTGTAAGTGTATGTGCCGCCTGAAGCGTTAGCGAGTATACAAACGAGTGTAAAGCACGCGCCAGAAAGTTGGGAGAGGCGCTGTGGACCACCCACAATACTGGGCGAGCGGCCGCGGGGACAGCAGCTGAGACAGCAAAGACGGACAGCTCTTTAGAGTTGGCAGCGCTAGTTCAATTTGATGAACAAGTTCAGGCGTTCATCTTTGCCTACTATTTGGGCAGATTTTAAATAAAATTCTAACCAGATTGAGATACAAAAAAAAAAATCTTTGAAACCTGAACTAAATTATTTATTATACTTATGAGAAGCTATGTAGTCGTTTAAAGCATCAAAAATTATATTTATTAATATATATATTAATAATGATTCTTTTTATAATAATAGCTAAGTTTAACGTTGAAAACCTAAATTCAATAAAAATGTAATTAAATTCAAAATTTTATTTAAACAAGTTATGACAGGCAAGCGGTAGAATAGACGAACATGGCTATAACGACTCCTCTTGTCATCCTGATAAAGAATTCATATGTGTATTTAAAGGAGTCTAAAACGCCTTTTCAATGCGTTACACATTTCGTCACAAAACTTAAAATACACTCTGCAAGTTTATAAAACTGTAAAAATTAGGTTAAGTTCACTTTATCTGTTAAAAGAGCCAACTGTACAGTTACGTTCATGAAACAATGAATCAATTCACTCGTTCATTTCAATCACACGTTCAATTGAACTTATGCTGAACGAAGCGACACAACAACGAGGACAGCGCATCAAAATAGAAAGAAAAGTTTTACGCTCAAACTTTTTTGTGCTGCGCTCTTTACAAGTAAAACCCCCCGCCACCCACGTCAACCCACTCCCCACCCACACCTTGCGCTAGCTGCTCTGGCTTTGCCTTGCTGTCTGTCTTTGCCTCTCTCGCCCACTCAGCTGGCTGCTCTCCTGAGCAAATATTTAATTTTTATAAAGCCTTCATGCTCTCTGCACTTGGGACGCTCTAAATGTATGTGCGTGTGTGTGTGTGTTGTGTGTCTATGTGTGTGTGCGTGTGTGAGTTAGCATTTTGCCAAAGCTTTAAAAATATTAAAGGATAAACGCGCGCGCATAAAGCTCACATTTTATGACTGGCAATGTTGGTCGGTTTTTGGGTTCGGGCACGGGATGAGCTGGAAAGGCGGCCAGTTTCAGTAGCACTGCCCCTGGGGGGCATTTTAAAAATATATATATGTGTGTGTGTTTGTGTGTGTGTGTGGCGCCTCGCTTTTACCTTCATCAATTATTGCTGCAAGTTTGCCGCGTCGCTGGTAATACTTGTTAATAAAATATGCATACGAAAATGGGCCTATCATTACACGCCGTTTCACATTTCAGTTTCAGCTTCTATACAACTGTCCTGCCATTGTCCATGTCCATGTCCCTGTCCCTGTCCCTGTCCCTGTCCCTGTCCCTGTCCCTGTCCGTATCCTGTTTAGAGTGCGTGTCCTGCGTACTGCGTATTAAGTTCCCCACCTTTATTACAATGCATGCGGTACCCAGCCCATTCATTAGGATATGCCGTTTAGGGTGACCAGACTTTTGAAATGTCCGCAGGGATAACGCTGTTTCATTCAATTACTACAGTAATTACAGTTTACAGACTGAATTATTCAAGTAATTACAAGCAAGAGCTGATAGTCGGACTTATAAAACAAAGTATGCGTAATCAATAAGTTAAGGTACTATAAAACAAACTATTCGTATTCAATAAGTAAAAATATATATATACTACCAACAGTTAACTCATTCGACATTATAAAATTTAAAAATAAAATATTCAACAAAAAAGTTGAATCCTTCGAGCCGGATTTGAACCAGCGACCTATGGATGTCTACTAGGTATCATTTCTCTCTACAGTCCACCGCTCTACCAACTGAGCTATCGAAGGTCAATAAATCTACCTTTCCAAATCGAATTCAGTTGTTGCAAGACGTGCTTTATCAATACATTGTGTTGCTTACTTAAAAGTATATATGTAGTATAGTCGCACCGTAAAGATAATGAAATGCAAAAGCTTCTCATATAAAAGAGAGCAACAAAATCAAAATCAAATTCAAAGTCATTCAAATGAGTTTGTTGTTATACTTTGTCATCTAAAGAGAAACAGAGTTTGTTGCGTTTGTGCAATGTCAATCTATACTATAGACTCTATAGGTTTGTCTATCGCCCGTATTAACGCAATTTATGTGGACTCTATTGAGGGTAGCCGAGTTTGGTACGGATGTTCTCCTATATTATAGGCAGTACCAACAGAAAACCCCTACTACCCACATTTTAGAGCTAGTCTCAGCTAATTTGATAATGCAATGAATAGCGATGATAGTTTTGAGACTTAAGATGGGTTTTAGGAAGGTTTTAGCATTATGTTGGTATCACCCAATTTGGAGTTAAGATGGGTTTTAGGAAGGTTTTAGGATTATGTTAGTATCACCAAATTTGGAGTTAAGATGGGTTTTAGGAAGGTTTTAGCATTATGTTGGTATCACCCAATTTGGAGTTAAGATGGGTTTTAGGAAGGTTTTAGCATTATGTTGGTATCACCCAATTTGGAGTTAAGATGGGTTTTAGGAAGGTTTTAGCATTATGTTGGTATCACCCAATTTGGTACGAGTATACTCAGGAGAATTACCAAATGTGATGGAAAACTACTGATGATCTCTTTGAAAGTTGAGACCATAGATTATGTTCTCACTTTATACATATATCCATGAGAGTCACCATTTGGTAAAAGGAGAGTTGTAAGTTAAGACAACTCTACAATGAGAGTCACCAAATTAGAAACTTCTTGAAAGAGAGGACCATAGATATGTTGTTGTTGCTGCCCTCCTTTATGCAGGCACTTCCCGTCCCCCTAATAAAGAAAACAGACTGTGAACAGAGTATATAGCAGTCGGTAGCTTTTGTGAGCAATGTTTTACTTGTTATTGGTATTTGACAACAGCTGGTCACCCTAAAACAGCGCATACAAAATGGAGTAGCTATTGCCTGACTGTCGCGTGTGTGTGTGTTCATGTGTGTGTGTGTGTGCGTGTAAGGGCTTGGTTCGCATTCAGTTCATTCGTTCATTCATTCACTCGTTCATTTTGCTGACTCGCAGCGAGCACAAAATCCAAAAAAAGAAGCAGCAAAAAGCAATTTGGAAAAATGCTAAAGGGGCCCAGGAAACATGTTCAATTATCACAGAATCCAAGTGCTTTGTTGTTGTTGTTGTTGTAGTTGTTGCTGTTGTTGTTGCTCTGCCTGTATTTTACCCCAATACACTAGTGTGTGTGCGTGTGTGCGTGTGTACACACACACAGGCAGAGCGGCTATAGAAAGAACCCCAAAATGGTTTGGGGTTAAGTTAAATTCTTGCAATGCTGATGTTTTATGCCATACACACCCTTTACACACACACACACACACGCACAGCGGGGTGCTGCGGGGTGCGACGCACGAACATATGGAATTGGCGTGTCGACGTTGACGAGTTCTACGCCTCGTAGTATGTGTGTGCGTGTGTGTGTGTGTTTGGTTGGGTGGCTCACTGCCTCTGTGCGCCTGGTTGCCCCATAAGGGGGCGGCGTAAAGCACTCAACACGGCAACAACAACAACCATAACAATAACAACAACAACAACAACAACAGCAGAGCTAAAGCGCCCCTGGGAATATGACGATATAATTTATTTTAAATCTCGTCCGTTCGCTCGCTTTAAATGTGAACAAGAGCTTTTTATTTGCCTCTCGCACCCGCACCCCGCCCACGAAACTGTGCCCCCAGCCATAAAAAGTCGTTGCAAAATACTCTCATATGAAAAAACATTTGGCTAACTAATTAGCTTGCGGCCAGGGCGGGTTATGTGTGGCAGTCCCCAACATATTGACAGTTATAGTTACTGTTATTAAACCGAACTGACTCCCCCCCCCCCGCCGACTGTGGGCTGGCACAATTGTATAATAGAAATTCGCTTTGTTAGCACGTTTATACGATATTTATTTAAACCGTTTTTTGTTAGCGAGATTTAAAGCAAGCTTTAGTTGTGTGTGACTTTTGGGAAGCCACATACCAAATTTCATGACTCTAACGTTTATAATCTCTGAGATATATCTGTTGTAGCAGAACCTTGATATACTGCACATAGTGTATTGGAATGTGAAACATAAGTTTGTTTTTGGTGTTTACAGCTTGCAAAAGAGTTGTCCTAATGTAGAAGTATAGTAAAACATATCAGATTGCCTCTCTTGATGGCCTCATAAGCTAAATTTCGATATCAAATCAAGTCGCATAAACATAATAGCAAGTTTCTTATGTAGATTTGGCATTTAGGAAGCCACATACCAAATTTCATGACTCTAACGTTTATAATGTCTGAAATGTATCTGTTGTAGCAGAACCTTGATATACTGCACATAGTGTATTGGAATGTGAAAACATAAGTTTGTTTCTGGTGTTCACAGCTTACAAAAGAGTTGTCTAAGTGTAGAAGTATAGTAAAACATATCAGATGCTAGCAGAGCTAGCTTGAAAAACTAAATTCGATATTAAATCAAGTCGCATAAACATAGTAGCAAGTTTCTTATGTAGATTTGGCATTTAGGAAGCCACATACCAAATTTCATGACTCTAACGTTTATAATGTCTGAGATGTATCTGTTGTAGCAGAACCTTCATATACTGCACATAGTGTATTGGAATGTGAAAACATAAGTTTGTTTCTGGTGTTTACAGCTTGCAAAAGAGTTGTCTAAAAGTAGAATTATAGTAAAACAAATCAGATTGTCTTTCTTGACGCGCAGAGCTAGCTTTAAAAACTAAATTTTGATATTAAATCAAGTCGCATAAACATAATAGCAAGTTTCTTATGTAGATTTGGCATTTAGGAAGCCACATACCAAATTTCATGACTCTAACGTTTATAATGTCTGAGATATATCTGTTGTAGCGGAACCTTGATATACTGCACATAGTTTATTGGAATATGGAACATAAGTTTGTTTTTTGGTGTTTACAGCTTGCAAAAGAGTTGTCTAAATGTAGAAGTATCAGATTACCACTAAGCTAAATTTCGATATCAAATCAAGTCGCATAAGCATGGTAGCAAGTTTCTTATGTAGATTTGGCATTTAGGAAGTCACATACCAAATTTAATGACTCCAGCTATTGTAGTCGCTGAGATCCAAGACTTATCATTAGATTGGTGAAAGGTGTATTGAAGGAGAACAAGGTTATTTGCTCGTATCTATACCTTGAAAAACAGTTCTAAAACCACACAAGAAACTGAATTCGTATTATTTGACTTGATTAAAAGGTTACACATATAAGGCTATATAGGGCTATAGCTAGATTTGAAGATACTCCCCGTTTTAGCTTAATTGCGATGACGTGTAAACATAGTTGGTACTGCAGGTTGTCAGGCTCACACAGACAATGGGACGGCGCTGTGGCGACGACAACCCCCAGAATGGCCCAATTGACATTTAACGCTGCCTTTGACCCCGCTGTCCATGCTGCCGCTGTTCCCCTCGTTCCACGGGCTTCCCAGTTTGTGGTGGTGGTGGTGGTGCAATTAACCGCAAAGGTTTCCTTTTGTCACTTGCACTCGCCCTCGCGCCCTCTCGCCCTGCTCTCTAACATCGTCTTCTGTTCGCACGAACGACCACCGAACAAGTTCGAGTCTCAGTTCGAGTCTCAGTCCGAGTCCGAGTTGTAGTCGGAGTTTGAATCCGAGTTTGAGTTTGAGTTTTTAGTTCGGAGGCCCTTTAGAGGTTAGCTTTAAGTCATGAAATAATAATAGGCCTCTGCGTTACTTTAATGGCACAGTTATTAACTTCTGTCCATTGCCAGGAAGTGACCGGCCATCGAAGGTGATGGTTGTTGTACACGAGTACGATAATATTGTTTTCGGTTATCGCTATTATTATTATTATTTTTGGTTCAGTTTTTGGGTTCTTATGTGGCCCAAGGCTCTGGGTAACTGCTGCGTGTCTGTTATTCAATTCCCTTTCATTTAGCTGGGTGCGGGCACAAAAGACTCAAACCATTCCAATTCCAATTCCAATTACTTCACTTTATGTTGATAACTTTGAGGTTGGAACCTTTTCCATTAGAGTCTGATTACTAGGGGGTGCAGAAGCTTTTAGTGGAGCTCGGAAAGTAAATTAACTTCTCCCAGCTGCCATTAGGACTCAATATCTTTAAACTACGAGTATTGCCAAAATGTAGTAAGTATCGAATTCTTGTAATTCTTGTTTCTATATTTTTCCGCTACTACCAACTCCAATTCCTGGGTCTGAGTAGACGTCTAGACGTCTAGTAGACGTATTTAAAATGGGTCTTACCTTACTTAAAAACAAAAGATTGCAGGAAAAAATACATTATTTTAGCTTTCCAACCAAACTAAAACGCAAGACTGGGACTGAGGCTTCTAAATGCTACTAAAAGGTTTTGCCGACGACTAATTATATATAGATTTTAATTACAAACAGTCTTATCAAGGTAACTTTACTATTAAGACTACATTACACTCTTTCACTTTTTCTATGCGCTAGCAGAAGGTATTATAATCTTGTCTCAAAATGTGTAATGGATTGATTGAAGGTGACGTTTCCGACCCAACAAAGTAAATATTCTGAATCAGCATGAATAGCCGAGCCGAAATAGCGATGTCCGTCTGTCTGTCTCTTTCTATGCGAACTAGTCTCTCAGTTGTAAAGCTATCCTAATGAAACTTGGTACAGACTCTCCTTTTTGCTGCAGGCAGTACATATGTCGGAACCGGCCGGATCGGACCACTATAACATATAGCTGTCATAGGAATAATCAGTCGACAACTATGTTTTTGTATGAAAAACTTTTTGTTTATAAATGTATCCTTACCAAACTTACCCAAACCGAGTCTCTAAAGAGTTTATACAATCTGACCAAATTTTGTCAAAATCGGACTACTATATCACATAACTGCCATAGGATCGGGTGAAAAATGAGTTTTTGTATGAAAAACTTTTTGTATTACATTCAAACTAAGTAAGAGTTATATTATACTTCAAATAGTTTCCTATAATTTTTATCAAAATCGAAGCACATAGCAATCAATCAATCATAGAGCAATCAGACGAAAATTGAGATTTGTATAAAAACATTGCTGCTAGGGTATATAGTTCTTTACTCCGAAGCTTCTTTTCTGTTAAATCTTCACTTTAAACTTAAGATGAAATAATATTTACTAGATATATGGAGGCCATAAGAACTTCCTAAAAAGGAAGTTTTGTTTTACAAGTACTGAAGTTTGGTCTTATATTGAAAAAGCTGCAACTTCTTATGATTGTATCTCAATTCCCAACTTCCGATTAGATATCAGACTAATCAGTGGGACTAGAATATAGGATATTATATATAGAATATTTAACGCTCACTTTTGTTTGCATTGATTTTAGAATGTTGACGTCATTCAGAGAATGTGACGCATGACCTTGTTGCTTTATTTAAATTTATATAGCCTAGTGATAGAAAACTAGCTCCTGACACAAAAAGTTTCGGGTTCGAAATCCAGTCATGAACTAAAATTTAAGCTTTATGTTCAATCGAATGTTTTTGTATGTTGTTACTATCATAAACTGCAAGTTATGCTTAATATTTAAGCAATTTTATGGTATAATCAAACTGTCATTTGTGTTGTAATAAAAAGGACACCTTTAAAACAAAATGGCTGTCAATTTGGAATGGAAGGTTGAGACAAATTGTCTTGTAAAGGTTGTCAGTGGGAACGGCCATTATTCAAACTGACACTCAATGACAAATGTTATGCACTGAAAACAGCAATTAATCAATCAGTGAGAGTTGTAAAATGGGAATGGGAATCGGAATGGGAATGTGTTAATGCCCTTCAAATCGAATTCGATTACAAATGCAAATAATAATCGACTGGCTATCAAGTTGCAGTTGTGTGTAATCGAGAGATTCGTAATGTTATTCAATATACAGTAATAGTAAAATTAGCTAATCAATGTGTGGCAACAATAATCAACAAGGCAATCAGTAATGCGCAATAATCGCAATAATCACATATGATATTTATATATATATACATATATAGTACTATAAGTATGCGAATATGTTAATGTATTTGTTTATCGGTGTTGTGTGCATGAATTTTATGGGGCAACAATAAGTGGAATGCAAAATTCGAGTCGTAAAATCAAATAAAAGAAAGTCGTAAATTAAATAATTAATGCAATAAAATTTTATAAATATTGCAAATGTGTTTTTGTTGCACACACACAGAGCGTATGGTGGCAGCAACCAGTTTATGGGCAGACAACACAAAAACAACAACAAATTGTATAAATATAAATGCAAAAAGGCCTTTTGGCTTATTTTGCCAGACGAGTACAGACGAAATTGAAATTGAAATCGAAATGCAAATTAAAACGATCAATAAAAATGCGAATATGTCAATAAAAGTCAAATGCAAATTTTTGTTCGCTCATGTTTATCGAAAATGCAGTCGCAAAGTGACGAGCGATAAAACTGAAAAATTGTATCGAATAAATATGAAAATTTTTACTTGCCACGCCATAGAAGACGACTGACCAGGCAGGAGGAGGAAAGGAGGAGGAGGCGGGCTGGCGGGCACTGTTTGGGGGCCGCGTGCCAAATATAGCAACGATCCAACAATCGGGTTGCTGTTGATTTTTATTTGTACCCCCATGGGTGCTAAATATCGAAATGCGAATAAATTTTCATGCACTTTTCGTATGCAGCGCGCAGATACAGATACACAGATACAGATACAGATACAGCTTAGAGATGGGCGCGTCTTGGGCTTATTAATATGGCTTATAAGTCGTGTCTACAAATACTATTTAACTGTATTACTTAGGATAAAAGTGCGAGCAAAATTCTCTGTAAAATACCATCGAATTTGAATAAATATTTCAGATATTTTTTTTGTGGGTGTCGAACTATTAAGCTTGCTTCCTCACTTCTCTAAGTCTCTCTTAGATATAAGGCAGGATCTAAATTCGATTAATCGTATAAAACAGTATCGCCATCTTTTAGGGGTTTAAATCAATATTTAACTTATTATTTTTGAAGAAGAAAAGTTCAAAAATACTTAAGAAAACTATTTTAATGCAAGCGTAGCTTTACCGATTGCAGTGTGACCTTCCTTTACTTTAGGAAATGTTTCGTTCGGAGTAACGCAATATTGCACGTAAATATCAGATCGTTTGAACAGTGTGACCGTATTTGTATACTTTCAATAATATCTCACTTACTGTATATTTTCGACGAAAAAAGTTTCAAAAGCTTTACACAACTATTTAAGCGCGTGTCGAACTTCTCAACTTCTCTTCGTGCTGAGCTTTTCTGCCATCTCCAACAAAATTGCGCGAAAATATGAGATCGTTTGAACAGTGTGACCGTATTTGTATACTTAAATTATTATCTCACTTACTGTATATTTTCGAAGAAAAATGTTATTTTTGAAAAGAGAAGTTCAAAAATACTTAATGAAACTATTACTATTACTACAACTATAACTATTTACCCGATTGCAGTGTGACCTTCCTTTTAGTTTAGAAAATATTTCGTTCGAAGTAACGCAATATTGCACGTAAATATCAGATCGTTTAAACAGTGTGACCGTATTTGTATACTTTCAATAATATTATATGAATGAGAAAAATAAAAGAAAAATGAAACTATACATTACTACAACTATAACTATTTACCCGATTGCAGTGTGACCTTCCTTTTAGTTTAGAAAACATTTCGTTCGGAGTAACGCAATATTGCACGTAAATATCAGATCGTTTAAACAGTGTGACCGTATTTCAATACTTTCAATAATATCTCACTTATTTTTGAATCAAAAAGTTTCAAAAGCTTTGCACAACTATTTGAAGCGTGTGTCGAACTTGTCAACTTCTCTTCGTGCTGAGCTTTTCTGCCATTTCCAACAATATTGCACGTAAATATCAGATCATTTAAACAATGTGACCGTATTTGTATACTTTCAATAATATCTCACTTACTGCATATTTTTGAATCAAAAAGTTTCTAAAGCTTTACACAACTATTGAAGCGCGTGTCGAACTTGTCAACTTCCTTTCGTGCTGAGCTTTTCTGCCATTTCCAACAATATTGCACGTAAATATCAGATCATTTAAACAATGTGACCGTATTTGTATGACTTTCAATAATATCTCACTTACTGCATATTTTTGAATCAAAAAGTTTCAAAAGCTAAGCGCGTGTCGAACTTGTCAACTTCTCGTGCTCGTGCTGAGCTTTCTCCCATCACCAACACAGCGTCACGACGCGGCGGCAGTCGGAGAGCAATCATCATCATTAGCAGCGGCGCGCGCGTAGGCAGCGTAGGCATCGGCATCGGCAGCGGCAGCAGTAGCGGCTGCGGGGATCGTTAGCTGCCTTGGGAGCTTTTTGGTTGGGGCGGGCGGTAGTAGTAGCTGGCTCTGGCTGGCGACACGAAGCATACGGCCGTCGTTTGCTAATTAAAAAATGCGCTCGCTACAAAATAAAACTTAATTGCGATTGCATTTGCGATATGCGCAGCGGCGAGTCGCGGCGAGTCTGCTGGCGTCGTCGTTGTCGTTGTCGTCGTCGGGCATTGGCGCAGCAATTGAGTGGCAAGCCGGCAGAGGCGGAGCGCACGGGCGAACGGGCGCACGGGGCGTATAAGCGAGCGCCGGCACCAAGTTGACAACAGCAACAACAACAACTACACAGGGCCAAATTGAGCACAAGAGCCCACTCGACTTTTGTAGCACGAAGACGCAAAAAAAAAAGCTGCAGCAGCAGCAACAAGAGTTAAGTGATGGAGAAATCTGAAGCACAGACAAGGCGCAACTGCCACAAGTTGCACTTTAAACAGGTTCAGTTCGTTGTTGTTGTTGTTGTCGTTGCTGGGTACAGTGGCCGGCACTGCAATTTGGTTTTTTATTGCGCGACGCCACTGCAGGGAGCGAGCGCGCTTAATAAAGATTGATTTACACACACACACACACACAGACAGAGGCTTACATACTTGTTGCTGTTCGCTGGGTAGCTTTAATGGGCTGCAAATAATGCCCAAAATTGCGGCACATAAAGCACAAAGAGGCCCAACAACAGCTCAAAAGCTCAACGCTCAAAGCTCAAGTGTCGATCTCTCGCAGACTCGCAGACTTCAACTTCGACTCGAAATCAGACGAGTGCAAGACACGCTCAAGTGTCAGTTCACAGGGCAATGGCAAAACAGCGGAGGAGCGGGAGAGCGCAAGCAACACAACACACACATACACACATGTGTACAATTCCAATCACAATGCGAGTCGTTACTGCTGCTGCCTGCTCCCAATCAAAGTGACGTCGACGTCGGCGTCGGGCGCAATTGCCATTTATGGCCTTGATTTATGTATCTCTGCTACTGGATCTCTAATGCGAACACAGACGTAAAAGCACACAACGACACAAACAACACACACACACACACACACACCCATGCGAGAGTATATTGAATTTATTTGCAATTTATTTCATTTCCTTGGCTTGCGGCATGCGGCAAGCGTCCAAGCGTCCGAGCGAACGGTCAAAAGATGCATGGCAATGTCTCTGCGCTGCAGATTTGTTGTTGCATTGTGTGTGTGTTGTGTGCAGCTACTAGAGCTGGTAAACAAACGATGACTCTATCGATAGTATCGATGATTAATATCTTAAGCCGCTATCGACCTTATTTCCACTATCGATACTATCGAAACGACCTGAATAAGCCAATAAAGGCGCATGACAATGTCTCTTCGCTGCAGATTTGTTGTTGCATTGTGTGTGTGTGTGTGTGTGTGTGCAGCTACTAGAGCTGGTAAACAAACGATGACTCTATCGATAGTATCGATGATTAATTGCTTAAGCCGCTATCGACCTTATTTCACTATCGTTACTATCGAAACGACCTGAATAAGACAATGATTGCGCAAAATTCAGTGTCAACGATGTGATTTGTAGTAAGGCTTCAAAACTATAGTATCGATAGTGCGCTTTCCCAGCGATTATTTTCTACTATCGATAGTTTTTAATCTTACTAACTTTCTGATATTACATATATGTAACATAGCTGGAAATGCTTTCTCTTTGAAGTTATTACAGTCAAGCTTTAAAAATATCATTAAAAACAAGCTGTAAAAAATAGACTTAAATGCTTATTACATTATTCAAAAACTATCGATAATATCGAAGGCGTCAACCTTAGAAATTATCGATTTGAGCCATTATCGATAGTTTTTTAGCATAAATCTAAGGTGTTATGCCCATTAAACGAATGAATCGACTGATTTATAATTAAAAGCTACCAAAATATCGTAAAAGTGTATTCTGTCAATACTATCGATACTATGACTAGTTCTAACTGTTCTGTCGATACTATCGATACCATTACTAGTTCTAACTAAGACTATCGATTATTTTCCAGCTCTAGCAGCTGCCAATGTGTACAAGTATCTGTTACTGAGTGCCAAAGTTTCCACATGAAATTGCAGCCAAGGTAATGCGAAAGGAAAATGCTGACTTGCCAGCAATTTCCCAAACAACGGAAGGGTCAAATTTCCCATGACCACTTTTATTGACAGTTTGTGTGTATGTGTGTATGTGTGTGTGTGTGTGTGTGTGTGTGCAATGTAAATGCAAAACATGAAGATTAAAAGCTTGAAAAGCTCTTCTGCAAATTGGATGCTCCTTAGGTAACCTTAGCTCACCGCTAGTTTAACTAAAGTGTCCCTAGTTGTGGCCACAAATCCTTTAAACACTTTATAACGTTAACGAATACCCCCCGAAAATAAATCAAAATTTAATATGCTTCATTGGACATAACTAAAATGGATTTGGCACATCGTTTATACGTCGTTTACTCAGACCCAAACAAAGGACTCAAGGACCTGGGACCAACCCCAAAAAAGGGCAATCGCTGTAATCAGGAACATCCCCCATTTGCGGTCATCGCCGAAGCAACCAAGCAACTGATTTTTCTCGAATCGACAACAATGAGAATTGAATTCGAAAGTTAAGATGTTAGATACCATCGCTCTCCATTCGACGATACCCAATACTGCATACAGGAATGCGAGTATTAGCCGCCATTGTTGATTAAATCGCTTAAGGACAAACACACTTCATGTTTAGATGGACCTCAAATGATTGTAGGAAAAAAACCTAAATGAAAAAAATGTTCTCCCCACTATGCAAATCAGATTTGTAAGGATGACACTTTAACATAATCTAATATAATCTACAGTTAAGGAGGGATTCCTTTTCCGAAGTTATAAAATGATATTTACAGCTGAAAAATCTTAAAAGTATAAGAAGTTTTGTATTGTAGAATGTTGGTTAAAGGAGTTTCCCTTAAAAGTAACTGAATGTAGGACTGTACTACATTATAAGCTCAAATAATCTACACTGACTTGCTAAGAGCTCCGCTTTTAAAATTTACCGGAAAATACTTTAGTATTTACATTATAAAAACTTTCATTGAGACTTTTTCTAAACCATTGAAAATTCATTCAAGAGTTTCCGTATAATAGGTAAGGGAGTTTCCTTTCTGTAAGTAAGGCTCTTCAAAGTTTAACAAAAGTAATAACGCTCAACTTTGCACAGTCAATGAAAAGGTTCTTCTGAATAGAATTTCACTTTCTTATTAGTTTTGCACACTCTGGCAAACAAATATGGGGAATATGGATATAAAAACTATACGCTGGACAATAAGCAAAAACGCTTTCAAGGGGATAACAACCGGCAAATTGGCATAACGACGACTACTGAGAACTCAGAGCACTCCAGATACTTGTACTAATCTAATGGGTTTGTTATTGTTTGCCCAGTTTAGTAAAGTCAACTGCTTTTCGAGCTAAAAATGTGCTCTTAATGAGTTCACAACGGAGGCTAAATGTGCCCCGCATTTCGGAGGGGGGCCTGGGACTGCCGAACTTGCCGGATGGGAAGTTGGAAACACATTTGTGCACATATTTGCCTATTTAAAAGCGAACAAGCGTTTTGAAACTTCAAATTTTAAATGGAACTTCAGTTGGCAGAACCTTGAAATTGGCCTAAAACTCAACCCAAGCCACTTGAACCTGTTTAAAGTAAGCAAAGCTCCAACTATGGAAATATGTATGTTCATAAATTAAAAGACCCATAAAGCTCAGTTCTGAATCTCAATTCCGAACTAACTTGGCAAAAACCAAGGTATCAAAAGTCTGTTAAAACTTTAAGGAATGCAGATGTTCACACTTCAAAACTTCATTAGTGCTTATCAGGTATAAGTAGGTGTATAAAATAGTACCAAGTTTCCCCGTTTTGATAAGACTACAACTATCTTATCTGTTACTTGGTCTATTTCTAATTTATATTCTTTTGCGCACGCAGAAAGGAAGAGTTAAGCATGGACATTTTGTGTTTGAAAGTTGAATGTAGAATATTGAAACTATCTAGATAAAATTTGAGTTATTTGTATGATAATATGGAGTTTCCACATTGCTAAACTGGGATACGAATGTTGTTTTCTGAGCTTTCAAATGGATATGGCCTTTGAAACAAGTATCGGAAAAGTATATCTTCTTTTAATACAACTTCTCATGTTATGAAGTTCTCACTAAGTTTCATTTGAGGTGAATTAAAATATCATATTTTTGTATAAGTTTTGTGCATTTGTGGCAACGCCACGTCGAAAAAAAATGGCCAGACTGCTTAATACTCATCATTATTGTGTACAAAATAGTGATGTAAAACAATCGAGTTTTTGTATGAAAAACATCGAGAAACATCTTCGATTATACATTTTGTCCATTTTTGTATGCCATAACATTGCCGGGTGGCAACACTGCAATTCTAACCTCAATTTTTTGACAATGTAGAAAAGCACGTGGAAAGTTCGTCACCTCAGCTGGCCTAAAAATGAAAGATCAAAATTGAGAGTAATTACAACTTAAATTTGAAGTTAACATTTGAACTTGAGCAGAGAACTTAGAGAGTGTTGGCAACTCTGCAACAGCAATTTGAGCTTCTGTGCGTGAGAACGCAAAGAATGAAAACATGGCGAAACTGCGACGGAATTGCTTTTGAAAAGAAAGCTAAAATGAGAACACACGTTTGATTGAGGTTATGTACAAATGTACATGCATACGCGAGTACATTTCTATGCATAGTCAAAGTTATGTACATACATACATATGTATGTATGTATGTAAATGCTATGTACATGTGTATTTTGAAAATAGCTGCGAAAATTCTGCAAACTCATGGCATTTAACACACGGAACAAAGAGATTTTCTACTTTGGACATGCCGTGACGTTAAGCGGTTGAAGACGGAGACGGCGACGGCAACGGAGAGGACGGACGATGACTTTGAGAGGTCAGACAAGATGAACAAATTGTTTCTACGCATTTTTGCGCGAAACCAACAATAATAATAAAAAATATATATATATAGAGGAAGAAGAAGCAACAGCAAAGGCAGCGCTAATGTGACGAGAAAACAATGGAAATGAAAATGCCAAAAAAAAAAACAACAAAACGAAACTGAGGCAAACAGCGCAAGGGAGAGAGCAAGAGAGTACAAAAGTTTCTAAAGCGTAAATAAGTTTTAATACGGTTATTTTGTTTTTATTGCATGTGAAGCTTAAAGTCTAAAAAGTATCTTATCTTTAGTGCGAGCAACGACGAAACATCTCAAGAGAAACGACGCAAAGGCAACAGCAGCAGCAGCAACAACAACAACAGCGTGCACTCACACTCACATGTTTTATTTTTAGCTGCCGCTGACGTCGCCGTCGCCGTCGCCGCTATGCCGAGCGTTAAGCCGCTAACTAGACGCTCGGTTGCCAAGAGCAGTCGTGGCCGAGCGGTTAAGGCGTCTGACTAGAAATCAGATTCCCTCTGGGAGCGTAGGTTCGAATCCTACCGACTGCGAATGAGAGAGGAAGGGCAGGAGTAGAGAGAAATATAAATGCCGACTCTGTTTTCTTTTTTTGTTGTTGCTTTTTACACATTCCTTTTTAACACGCTTCATTTCGTTTTCGAGTTTTTATTCTACTTTTATGCCGCTTAACACGTTGAAACAGAGCCCACCCACAAGTGCGTCCGTCTGGCGTCCGCTTTACCTGCCGTGCTGCTGCCTTCTCTGCTGTCCAAATGAATAAATGAATGTGGGTATGAATGAATGGGCAAATGTTGTGTGCATTTCGTTATCGCTGCTGCTCCTGTTGTTGTTGTTGTTGTTGTTGCTGTTGTTGACTTTGTCGGTCTCTGCGTGTTTTACCTGCGGGCGGCGGCGTTTTATGGCATCATCTTCTTTTTTTATCTCGCATGCGAGCCAACACAAAACAACAACAAAAGAACAAGAACAACGACGGTACGGCATACAGCGTTGCCACTGTGCCTGGGCACAGCTTAATCTGGGCCGCCGCCGCCGCCATTTTATGGTTAAGGTCGACGTCGCCGTCGCCGTTGCCGTCGCTTGTCAGTTTGTATATAGAAATTTCCTGAAATTGTCTGCCGTAAAAGCTTCGACGCTGCTGTGTTGTTGCCGCACATTGTGTGGGAGTTGAAACGTGCCGATTGACGGCGTTTTTTGTGTGCGCCCGAGCAGGGACATTTGCCTAATAATATGTATAGACGGATACGGATATGGGGATATGGATATCGTTACACGGCATACATATTTAAGCATATTATGGCAATTGTCATTGGTATTAAGTTAGCCAGATAACGCTGGGGATTGAAAACATTGCGAGATATTCATACAAAACCTTCAAATTGTCAATACGTGTTAAGTGCCATTCAACTTTTAAAAGTGTTATTAGCTTGGATCCCAGCCACGGAACATATATAAAGACATTCTGGCATAAGCGTTTAAAAAAGGGCTGGAAACATTTTGAACATTTGGCTGAAAAAGGCAATACTGTTGAGGAATTTAATGGACAGAAGCAAAGGACAACATTTTGTAGATATATCCCTAAAATAAGCAGAGAATATTCTGACCAAATTCAAATTTAATAAATTAGGTTAGGTTTTAGGTTAGTTTGAAAAAATTTCCCATTTCCTAGAGCTTCATTTCATAAATTCAACTGAAATATTAAGACTAGGCCTATTTCCTCTGAATTAAATTAAGCAGAGAACATCCTGACCAAATTCAATTTTAATAAATTAAATGAACAAATCCACTTTTTAAGGTTAGTTTGAACAAATTTCCCATTTCCTAGAGCTTCATTTCATAAATTCAACTGAAATATTAAAACTAGGCCTATTTCCTCTGAATTAATTTAAGCAGAGAATATCCTGACTAAATTCAATTTGAATAGACTAAATGAATATGTCCTCTTTTTAAGGTTAGTTTGAAAAAATTTCCCATTTCCTAGAACTTAATTTCATAAATTCAACTGAAATTTTAAGACTAGGCCTATTTCCTATGAAATATTTTAAGCAGAGAATATCCTGACCAAATTCAATTTTAATAAATTAAATGAGACAAATCCTCTTTTTAAGGTTAGTTTGAACAAATTTCCCATTTCCTAGAGCTTCATTTCATAAATTCAACTGAAATATGAACATTACGCCTATTTCCTCTGAATATTGAAGGTTAATGATGATTTTAAGACAAAGTTTCTTACTTAAAGAACAAATTCAATGAATTTATTAACAAAAGAACATGTGTTTATCCTTTCCAGGAAGATTTTCGATTCATTTGATCAACTTATTGGTATACAAGTCTCAAGGAAATGTTGCTTTACCAACATAATTGCAAGCATTCAAACATATTCCACAAAATAGTCGAACAAAGTAAGATATCTATCTAGTCAAAATTCTAGTTTCGTATTTCGAACTTAACAATCTAGATATGTATATGTATTTATTCAAGGAATTTCTATCTGGATTAGCTGGTTCGCTGTATTCATTAACTTTGGGCAAAAACGTCGATTATTATTTATCAACTTGAGTAAATTTATGTATGTGCTCTATAAAGCTGTAAATACTTGTTTTATAATCACGAAATCCGATCTGTTTTATCATTTGGCAGACTACTAATTAGCAACTGAATAAAAGCGGACCTTATTCATGTTATACTGTATGTAGTATCCATATGTATTTAAGTATGTATTTAGCATTCATTCAAGTTCAAGTCTGTAATGAACGCACACGCGCCTTATACATTCATCTTAGCTTATATGGCAATCGGTATGTCTATAGATTTTATAGTATTACACACATATATGTAGATATATGTACTTATTGAAGGCCCCTCAAACTTCTCGTGCTGAATATCAATTTGGGCTCGCTTTTATGGATACTTTTATTTGGCTGTCGCCAAATTTAATGCTTTTTCAGTTTCTATATTTGTCATAACTCGAGACTTATGGGCAATAAAATATCTCAAAATGGCCGCAGCTGGTTTTCGTTTTCGTTTCTGTTTTTTTTTTTTTATGTTGCCGCAGTATCCACAAATATTGAACATGTTTTGGGGGAACGTTGTTTTCATTCAACATTTGCCGAAACTCGATAGTACCCCAACAGGGAGTAGAAAAAAGCGTTCTTTTTTATAGTTATGATATCATATGAATGAATGCATATAAGCGTAATTATGAGGATGTGTTAGTGAGTTTATTAATGGGAATATGTTACTGGAAGTAATTGTCTTATGAACAACGGAGTAAGAAAGAAGATTGAACTAAAGATCTAAAGCCAACTTCTAAAGGAAATGGAAATTTATGTGGAAACAACTTCCGAAGATTATATAGACCCTTGCAAGAGGAGAACTTCAAACCTAAAACTTTACTTGAAATTGTTATAGGCACATGAAAAAGACATTTAACTACACATTATTACTATATGGACTTAACAAAGCACATACTACAAATAAAACTATATATTATTTATTCAGAAAATAAAGCTAATACTCTTTGTTTTCAAAATGCATCCTTACTTTCCAAAATTTGTTAACATAGCGTATTTTCTAACTAGTTATAGCTTGATTTTTGAAGTTATATCTTGCCTTATGAAAACGGCCCAGAATCAGAAATGCGTAAATTGAGGTAAAATTCCAACACTACAAAAATCTAGTGGGGGCAACGTGTTTTACTATTAGAGCATGGTACTAGATACTTATTTCATAAAAATTTGGACTTACAATTTTTTATTAATTTTGGCCTATGGACCAGCCACTGTGCCTTGCAACAATATTTTTTAATACACAAACTAGAAACTTGACCAGCTATTATCTGGTTTTCTCTATTTTTATCTAATTGTTCCTATGACAGCTAAAAGATATGTTGGCTTCAATTTAGATTACACATCAATAATACAGAAACTACAAGGGGGAATAAAAATCATTGATTTATTCTTTCCTAAACTCATTAAAAACGCTATTTGTCCGTCTAATATAGAAATTATAATGCCCTCTCAAGGGTATAAAAATCATTATTATTCTTTCCAAAACTCATTAGATAACTCTATTTGTCTGTCTAGCGATAGGATGTTATAGAATTAAATCAGAATTTAATGCATAGTTACTATACTATACTTATAAGCTAGGAGTTGGTAAAATCGGATACTTCTAAAATATATGTAGATCTCTTTCACCATCAAAGTCATGTCCTACTTAGTATTTATATTAAATTACATAAAAAAAGAGAGGTCTTATATTAAATCGCCAAAAAATATCTCAGTAAACTGTTTCCTTTTTGACCCTTTGGGTAAAGTTATCGTATTACAAACACTTGAAATATGCACCCCTGAAAAACTCAATTATAACATAATTGGAATACATCCTTTAACGTGCATATGTGTTCCTTTAATAAAGTTTGTATCCAATTATAATTTTCATTTATTTTTAAGTGAATTTTCCGAAGGTAACCTAACAAAATGTTATTATAGATGATATTAAGTAAAGTAATTCATACGAAAGTTAGTGGAATATTCCTAAAACTGATATCTTGACAATGATATATACAAAATCTAGTTCAAATTTGGTAGAATTATCTTTAAATTTGACTAGGAAAACCTTTCTGGCAACTCAAAAAGTGCATGTTAATGTAAAAGTCAGTCAAATATCATATTTATAATCTGTTCTGCAGGGATGGGAGTATATTATGATTGTGAAAAGTTAGTCTATAATATGAATGCAATGAGTATATTATGATTGTGTAAAGTTAGTCTATAATATGAATCCAATTCCATTTGACACTATTTAAGGTACCAGTTTTGGTTGGTTTCGGAGGAATCTTTAATATTATATCGGGCGTGGTTCAGACCATTTCCCGAAAATCAACAGAAACCTATGCATAACTTCTATAATTTTGGAGCTACAGTTACCAAATTTAGTATAAGAACTGCTGACAAGCTTCTTGAAAGATTAGACCAGAAAAGTGTTTACCACGTCCACTACTGCCCCCCGGAAATCTTCAAAATCTATAGCTGCCACAATTACAAAGCTAGAATCACTAAATTTGGTACACGTATTCCATTTAGTTATATTGTTAGATGAGCTGAAAATAATACTGCCACGCCTACTTCTGATCCCGCAAATAAGCAAACAGATAACAGAGTGTACAGCAGTCGGGAACTGCGTAACAGCAGTAACAGTTGTTACTTGTTACAATGTAGAGATATGTAAAAAAAGAGAAAAATGAGTCACGACTCACGTATTATTCGCATTTTATATGACAGGCAACAACAAATGGCGTAATTGAATTTCCTGCTTGCTGCCAGAGTAACTGAAGCTGTAGCTGAAGCTGAAACTGAAGTTGATGCAAAATCGCAGCGGTTGCTGCTGTTGTTGTTGCGACTGCTGCTGCTGTGAATGCCAATCAAATTGGCGCACCTCGCGCCGCATGGCGTCGGCGTGCGCGTCGTCGTTGGCGTCAGCGGCGACGTCGGCGTCATCGGTGTCTGTGTCGGAGACAGAGCCATCAAATGGCTGTCAGGGACGGGCACGGACCAGGGACAAGGACTTTCATGTGTGTGCGGCAATGTTATGAGACTGTTATGACGCCATTTTAAAATCAATCATCGCACAGCGCGTTGGGGGGACTTTAAGAAGTTTTCTCCGTGTTTTTTTTGGCGTGAACATTAAAATTGTTAATTAAGCATCATTTAACAGCTGAGCTGCCACTAATTACATTAACACTTGGCATTCATTTGAAATTATGAAATGCTGCCCCAAACGCAATATGCAAATAATGAAGGCAACAAAGTTTTATCAAATTCCAAACAGGGACCAACTTTTAGCACAGAAAAAAAAATTTATACGAATATAATTAAAACGATTTTCCATGAAATTTAAAATGAAATTTTGCACAGAGCAAAGTTGTCAGCGGCAGGCGAAAGAGAGACAGACAGAGAGAGGGAGAAGGAATGCGAAAATATAACGAAGTTCGTAGTCCGTTGGACCCACAACTATGCACACATACATATACAACGAAAGGCATGCAGCCCACCACCCCCCTTCCCCCGCTAGAAACCCAAACGACCAACGAACTGCATGCGAACAAGGCGAATAAGCTAGAAAATTGCAAAGCACAGGCGGCGTGGAGAGTGAGAGAGATCTGTGAAGAGAGCAGCAGGCAGTGGGCAGTGGGTAGTGGGTAGAGAGAGGGCGCACTTTTTTTTGGGGCCAAGGGAATGTAGTTGAAGAAGAAGCACAGCAAGCAGTTAAAGAAGAAGCCGAGAATAAGCGCAAACTTTGCAGCCTTCAGTACTTTGAGAGTATGTGTGTGTGTGTGTGTGTGTGTGCTTGTGTTGAGTGAAGATTGCGGCCAGCTGTAGTGAGCAAAGGGGCGTCAAAGGGACTGTAAATGAAACGCTACAGGACTGAACGACAAGGGAATAGGAATAGAAAAAGCGAAGCGAAGCGAGCTAAGCAACTGTCTGATGAATGGGGTAAATGGGGCGGTAGCAGCAACGGCAGGCGGGCGGGCGGGCATGCTAGAGAGCAAATAAAAACAAGCGACGTTGACGTTGCCGTTGCCGCCGTCGCCGCCGCAGCCCGACACATGACAAATGGCGCACTAGTCTGCAGCAGCAGCGAAACTTTTGTAGCGGCAGAGCTCGACATGTAAAAAAAAAAGAACAAGCACAAAAAAAAAGTAAAATGTCTGCATACAAGGGTGAGCTAGAAATGTGTTTGTGTGTGTCTGTGTCAGTGTGTGTGTGTGTGCATGCAAAAAAGCAAACCTTGAGCTGTGAAAAGTCAAAAATTTGTATAAAAAATGTGCTCCATTTTTGGCGCCGCGCAGTGCAATTTAAAATTGCTGTCAGGCAGTCAGTCATGAAATGAAATACGCCAGAGAAAAAACCAAATACAGCAACAATAACAACAACGAGAACAACTACAACAACAACAACAACAAGAGCGTACATTCAATTTGTTGAACGAATTTATCGCTTGTCGGCAAAACGAGACGAAAGCGTCGAGCAATGAGCGAGAACAAGAGGGGAGGGACAGAGAGACGAGCGAGACGCTGTGGAATTTTGACCGAAAACTTTTTGTTGTTGCTGTTGTTGTTGTTGTATAAAAAGCAACAAAATGAATGTTTTGTTGGCGCTTTTGAAATGTGTTCCTGTTCTCACACTGAGCAAGGAAAAATGTTTTAAATTTATTGTTTATTTATGGTGCCCCTGTCGACACTAAATTGCAAGTTCAATCTTTTATTTGCGCTCCACTAAACTGTGCACACACGCATACTAATACACATGTACTTAAATTGTTATTGCCTAATGATGCTATATGCCAACAAGTAAGAAGGTTGCAGTTACCGACTGCAGTATACACTGTTCTGTCAAATTTGGCTGGGGCGGTAGGGGGCGTCAATAACAGAAGTCTGTCAAATTTGCTGACAGAAGCTATATAGGCTTGGAAGGTATGTACATAGATTTGGCTCATTTGTGGTCGAGGGGGCAGGAGTGGGAAACATTTTCTTAGCCCTATTTGTCAAGGAGGTCAACAGTGGTCTCTATACCAAATTTGCTGACTCTAGCTATTTTCGTTTTATTTTTATTCATTTATTTGTTTACGAAGGCTAAACAGTGCTGCCTCGAATCAAAGAATATAATATAATACATAGATATAAGGAAAAAATGTAAAAGCCTACACGAAATTTACGAAATTAATCTAATAACGACACCAGCACGTTGGGAGAAGTTTATTTGCCAGTCCGGCTAGCTATAAGGCAGACAACTGAAGAAAAAGACTAAAGAAAAACAGTAGGAAAGAAATCTCCAACCCGATGAGGAAGTCGGTCCGGCAAGCTGTGCCCCAACTCACAGCTAGGTTGGTTAGAGATTAAGGAAAGAAATATCTAGAAAAGGGAAGGGATGGGATAAGAATAATATAGTTACACTTAAGTAGGAAATAGGATATACAGTGGACAATCTCCGACCTGATGGGAAGATTATTAGCCACATCGGCAAGCTGTTCCCCAACTCACAGCTAGCTTGTTTAGAGATTACATTAAGAAAAACAAAATCTAGAAAAAGCTAGGGATAGGATAAGAATAATATAGCTATACTAGAGTAGGAAATAGAGGGGGATAGGATATAGAGTGGACAATCTTCGACCCGATTGGGGAAGATTATTAGCCACACCGGCAAGCTGTGACCCTGCTTACAGCTGGGATCGGCCCGAGATTACCCACCCGTGCATGTAGAAGGGTCGGGAAAAATATCGTTCATACGGAAGAACATATCACAAACCCAAAATACTTCTTTTTTGGAAAACTTTCATTGAAAACAGAAATTGCAATCTGTGTTTCTATAACGAACGCATTACTAATCAAAGCTTTCCTCCTGATACGCATCCGAAACACTGATAAAAGACCATAGCTTTCTCATTAGTCCGTTTTTCGGATAGATATCGTTCAGTAAACATTGATAAGTAATGCGCTATACAAAAACACAGATACAAGATTCTGTTTTAAATTGAATCTTAACGCTAGTTGAAATAATTACATCATATTGTGTCCAAAGCAAAGTTCGCTTTTCGTTTCCTGTAGATAAATTCAGTTCAGAAAACACAGGGAAAATCATCTTAAGAATTGCAAGCAAAACCAAACAGTATGTAAGAATATATATGCATTAACAGCTGATTAAGACAAATGATTCTCTAAAATGCGGATGCTGCAATGAAACACACGAAAAACCCCTTAAGTTTGTACTGATTCATTAAATCCGCAAAGTGTAACAAGCGGATATAGTGATCTATAGAATAAACCACATATGAATCAGCAGTAAATGTTCTACAATTATCTTGACCTGCTAACATGACTGAAAAGCGAAGCTAAGTAGCAATTTTAGTAACTTTTTCATATGGTTTTAGGCAGAAATTAGTTATTGAGAGTCTGCTTGAAAGTTAACTACAGTAGAAGGATTTTGAACTTTAAGTTTACATTTATATTTGAACAATATTTTGGACATGCAAATCTGTGAACATTGCTCATAAGTTGTTATAATAAGCAAGGCCAAGAAAAATTAAGGAAATTTTCTATACACAATGTAATTATTATGTAAGATTGGTAGACTTTGTAAGTCAAGTGGGCTAGTTGTTATAATAAATGGATTAAGAATAAGAATTAGAATAGTATCATATGCTGTAATTGTAATATTAGCAACATTTATGCTATGAAATTCATGATTTCTTCATTTAACAACTTCAAAATGTTCATATATAGCTAGCTGGTGAAACCCCAGCGCTGTCCGGCGAAATATTTAGATTATAAATGCATTATGTTGAATTTGACTACTTTCGAAAATACACAAATATAGCGCAACATGATTTTCCCGCCCGAGGGGGTGGATTTTCCAAAATCTTTGAACACCACACCTATTATGTTTTTGTGTAGAGCCTTGAAAATGAGTTTGAACCCCATCGGACCAAACTTGACTTTGACTTTCTACCACACAACTTTGAGACCACCATTTTCCGCCCATGGAGTGGATTTTCCAAAATCGGTGATAACATGTGTCAAATGATTTTTCGTATAGATCTTGGAAAATAGGTTGGAAGTCGATTGGTTGGTAAGCAAAAAAGTTTCATACCACAATTGTCTGCGATTATCCACACTTATGGGTGGAACTATCCAAAATCCCGTCTTAGTGTGTACTTTCGACATAGATGGAAACTGAGTGTGAAAATTGCAGCGTTCTAGCTCTTATGGTTTGGGCTGTGCGATGATTGTCAATCAGTCACCAATCAGGGCAAACTGTTTTATATACATAGTATATAGATTTAAGAAATCTACAAAATTGACTGTAGAAATGTTTTCACACATCAAAAATATACGTTAGGAGTAGAGAGTTAAGTTAATTTATGAAGTTCACGCATTTTCAGCTGCATTGCTATAAATAATCATACTATTATATACTTATTATATACTAGAATTGAATCAAAGAAATTGTAACATTAGTTATTGAGCCCTACCTTTGTAAAAACCATTAAGTTATGAATATCCACTACATATGAAAACTATAGAACATTAAATATCCCATAATCATTTCATTATAATCTTAATTTGCCTGCATTAAATATTTATACATACTTAAAATGTGCATATCGGTAGACTTATTACGTAAATTTGAGTCATATTTAATTAAATGTTCTAGAGTTTATTACATCATTTGTAGATACGTATTCAAATGTATGTAAGAAGTTTCCTAATGATTACTTGTGGTGTTATTTAAAAAGTATTATGTAGAAATATGCACATATATTGGAAGCGAGGGCTGTCTTTAATTGAATTCCTGTTAAAGTCAAGTAACTCAGATGGCATATCAGTGGGTCGGATGGGGTCAAATATGCATATCTTTTGTATGCACGAATCTTTTCACTTGAAATTGACAAGAAATCGAAGACGAGGGCAGTTCCAGGGAACAGAAGAGTTGTGTCGTTTCGTTCCGAATAAGTTCAATTTTCATAAAAAATGAACGATAAGCAAATTTTTCTCGTTTTCTTTTTTAAGTTTATTACAAGTTATCACGATTGAATATGCCAAAAAGAAATTTTATATTGATAGGTCTTTTCGTGGTAAGTTTGTTGTTTTTATTGCAACTTGTTCTAGATATGGTTGGCACTAAAGGGAGGGGGAAAAAAATGGTATCTGTGCTATTCGAAAATTGCCGTGCTTGCTTACAATCAGCATGGTATAAAATATCTAGTTTTTTAGATATTTAAATGAATTTGAGGTTATTTACCTGGATTATTGAGGTTATTTTCCTGAATGGGAAGGAAACTCTCAAGTCTTCTGTTCGGCGTGTTCCTCATCAGGGCTCTTGCAGAATCCCTGGGCTTAAGAAATAAGATTATTCTCCAATATTTCGAAATACTTTTTTAAAAAAAGTCAATAAATCGGTCCGAGTAAGTTATTGAGGTTATTTTCCTGGATGGGAAGGAAATTCTCAACTCTTCTGGTCGGCGAGTTCCTCATCAGGGCTCTTACAGTATCCTTATAAGCTTAATCTCCGATGTTTCGGAAAACATTTTTAAAAAACTCCATAAATCGTCCGATTAAGTTCACGATTCAGAAATGATCGACTGAAATTGTTCATCGAGTGGAACTTGAAATTTCAACTCCAGAGAGCAGGGTCGGATCACAATTGAAAGCAATTCCGAATCAATTAGAAATGAATTTGAAGAACTTGGAGAATCGCTTTCAAGTAGCACCGCTGTGTGGAAGATGGACCACAAAAGGGAGGGAAGGAAGTGCATGCCAAGTTGGCTTTTTTTTTCTCACGCACAAAGCGCCGACATCGTCGCCGTCGCCGTCGCTGCTGCCGCGCACTTCACAAATGAGTGCACATAATTTTGATGGGCTCCCCATGCTCATGCCCCCCGTTTGCCCCTGCCGATCGAGAGCAGCGGTAATAAAAACTGTATGTGTGTTTGTGTGTGTGTGCTGAAAATCAAAAACGAGGCGCAAAACATAACAAGGCGAGAGTCGGCGGAGGCTATCATCTTCCATTCCAACGAAACGAAGTATTTTGAAAAACACGCCAATTGGTCATGTCTCGACCTCGGCGCGACTGCAACCTGGTCTCTCTGTGTGCCTGTGTGTGTGTGAGTGTGTGCGAGTGTGTGTGCGCGCGCTTATTATTCGATTAACTCGAATCCCCCTGCAGCGGCAATATAACTTTTATTTGAGTTCCGCCTACAGAGACTGCCAGCGACATGGAACTGACAACGAAACAAAAACAATATCCAGCAACAAAAGCCAAAGCTTTTTCAATGCACAAGGCACAGACTGCAAGAGTTCAAAGCAAAGCAGAAACGCCAAAGAGCGCACAGAACAGGTGCAGAGCTAAAGAGTAACAAAACACACACACACAAAAACACACATAGGCGCACAGACTGAGAGACAGACAATCGCTCACTCTCATCATATACACTGCACGTTCCACACATCGCACAGCTGCAGCAGCAGTCGACGTGCGGAATCAGAATCAGAAGCACGGCAATTGCCAAAGGCAAAAGGCAGAGGCATCTGTTAAATCAGGCAGCCCTTCGTTCCGCTGCCCGCTGCCCACCCCACCACCATCACACTATTCAATGCAGTGTTTCAACTGCGCCTGCCTTTGGCAACGGGGCATCCAATGAAGCCGCAAAATTGTGGCTGGCTCCTACGTTGTTCAAAATGGCAAATTGCCATGCTAGCATCGTTGTTGTTCACCGAACCGGGGGTGAGTAGCTGCGGCGAGCGGTTGCGGACGGAGAGTAGCGAACAAGAGCAACAGCAACAACAAAAGCAACAACAACGAAATCGAATTCGCTTTGCGTGTTTTTCGCATTTCGTGTATGTGTTTTTTTGGGGGTCGCGGGCCAGGGGCACACCTTGAACGCCCGCGTTTCATAAAAACGTGCTGAGGATTCGCTTGGTTAACGCTCATTTTGTTGTTTTTACTCGTCTCGCTCTCGCCCCCTCTCTCTCTAGACCTCACTGCAGCTCCTTGTTCGCTCCTTCTCTTTCTGACCTTTTCATTAGTTTTAATCGGCAACAAAATATTGCCAACAACAACGAGTTCAAAGTTTAAACGTGCAGCGAAACGTGATTCGGAATTGGGTACTGGTTATTGGTTAGCGGGTACCCGGTACCCGTTACTCGTTACTCGTTACCGGGTACTGGTTATCCATAGCTTTCTTCCTGCAGTTGCTTTTGCGCTTATCGCGCCCACAGATCTTTGAAAAATTTCACAAAACTGCCCGCAGATAGCGCCACAAATTTCAGTTAACTGTAATTGCGCAAACCAAAGCGCAGCCATGGAAAGCATTCACAATGGAGATAAGATTTGGCCAGCTTATGTCTAGGGAAAAACTTTCCTATACTACTCACTGCTTCAGCTTTTATGACCTCCATAAAACAAACGCGTTGCAAATTAAGTTTGATTTATAACACTAAAGCGTAATTTAAACTCCGATAATACTCCACAGATATCATAAACATGTCATGGAAGAAGAACATCTATAATATTCAAGAAATTCCCCTAAATTAACTATAGTTATACCTAAATTAAGTTATATTTGTGCATTTGAGTAGTGTTTGAATCAAGCTAGAATCAATAATATCTGTAATATTGAAGAAATTTCCCCCAAATAAACTATAGTTATACTTAAATGAAGTAATATTTGTGTATTTAAGTAGTGTTTGTACTTACCAAATATGAAAGTTATATTTCTTACTTCATTCATGATTTTAGTAAACACGTTTCTTTCAGCTCTTAAGTTTAATTATACTCTTAGAATTCTGCAAAATAATATGATAAGCAACTGTAATTTAGAAATTGTAAGCTATAATCAACAATATCTGAAAAATTCAAAAATTTACTGAAAGAAAAACCAAGAAAGGACGGTTTTCTTCGGAGTGCCGAAGCTATATATCGTATTAGGAATTAATTTTTATACAAATCTTAATTTTTGTCTGATTTTGATAAAATGAAAGGAAACTATTTGAAGTAACAAGTTACAATTTTGGAGGTCTACAGTTGATGGCCCTTTTCTGCGATTTTCAAGACTAAAACGTAAAGAAAGAACGGATACTTTCGGAGTGCCGAAGCTATATACCCTAGCAGGAATTCATTTAGTTTGCATGAAATATATGTATAAACAAAAACTTTGATATAGCGATGTACTGGTTCGATTTTGACTAAATTTGGTCAAATTGTATAAACTCTCTAGAGACTCTGTTTGGGAGAGTTTGGTGAGGGTACATTTATAAACAACAAAGTTTTTCATACAAAAACATAATTGTCGCCCGAACATTTCTATGGCAGCTATATATTATAGTGGTCCGATCCGGTTGATTCGGACATATGTACTGTCTGCAGCAAAAAGAAGGGTCTGTGCCAAGTTTCATTAGGATAGCTTTAAAACTGAGAGACTAGTTCGCATAGAAACAGACGGATGGACGGACATCGCTATCGGACTCGGCTATTCATACTGATTCAGAATATACATATATACTTTGTTGGGTCGGAAACGTCTCCTTCTGTACATTTTGAGACAAAATTATAATACCCCCTGCTAGGGTACAACAATATAGCTAAGAATGTCTTAAAAAACAAAATTAAATAAAAATCTTAAGTATTGCATGTAATTACCAAACTCGACAGTTCACTACCTTTTTCACTACTTAAAGAAAATATATATATTTTCTCATTTCACTTTTCAAGTGTACTTTAAGCCCCCAAAAATAGTCAAAATATATCAAAAACATTAATCTGCACTTATAAGAAAGAGAGAGAGATTTATAAGAACAGATTTATAGAGAAGAAAATATCTGAAAAATGAGAGTTTATCGAAATAAAATTCATTGAAGTTCAGAACATCTCAAAATAGGAAAGATCTTCTTTAAATAGCGAAACTATTTATCAAATTTAACAGATAAATTGCATACTTGATTCCTAGTTTTAGAAAACTTGTTTACTCTCAGATGTCAGATCTTGTTTTATACTCAAACTTCTTCTTGTAGCAACTTTTGGCATATTTTCATATGAATTTCATCCGAAATCTAATTAGTTCATTTATGGCAAAGTTATAACTTTACCAAAATCAAGCATTTAACAGAAATCTGTATAAATATGGCCTTTTTTTTACCATACCTCGCAATTTCTGATTTGGTGGATATATTTGTTATACCAGCTATCTGGATATCTGTATAAAGGAAAAAGTTTTCCATACAACATATCATTTTTCAACCGATTGTTTCTATGACATCTATAAGATTGATAGTCCGATTATCATCATATTGGATCAACAAGTGAGCATAATGAATCTACGACTTTGAAAGTTTGGTGGAGACATCTACGATCTATAGTTTATCATACATCAACAACATTTTCGGCCTCTTTTTAAATCTATAATTTTTTCACCATCTTTAAAAACCTTATGGATGCCGTTTAATCAGAATGTATTGTTGTATTTTCTTTTGTGCTATATAATTCCCAAAGAAAATTCAAGTTATTTCTACTCCGTGTGGCAAAGGACAGCCCTCCTCTGGCTTAAAGTAGCCCAGTTAGTTGGATGATATTGACGTTTCTGCCAATTACTCAGCAGTTTTAGTTGCCACAAAATACGGAAGAGGCGAATAAACGTATAAAACAAGCAAAACGGCTTATAAATTTGGGAAATAACTTTGAATAACTTGAACTTTAAAATAGTTTTGTGAGCTCATGCCAACAAATGTTGCGGCTTTGTTCATGACTGAGCAAACAGGAATTTGCTTAACTTGGCCAGTACATAAAAACCCGGAACATAAAGGCCAGGACGTTAAGTGTAACTGTTTAAGGATTGCTACACAAAATACTGCATATATCAAATAAATATGGTGTAAATGAGTCAGGAAATAGAAAGAGCTGTGCGCTTGTATTCAAAAAAACCGTATACTAACCAAACATTTCCGGTTGCGGCATTTGCCTAGATTTTGCGGAAGTGATTTTTCCGGATGATGAATTTCCGCATTGAATATACTTGCCTTTGAACTAGGATTAGGATTTATTAGAGTTGCCAGTGAGAAATAGTACTCAATGCTCTAGCAGTATGGTGATAAGGAAAATGGAAACATTTAAGGAAATCATTTTTCCTTAAAAAACTTACCAAAAGTGGAAATGGGAACAGTTGTGTGTGAATTACGTGATTTTGGTGTAATTTACGTCTAAAATGAAAACTTATATGTACTTTAGCTGAGATTCTGTGGCCCTAAACGTGGAAAACGATCGAGGAGACTTAATTTAATACGATTTTGATAAGATTTTCATATATAAGTGCTCCGTTTTCAGTTGTTTTGGTAAAGTGTTCCAAAACAAGTGAAAACGGAGCACGAATATATGAAAATCTTTACCATGTTACAAATTGTATTTAGTACAAAATTTAAGATTCTCCGACAATTTAACAAACAAAATACTGAAAAAGTAGCTTTGAAAGCACCTGAGAGTTTTAAGCAATATCAATTGTATTGCCAAAATGCAATGAAAACCATTTAAAGCTAAAAGCTCCACAAAAATAACTGTACTAAAAATGCTAGGTTATGTTGTGCACGAAATCCAGCTTTAAGCGTTTGCAAAAACATTCATCAGACTGAACTGAAAAGCATGATTGATTGAGTTTTAATAACCCCCCCATAGATAACTGAAGTTTCCAATGAAATGAAAACTTTTTAGCGAGTCAAATGATTTCACAATTTATGGCTAAATGTAAACACTGTATGTTTGAGGGGGGGTGAGTGGGTGGTGAGGGGGCAGCTCTGATACTCAAGTACATGCATCAGGCGTATAATATAGATAATAAATCATAACGGTTAAGTGTTTTCAATTACCCAATTTACCAATCGCAAATCGCAAAGCTGGGCACGTTCCAATGCCGAACAACAACAACGAAAACAACGAGAAATGTTAAATGCTATTTATCAGCAATAACAAAGCTGTCTGAAAGCGGGGCGGTGGAGAGTGGGGGCGGCAGTTGACTGCAGGCGTACGAAGGCCGGATGAAGCGACAGCCACAGTCGCAGCCGCAGCGCGCTGCCGCAGTCGACGACTTTAGCAAAGCTCTCGCAAAGGCAGCGGCCAGAAACAAAAGCTGATAAGTCTGTTATTTTGTAGTAGGCGCAAGGCGTGCGGGGCGCGGGGCGAGGGAGCACAAAAAGAGCCAAATGTCGTTTGTCGCGCTCTCCCACTCTCTATCGCTTGTACGCCTTTGTGAGTGCTGTGTCTGTGTGTGAGTGTGCTTGCAGTGGAGTTGCGTTTACTAGTTCAATTGAATGCAAAAGTTCAGTTCATTTTTGACTGCTGAACTAAATGAGTTCATCAAGGCTTCAAATGTTTTGGTAATTGGAACCATTTGCCTGTGTTACTCGGAATAATCTTTCTATATTATTTACTGTGTGACAGTTGAATTCATTCGTTGAACCACTGTATTGCTGTAGTCGTTCATTTAAATGAGCTGTTCAATTGATCTTATTCTTCGTTCAGTTTTAATAACACGTTCAATTGAACTTATACTGAACGAAGCGACTCAGCTCTTGTGTGCGATAAAGTGCGACATTTTGCTGCTGATTAAGTAGCATTCGTTTTTAATAAAAGTACGACAAACAAATAAAACACAACAAGTAGCTGAACACACACACACACACACACACACACATACAAATACATAGCCATAGACCGGCACCCACAAGCCGCAGCGCGTCGCCAAAGCTTCGGCCCCTTGCACTCGCTCGCCTTCGTCCTCGTGCCTTGGTCTCGCCCTCTTTTCGTTGTCGCCCCACGCCCACGCCAGTGCTTGCCCGCTCCACCCCGTTTGTCATTGCCTTGAAGGTTATGGCACGGGCTCGGGCACGTGCCAGTTGTTACGTATTTGCGGCTGCGGCTTTGTCAGTGTATGTGTGTGTGCATGCCATTGTGTGTGGGTGTGTGTGTGTGTGACGACAACGACGACGACTTTGGTTTTAACGTGCCGCCATATGTTTCCGGCAAGTGTCCTGACCCCCCTGCCCACCCCAACGCTTCCTCCTAAGCCCATGAAAAGCGTTGAAATCTGCAATGCCAACAAGTAAAACGGCATCCAGCACTCCCTCCTGCCGGCCCAGGTTCAGGCCCTGTCTCTCTGGCCCAGGACTTTGCCTTGACACTTGGTGTGCAATTTTCAGCGCGGGGGTTGGAATTTCAAATGTAAAACTGACAGGGGCCCACTGTCAGCTCTCTGTCCCCTCCCCCTACCCCGCTGCCCATGCTTCTTGCCGCAATGCCATTTGGCAATATATGTTAGAGATGCGCGCGTGTCACGCTATTGCACGAGCATCAGACGATATTATATGAAAGAGTACCTAAAAACAAAGCCATCGATATTGGTTCCACTCGATAGATGCGATAGACGACGCTATCGATAGTCAAATCATCGATACTATCAATTTGTTTTAAAAAGTTGTTCGTTTTAGTTCTTAAATCTTAATTTTAGGGCCTGCTAACATAAAATATCAGAAAATTCAGAACTATACGATTAAAACATACATACTTTTTTGAAGTATTCACTTCAACTTTTTAATTTTAATAAATAACTCTACCTAGTTTAGATCTGAAGATCCAGCTCAATCTGGTTACAATAATTTAGGAAATTCATCGTTATTTTCAATTAAATTTAGTTATAGGAGTTCTTCAGATAATATCTCGGAACTTATCGTGCTTGAAACCGCTCTCCTAACTATGGCATTTTTGTGAATAATATAAGAAAATCTAAGGATAGACTTCTTCCATCAATGTCCTGTATTTAGGATAGACTTCTTCAATCAATGTCCTGTATTTAGGATAGACTTCTTCCATCAATGTCCTGTATTCCGAGATATAAATTCTAAATACGATTGGAATACATAAAACCTTTTGAAAAACAACTATCGATAGTGGAATAGATAAACAATGAATAGAGATAATTCAGACAAAATCGAAACTAACTATAGTAACCACGATAGTTTTCACACATAACTATAGTAGTATAAGTACGTTTGTATCCAAATTTCGACCAACAAAGTTCTCGAAGTTTTCGAACCTATATTTAGGTAAAGGATTTCCCGGAGAATAATATTAAAAAGGGGGAAAAACACGAGCGAAATACAAGTTTGCATGGTGCGTGTTAAATACGACACGCGCCCAGCTCTGGTCGAAGTAGAGCCCATAAACGTAACTGCGACCGTAACCTGATACTCGTATGCGTATCTGAGTACGAGTATCTTTATATCTTCGTTGGTTTGCATCCTCCTGGCCGCATTACGACACCTTCTGTCGACGCCGCCGCTTTGATTTATCATTGCCATAACAGTAAAAAGAAAAACGCATTTATCTATTTGTGAGTGTATTTGTTTTTATTTTATTTGATTTTATTTTGTTTTATATATATTTTGTTTTTATATGAAAATCAGCTAATTTATGGTTTAACTTAGAATTTTGTGTGGATTACATGTGAGTTTTGCCAAAATGGTTCTAACAATAATATGTATCTAAGATTTATGCATGTGTTATGTTGTGCACACATTCAGATTTCTAAATATAATAATTATATTTATTTATATATATTCATGTATATTCATAATTATGTTTTTGTATATTTAGTTAATTTCTTCAGCTTTAAGTTTTAAACATTTTCCTCGGAACAAACATTAATATCAGCTTACAAATAATATAATTATAATTATAGTTTCTTGCACGGATTTATAGCCAGAGAATTAAGGCTACAGACAGTACGCGGTAAAATTAAATAAATATATAAAATTCTTACAGGAATTTCAGGAATTTACAACAATTTCGAGCCCCAAATTGAAAGTTCTATGCAACAGTTTCCATAGTTACGTAACCATATCGATATTAGCAGGGGGGTGTTGGGGTTGGGGGAATTCATTTATGTAAATTTCAACAAATTTCACCAAAAAGGTGGTTGCAAGATTCCATCAACGAAGGGGTTGTTTGCTTCTTCTTCTTTTTTGATTATATTAATATTTATAACTACGGAGTATATGATATCGATAACGATGACGATTGGAAACTGCGCAAGTATGCCGATAACAAAACGCTTTGATTATCGCTACGGCATTTCGAACTTGATTAATTATGTACATATAGTATAAATAACAAATTAATTTGTATACACAAAATGCGAATTGTGAAATAAATAAACTACGCAAGTTAATAACAAAAATGAAAATAGATTACAAGTTAGACATCAAGAGAGTTTATAGATTATAGCACGTAAAGCTTTTCATGACGATAATTATCGATATACATGCGATATACATACATATATATAAGTATCTAATTGCTGTGCTCATCCCTAAACATGATTATAACTTTTATCGCATATTGCATAGTCAAAGAATTCGATATGTTTATAAAGATGTTTAAGGAAACTTTTGTATAAATATTGCATTTTTGGTCGAAGCTGGAAAAAAAATGATTATTTTGTGTGCATTCGTTTAGCTTTTTTCTTGATTTGTTTGTTTTTTAGTTGTCGCTTCGATTTTATAATTTATGTACAAAGTTCGTGCTGCAATAAAACGTAACGCGCTTAAATAACTAATACGAAAAAGTATCTACAAGATATATTTATGTATATATATGTAAGTATATGTATCTGTGTATATATAGGTATTTTATATATGTGTATATAGATGTATTTGTTGTATTTTGTATCTTTATGCTTGACACGCTCGGCTCAAACGGCGCAAAATCGTTAAAATTTTATCGCCTCAACGAACGTGCGTGTGCTGCTCTAACTGTGTGTGTGTGTGGTGTGTGTGTTAGCTACCGTTCACACACACACACACACACACCACCAAAAACTAAAACATCGAAATATCTAATACCCAAAAACCGAACCCCAAGTGCTCGTCAACAACCCGCGCTAAGTGCGCGTTTCACACTTGGCCAGGCCCAGAGAATAAAAAAAAAAAATACAAAAAAATTCCAAAAATATATATAAAACAGCGCAACACTTCCGATAAACTCGTACGATTCACGTTTCACATCATATTCCATAATTTATGCATTCTTTATGCGATTTGTTTTGATTTCAGCTACGCACAACAAAACTTTACACATACATTTCATTTCTTTTCTCAGGTTCTTTGGTTTTTACTCTTGCAGATACTTGGGGTGTCGAAAAATGTATCGATATCTTAATTAAAGTTATCAAACCAACACAATATGATATTGCCTGAACATTAGCTTTAATTTTTCTTTTAAGTTACGCTCTCATTTACTTGGTATGCTAAAAATATATCGATACTTATCGATATTTATGTGAAAAAGATCTTCCCAATCCAATATGAGTAATAACTAGAGTATAAAATTACTTTATTTGTTATTTATTACACTAAGAGTTTATACTCTGCTTGTGTTGTCAAAAATGTATCGATACTTATCGACATGTCAATAAAAAACATCGTCCCCGACCCAATATGATATTGCTTCTAATACATTGCCTGTATATCGTTAGTATATATGCTAAAATATCGCCTCTTCAAAATTCGGAGTATTAAGAAACGCATTTTTCCCTAAAAATTGTTCTATATACTACATATATTTAGTATTATTCTGGCTAAATATCAAATATATATTGATGTTATTGCTTATATCCAAAATGAATATTACTTCCCCTTAGCTTTCTAGGCAATTCCTAGCAACTTCATATTCTAATTTAGAAAAACATTTATCTGTTTCTTAGTTCTTAGTTTTAAGAGTTATGCTGATGCAACTTTGTTCACGTGTATCTTATCTTTAAAGGGAGTTATAAACAGTTCGATCGGATAGGAATTATATTTTGCATAATTTGAAGACTACTTAGTTAGGACATTATATTTGTCTGCAAGAGTATTGAATATTCGGCTAGCCGAAGTTGACTTTACACATTATCTTCTGCTGGAGCACCATTTGGAGCAACCGCTCGTTAATTTCGCTCAGTGTAGTCGACACGTACGAGTTTCAGTGTCTGTGTAGTTGTTGTTGTTGTTGTTATTTGCTGATATTTTATAATTAATTTTCGTTCGCATTTTGTGCTATGCCAAACAACAACAACAACAACAACAACGGCTCTCGCTGTTATTTATTTATATTTCGCATTTTTGTGTCAGCTTTTTTGTTGTTTGTCTTTTGAGCAGACATATATATAGATATATATATATATATTTCCATTACGTTAATAATTTATTTAGACGCGTACTAATTCCAGCGCAAATATTTGCACAAACATTTGCATATGTGTGTGAACTTTTCCATCTGTATCTGGGTGAATGTATCTTGTATCTTGTATCTTTCTAGGCATTGGTACGAATCGCAGCTGCGATTTATGTGGCTTACACTGTGTATTGCTTTATAATGAAGGTATTTATGGTTAATTTGTAAGGCTTACTCCCAGCGAGTGATACACTCATGACACCTTTTTCTTTCTTTTCTTGGATTATTATCGAGCAGACGCAATTCTCGCAGTGCTAATTGAAGAACTGGAACTCCAATTTCGAATCTTGGGGAACTCCAGGCATTAATTTCCATTGTTGTTGTTGCTGTTGTTTCTGTAGACTCTCCAGTGGCGCCACCAGATACATTTGCTCGCCGCACATCCAAAGAAACGCTGCATTCGTCAGTTGTCAGTTGTCGAAGTTGGCATCGGGAATAAGTGAAAGATACAAATATACTATTAGCACAGGCCACAAGGCAAGGCAAAGGCACTCAAATGAAAATTGTTATTCATGGATGAAAATACAAATGATGTAATGCCTGAGACTGAGACTGAGAAAATGAGAGAATGAGAGACTGTGACTGCGGTTCATTAAAAGGCCAGCAAAAAAACCAAAAAACAAAAAAAAATACACAAAATATACAAGAAAGAACACGTCTATCTACGGATTGCCGAAGCTACATACACTTGCGGAAAGTTTTTTCTATTTAGAAAACACAATTTTCATCCGATTGTTTGGGATATGTCGATATATTCATCGGAATCATCGGATTAATGGAATCTTATAAATATATGTAAAGTATTCTATAACTACTTAGCTATGGCTGAGTTTGGTTAGCATGAAAAACTTATTTTTCATCCGATTGTTTCTATGGGAGCTATAAGAAATAATGGTCAGATTTTGCTCAAATCTTAACAAACTATATAAATTTTTATATAAAACTCGCGATGGCTGAGTTTGGTTAAGATATTTGGAAAAACAAAAAAGTTGTTTCTACAAAAACGTATTTTTCCTCCGATGTTTCCATGGGAGCTATAAGAAAGAATGGTCAGATTTTGATAAAAATTTTAACAAACTATATAAATTATATATAGAACTCGCGAAGACTGAGTTTGGTTAAAATATTTGGAAAAACTAAAAAGTTGTTTCTACAAAAACTTATTTTTCCTCCGATGTTTCCATGGGAGCTATAAGAAAGAATGGTCAGATTTTGATCAAATTTTAACAAACTATATAAATTTTTATATAGAACTCGCGAAGACTGAGTTTGGTTAAGATATTTGGAAAAACTAAAAAGTTGTTTCTACAAAAACTTATTTTTTTTATCCGATTGTTTCTATGGGATACTTTTGTGCCTTGAAAATGTGTCATTATTTATTTAATTAAATTAATAAAAGTACTATTATGTTACTTTTACAAAATGTTAACTGAATTTTATAGGAAATTAATAAATTTATACAGGAAAAATACGTGCAGAGTATTAACTGAATTTTTTTTAGGAAATTAATAGATTTATACAGGAAAAATATTTTTAATGGATGTTTGCTACCAAAAATGATCCCAAAATATGTGAAAAAGTCTTGCTGTGCCAAAACTTATGTGTGGGTCTGTAATAAAACTTGGTTTTGAACCGATTCATAAAAGAATTCAATTTTTGAACGATCGTAGGAACGATCAACTATTTAATATAGTGATGCAATTTGAAGCAAATTTTGTCAGATTGTATAAACTATATAGAGACTCCAATGGGGTAGAGTTTGGTCGGGTATCTTCATAAACAAAAAAGTTTTTCATACAAAAATATAATTGTTGACCGATCGTTCCTATGGCAGCTATATGTTACAGTGATTCGATCTGCTTGATTTCGACATAGCTTTAAGATAGCTTTAAAGGAGAGTAGCTTGTATAGAAACAGACAGACCAAAGATCGTCAGTTCGACGCGCCTGAACAAGAATATATATACTTTATAGTCTCAAAAAAGTCTCACAATTCGTAAGAAAATTATAATACCTTCCGCAAGTGTATCAAAACTCACTGCACAAAAAGAACAACAACAAAGAGTCAGAGTTGTTGTAGTTGTTGTTGTTGGCATAACGGCAAAAATAAAGCAGCGCTCGTAGGAATGACCGACCCAACGAACCACCGAATGCCCGTGAAACGACAGAGAGCGAGCGAGAGAGAGGTAGATAGAAAGAGTGAGAGAGCGCGAGAGAGAGAGAGATGTGGGGGTAAGCGCAGGGGGAGAGGCTAACGTGGAAGACACACGTTGACGAGCGGGCCCCGCTAAATTTGTGTATAATGACTACTTGAGAAAAACCGAAAGAGGAGGAAAAAAGAAACACAACAACAAGAAGAACAACAAGAAAAGCAACATTCAACGCGCAAACACGAAATGTAATTTGTATAATTTGAGTCTCTTCTTTTTTGTTTTTGGTGAGTGTGGGAAACGCGCCAAAAAAGAAAATATACATACAACAACAAAAAGATAAAGCAGAAGTTGAGCAACAGCCAAAAAAAAAGACACACAGAGAAGAGTAATAGAAAAGAAACCCAGTCGAGGTAGACACTAAGTGGATACTTAAGATCGGTTTAAGAACTTTCCGAACTTTCGTATAGCCCGTATCAAATGTTTATAATGAGTTGCACGATAGGTGAAAAGAAATCTAATACCAAAGAAGAAATGATGAAAAATTAGGTTAAAGGTATATCCGGTGTTATAGTTCTTCGTGATCCGAATCATGTGATTGTTAGCTTGTGAGGAACTCATATTTTGCAATTAATACAGGTCTGCTCCCATTTTAGATTTCCATCAAATCATTGAGAATCGAAATATATTAGTTGTTTTGAATTTCGGAAATTTTTTAAAAAGTATTGCCTGGAAGCTAGGGATATGAAAAATACTCAAATATAAAGCCATCTATAAAGCACGTTGTCTTTTTCCTTGGGAAACAGAAACAGATATGCGGAATGAAAAGTACGCGGAAATGGGAACACATCTGATTGTTTAAGTAAAAAGCTATTCCATAAAGAAGTTGATGAAGACGTATGCTTAAGCTGGCCAATTTGATTGTTTTATAGCGTTATAAAAGAAATGTTATACCAAAAAATGGGTTAAGAACTAGCCAAAATGTATAATTCGTAAATTATTCCGCAAAGAATTTGATGTACTTAGGTGATTACTTAAGCTTGCTTTCACAATTCTTCCGCATGCTCAAATAAAATGTTTATAATAAGGTGCATGATATTGGTTTAAATAAATAAAACATATACCAAATAATATGATGTTGTCATGATTAGTAAAGCAAATAATTAATAAATATATGTATATAATATGTTAGCAAATTTGGTCTACCTATAAAATTAATATTAATAAGGAGAATAAACTTTCAAAGCACAAAGAATTTCATACCTAAACATACATATCTCTTCGTGTTAAACGTTTAAAAATACTACTCGACATTCCCGAGTAATAATGTTGATTGTAAAAGTATTCTAAATGTCATAAGTAGGAAATATCTCTCACTCACAGAAAATCATTTATAACTGCAACAATATAAACTAGAAAGATGGCAATAAAATGTGACAATATGTACTGTTCTAAATCGTATTGAAATCTTCTTATTGTTATAATCTTCTGTTCATCTAAAAAAACAGCTTTGAATACTTATGAATGTACCAAAGCCATGGTGAATCTCTTGTAACTTTTCATTTGCACATCAAAAAGGTCAAATAAACTATATTTGGGGTAAATATATAAAGCTATAGTCATTAAATTGGCAACAGAAATCACAGTTTTTGGTGCTATATAATGATTTCTTGTCTTTTTGCTTTATCTTTCTATTATTCTATGGAAAATTTCAACTAGAAATGAAATATATATACAAGAACTACTTAATTAAAAGAAAAAGGACTTCGGAAAGAAATATAAGCATACATGAAGGTAAAATATATGACTGGGATTCGAACTTATAGCTTTGTGTGTCAGGGGTTGGCAGTACCTTTTGGCTATATAATGAGCATGCATAGAAATATAAGCATAATTTACAGATGCAAGGTATAGTATGACTGGGAATCGAACTTATAACTTTTCGTGTCAGAAGCTGGCTTTACTTTGTAGCTATACACTGAAGGTATATCACTGGGACTCGAACTCATAGCTTTGTGTGTCAGAGGTGGTGTACTTTATGGCTATACAATGAATTTACATAGAAATATAAGCATAATTTACAGATGCAAGGTATAGTATGACTGGGATTCGAACTTGTAGCTTTGTGTCTCAGGAACTGGCTGTACTTTATGGGTAAGTAATGAATTTGCATAGAAATATAAACATAACCTATAGATGCACAGTATAGTATGACTGGGAATCGAACTTATAACTTTGCGTGTCAGAGGGTGGCTGTACTTTATGGCTATACAATGAATTTACATAGAAATATAAGCATAATTTACAGAAACAAGGTATAGTATGACTGGGATTCGAACTAGTAGCTTTGTGTCTCAGGAACTGGCTGTACTTTTTGGCTAAGCGATGAATTTGCATAGAAATATAAGCATAAATGATAGATGCAAGGTAGAGTATGACTGGGATTCGAACTTGTAGCTTTGTGTCTCAGGAACTGGCTGTACTTTATGGGTAAGTAATGAATGTGCATAGAAATATAAGCATAAATGATAGATGCAAGGTAGAGTATGACTGGGTTTCGAACCTAGAGCTTACTGTGGCAGGGGCTACTGTACTTGGGTTTGTGTGTTCGCACTTACCTTGTGACTAAGCGGAGCTGGCCACCGATGCCAGGGTGTCGGTAGCGGCAATTTGCACGGGCGGCTTTGACATCGACTCGGCGGCAGCAGGGGCGACCTTGGGCAGCGGCATTGGGGCGAGTGGTGCAGCAGTGGGAGCAGCAGCAGGTGGCGCTGCGACCTGCTCCACCTCTGCTTTGGTCACAGCAGTACTGCTGCTGTTGGCGCTGCTGCTGCTGGCGGCCTTCTCTAGGACTACGGGCGCCTCCTCGGCGAGGGCGGCAGCCTTGGCCTCGGCGCGAATGTTCAAATTGGCTGCCACCTGATCGATGGTGGTGGCTTTTTTGGTGGCACGTGGCGAGTTGGCGGCGCCGTTATTATTATTGTTATTGTTATTAGTGTTATTATTGTTGTTGTTGTTGTTGTTGGTATTGGGACTCAGCAATGTTGGTGTTGTTGTTGCGCACAATTTGGACTTCTCCTCGGCCTTAACAGCCAGCGGCTTGGCAGCAATTGTTGCCGCTGTGCTTGTTGTTGTTGCTGCTGCTGCTGTTGTTGTCTTTGTTGTTGCTGTTGTTGCTGTGTTGTTGGTCAACAACGTGGCCTGATTGCGAAAGGCCAATGCCGAGGGATTGGGTATGCTGCGCACTGAGGCATTCTGCGGCCGCACCAGCGCATTCTTTGGCTTATTCTCGTAGATGTTGCTGCTGCTGCTGCTGCTGCCGCTGTTGTTGCCCCCGCCAGCTGACTTTATCGAGATCTTCTCGCGCGCCGTTGCCGATTCGGAGAGCATATGCAGATTTTGTAGATCATCGCCGCCAGCAGCAGCAGCAGCAGCGGCGGCGGCGGCAGCAGCAGCAGCCGCAACAGCAGCAGCTGTTGCTGTTGCAGTGCCTGGCGTGTTGCTGGCGGCGCTGCTGCAATTGTTGCTGTTGCTGTTGGCGTTAATATTTTGCTTGATTTTGTTTAAGGCTGCCTCCAGGCTGTTGTTGTTGTTGTGGTTGTTGTTTAGGTTGGTTGTTGCTGTTGTGTTGCTGTTGCTGCGTGCTGCTGCCGCTGATAAATCAAGTATGTCGGCATCCTTCGCCGTTGCTGCTGCTGCTGTTGTTGTTGTTGCTGCCACAATTGGCGGCCGAAAATCGCGCAAACTTGTTTTGGACTTGTCCAGCGCGACTGCGCCATTGGCTTTGCTTTGACTGCTGCTGTTGTTGTTGTTAACTGTTGCTGCTGCTGCTCCCGCTGCGCTTGCTGCTGCTGCTGCTGCCGTGGCGCATTTCTTTGAATTGAGCTCGGCCTTTGTGGCACCCAAGGCAACCGCAGACTTTGATGGAAACGCGAGTGGCACGGTGTTGCGCAGATTTATTAATGCAGGCGGCGATGTGCGATAAGCGGCATTGTTGTTGTTGTTGCTCTTGCTGTTGCTGTTGTTGCTGCCTCGTTGCGCACTCAGCGCAACTGACAACGGCGGCGACTTGACAATCGCCGGCATCGGCATGGGCAGCGGCATCGGCGGCGACTGTGCCGCAGCTGAACGCTTCAACGGCTGCTTGGGCAAGCTCACCGGTGGTCCCATCAGCCTGCCACTGCCTCCCGCCCCCGCCGCCGTCGCTGCCGCCCCGCTGCCCGCCAGCCGCACTATCTCCAGCGCGGGCAAACTGTTCAAGCTGCCCTCTGCATAGCCATAGGTCAGGCCATGACTGGAGCGGGGGCGCGGCGTTATGGTCACCGAGCTGGCGCTGGGCAGGCTCAGGCTGAGTCCAGGCGGGCACAACATGGGCAAGTTGTTGCTGTTGTTGTTGTTGTTGTTGGTCTTGGCCATATCCGGACCGTAGAGACGCATCTGCGGCGCATAGGCGCTAGCCTTCAGCTTGGCCGCAGCGGCATACTTGGCGCTTAGCTGCTGCTGTTGGTGGTGGTGATGGTGGGGGTGGTGGGGGTGGTGTTGGTAGTCCAGGCGCGGATGCTTGCCCAGCTGCGGCTGGGACTCGTCCAGGGAGAGCGAGCGCTTGGGCTGCTTGTTGGCCGCGCTGGCAATGGAAGTGGGCGTGGAGAGGTAACGTTGCATCTGATGCGGCGCCTGACGCAAGGGAGCCTGCGGCACGGCAAAGTGTGGCGTGCTAGTTACCTTCGCGGAGCTGGAGGAGGCAGCAGAGACGCTGGCTGAGACGCAGGGCGTTAGCGTGGGCTTGCGATTGTTGTTGCTTAGCGGCGGCTTGACCGGCTTGGGCTGCAGCGGCGCCGCTGCCGCCTTAGGCTTAGCTGCTGCTGCTGCGGCGGCGGCTCCTGGCGCAGCTGGCGTAAAGGCCTTGAACAGGCTGGGCGGCAGCGGCGGTGAGGCGGGCAGGCTAAGCTCCTTGCTGCTGCTGCTGCGTGAGCTGGCTTTCTCCACTGTAGAGTTCGAACTGGCTGTCATCAAGCTGGTAATGCTGCGCGCCTCCTCGCCCAGCGTGCGATTCAAGGCGTTCAAGGACTCGCTGTTATCCTTGCTCGGCTGCTCCGCCAGCTTCAGCTGATTGAGGGCGGCCAGCTCGCCGCCAGCAAGCGAGTGGGAACGCTTAAGCTCCAGCTTGTGGGCCTTGTGATTGTGCGTTGTTGTGATTTTCATTTTCATTTTGCCATCCGTCTGGGAGGAGATTTCCGCATGGAGTTTCTTGCGCTTGCCATTCGCATCCTTGGGCTCCTTGGAGTGCTTCTTCTTGCGCTTGCGATGCGACGAGGAGGAGTTGCTGGCGATGGTGGAGGTGCTGGCATCCACGGTGCCATTGGACCCGTTTGTTGAGGACGACCCCGAGGACATGGGCGAGGCATTCGGACTGTACTTAAGGCTGGCATCCTGCGGTGCAATCACAGCCACCATGGGCGCCGGCTCAATGGGCTTTAGGCCAATGTTCTTGGCATATGTCTCCAGATCCAGCTGTTGCTGCAACCCACCCGTCTCCTCGAGCCGCGCATCCGCCGACTTGGGCAGCGTCAGCTTGGCCTTCATGCTGCTCAGCTCAATCTTGAGCTTGGGCAGATTACGCACCACGGTATTCGCCGACTTCTTGTCCTTGGCCGTCTTCAGCTCGAAGCCGCCCTCGTCCCCGTAGCCCGCCGCCTTGCTTAGCTGCGACTGCGGTATGCTAACCACAATGTTCAGATTGGGCACCACGGCCGCGCCCAGGCCGGAAGGCTCCTCCGGTTCCGGTTCGCTCTTCACCCGCAACAGTGGCGCCACCGTTGTTGTTGTGGTCGTTGTCGAGCACACACCGTAGTCGCTGTACCGCATATCATTGCTGCGCAGGCTCTTGAAGCTGCTCGGCGCACAGGCGGCACTTTCCTCGGCCGCAGGCTCACCCCGCTTGCCGCTGGCCAGGCGCTTGCCCTTGGCCGGCTTGGTTGTGGACTTGCTGCGGGTTTTGGTCGCCTGCAGGCGCTGCTGCGATTCCACATCATCCGCAAAGGTTACAGACTTGCCGCTCTTGGTGGCAACAACAGGGGGTATGACAGTAGCGGCAGCGGCGGCGGCGGCGGGGCTTAACTCAATATCCTGATTAACCTTTGATAAATTGTTCTCATCGTTTTTTGTTGTGCTGCTCTCGTGGAGCAGAATCCTATAGCGAAAGGCCATGGGCGCGTGCTGCGGTTGTATAGAGGGGGGGTAACAAAAACAGGGTTGGCATTGTATAAATTATAGAGTGGACATTAAAGGACACTAAACTAGCGGCACAATCCGATTTGCCAGCGGCTAACGAACATGGACAACAGGAAACCCTTCCCTACCCCTCCAGGAAACCCAACAAATATGTGCTCAACTCACCCGACTCCACTGGTAGAAGTAGCCCACGTCCATGAGCGTTATGCTCGGCAGCAAAACCTCGTCCTCATACGTCACCTCGACCTCAACTTGGTCGTTATCCGCATCGATGCCGTACTTGGAGCACAGAAACCGTTTCAGATGCGCAATTCTCAGACCAGCGGGACACTGTAGATAACAAACTGGCGGCTTATCGGTCGCTCCGCACTGTTTCAGCATTGCAGGATGATATTCTAGGGATAAACTGTAAGGAAACATAAAATAAAAGACTAGGAGTTAGGATAAAGTTATCAAAGGGGGTTAGAGATGGAGTTTTACACAGGAAACGGGCTAAAAAGCAACTATCTTACAGGAGAAACTTTATGTATAGCTTTTATTCATAGTTTCCAAAGGTTTTCTTCCTTTTTCGGAGAGTTCAATGAGATTATAACGTGGTAATAAGACATAGACCACTTGGAGAAGAAAATCTCCTATTTGACAGCAGTAGGGAAGACTAAGAACACTACCAAGGAAAACCGCCAAGGTTTTAATTAAAAAGTTTCGATAGTTTCAATGGGAACATACTTATCTTCCTCTTAGGAAAGTTTCTCACAAGAACTTCTTATTGAAACATCTTTCTTGAACTGACATACTTACATATGTGGAAATATGAATTAAAGGGACATAAAAAGCCTCCCTAAAATGTTTAATAGTCAAAAACCCTCAGCTTCGGAGAGGAAACTAAACTTATCGATTGGAAACTGAAACTTCTAAGTAGAAAACCAAGCACATTGAAAGACAAAAACATTGGAGAGTTGATTAAGATCAACTAACTACCACAATTAAATAAAGGTTAACTTAAATCTTAATAGGAAATAGAACGCTAGGAAGACTAGAACATAAGTAAGACTATCTAGTATATCTAGAATTTGGGAGAAACTTTAATTTAACAAGGAAATTTCGCACTTTGAAGACATAAACATTGATTTAGCGCATCTTATACATAGAAATCAGAATTAACTTAAATCATAATAGGAAATAGAGCGCTTGTCTTCCTAGAAGCATGTAGATTTAGAGTAAGTATTTCCCACATAAGAATTAAGAATAACTTTAATTTCAAAAGTAGCACTTGGAAAACAAAAACTTGTTATGGCACCTACCTAATGGGCTCTGCGGGCATAAAGAACTCCTGTTCCTGTTCCGGTTTGAGCAGCTCCTCCGCATCGAGCTCCTGATGCTGTTTGATAAACTCAACACGTCCCTCGCATTCGCGCTGATACAAGCCCGGCACCAGCTTATAAATCAGCGCACGCAATGTGTCATCGGATCTGTATGGAATTAGCCGGGGTTTTAGTTGGATCACCAGCCGGTAGAGGCACGCTGTGGCACCTACCTTAGGTTATCCTCGCTGATATGCTTGCCCCCGCTGGCCTTGCACTGTGGGCAGTAGACATCGCGCAGCAAATGCTTCAAAATGCAGCTGCGGCAATCTGCAAGAAAGTTGTACCCAGGTTGTGATTGGAGTTGTGTGTGTGGGTTTTGTGGCTCTGGGCTAGCCCCACTTACATGTGTGATAGCAAAAGTCGACGGTTGTGGGGTCTATCATATAGCCCTGGCAAATGCGACAGGTTAGCATGTTATTCAACTCGCCCAGATGCCGAGGATGTCCTGCCCGCGGTTTATCCATCTCGGAATGGAGCTTGTTGTGCGTTGTCTCAGTTTTATGTTGCATTATGGGTTTGTTTAGCCTCTTTATGGTTTGTTCAAGATGCTTGCATGTCCTGCAAAGAGCGGAGGCGCAGGTGAGTGGGGAGTTCTCTCATAAGGAAGTAAGCAGTTCTTTAGGATGACAAATTAACACTGATGACAATCAGTTGCGCCTGCGCAAAAAGCACAAAGTCAGCGACAACAAAATGTAACAAACATACGGGAAAAAAATACAATCAAAGCGCCACAGACACATAATCACACACAATCACATACACAGAAAGAGAGAGACATCTAGCCAAGCGAACCAAACAAAAGGTAACAAAAAGTAGTAAAAACCTAACTGTGAGAAACAACATAAAGCAAAATCCCATCATCATCAACCATCAACATCATCACCCATCACCCATCAACATCATTGTGGTCGCTCGGTCTCTTGGTCGTCGGTCGTCGGTCGTCGGTCTCTAGGTCTCTTCTCTGTCGACAACAAAAGCCACAGATAGATACTTCACATATAAGACCGTATACATCGACTGTGAATGCGAAATCTACACTCAGAAAAAGTCATCCGTTTTAGTTATTGCATTACCGGAAGGAGATTCAAAAGGCTTTTTCTTTTGAACCATTTTATGAATGTAGAATTAAGTAAAAACATATAACCTTGTAGGATCTGAAGTACTATAACATCAAATCAGATTATTAAAATTTTTTCAATAGGGTTTGTTCTTTTTATCCATATAATATGAACGTAGATTTAAGAGCATACATATTACCTCTTAAGATCTGAAGTACTATAACAATCAGACATTATTAAAATCAGTTAAAAGGTTTTTTTCATAGGGTTTGTTCTTTTTATCCATATAATATGAACGTAGATTTAAGAGAATACATATTACCTCTTAAGATCTGAAGTACTATAACAATCAGACATTATTAAAATCAGTTTAAAAGGTTTTTTTCATAGGGTTTGTTCTTTTTATCCATATAATATGAACGTAGACTTAAGAGAATACATATAACCTCTTAAGATCTGAAGTATTTTATCAATCAGGCTTCATTAAAAGCAATTTAAAGTAGTTTTTCTGGTACAACTTTAGGTATTACTCGTTCTTAAGTATGCATAAATCTATAATTTAAAATTGACAGTTAATGGTTATCAAATAGGAACAGGAATTAAGGAATTAAGCTTAATATTCAACAGATTTTATGCATGGGAAGTCTTACTTAAAAAAGCTACAATATTTCTTGAACTAAAAACAATGGAACTTAAGATTCTTGTAAGAATTATAGGCAGAAGTAAAAAGTGTTAGAAATAACCAAAAATTTCGATTGTTTAAGTTCTTAACTTTCAAAGTTCTTTGGTAACTCAAAACTATACCGTTCTAAAAATAGTCTTATTAAGAATTTCGGACTTAAATAAAATGCGCTTGACAATGAGATTTATTTACTCAGATTAAGAAATTTCAGTTGTTTCGAATTTTGACAACGTTTCTAGTTCATACTTGATATTTTCTTCAAGTGTATGTATCTGTTTATATGTATCTACGTACATATCTCTCTGTATCTCGCTCTATCTTCAACATTGTGGCGCAAAGATATGGCAACGTCAGCGGCACTAGACACAAGACACGAAAACTTTAGACTAGTAAGTCAGCCATCCATGAATCGGAACAATGCCGAAAACAAAAATATGAACAGGAGAACAACAACAACAACAAAAAACAGATGAAAATAAACAAGAACAAAAAAGTAACTCATACGCGGGTCAACCAAAGTGAATGAAGCGGGGAGGGGCAGAAGGGAGCCTCTTCTGGGGCTGCTGGGCTTTCGGCACAAGCAAGCGACGCCCTTCGTGTCACACAGAGGGCACCCTACAAACCTCACACACACTCACACACACACTCACACTCACACACACACTCACACACACACAGAGAAAACGATTGTGCACTCGACGTTTGTACTTGAATCTAGTTTTAGGTTTTGCTTCGTCGTTTCGTCGTCGTCGTCGTTGTCGTCGTGCAAACGAATAAAGTACGAAAATTACGCTCTTGTGCCCTTCCCCCCCACTCCTCGCACACAGCCAGCGAGCTGATGATAATGATGTTGATGTTCATAATGATGAATAATGATGATTGTGATTATGATTATTATGTGGGCAGCGAGTTGGATCAGCAGGTTGCCTGAAGAATGAATGTATGCCACATTCGAGCAGAGGAGAGATGACGAGATTCGTATGGAAAGCCAAATGTCGTGTTGAGTAATTATGAAGATTGTGTAGGATTTGCAATTAGGAACTAGTGTTAGTACCTGAACGATAGGATAATATCCTAAGTATTGCTCTGAAGTAAATTTATAGTGTGCCAGAAGTCTTGTGGGTAAAGTTCTTCAGGTTTATGCTTCGCATAAAGCTAAGTTTGTTCTGTATTGTTACCAGATCTATCTGAAACTATAGAGCTTGTACTCTCCATACAATTTTTCTTTCAATCACCGCTCTTACTATAATACTTATATATTAGTTTAAGTAAGTAAAGTAGTGTTAGTATCTTATTTAAAGTATTTAAGTATATCTTCTTTAAATTATATATATCTCTTATATTATAATATATATCTTATATTATATTATATCTCTTAAAAACTCATTCATATTTGAGTAAATCTTCAAGTCCTTTTCAATAATAATGTGATTTTTTTTAAGATATTCTTTGAATTCTTGAATTTAAAGTAGACTGTAAGGAATATTTCCATTTCGGGTAGTTTTTATTCCTTATGATTCCTTATCAAGCGTATTGGCTTTCTCTTTTTAAGTTTCTTATTGTTACCAGATTGATCTGGTTCTTAAGAAATTTGCTGTATAGTTATTAATCTATTTAAGTCGTCTTTCTTATTATAATAACTATATAATAGCAACAATAAGTTTCTCCGTTTTTAAGTAATGTTCAGCCTAGTTTTCATCCAACTGGCTTAAAGGAAAATGTTTTAAAGCCGCATTTTTAATTGTGTTTTGATTCTCGCATCATTTGATCGTAGTGGGATGGATTTCCAACCCATGGATATCAAACATTGATGGTACGCAGATCATTTTAAATGTATCCTAAGTTTGCCAGCTAAGAAACAGCTACTCCAGCATTGTTCATCGTTCTTTCATATCCATCCAAAGCAATGTGTTTCCTTCAAGTTCCTTTGATATCGCTAAGCCAAAGGATTTGTTTTTCTTAGGAAAACCAGAAGTTTCCATAGATGCAAATGTATTTTAATTGGGATTCTTATACATCAGCTTTTCTTATTTACTTCTGAGGGAGGATTATACCTTCTCTAAGCCCAGTTCAGCCCAGCCCAGCCCAAGCTTAAAGCTTAGCTGTAGGGCAAATAAAAGTCGCCCTGGCCCAAACGAGCTGCCCACTTTTGCCCCGTTTGCCTTTGACATGTTTCTCGCTTTGTACGTCGCACGCTCACGCGAAACTGGCACGAAAGCAGCTGGGCAAAAGGGAAGACGGAATAGGCGGCAGCAGAAGTGACAACAAAACGAAGAGAAGCTGCGGCGAGCAAAACACAAAAACAAAACAAACAGCGTGAAAGGAAGGCAATAACAAAAACAAAAGCGTTGTACGGCTGAAAACTAAGCCAAGCCAGGCAAAGTGGGAGGGGGGGTGCACAAGGAGTGTTCTGTGGGTGGTGTTGCAAGGGTGTGGGGGATTTGGGGGAAAGAGAGCTTAGAGATGTTAAGGAAAGTGCAAACTTTGCTGCTGCTGATGATGAGATTTAGAATGAGCATAATGAGAATGTGGATCCCAAGTAAACACAACATTCATTCATCACAGCTGCCCACGTCCTCGCTCCCCCTCTACCCCTGACCGCCCACTTACACAAAAGTGGTACGTTCAAGTGGCCCACTGTGCCGGTCTTCGGAGAGGGGCGGGCGGCTGACTTTGAGGGGAGTCGAAGTGGCGAATTGACAACGTTGATGACGTCTTCAATGTCGCTGACGTTTTAGTTTCGAAAAAGGCTCATGCCAATACACACACACACACACACACAGATACACTCACTGACAGTGACGAAATGGCCACAGCTTGCAAAAGTGCGAAGTGGAGTGAGGGGAGCGGCAAGTGGGAAGAGACATTTGCCGCGCTGTTATCGCTATCGAAACGAAACAATAATAACAACAAATACAGCAACGACTGGCGCCGGCACGAGCGACCCGCAGGGTGGTTGCTACACACACACACACACACACACACGTACATACACTAGACACGACGCGCACGCAACAAGCTTTGCCGACGAGAGACGAGGCACGAGAAATTGTTACAACGAATATAAAACTGTGAAATATACTTCGTAAAAAAACGTGCGGTGTGTCCACAACAGCAGCCGCTGAAAATACAACTAAAAGCAATGCACGAAATTCAAATGCTAACTGCGGCTACGCTGCGTTCGTATGTTATGCATGTATTAGTGCTCGTATCCGTACTCGTACTCGTACTCGTACTCGCATTCGTACTCGTACTCGCCGCGCAATTGAGGCGAAATGAGCGCACACGACTACGATAGCGAAGCGTCGGCACACAAATTTGTATCTATTCGCCGCGGCGAGAGAGAGCGCGCGCCCAGTGGGCCTGTGGGCAGAGCGAGCAAACAACAAAAACAACAACAAGGCAAAAGCCAAAACAAAACTTTCTACAATTTGCGCGCGCGTGTATTTTCGCCTTCGCCGTAAATCGGTTTTCGGTGTTTTTTCGAACTCGCCGCGTGCGACGAAAATTCCAATACGACAACAACACACAAACACACACAACGCACTTGTCACGTGTACGTGTGTTTACAAAATTTTCACACACATTGAGCAGCACGGTTATACTTTTTCGTTACATTTCGCCGCGCTCGCCGCGCAATCAAATGCAAAGTGAAATTTTCTTATTAGAAATGTACACACAACACAACTTTTGACTTCTCTGCACAAATTCTGTTAACTGCGACGCAAATTCTGCATATTCTCCGTACACAATTTCCCTGGAACGTACAATTATGGCTTGCCGGCTAAGAGGCTGCAGTCAAATTGAAATCAATTTTACGCACAAGCATAAATCGATTTCAAAGCAAAATGATGATGGACTCTTCTTCTTACTTTATAACACTTGCCGACACATATACACACACACACACACACATAAGCGATTGTGTGTGTGTGCGCGCTTCTTTCACTTCAGCTGCTGCTGCTCTTATCGATTTCTCACACACGTTTTTTATTATCACGAACAGCGGCTGAGATTTACAGCGCTCTTGCTCTCTGTCTTTCTCTCTCGCTCTCGCACTCTGTCGCTCTTTAGCTGACAGCGAAAAAAACTTTACTTTTCTCCGTCCACAAAGTGCACGGCACGAAAACTGTTCAAAGACTGATTCTGATTAGACCTGCCAACGATTGCGGCACCGCACTGTCGCTGTTTGCGTCTGCGCCTGAGAGTCCACGGCACGCGAGAGCGAGAGCAAGCAAGAGCGAGACAAAGAGACACGTTGTTGCCGTTTCGCGCCATTGCTGTACCGCCCACCCTGCGGCTGTCGTGCGGCTTGATTGGCTGCATGTGCTACGCTCGGCTGTTCGGCTCTGACACGAAGTTGCTGTGTGCATGTGTGTGTGCGTTGCGTTGCGTTGCTTTGCTGCTGCCTTTACCTTTTTGGGGTGGCTGTGCGTTGCGTACCTGTGTATGTGTGTGTGTGTGTATGCGTGTGCGTGTGTGGGTGCCGTTTTTAATTGAATTCAACTGTCAAATGAGAGATTAACGCTGCTGCATTGACGTTGGCAGCGGCAGCGGCGTCAACGTATTGGCCTTGGCGTTTATAATTACATGCTACAAATATTGCAAATTCTCGTTTGGCCGTCTGCTCTGCTGTTGTTATTGTTCTTGTTGTTGTTTCTCGCTCACTCACACTCTCTGTCCGTTGGGCATTTTGTATGAAATATGAATATGCCGTTTGACGCGCTCAATTCATATGCAAAAGGTAACATCCTCTCCTGTCACAGTCTGCGTGTGTGTGTGTGTGTGAGTGTCACTGACACCACTTGAGATATGAAGCCTACTTGATTTTGCACACGCTTTTGCACAACTTGACAGCCGCCGGGGGGAAATTCGGTGCGGAAAATCAAGATTTATGCTCTCGCTACACGCAGACAGCGCATTTTTTATTCAATTCAATTGAAAACGACTTCAGCGACTGCCAAAAAAATTTGCATATCAAAGGACCACGCAGTTATCGACAAGTGCAGGATAAGATTGTCCTTGAATATTTGCACGTTTCGGCGTTGATTTCAAGGATCGTTAGACATTAATATGCATGGCAATGGCTTCAAATCATATTCAGGTGCAAACAGTTTGACAAATGATGCAGATAAACGATTCCCTCATATATTCGGAAGGATATCTCTGTAGAGCGCTTCTCAGACGTTGAAATTGTCGGATGAAAAACTTAGATGGGCTTGAGAGAAATTGACACATCTGGCAACGCTCAGACCAAATATTGCTCGGTTTCTCGCACCAAATGTAAACGTTGTTTCTATGCAAGTTGCACAAAGTGCAGGATGAAAGTTACACGGAAATGTGCAAGTTGCACAAAGTGCAGGATGAAAGTTACACGGAAATGTGCAAGTATTGAAAAGTCTAACAAATGCTTCATTATTCATTAATTCATACTTAAGTACACTCAACTGGTTTATTCCGGGCTTCTCTCAAAACAACTTCAGGAAAATCTAGCAAACAAACTTGTTTTCCTATTCATGCATTTTCATCTTTATGTGATTTTGATTCTATGTATATATTTCCCTAAATTTATTACACATACGTATATACATACGCACATACACTCACACTTATGCATCAAGCAGTGCAGCGGCATTGCAAGCAAGCAGTGCACTTCAAGTAGCAGCTGCGTTCCCCGCTGTGCAGCACTGAAACTAGTTTCTTGAGTAACTCCTAGTATTTATTATCCAATCCATCAACTTCATTTGTGCAATAGATTTCTGGTGACCCAAGGATCATGTATGCCAAAAATCAAGGCTTTATCTTTGAAATTGTCCTTATAATTCGTATTTTTTGATTAGCTAGGGTGTTTTGGGGGAACTAGTCAAAATTGTTATATAAGCATTGACTACTGAATATATTTTATTACCGAGCTGGCAATACACGGACTGGGGCGCTGGTAGTTCGGCTTTTTTGCCGAGGACTCTCTAGGGCGCTGCGGTCAGCAAAGCATCTGGCCTCAGAAAAATGCTTGTTTGATGTATCTATGTATATTCAGTAGTTAATGAAATAAGCTTAACCTGCATTCCCTAGAGACCTGTAGTCTCTAGATCTCATAGTTTCCGAGATTCTTTCGTTCATACATGCGGAAGAACAGGGCCACTCAATTCGACTAATGATACTGAATAAAGAATATCTATATACTTCATAGGTTCGGAGATGCTTTCTTCTGCCTGTAACATACAGTTGTACAGTTTAAAGACCCGCAGTTACGCCTTTTATGGCTACAAAGCGTAATGAGTACATTTCTTAAGCCGGAACTATAATCATTATAAAGTTTGTCCTATTAAGGGACCAATAAATTGTTGTTTTCAAATCATTAAAGAATGCAACAAATAAAAGCAGAGTCTTTAAAACCTCTTTTAGTTATAATTTAATTTGAATTGAGTTTTTGTGAACATTTTATCATCTAAACTTTGCCCCCGATTCATACGACAACGTTTGTAAGAACTATTACTCTAAATGTTCGCAGGACGGGAACCTCCGATGCTTTCAACAACATCTTCGGTATGAGCGAGCACTGTACATCCTTTGACTGGAAAGTTTCCAAGCCAATAGAAAATGGATTATCTAGATTTTCAACCTTCATAACTTTGTCAGAACTTAACCTTTTTGGCCATGATTTGCGCCTTAGATTGATACGGCATCTAAAATCAGTTCGTTTTCAAAAATACAATTTTCCTGAATTTTTTTATAGTGTTTTTAATACACATTTTTTATACGCTAGCAAAGGGTATTATAATTTTGTTTCGAAATGTGTAATGGACTGAAGGAGACGTTTCCGACCCAACAAAGTATATATATTCTGAGAATCAGCATGAAAAGCCGAGTCGATATAGCGATGTCCGTCCGTCCGTTTGACCGTCTGTTTCGATGCGAACTTGTCTCTCAGTTTTAAAGCTATCGTAATGAAACTTGGCACAGACCCTTCTTTTTGCTGCAGGCAGTACATATGTCGGAACCGGCCGGATCAGACCACTATAACATATAGCTGCCATAGGAATGATCGGTCGACAACTATGACTTTTTGTATGAAAAACTTGTTTGTTTATAAAGATATCCTCACCAAACTTTTTCAAACAGAGTCTCCAGAGAGTTTATACAATCTGACCAAATTTGATCAAAATCAAAAAAGAAAGAAAAACGACAAAAAATGTTAACATCCTAACCTTAAAGTTTCTCGATTCTCCTACTTGAATTCCAACTTATTTAACTTTATGAAAACTGAACTGATTTATATGAGAAATGCTTTTATGTTCATGGAAGCTCTCTGTATTCATTTGGCAGTTAATTTTTGTTAATTTAAGAAACCGAATTACATTTATAGGCGCTTTGGGTGGTGCTCAGAACCCGCCGGATGGCTTAAGAGAGACCTGGAGAGACCGGGAGAATTCCCGTCCCGCAGGCCGCCAGACTATTGAGTGAGTTATCAGAAACTGCCGCACTCTTCAGGCAAAAGTAATTATGATTCGTACTGTTTTAGAGTGTAGACTAATGCAGAAGCTGTGTCGGCCGGAAGGCGAGATGCCAAGTGAACTGCAATTGCCTCCCAACTGCAGATACATGTGTGTGTCTGTGTGTGTGTGTGTGTATCCTTGCGCCCCAGCTGGCAAGGAATCCTTCTGGCAAAATGAATAATTAATGTGTGTGCAGCAACTGGCTGTGGTTTTGTCTGTGCGGTTGCATATTACGGTTAGAGGTAAGAGTTGTATATTTACTGAGCTGGGGCACCGCAAGAGCAATCTTCAGATACAAGTTTGTGGGTGGATGTGGGTGTGTGTGTAGATACATTCCAGAGACTTGAGAAGTCTAGAAGAGGTATTAATTGCACTGTTAGATCAATAATTGTGATGAGAAATTAGAACCTGCTTACTTAATTTGAATTGAGGTTTCCGTTTTGTTCCAAGCTACAAATAACAACTATGAATGAAATGAAACATGTTTCAAATGATGCATATTATCATTTGAAACATGTTTCATTTCCATCCCGTTTCGTTTCGAGCAGGCATTGAACTGTTTTATTTCCTTTAGTTTTCCTAGGCATTTGAAGAAATTTGGTTATGTAAATTCAATTCTTCGATTAATCTAATGTTCAACTGCCATTTCGTTCCATGTATACCATTTATTACCGGGATGGAATATGGTTTACTTTAATTGTTCCATTTCATTTCGTTTCGTTTCGTTCTTAGATAGTTTCAACTGTTTCATTTCATTTTCAGCGGCATTAGAACAAACCTACAAGATTTCAATTTAGTTTCATTCAAAATTCGTTCCCTAATATACCATTTAGTACAGGGATGGAATATGCCTCGCCTTCAATCAAGTTTCATTTCGTTCCGTTTCATTTCGTTCCTAGCTTGTTTCAACTGTTTCATTTCATTATCATGGGCACACCTGCATAACATTAATTTGGTTTGATTCAAAATTCGTTTCCCAATATACCATTTAGTACAGAGAAGGAGTATGCTTCCCTTCATTCGAATTTCATTTCATTCCGTTTCGTTTCGATCAAGCATTGAACAGTTTCGTTTGAGTTCATTTTCATGGGCATTATAATAAGCTTGCCTAATGTCATTTAAATTTTGGTTAATATCATGTTCTAGTGCCATTCCGTTCCGTACTATACCTCAATTACTGGGATGGAATATGCTTCATTGCGAACAAGTTCCATTGCCATTCCGTTGCGTTCTAAGCAGGCATTGAAGTGTTTCATTTCTACTTATTTACATATTTCATAGGAATGAGCTATTGTTTACCTTATTTAGAATCAAGTTTAATTTTGCATTTCCGTCCCGTTCCATGTATTATCCTATCAATTGGAATATGCTTAATTCCAATTAAGTTCCATTGCCATTCCGTTGCGTTGCGAGCGAGCACTGAAGTGTTTCATTTCCATTTATTTATTTCATAGGAATTAGCTACTGTTTACCTAATTAGAATCAAGTTTCATTGCATTTCCGTTCCGTTCCATGTATTAACCTATCAATTGGAATATGCTTGATTCCAATCAAATTCCATTGCCATTCCGTTCCGTTCCATGCCATTGGGGGCACCCACTTTCCTCCTCTGCTCACACAATGTGCCGTTAAATATGAAAATAATTTTGACAGGTGCGCTTATTACGGCTCTTTTGTGGCAATTACTGTCTCTCAGTCTCCCGCTTTCGTTTTCGTTTTCGTTCACGGTCCCGCCACAATTAGCCGGAATGTACTTTCAAAGTGACATTTATCAAAAGGGCGCATAATTTATTAGGAAAGTACGCACACACACACACACACATACACAAACAGACAGAGACGGGCGCACATTACCAAATGAGCGTGAAAGGGAGAGAGCGACAAGAAAAATATGCACAACGTGCAATAAAAAAGCATAAATACTGAAATGAGAAAAATTAAGGGTATAAACAAGCGAGTAAACATGAAAGATTTGTGGACTGTGTGCGGATATCTGAAAGGCAGCAGAAAAATCTGTGCAAGTATCTTTTCATATTAACCCTCAAAAACGCAGTGCGCGCATTCGTGTATGAATACTGAATGTATGTACGTGTGTGTGTGTATTCGAATACGTAATGAGCACTTGCGGTACACGTAATGTGGCTCTACGTCTAAAGCTGAAAGCCAGCTACGTAGACTTTGTGCGCCCGAAAAACAACAACAACAACCAACGGCAGCAGCAGCAGCGACGGCTGCTCACTCACCACTGCCAGCAACAGCACACAAGCAAACACAGACACGCACATACATACATACAGACACATGCAAGTGCTACGCTTTCTTGCTGCTATTGCTATTGCTTTTGACTCGTCGTTCATCGTTCCCATTTAACGCCGCACACAGAACCCCAGTGCCCAATTTAGACAGCGGCTGGCATACAGTGCGAATGTATACGTATGTATTGACTTGTAAAAATGGTATATTTACAAACTTTATTGTATAGAGAACGCTCTATAGAGTAAAATAGAGGAAAATATATAGCAAAGGAGAGGCAGGTCAGAGGCCACAAGTGTTTATTAAAATAAATTAAATGTACACAACGAAAAAAATTTCATATTTTTCCTTCTTTTGTTTTTTGTGCTAAGTAAATAAATAAAAATAAAATAAATTAAATAATAATATATTTATAAAAAATTTAATATTATTTTATATTGTGCTTTAATAGATAATGAAATCTCGTGAAGTTAAGCAACAAACAAGTCACGGTCACGCCGCTGGCATGCATTGCTCAATTTCCTAGTGGGTCGCTTGTTGTGCGCTACTTCATTTCGTGCTCTGGCCTGGCCTGGCAGCGTACAAAATTTGCTGCTGACGTTGGCAGCGCAACAGCGACAGCGGCAAGTTTCACGTTGTGCGCAAACATGGCGCGATGGCGTTGCGTTTGCATTTGTTATTTTCGCATTTGGCCAGTCTACAGATGCATACATACATACATACATATTTATTTATATGTATGTATGTATATTTACTTTTAAATTGCAGGCAGGCCAGGCCAAGCAGTTGAGCGCTCGTCGTCCAGCCCCAGTGCCAAACCGCACCCCGCATACACATAACCACCACTTGGGCGGCCACGGCAGCGGCTACGCTGACGTTGGCAGCGACTGCGGCATATTTACATTTTGATTGGGAAACTGTTGAGGCGCATTTTGACGGCGCGTTCGTGGGTGTAGTTTAACATGTTGTTGTTGTTGTTAGCTTGCCTGCTGCTGCCTTTGTTGTTGTTGTTGTTATTGCTGCTGCTGCTGTTATTGCCGTGCCTTGTTCGTTTTATTTCGCCATACACAAACACATACATACATACATACATGCACGCATACCTTTGAAGCTTTTTTTGTTGTGTATTTGTTGTTGTTGTCGCTGCTTTTTGCTTTGTCCAATTATAATTTGTTTCGATTTATCACACGACATTATTGAGACAAGCAGCAACAACAAGGAGTACGGCATATGATTAATTGAACAACCCACAAAAGCCTCCAAAAGCTCTAATCTCCAAACAATCGCCAAACTATTTGTCATATGCTTAGATATCCGCTTGCCCGAATTCGCTAGTTTTTTAATACCAAAGCAGTATTTTTTCAGGTATTTTTGGCAGAGCAATTGAATACCCATTAAAGTTGGGGAAGAGGGGGATAAAGTGTAAAGTTGTGGCATCAAAAGAGGAATATCAGACCCTTTACAGTATATATACATATATATTCTTGATCAGCATCAACAGTCTAGTTGGACTTCGTTTTATACCAAATACCTTCGTTTTAATACCAAAGCAGTATTTTTTTCAGGTATTTTTGGCAGAGCAACTGAATACCCATTAAAAATGGGGAAGAGGGGAGTAAAGTGTAAAGTTGTGCAATCAAAAGAGGAATATCAGACCCTTTACAGTATATATATTCATGACCAGCATCAACAATCTATGTATTCAAGTAAACTTTCATCCGCACCCCCTCAAATCGATGAAAAGTGTAAGGTTGTGCCATCAAAAAGAGAAATATGCAAACCTATACAGTATATATATTCTTGATCAGCATCAACAATCGAGTCGAACTTGCAATATTCAACCTAACACTAAAGGAAACCTTCTTCAAGTAAACTTCCCTCCGCACCTCCCCTCAAATCGATAAAAACGATTTATATCTTTATTACTTATATTTACATTATAGAGTTTTAGCACATATGATTCTTACCTTACTGTTTAGCTACTGTACAAATTTCATAAGGATCGCCTAATAAACAACGAAGTTATTCACGAAAAACTATATAGTACAAAAAGCGCGCTGCTGGCTTGCGCTGTCGCTGAACTGCTTAAAATGCAAGCAGTGCACTGCTTAAGGCGTACAGTGTATGCCAAGATGTGTATGGATAAAACACAGTTGGGTACAGAGTACCTCATAGTCGAGCACACACGCCTAGAGTATTCTTTTCAGGTATTTTTTGGGTGCCTGATTGAAAATGTCAAAGTAATTTTTCATAATTATTACGTAATGCTTGGCCCAGGGTCGTTGGTTTTCTGCGACCTGTGGGATTTGTCACACCCGCAACCACCGCCACACCCCTTGCCTATAGTATAATACGCGACTTTTGAAATTATGGCACTAATTAGTTTATGAATATTGCGCGTTGCCGATGCCGATGCCAACGTCGACGTCAACGCCGACGCCTTTTTGTACAGGTTGGGGGTGAAAAATTCCAATTTGCTGGCAGGCCAACAGGAGAGAGAGTGAGGGAGAGTGAGAGAGCGAGCAGGGGGCGGACGGGTGGCAGTTGGCGAGACCGACAGCCTTTTTCCCCTAGGATGTTGCGAATTGTGCAATTTAAGAGATTAAATTGTTGCCTCATTGTTGATCCTCTTGTTGCTCTTGCTTTTGTTGTTGTTGTTTAATCTTTGAGGCAACTTTAAAATTCCAATTAAAGTTAATTCAAATTGCTCGAAATGATTTCCAAGAGCCTTCCGCAAATGCCTCAGGCGCTACAAATTTGCATAATTATATCAAGAATGCTTGCGGAACTAAATACGAGTATACATACACAAGTATACATATTTACACTGCATACATATGTTTATTTTAAAGTTAATCCGATTAACTTTGAGTTTGTATCTTGTGCAAAAGGGTGCGGCTAAGTAATTCACCATATTTCAACTGATTTTAAACTACATCTCCCTTCCATCTTGTCAGGAAACTTACGCTTTTTGACTTTAAAGTTTTCAACTTTACGGAAAGTAAATGCTTCCTTTCCAGACCCATAAATATGTCACAACTTAACCTTCTATTTTGGTTTTTCTTACCTAGACTAACTACTCATCTAAATTCGTTCATATAAATTGATTTTAACACCAAAATTAGTATCTATAAACTCCCTTTTTCAACTACTTCACAGTTCCTGCATTTTCTTGACATAAATCACAAAAATGTTCACATTTTCAGTACTCAGTAATTAAACCTTCGAACCTTAATTACCTTTCAATCTTTTATTTTATTCACAAAAATTTTCACAAATTTAGTAACTAGTAATTAAAACTGCTAAGCTTAATTACCTTTCAATCTTTACTTTATAATTATTTTAATTATATTCACTAAAATTTTGCACAGTTTTAGTATCTAGTAATTGAACCTTCTAAACTTAATTGCCTTTAAATCTTTGCTTTATCATTAATTTCATTTTACATTTTTACTCCCTGTACCCATAAAATGGGTAAAAAGGGGGTATTGGATTTGTGCAAAAGTATGTAACAGGCCGAAGGAGACATCTACGACCCTATAAAGTATATATATTCTTGATCAGTATCAAAAGAGATATCGATTTGGACATGTCCGTCCGTCTGTCCGTCCGTATGTATGAACGCGTTGATCTCGGCAACTATAAGAGCTAGAGACACCAAATTTGGAATGTAGGTTTGTGTATAGCGGGAGCAGGTCAAGTTTATTGTGGAGATATTTCCCCCCATTCCCCCGCTATTCGATAACAATCTTCAAGACATAGCTTTGGGATTTGGCATGTACAATACTATAGTCACTCTTGATATACTGTCCAAATTTCAAATCGATCGGATGATAAACACGTAAGTTATTCAACATATAAGATTCAGTACTGCATCGCGGTGGAAGAAGCACCACAGCCGACACTTATAATGCCTCGCTTGCGCTGTCGCTTGTGCTGTGTATGTATGTGTCATTGTGTATGTTTGTGTGTTGTGTATGTGTAGGAAGATGCTATGGGAAATTTTCGACCTGGGTACAGGGAGTCTTGTAATTGGGTATGCTCAACGATAGCATTCCTACTTGTTAGGACTAAGCCCGACCCTTACTTGCCGTTCAAACTTTACTTCATAATAATATATAGATTTTATACCTTTATCGCCATTATAAGTTTTGGGTTACAATATTCTTTGATGTTTAAAAACTCTATTTATATTTCCGGAATCAAATTTGATAAGAAATCTTATATTAAACCTGCCTACGAAGGCGCTTATTTTATTTAGATTTCATGCCAAACTTATATAAATTTGGACTGGTATACTTTCCATGTTTATAGTAAATTTTGTTCCTAGATTTCCTACCTACATAACTAAAAACCTATCCAGGTGGTCATAGCTAGTCCTCTAGATTGAATTTTAGTGTCTTAATATAAAATGTTAATGCGATTTTTGACCGTCAAATCTATTTTAAAGGTCTTTTTATGCTTTTGTGCTGTTTAATGCCAAAGATCATTAAATTTTGGGCTGACCTCCAACTTCCCAGACTCCCAAACTCATAACAAATGATTCTTTCAAGCTTACCAATCCTTTACTTTACTTTATCGAACTGAATACCATGCGAAAAACCTTTATTATCTCGGTTTGTTTACCAGATTGATTCAATATCTTATAACTACAAAACTTATAACTACATTTTTGTGTGCGATATATGTATGTAGTTAACAAGTTATTCTTGATTCTTCCAAATCTACAAGTCGTGAAATCAGTTTTTAGCGTATTCTACAGTCGAACATAAATATTGACAGCATTTTTATTTTAAGAATCCCTAATCTTCGCCTAATTGGATGGCAATCGATCACGCCTACATGAGGTCATTAAAATGCCCACTCCTCCAAAGAGTTGTTTGGCTGGTTCTCGACAACAATATAGAAATTCATAGCTACACGAATGTATCTTTTTGTGTGTAAATTCTTAAGATGTCGACCTTACATCGACAATGTTTCTGTAGCGCTTAGGGAGGTTTCATTTCTTCATAATAGCATTCGAAAAAGCAATTATACAACTATTCTATAAACAAAGTTCCTTAAACAATACCTTGTACTCTTCATAATGATTACTTCCGTAATATCTCTGGTAGTATCTTATTGAAAAACAAGGGAAAGAAACGTTTCAGTAGTGCCAGTATTCACTTATATTCTGTTTTCTATAGTTTGGAAATTTGTTCAATGACAAGAACAGATACGAAGGGCATCAAATGTAAGAGGCTTATCTCAATTATATACCCTCAGGAGGAGAACTGTCCAGTCATTGTGCGATATCGCATCAAATGGGGGAGTGTTTTGAGCATTTGCAGGGATGTATAGAAAAAATTAACTACCTTCTTATATGTGTGTAAGTATACGAGTATATCTGCTGATTTGTACGCTTTTAATTCGTTTACAAAATGCCGGCCTATTAAAAATGAAAGCAATATTGATTGAACGGAGTGTTTGAAAAGACTTCCAAAAAAACATCAAAGTTTAAGTAGATAAGTTGTCTAAGTAACCTAATCTTTAGAGCAACTGATTAACTAGTTCCGGGTCTGAAATCCAGGTCAGGTTATGGATGCCGGGGATGTCCTAGCAGACAGCCATACTATCCAGTTTTGAGAAACTAAGACGGGATGTAGTTAAGGATGTCTATTATATGAATTTTCTTCTTGTTGGTGGGGATGAGGTGTGTCCTGTCGCTGCGTTAGGCGGGCAAAAATGTAACGAAGAAACTTCAATCTCTATTCCGTCTAAATGTTACCGCATGTTATGCGGCGCACCCCTCGGTTGGTTGGGCGGGATGTGGGCTGCATTTTGTTGGGTCCGCGCGTTAAAAAGCACGTCCTTGGTGTCGTTGAGCCACTTGAATGTACTGCTCGCTTAGTACATCAATGTTCAAACAAAAATCTAGTCTTATAACTATAACCTACCATTATGAAAACAAGAGGAATGCAATCTAAAATCTTGAACATTTTTGAAACATTTCCGATTTCCACTAAATCGTTCGAAGTCAAATTTCTTCCTATAGATTGAATTTCTGTTTTAAGGAAGCTATCTTCTAAAGGGTTGAAAGATAGGTACATAACCGAGAAAACTTGATATTACTTTAACCCGTCATATTCCATGGCTCCCTCGCAAGGACTGTAGGACCCTGCTAGGTGTTTTCACGGGATACTGTATTAGAGCGGCTCATCCGAAGAAGCTTGGCAACTGCACGAAAGTGCAAAATGTCGGGTTGTCAGAGACCCTGGTAGGATTTCCTTTTCACATACCCGATGTAGACTTAATCATCTGGCATCCCACAACTTCATCTCCCTAAAGGGGGTATCAAGGATTCCTAAAGTTCGTTAAAATTGTCTTTAAAGAGCCCTAAGCACTGCGAGGTTTTAGAATGCGGTAAAGCTAGGGACCATATAGTCTATGTGAGATCCTCTGTGTACGCTGATCTGTCTTTTTTACCCAACCTTACTTTAAATAGACTCTAAGGTAATAACTTTACCTAGTACCTACTTTTATCAGAAAAGTATTCATATTTAATCATGCTTTAAATAAGCCAGTAACAGGCCGGATTATACAATAAAGTTACCTAACCTTACTTTAAATATACTCTAAGGTAATAACTTTACCTAGTACCTACTTTTATAAAAAAAAGTATTTATATTCAATCAATCTTTAAATAAGCAAGTAACAGGCCGTGATTATATAATAAAGTAACTTATGAAAACCATAAAACTAAACGTTTTTAGGAGATCAAATGAGGTATACTATAAGTAACTTACATAAACACACATGTATTACAAAAAACAAATCCTAATCGTATTGAATGTCGACTCGGTTGCAACATTTGCGCTTTAACATATCATTAATATCTGATAAATTGAAGTTGATTTCACAAAGTTCAGGTTTTTATTTTTTAAGTGATTTTGGCGTTTAAGCTTTTTTGATGAGCCTACTTTATACAAAATCATAAAAAAAAGATGCCCCTAAGCCGCTTTTGAAGGCCCCCCAAGCCACATATCAAGATGATGCAGTTAACTGACAGACACAAATGAAATTCAATTTAGATCTTTGGATCCGCCTTCAATATGTGAATGGTTGGAGGGGGGAACATTCGGACAGTCGACCTTTTTCTTCTCCTTATCTGGGAGGGCAGCACCTTAATATTGAATGTGCGAAAACTTATGCCCGTGACTGTCAAAGTTTGATCCGCTGCCGGATTTCCTTTTACATCTTGTTGAGTTTTTGCTGTTGTTGTTTTATTCTGTCATTCGGAATGCTAAGCATAAAATTGGCGTGAACATAAAAAAGTTGTGCGCGACTTGTGCAAACTTTTGCAAAGACGCTCTCTTTCGCACGCCTGCTGGCTGTCTCGCTTGCACAAGCTGAGGTTCAAGTTTTTGGGTAACTTTTGCCGTTATTCTGTTGAAAGTTCTGTGTGTTTCCATAAGTCCATATCAACTTTTCGCATATATTGGACTGTAACTTGTCAGAATCAAGACTTTTGAAAGCTGTGTGCGTGTGTGTGTGTATGTGTGTGGGTATCTTAGGGCTACCGTTGCTGTCAGGAGGCAACTTTAATCAAATAATTTATTATCGGCTACGCCGCACACGTTTAATTGAAACTAAAATATTTTTGATTAATTATAAGGCAGCAACAGCAGCAGCAGCACCAGCACCAGCAGTACCAGCAACGGCCGAGGCTGAGGCAGCGACAGCGACAGCGCCAGAAACCTTTTGTTTTCATACAATCTACGCGCAAAGCCAGCGGCGTCGGCACACGAAGCGCCGCTCGGCCCGCGTTGCTGCTGCCTCTCTCAAGGCTGTGCGGCAATCGGTATTCGGTATCATGCTGAGCGCTGCTCGCGTCGCTGCCAGCGTTGTTGTCGTCGTCGTCGTCGTTGTCTTCATTGCCCAACCTTTTGGACCCCTGCGCTGGCGTCGTTGTCCCTCTTGCGTTTGTCACAAGATACTCACACAAACATTCGTATTTACATGCATGTGAGTTCGGGTCTGCGCTATGTATTCGGCCTTACGCTTTGCTTTGCTCATTCGCAGCGCACACAGTTTTTCGTCAATTGCCTTTCGCTTCTCTATGTATGCTTGTATGCTTGCCCAACTGCCGCTCTTGCTGCCTGCTGCTCTCAGCGACCCTCACGTACATACATACATACATATTTCGTTTGCTTTGCCTTTGCCTTTTGCTTTTTGTTTTGTTGTTATTTTCGCTTCGCTTCGCTTAATGCTTTTTTGGTTTGCTTTCGGCTTGGCTTGGCCGCGCTGCATATGGCTTCGCTGTTGACGCCGCTGCCGGCGTCGCTGCTTCAGTTGTCAGTTGTTTTGCCCTGCTCCATTCCACACATCTTCGCTGCTGCTACTGCTGCTGCTGCTGCGGCTGCGGCTGTCACTGGCAACCAGTTTGCTGTGGCTTTGGCTTTTGCTTTGGCTACGGCTCTGGCTCTGCTTGTGCCTTTTCGCCCATTCGCATGCTCGTTTCGTGGCGCATATCTTGTATCTGGACAGTCAGCAGCCCCGTTGCCTAACTCAGCCAGCATGATTTTATTTTACTATTTTTTTGCCTACCCCCGACGACGATTGTCATTCTGTCTGTGTGTATGTACATATGCATGTATGTGTATGTGTGCAAAAGTGCCCGAAACTATATGGAAAATGAGGACGAAGCCGACAGTGAGAAAACTCATTAATATGCTCTGAGCGGCAGCGGACGCTCGAGCTCTGCCGCTTCCTCTGCCCGCTGTCTGTAGCTCTGTGCACGCGTAGATAATAAAAAACAGGGCTGTCAAGCGCGCCCGAACAACTGTCACTAACAGGCCTGTTTCCAATTTCATATTTCATTTCAGACACGTGAATTGATTCCGCAAAACTTGCACAAAGTAGTAATAGAAACAAGCGAAAATAGAAACAGGGTTGTATTTTTATAGTATGATAGTAAGCTATCAAATAAAAGCAGGATTTGCAGCACATTTACTTGTGATTCTACGAGTTCTAGACTGTCTCACGCATATTTATTAGATTTCAATGTAATTTTTCCATTAATCTTGTATTTAATTATATTTTTTGACTCGAGGCAGCACAAAAATAAAAAAAATAATTGGTAACACATGTAACTAGCTTAAAAAAGCCCCTTTTATATGTCTTCTAAAACGTTTTTATCAAAAATAAATTAAAGATTGATCACTATAAGTTAATTTAAATACATATCTTAATACACATGTACTAAAGTACTTTAATTGAAGCTCAATCGGCTAATTATTACTACTATTAATTTTTGCTTAGATTATCAGATACACTTAAATATAAAGAATTACTTAGAACAACTAGTCCTATCAAATTCTACTATTGCAATTGTTTAAGAACAGTAAACTTTAATGATTATATATAAATGCTTTTGTTTCATAACTGGTTTAAACTCTAATTTTAAAAGAAATATGTTTGTCTTCAAATAATATATAGCCCAAAGTTTAAGAGCTTGCTAAGAGCTATGATTTATATAAATTTTGCTTCATAGTTTATCGACTTTTGCAGTTGAATCGTCATATTCAAACACAAAACGTAAATTAAATTTTTGTATTTTTGTTTTAATCTTAAACAAGCTTGAATTAAGTTTGCAGTGCGTTGGCAACCCTGTCACGCCTGTGGCTGCATGCTACGACCGCCAGCAACAGCTTAGGCGAGCACACACACACATACAAATGCACCTTTTCACAAACACACAAACACACACACACACGTTGTGAGGGCACATAAACATCTGCTGCTGCTGCTGCTGCTGACGTCGCGTCGCTGTTAATTGGGACTGGGTATATGAGGCATGGGGCATGCGGCATGAGTCGTGAGGCACACATAAGTATGGTTATGATGATGCTGAATGATGTTGAATGATGCTGCCTGTGACGTCACGTGAGTGCGTATTGGGAAAATCTACTGGCAGATACAATTATATACGTGTGTGTGAGTGTGTGTGTGTGTGTGTGAGTGTTTGTGTGTGTGTATCTCGGCATGCGCGCTGCATACAACAGCTACAAACGACAGCGAATGTATCTGAATCTGAGCTCGGTCATTGCTTGCGGGATTTGTCGATGCGCGGAGCAGGAGGCGGCAGCAGCAGCAGCGAATGAGAAAGAGAAGAGCAAAAAACGCGACGTCGGCACAACACAAATTAAACTTAAATGCCCCCCATTCACTTGGAGGCTGCTACTGGAGTTGCTGTTGCCGCTGGTTGCTGCTGCTGCTGCTTGCCACAACAACAGCAACATACACAGCAGCAACAGACACAACAGCAACAGACACAGCAGCAGCAGCAGCAACAGCAACGTCATCGTCATCCATCTGGGCACATTATTAGTTTCTCTTTCTTGTTGTTGCTGTTGCTGTTGTTGCTGTTGTTGTTGTTGTTGGTGGCGCTTTATCGCATTTATTGCTGCATGGGGTCTCAATTAAGCTGTTAAGACCAGTTGAGGCCAATCTATCGGCGAAATTAAAGCCAATCAATAATTTACGACCGATTGATGCAGTTGCAACCTGAAACCGAACCAAGCCAGCCGACAGGATGAGCTCAATCAACGGACAGGGATAATAGGGGGGCAGGGGCACAGACCGGGTCACACACAGATCAGGCCAGAGCTGCCACATCACTTAAAATGGCGTTCACATGTTGCAGTTGCAACCTAAACGACTGTTAAAGCCGGGCTACGTTGACGGAACCAGGGAGAAAAAGACTGACATCCACCCTATGATTTTCCCCTAATTTGTACGATAGTTCCAGAAAGCACAGAAAATTTGAAGAAACTTTGGAATATCTTATTTATATTGCATAGAATTTCCTGAAATATTCCACTATAATATCCCGAGATATGGAAAAGAAATGTTTTCAAGGCACTCTTTCCACTCTTAACTCGAGTTAGGGTAAACAAATTCCAGAAGACTATTCATAATTTTGAAGTATATAATACAGTCCTTAAATTGATGTATACACCATTTCATGAATATTCGATATTGGTCGAAATATTTATGAATAGAGACCGTATAGATAAGATATATGTACGTATGTATCTATAACAACAAATTCGTCATTCTGTATTACTAAATTCTACTGTCACCATTGAGATCTATTTTTAACTACATAATACAAGCCCCTCTCTTATCTTGTAAGCTTTACGTAAGTCTGAAAAGCGAAGTATATTCGTAGTGCTCGTAGGAAGCTACGGGAGCTCTATATTGAACTATCGGGCAAGATATAAGCTCCTGAAGGTGGTATTTCTATCTTTCCTTACCAATTTGCGAAGCGTAGTTCTTGCTACAGTTTTGTTCGAAAGTTTTGTTTGTAAAATGAAACCTATCAGCTATAATCTATATACTTGCCTCTTTGAGTATAGGGGTCCAGTATTCAACTGAAGCACATAGGATATCAATGGTATAGTCTTCATTAACCAGAGAAACAGCTCATACCATATAGTAGTATATATATCTCACCACAATCTAATTCCCATATCCCAATATTTTTCATGCCAAATCGTTTTCGATTTTGAGTTCCCGTTTTCGATATATATTTTCTTTTCAATTTTCTTTTATAAAGCTATGTTTTACAGTGTCAAATCTAGAATTTTCTTTAGGGTGTATGTCCAAGAATTTCCTTCAGATTTCTTATATATAATGTACATATACATATATATTCTGTACTCTTTTTACCTATTACCATGCAGTAGCTCAATGTAAAAAGTCAAGTCGTGATCTTTCATTTTACAAAATTCTACAAGATCCCTTCCGAGAAAAGTTTGTTCAAAACTGTAAAGAAAAATAAGGTATACAAGATTGAGGACACAGAGAGCTAAAGCTCCCAAATATCAAATATTTTCTACAACAAAAAGTGAAGTATCTTAATAATGAAAATTGTATTTTTTATCAGTGTGCTGTAGTATCTTCCTAAAGATATCCAATTTGTAACATCCAAGACAATCCCTATAGTAAACTGATATTTAATATCTACGTAAATGTTTTAGTTTAAGGTAAGGAATTCAATAAACTTAAAAATGTCTCTCAAACCATTGTCAAAGTATTTGAAACTTCTCCAGAATGACGAATCCGTTGATTTACATTTATTTTATTAAACGGAATTCTCTTCATATCTACATTGTAAATTTTATAAATGTTAAAAACTTTATTCATTATTATTGATGCTCATGTACATGGGAGAGTCATGTTTTCTGGTGCTACGGCTCGACGCTGATTATTTATTATGGATATCAGGCTTGCGAGCGGATAATTTTGTTATATAACATGTTCGCTAATCTAATAAATGTCAAACCAAATAAAAATAAAAGCATTATAATTCTATCAATAAGAGAATAAACTGCTTTAGGTGCCTTATCTCTGTTTACAACAGAAAACTTTAATGTTTATAGGATGGAATGTGTCATCCAGAATGCATCCAGAATGATTCAGATGAATATATATTTGTATGTATGTATGCAATGAGCAATGTCTAAAATTATGAAATTAAGAAAACCGCCTAGCTTTGCTTTTGTTGTAAAAAGAAACGCGATTTTAAGTCATATTACTTTTATTTTTATTGCGAAAGTACTTAGACCTAAACTTTTTTTATATACTTTAACATTTTTGAGGGTTTCATACGTTATTATAATACAATACCATTTTAATATCTAACAAGTAGGAATGCTATAGTCGAGTATAGCTGTCTACGATACTCCTTGTGCCCAGGTCTAAAACTTCCAAGCACATTTTCGTACACTTGCATATACATAACTACGCACGCATACAAGCAACAGTGCTAGCGAGGCATTGTCAGTCGTTGCTGTGCTGCTTCTTCCCCCTGTTCTGCAGCACTGAATCTTCTTTCGTGAATAACTTCCATGTTTATTTTCCGATCAACTTGAAATTTGGACAGTAAATTAAGAATGGAATGACTAAAGTTTGAAACATGCCAGATCTCAAATCTTTATCTTTAAAATTGTTACTGTAAAACGGTTTTTATCGACTTGCAGGGGTGTGGGGGGAATACCCTGGATCCAGCGCCTACTATACACAAACCTACATTTCAAATTTGGTGTCTCTAGCTGTAATAGTTTCCGAGATCCTTGCGTTCATAATACATACGAATGAACAGACGAACGGACATGTCCAAATCGATATCTCTTTTGATACTGATCAACAATAAATATACTTTATAGGGTCGGAGATGTCTCCTTCAGCCTGTTACATACATTTGCACAAATCCAAAACCTCCTTTTTACCCATTTTATGGGTACAGGACATAAACAACTAAAAAATTTGCTTGTTCCAAGCTTATATCTGCAAGGCAGTCTACTTTGGAGAAGGCATTATAAGTTTGTCCCATTGATAGAGACATTCCGACCCTTATATCTTATAATATATGTGTGATAAAAATATATATTGCTACCCAAGACGATGTGTCATAGTAATGATCAGCCCTAAAATGAGTTATTCTATAAGCATTTCCTTTTGTTGTTTACAGATATCTTAACAAAACATAGCTCCTATGAGGTTTATATAGACAAAATGATATTCAAATTGGAGCACGACTTATGTATATGTTATAGCTGTTGAGTTGCTGTATAAAACAGTTCTTTGTTACTCGAATTTTTTCACCAAACTCACCAATTACGAGTCTTAGCATAATAATAATATATGAATAACATGTTCTCCTTTATAAACCTCATGAGAGGTAAGTTTTGGTTGAGATATCTGATCAAAATCAGATTACCATATTATACCATAAGCTAAGGAACAGTCGGAATAATAGGAATAGTTCATCATCAAGTTACAATTTCAATTTTGCTTGGATTTTCATTTATCTATATTCCACATACGCAATAAAAGGAATTTCATGAATGGTTCTACAAGTATATCTAATCTTTAGAAAGCTGAATAGAACTCCACTTTCTTCATCTTTTTGAATTCCTTAATTGCAGATAAAGAAAATAGCTGAGAGAAAATGAAGTTCGTTGGAAAATCATAATTCTAGAAATGTTTTCCTCCAACTGAGATGAATTAATGTGTTGGTTTAATGATCGCTGGCATCTTCTGGTACAATCAACGCTACTTGGAGATTGCCAGTGAAACAGGAAGAGAGAACTGTAAGCGGCAGCAAAGAGGAACAGCAAAAACACTCCACGAATGAGTGTGCAATGTGCAAAACGTCGACTGATTGGAGAGCTTTCAACAGTTTTCTTTCGTCTTTTTCTTCAAAAGAAAAACAAACTCAACGCAAATGCTGATTGTTCTTTGTTGATTCAGATGTGAAAAAAGCACAGTGTGTACACACTTATGTATATTGTTGTGTGACTGTGTGAGTGTATGTGTGTCTGTGTATTTGTGTGTTTGTATCTTTATCTAAAACTGTGCGCGTTACACGCCTACGTGCAAAAATGCAATTTCTATCTACGTAAACAAATTGCCAAGTGGGCAGATTTCTATGAAGCACAATAACATCGAATGTAGTACTAGTAATATATGTACATATGTATATTTATAAGGAATCTATACTTGAACGACAATCATACATATTCTTATGTATCAAATCTCGAAAACAAACGATAAAAGTATCGATAGTATCGATGATTTTTCTATTGCAATCACTATCGAATAGTGAAGTTAAACAATTTCAATGACACCTTCGATAGTATCAATAGAATACTGTTTTTAACATCATTCAACATTCCATCTTACTCTTCTATTGAAAACTATCGGTACTGTCACTAGTTTGACACCTTCAGTTAATGGGTTTCTGAGCTTGACAGGATAGTTTTTGCTGTGTTTAATACGATATTATCAATAACATGATATTGCCCAGCAATAACAAATTTTATGTTTAGATCTGTTTCCAATTGAAATCCCGTTGAAATCGTTCGGAATTTATATTGTAAAGTACTCTGAAACCATTGAATTTTCTGTATAAAAAGTATTATTTTTGACCAATTAAAATATAAAGTGTTCGAAAATGGCTTCGAAAAGCCAAAACGGTTGCTAATTCAATCGAAAAACTGTTACACGGCAATGAAAACGACCCGAAATACTCGGAAAAGCGGACCGTCCTGAGAAGGGGAGAGAATATTTCCCACTTTTTACAGTACAAAAGCCTTTCATGCGCCGTTTTTATTCAAGATTACTATCATTCATAATATCGATTGCTTATCTAGAAACTATCAGTACTCATTGATAGTTTTTCTATCATACTATTAAAGTAATCGATGCTAAAGCTATCGATAGTTTGAGCGGGCTTTAACTGTATTTGTGTCCTGAGTTTTATTGATGGATTTATCGGAAAATACAATTTTAATTTAAATTCTATTGTAAATTTATACAACACATTTGTTTTTTGCATAAAGGCATTCTTTTTAATGGATAGTAAGTTGAGCTTAAACTATCCCTGTATTTCAATGTATTTCCAGTTCTATCACTGTACAACACCTTTAAGAAAACTATGTAAATGGTCTGATAATACCATCGATTCCATCTTAATAACAAGCAGTATTCTTGAGATTGAAAAGCTGCCTATTTTTGTAGCTCGAAATCCTGTAAAACTCAGGAATTCCTTAGGATAGCGATAAGCAAAATCTTATACACTGTTAAATCATTTTAAAGTAGGAACACTTAGATATAGGAATATACAAACGACCGTTGACTTCTTAACATGCACATACATATATGTACATGTACATATTTTTAAAGATATGCAGATATGTACTTTATAAAATGTAATTTCCTAGGATGAAAATCTCTGGGGAATATGACAAAATGATGTAAAAAAGTACTGTGTATGCATATACATACATTCAAGATGCAATGTCTCAGAATCATCAAACTTATTAACATTAATAACATATTTTGTGAAGCAAACATTTCATCCGTAGAGTTCCTATCTTTACTAATACCTTTTATACTGCAAAACATGTTTCTTTCCAAAGATATGTATACACATAATACGTATGTACATATCTGCATATAGAAGTATCTGGATATATGTATACATACAGCTATGTATATAGAAGAATGTGAAAGATATTCAATATTTCCTGAGTTGCCTAATTGGCAACTTTCTGTCACGTGAGTCAAAATTTAATCAAAATGTGAGGGGGTAACACTGGCAACGCAGAGCCATTATGTACTTGAAGCCAATGGTTACTGCATAAGCAGCTGGGATTACTAAGAGTATCTATGTAGATACAATTGTATATTCAATGTAAATATGTGTATGTATGTATGTACAGTATGTATAACAGTCAACCACCCTCGGATATGTATGTACATACATATTTACATTAAAGTATATGCATATACATGTGTAAAAACATTATCTGAATCCACGTCATTTTTAAAAGAGAAGTTGGAGTTTCAAGCCACAACTCTACTGTATACTGCAGTATATAGAGTGATGTACATATGTATGTATGTGTACACCCTCGAGCTAAAGGGCAGCCCACGCCAACTCAATTATATGTGTAGATACATTTGTATGTACATAACCTCATATAGAATTTGTAAATATCAAAATGTGTGTACACACTTCTTCTGCTGAGCAAATACATACGAGCACATTCTGTACATAAGCGAAGTACGGAGACGCGTCGCCGTCGTCGTCGACGTCGACAATGAGACAGCCAACAGCCCTTTCCTTTCACACACACAAATGTGTGGCACGACGAAGAAACAAAGAAACAGCGGGCGCAGCAAAAGAGCTAAAAGGCAACTGCAGAGGCAGAGGCAGCAGCGATAGCGACAGCGCCAAGCGCAGATATGTACACTCAGTGCAAAAGTAACTTCGAACGAGAACGGTTCGTAGCTCGGTCGTAAGCAGCGAATGAGAAATTGAAGTAGCCGTCGCTGTCGCCGTATGAGAACCGCAAAAGAGACCAACGCAACTAAACACAGACGACGCGAACGAACTACACGACGTGTGTGTATGTATGCGAGAGCGAGTGCGCAGCAGTTGCACGCCCAGTGAGAGTTTGTGTGCGAGCGAGATGGTATTGTGGCAGCCACTGAGCGCGCAGTAGTCAAAAAGGAAAAGCGAAAAAACAGGCAGCAGAGGGCAGGCAGTTGGCCGCCGTCAATGTAAATAGGCGTTGCATATGTGTGTGTGTGTATATGTTTCGACGAGTAAATAAGACGAACGCTGGCAGCAAAGCAGCAGCAGCACCGTCAGCGTCAGTTGAACGCGAAACGTCGAGCCAAACGGATGTGCGCGCAATTTTATTGCCAATTTATTTAGTGTTTTAACTAAAACACATAATACATGGATTAAGTGTAATAATTTAACAATAAATATATATAAAAATATATTTAATTATACAAATTTAAACACACTCAAGCAATAATATATTAAAAACATTGCTTGTTGCAGTGCACGAAATTTCCTTTGTGTCTCGTGTGACAAATGCCGCAACAAAAACAACAACGATAGCAGCGAGCAGCCTGCGCTTTATGTACACGACGACGTCTATGTAAACGTCGCAGTCGCAGTCAACATCGCTGCGCGCGTTAGCAGCGTGTGCGTGTGTGTATGTGTTAGTGTGTGTGCAGAAAACATAAGGCAAAGCATAATACACAATAAAGGTGCTCACGAAAGCAAATAACCCAAAGTGACAGCCGCAGCAGCAGCGCTCGAGTTTCTATGCTGGCGCTGTGAGTGTGTGTGTGTGTGTTGGGAAATATCAAAAGCGGAGAAGTAGAGGAGAGAAGCAAAGTGTAAAGCAAGCAATAAAACGTAGCAACGCAAACAGCTGAAGCTGAAGCTGAAGAAAGAAAGGCACAAGAAAAAATTGTTGAAAATCTAATTAAAACCAAGCGTGGAATATTTATACATATGTATATGTATGTGTGTGTGTGTTGAAATTGTGAAAGTGTTTGTGTAAATATGCCAATAACTGCACTTTGGATTACAACAACGACAACAACAACAACAACTGCAACGCGTTTTGGATTACGTTTACAACTTGCAGCAATTGGATACACTATATAAAAACAATAACAATCACAAAATGCCGCGCATTTATCTGGATTAGCAGTCGAAAAGTGTTTACAGGTAAAGAACATAGCAAGCAGAGCGAGATTTCAAATGCATCTTCCAAAGCGCGCTCTCTCACTCTCTCTCTTTATCAATCCTGTTTTGCGACACTTTACAACACTGCTGCGGCCGGCATGTCAGCCAGCGCACAGCTGTTGCGCTGCGGCCCCCACCCATCAAAAATAAATCTCTCCCACTCACAACTCGCTCTCACACTCTCCACTCAAAGCTACAATTGCCTCCATAACCGAAGCGCCCTCTCCCCGCTCTTTGGTTGCCCATGCCACAATAAGAAAAAGTCGGAAGCAGCAGCAACAGCATAAGAAGAAGAACACAAAACAGTAGCAAGCAACAACAACAACAGCAACAGCTTTATTCCCCCAAAAGTGAAGTTTGCGATTGGTAAACGAACTTTGCTCCCCTCGTGTGCTCCCAAACTACATGTGTATGTGCATACACATATACACAACAGGAGATATACACACATACATATATAATAGGAAGTTATATATGTAAATTAAATACTTCATGTATTATGTAAACTGGGCTTGAAATATAAAGAAATAAATGAAATTGGCACAACAACAATCGATTGTTTGGATACTGATAGTTAGAAACCATGGATAATACCATCGAATAGACGTATTTGACTTTCTCGAATATTGTTATCCCCCACCCATGTCCCCAGTCACACATTCACCACTTATAATTATTAAGTTAATTGCTCAATGTTAAAACAAAAAATACATATCAAAATCATATAAATAAATAAAATAAAACTTTAATAAATATACAAAAAAGTTGTTTTTTAAATCAACAATTCTACAAATTATGCAAAAAAGATAATGTTTTGCATTAAGTTTACTATAATACTCGAAGTATAATATAGTTTACTATAATACTAGAAGTATAATATAGTTTACTATAATACTAAAAGTATAATATAGTTTACTATAATACTAAAAGTATAATATAGAAGTATAGTATAGTAAATAATATTTTGGTTAAATAGAATCAAAAATGACTACATTAAACGTTAAAGAAACGTAATTCCATACAAAATAGTAATTGATTTTAGATCTAATCAAAATCTTCTTTTTATATACAACATTTTCTGCATAAAAAAGTAAAATAAAATATTTTCAAAGAACACTCGTAAAAAACACGTCATATAATGTACAAAATCATCAATGGTGACATCAATTTAATACTATAGATATTATCAGTAACGTCATCAACATTTTGCCGCCTCTACTTTAAAAAAAAGCAAGTAAGAACGTTGCAGTCAGACGTATCCGACAGCAGAATACTCTGTTCCCAGTCCAGTATAATTTGCTTATTTGTGGGTTCGGAAAGAAACGCGAAAAAAACAGTAGTCTGTATGTCAAATTTGATGACTCTACCTATACAGGTGTGGGAGATATAGATTTTGCTCATTTGCTGGGGAGGGAGTGGAGGGTCTAAAAATTTGTTGATGCAGATTTGTCCAGGGGGTCAACATTAGTCTGTATGCCAAATTTGGTGAGTCTAGATATGAAACTGTAGGAGATATACCCCTGTGAAAAACGTGTTTTGGGGATAGCATTTTGCTGATTGGCGGGAAAGAGGGTGGAGGTGGAAAATAGTTTTGGAAGCAGATCTGGAATCTCAACATTAGTCTGTATGCCCAAATTTGGTGACTATAGCTTTAGAGTTGTAGAAGATACAGGTTTTCGCCAAATTGGTGTGGGGGTGGCAACAAATTTTTGATGCAGATCTGTCAGGAAGCTTAACCTTAGCATGCATCCCAAATTTAGCGACTATAGCTTTAAAATTGTGGAAGATACAGGTTTTCGCCAAATTGGTGGAGAGAGATTGGGGGACGATCTTGATACTTTATAAACTGAGGGTATACACAAACAGGGGTACCAAGTTTGGTTGCTATAGCTTCAAGGGTGTACGGACAGACGGACATTTGACAAACCCAATATACTCATTTTGCCTTCGGGAACAGAGTATTAAAATCAAGAATACGTGTATATATAAAAATGCACAGTTATCTTGTAATACTTATTACTTTTGCCTCGCTGCTGTTTTTGCTGAATGAAAGCAGTCGCAGCGACTGTGTGTGTGTGTGTGTGTGTATTTGATACATGAGATAAAGCCGCGTCGCAGTCGCAGTCACAGTCACCCTACACGTCAAAGGCAGCGCTGCATTCCTCATGCCTTCCTGCGCCCTCTTGTAGCACATGCCGCGCTTCGTTCTCCTCGTTTGCTCACGTGAAATTCCGCTGCTTGCTGCTTTTTTTTTTTTTTTATATATTATCCTTTTCATGTTTCGTACCCGCGCGCTTGCCCCTCTACTTCTTGTGTGCCCCTGTGTCCCTGGCGCGTTGGGCCTGGGGAAGGGTTAAACTTGGGTACGCTACTGTTGTGTGTGTGTGTGTGTTTGTGTGTGTTTGAGTGTCCTCACTTAAATTTTATGTAAAAAGGATTTTAAAGCAACCTCGTCCGTTGCCTGTGCCTGAATACATTTCATATTCATTCATATTTCCATTTTCTCTGTGTGCGTGAGTTTTTGTTGTTGTTGTTGTTGCTGCTGGTCTAAAAAGTTTTTGCGCAAAAAAGTTTTTTGCGTCGACTTTTTACTGGCGCGTTGATGCAAAAACAACTTGAAATTGTTTTGAAATATATTTAACATACCATTTCATTTCCATTCCATTCCACACTCTCATTTTTGGTTCACTTTAGAGCCATTTTCATTTGCCCAATCGTACATAACCTAACTTATTTCACTCACTTCACTTCCCTTCCCACATAACCTAACTTATTTCACTCACTACCCCGTCTACACCCACGCTCCCCCGAGTGCTGTGCATTTCAATATGTGTACAGGGTCTCTGGCAGTCGTTAACATTCCCATGGCAACAATATTGGCCAGGGGCGCGGGTGGACAGTGGGGCGGTGCTACAAGCATCCATTATCCATCGACTGATTGCATATAATAGCGCCCCCAACCCCCCGCCTATAGCTTTATGGTGTCCTGGCCAAAAAGGAACTCAGCTGCAGCCTTTTTGGCCTGGCCTGGCCAGTGATTCAACAGTTTGGCCCTCAATTACTCGGTAGACGGCAATTATATATGTAGAGGTTCAAAAAAAAACATGGGAGGCCATAAATATAACATGAGCTGGCAATTGAGGTTATGTGCTATTGTTCAGTTCAATGTTCTTTATATAAAATTATATACTATGTTAGTTAACTCTTTTAATTAGACGTTTTCTACGTTTTGGCTAAAGTTTTCTATTCGAAGTTCATAATCAGCATTTGCCGAGGCCAAAGACTTTACTGAGAATTGTGGAGTTTCTTTGTGTGTGTGTGTTTTACCCCGAAATTGTCAAGTGCCTCAAGTGGAAATTGAAGATGTGTTCGCAACTTGAGCGGTTTATTGTGTTTACTTATTGTATTATAGGGTATTTAGGGATTATTAAATGACGAAAGAGACAGAGAGAGAGAGAGAGCGCACATTTTGAATAACAATGTAAGCTAGGAGCTCAGGATTTGGAGCGGAATTAGGAGCAGCCAAGTAAAGAAACTCCCAAGGTACATTCCCTTAAATATCTAATGAGAGTCCTGCTGTTTCCGAAGAAACAAGCGCTATAAAATGACGGTGAACTTACAGGTTAGGTTGAAAAAGCTCAGGATGGTCGCAACCGCAAATAAAACCCTGGAAATGGACATTTCGTTCTAGTTATACTCCATTGTTATGCCCAGATTTGCATGTCCTGCACATTTTATCTGATAAATATTATATTTACGTATAATATTGCACAACTTCTGATCTAATAAAGTTTGACCATGCTTGGATGCGACATTTTGAGAGCTTCGTTTCTATTTCATGGCAGTCTTCCGTGTCCTACAAGTTATATAAAAATGATATTCTTATTTGAAAAAAAAATAAAAATGTAATCCCCCCGCGCTGCAGTACTGAATCTTGTTTGTCGAATAACTTCTGTGTTTATTATGTTATCGACTTGAAATTTGGACAGTACATTAAGAGTGACTAAAGTATCGTACATGCCAAATTCCAAAGATATATCCCTAAAAGTGTGACTGTAAAACGAATTTCGGGGAAGCGGGGGGAAATATTTCAGATCAGAAACAAACTTGATCTGCGTATGGTATACAGGAACCTACATTCCAAATTTGGTGTCTCTAGCTTTTATAGTTGCTGAGATCGACGTGTTCATTGGACACATAGACAGACGGACATGGCCAAATCGAAATCTCATTTAATACTGATTAAGAATATATATACTTTATAGGGTCGAAGATGTCTCCTTCTGCCTGTTACATACATTTTCACAGATCCAATATCCCCCTTTTACCCATTTTATGGGTACAGGGAGTAAAAAACACACATTTTTATTTAAAAACCAGTGTTGTAAAAGTCTTTTAAAATCAAGAGAGCATTCGTGCAACTTACTCCGCTCTAAATTGAACGCAAAGTAATATTTTGGCAGAGAATCATGTTGAAAAGTGTTGCACATAAATATAAGATGGAGTACACATAGATATACATACAATATGTATAATATATACACGTATGTATGTGTGTGTATATGTGTCTATATATATATATATATATATTTGCATATGATATTTGTCGTTGGCTGCATATTAAATTTTCACTTTTATTTATTTTGCTTGTGTCTTTTTGCAGAAACAAAAGCGAATACAGCGCGAACTGTTATTATTATTATTATTATTATGATGACGCCGGAGTCGAAGGCAGCAACAAAAACTACAACAACAACAACAGCAGCAGCCGCAGCAGCAGCGCCAAACACAATGGCGCATGCACAAAAGCCAGCAGCGGCGTCAGCGTCGGCGTCGCTGCAATTGTCAGCACTGGCAGCGGCAGCGACAGCGCATAAAACGAAGGCAGCCAAAAGCAGCGTCAGCAATGTAAATAACAACAACAATAATAACAATAGTAATAACAACAACAACAATCACAACAACAAAAAGCTCACAACTAATGTGGATAAAATGCAAATGCATATGCAAAAGCAGCAACAACAACATCAAAACTTTGTTGCAAACAACATAAAAGTGAAAAGTGAAAAGCCAACAACAACAACAACAACAGCAGCAGCAACTAATGCATTTACACAATGCACAACAACAACAACGACAGCAACAACAAAAGCAATGCTAGAGAGTTGCAACATTAAGAAAGAATCAACACCTCCAGCAGCAACAACAACGGCCGTGACAGTTGCAGTTGCAGTTGCAACCGCGGCAGCTGAGGCGCCGCACAGTTCATCATCATCCTCCTCATCGTCGTGGTCGACAACGACATCGACGAGCTCCGAGGATGCCAACAGCAACGGTGGCGCCTCCGCGGATGAGGAGACGCCAGCGCAAGAGGTGGCGCCACCAGCCGCAGCAGCAATGATGATGACTACGCCACGCCCAGTGCTCCTAACTGCCGTCAATCCGCACATCATCTGCCACTTGTGCCAGGGCTATCTGATCAATGCAACGACTATCGTCGAATGTTTGCACTCATGTAAGTACCACAACCCCACACCCCCTACTCCCTACACACTCCCCAGCTGCCTCCCTGAATGCCTAACAGAGTTGAAAACTCTCGTTCAATTGAAGCAATAAGTTCAGTGGTTCCTAATTTCGATAAGCTGACGAATCAATCATTAAACTAGTTCATTTGTTTACTTTGTTCATTTGAATAACATTTTTCACTTATTTCTTTGTTAATTTAAGAAAAAATTCAAAAATATATAAAATATGGTTGATAAAACATAACTATATAGGCTTTAAGACATTATTTAGGAGGTGGTAAGAAGAAATGGGAGAAATCGGGTTACTGGGCATCCCTCTATACACCATCACAGCCAGTCAAAATTGTGTTTTTAAGTCATATTAGAAGGAAACACGCATTATCAAAAAAGCTGGATTAAATATTATCAATTGTGATAATATAAATAAAATGAAATAAAAGATTTAATGATTTTGAAAGTCTGATAAACAAAAGAAGAGATCGAACTGTATTGGGACTCTAATAAGCAAGAATGGCACTCAAAGATATGAGAAAAAGTTTTATTTGACAGAAATATAATTCAAACAAATTTAACAACCTTAAAAAGGTCTTAGACGAACAAAAATTATAATTAATTGAACAGAATAAAACAGAATGGGACTCAAATGAACAGAATGAATCAGAATGGGAGTCAAATGAACAGAACTTAAGAGAGCGGAACTGAAACTTGTACGAAAAAGAACGAAACGGAATGGAACTCAAATGAACAGAACTTAAGAGAGCGGAACTGAAACTCCTCCGAACAGAACAGAACGAAACGGAATGGAACTCAAACGAACATAACAAACGAGAATTGGACTCAGGAGAACAAGTAAGGGTCCAAACGATGGAGAGTGGGTCTTAAAAGAACCAATCAAACAAGAATTGTGACTTGAAAAGAACATAACGTCCGAGAAAAGATCTCAAACGAACAAGAATAGGAGATATAACAAACAGAACGATCAAGAAAGGAGCTTTAATGTAGAGAACGAGTGAGAATGGAACTTCAACAAACAGAATTATAGAGAATGGGATGCGAACCAACAGAACTGAAAAAGGAACGAAGGAATAAATGTATAACAAACAGGAACATAGTTCATTTGCCGAGTCGTTCAATCGAACGATTCGATGCAACTCTAGACGATAGGCCCAGAGTTCGAGTTGTGGCTAATTAGAAAACTGGCAAAAAGCCTTCATGCCCCGCCCTCTGCCCCTGGCTGTCTCTCTCTCTCTCTCTCTCGTGTCTGGTGATTGAGGCAGGGAGCAGCGAGACGCCACAGACGACACGCAGATGCTGCCTGGCGATAAGTTAATGGGTACCATTAATGAGCCTTCGCTCTTTTGCATATACTACGTCGGCCAAATACTTAGTATAGGCCAAGTACTTGGCAAAAGATGAAAAACCGTTTTAAATGCGACAGGAAGGGGGTTGAGAAGGGGAAGGATAGACGTATGGGAAGATGTATGGTACATATGTCAGACTAAATAATTACAAATGGTTCTGGGTTTTGGTGTCTGGGGGATACGGGTTAATAACTACTGAACCATAAATCAGACAACTTTCAAGTTAAACCAGACTCTTGTTAGCCCCCGTCAGACTTGCTTTAAACTGCACTTGTCCGTTGTTGCCATTCAATGTGAATACCAAAAACCAGACATAAAGAAGAAAAACTTCAGTTTTCTATGAAATTCGTTGCTTCATTTCCGGTTTGTCTCGCTCTTCTTTCTTTTATCTTATTTTGTCGTCTTCTCGCTTTTACTGTCGCACACTTTAAGCTTGAGTCTTCTGCAACATGCAATTTGATTGTTCACTTTGATTTCATAAAAGATTCAGGCAACTAAACTGACCAGGACTTCTTTAAAAAAAAGTAACCAATTCAGTTGAATTATGGTCAGTGGAATTCACCAATTAATCAAAGTTTTGCAACGGTATTTGCAAATTAGAGAGCATTTTCATGATTTCTTCAACATGCAATTTGATTGTTGACTTTGATTTGATAAAAGATTCATTTAGCTTAACTGGTAAAAAGTCTTTTAAAAGAAACCAATTCAGATGAATTATGGTCAGTGGAATTCACCAGTTAATCAAAGTTTTGTATTGGTAATTGGTATATGGCAAATTAGAAAGCATCTTTATCATTTCATCAACATGCAAATCGATTATTCACTTTGTTTTTATAAAGGATTCAGATAATTTCTTTGGTGTTGCCATATAAGCAATCAATTCATATGAGGATGAAGAATGGTCAATGGAATTCACCAATTAATCAATGTTTTTTATTGGTATTTGCAAATTAGAGAGCATCTTTATGATTTCTTCAACATACAATTGTTGAAGTTAACTATTCACATTTAGTTAACTAAATATTCAAGCGCAGCCAACTTAACGCACACGCGGTGTTGCCAGATCGTCTAGGAAACCCTATTAATAAAGGTAGTCGTAAGTTTTCCTCCAAACTGTCATATTTTGTATGCTTACAATGTTTACTGTACATTTCCATTACTTCAACATTCAAGCGCAGTTAACTTTAACTTCAACCTCTTTGGTGTTGCCAGATCGTTCAATGAACGGTTCAATTAAACGTGTTGAATGCTGGTCAATGGTCCTTAGCAATTAGGCAATGTTTAGCATTTGTTCCAGACATTCGGAAATTAGAAAGCAACTTCAACGTTGGTGACATCCAATCAAAGACCAAAGTGACCATAAACTTCATCAGATTCAAATGCAGTTAGCCTCGTTCTGTGCAGCGGTCAGTAAATCTGAAAAGCAATGTGTCGATGGCATTCATTTGGTCCTGAGGCTCATTTAAATCTGTTGCCAGAACGACACATAACATGGCTACAACTGCTGGGCGCCCCCCCCATCTCTCCCGGGAGTGCTCAACTGTGAATCGTGGAATCGGGGCAGGCGGCTGATGGCGTCACTAACGTCGCAAATGGATGCCAGCAACAGCTGCTGGCTTGTTTTTACTTTGTTGCATTCGCAGTTGTTGTAGTTACTCGAGGCCATTTGGGCAGCACTCACCAACTCACCAGCTCCCACCACCCCATTAACCACACACACACACCCAGCATACGCTCCAGTTGGTTTCCTTCTTCTTTTTTTTCTCTCTCTGTGTTCTGTGTCTCGTACCAACTCTGACAGACAAGCGTAACAACAGGCGAGCCGAATGTGTCCAGAACCCTCCCTCCGACGCCTAACCTCCCTCCTCTACTGTCCTGTCCTGTTCAACTCATGTCTGGATCCAGGGTCCACTCTCTGTTCTTGTCGCTGGTTGACAGTTGTACCGCTGCAGGACGGACAGCACCAGACACTGCCATTGACATTAAAGTCAAAACAACTTTTTTTTTCCTTCTCCTTGTTTGCTTTTTTTCCTTGCTTTTATTTTTTTGGGGCATTTCTGTTGGCCCGTGGGTGGTTTTGGTCTGAATTGAATGGCTGGATTTAGTTTCCTTTACTTTTATTTGGACTTTCCGCTGCGGTGGGACGAGGAATAAGCCTTGTGAAAGATTTGTGCTTGGGATTGGCGTGCGTTTCGCTTAGGGAATTGGTATTTTTATACACCCTGTACCCATGAAAAGTGTATAAAAGGAGGTACTAAAACTCACCTTACCACTTTTCATCTGCTGTACAAATTTTAATTCCTTTGGAAAATGTATACTTGAATTATTCAAGAAACTGTGTCAAGTAAAGCACCTGAAATGCGCTGCTTGCTGGCACTGCCGCTGAACTGCTTGATGTGTATACACATACGCTTACAAAGCTGTGTCTGTGTAGATGGTGTCTCTTAGTCGGTTTTACTCGACTAGAACAATTCTTGCTTGTTTTTTCCACAAGGTTTTGCATAAATTTGTATTCAGTTTTGTGGAGGAGGAGTTCCCAAATCTGTAGAATTTCCCAATAATTTGTCCTTTTGTAGTGTGCCAAATTTGTAACTGTTCTTCTTCTCTTTCTATTGCAGTTTGTCACAGTTGCCTCATCAATCACCTGCGCAAGGAGCACTATTGTCCACGCTGCGAGATGGTCATCAACAATGCCAAGCCCAACATCAAGTAAGTAAATGCAAACACAACAATCTAGAGCACACACACTTGATAGAGAGAGAAGAAGTGGAGGCTGTCATTGACAGCTGCAATTAGATGATATTAAACGCAGAAGATTCACATTTGTCAGTGTTCAAGGTCTTTATAAGCTAAGAACAATGGGAAATTGGGTTTATAGTTGCTTGGGAACCCTCTCGGAAAGCCGAAACTTTCAAACTTATCTTGTCCTTTTGCGTAGGAACTGTTCACAACATTTTTCGGACATCTAATCCAAACTTCTAGCATAGTTATTCTATTTTCATAGTTGAAATAGCTTTCAGTTTCGTCTCACATAGTAATTCACTCTGAGATTGATTTTTGACACGAGTTCATGTCAAACTAAACAACCACTTTAACATCTTGTCAAACTTGATTTCGTTGTCACTTGTTCATGCCAGCTGATGTGCTTGTCAAAATTTAACACGCAGCTCAGCTACATGTTAAATATTGCGTTTATTTCTATAAAAAAAGAATAATATACTACATACCGAGTTATATTAGACTTAGACAATTTGTTGTTTGCTTCATGAAGTTTCTTGGTTAACTTTTTGCTTATAGGGAAGAGTTATAGTGGGGTCAAGAATACAAAGAAATTTCAAAAGTGTAAGATATATGTAAATATCATACGTGTATACAATTGTAAATATTAAAATTAGTATCGAATTAAAGATATATGAATATTAAATGTAAGCCAACAGAGGAATACCCGTAAAACAACGTGTAAGCTAACACTCTGGCAACGCTAAATGAACAAGAAGAAGAGTAAGCGCCAACAGAGGAATACCCATAATACAAAGTGTAAACTAACAACCTGGCAACGCTAAATGAACAAGAAGAAGAGTAAGCGCCAACAGAGGAATACCCATAATACAAAGTGTAAACTAACACTCTGGCAACGCTAAATGAACAAGAAGAAGAGTAAGCGCCAACAGAGGAATACCCATAATGCAACGTGTAAGCTAACACTCTGGCAACGCTAAATGAACAAGAAGAAGAGTAAGCGGATTCAAAAAGAGAACAAATCACGAAATTAACAAAAAAAAATACAAATTGACAATTTAATAAGGTATTAAAACTTATTTGAACAAACAAATGAACAGTGTTCTCACAAAAGAGAACTTTATACTCTAAAATTTAGTTTAACATGAACTTGTTAATAATAACATAAACAAACTTCATGTCAATTAAAGTAAACATGAGAAATGGTTAAAACTTCATCGTGTTGTCTACATCAAATGCAGAAACGCATCAATTCTGCATCATTATAAAAGAATAAAGTAATATATTGAATCTGCTGAATTGACAAGTTAACAATTTGACACTTTTCATCCGAAAAGGGGGAGAAAAAAAACAAACTTCCGATAAAGTCGAACAACGAAACTTGCTCAGCTAGCATTTGCACTTGGAACTTGAAATAACCATTAAGAAAAAAAAAAGGAGAAGAAAAGTATTTTATTTTATTTTTGGTCGCTTAAAATTCGCGTTGAACTAAGCCCGAAAGGATGAAAACAGCACTCTCAGCTCGGAGTAGGGTCTCTGCCTGGGTCTGTCTGTCCTCAGTCCTTGCAGTGTCGAGTCTCTGGGTTCGTGGCATGAACTGATTTCCAGCTGCTGTTGTGGAACTGTTGCCTGTGCCTCTACCTCAACCTCTACCTCTACCTCTGCCTGTTGCCGTCGGCTGAGCTGAGCGACAAGACCCGCCCGTTAATTATCTCTGGCGTTTTTCGATTTGGTTTCTTGGAACTACGCGTTGCAAAGTTTCCGTTTCTTGCAGTTTATCAGTTGGGCAGTTTTTGTATTATTTTATTATTATTTTTTTGTGACTCTCATTTGGGGCGTGGGCGCCACGTAAAAATCTTTAAAAAAACAGAAATACAAAAAACATGGCGACAAAGCCAAGTTTTGGAGCGATTTTCAGTTTGTTTTTCGTCTTTGTTTACCTTTGCAAAGAAATGAAGTAATAATAAAAGCAAAATAAATAAATAAACTGGCGCAGCTTTTGTTTTGTTTTGTTTAGCCTCCACACAAATTGTTGACTACTTTTTTGTGGGTTAAACAATAAACTTTTGCAATAAATTTAATTGGAGACTCGAGACTCGTCGACCACGTACAAAAACCACTTGTCTCCCCTCCCTCTCTCTCTTTCTCGCTTCATTCTATCTCGTTCTTCAATGTAGTTCTGTTGAGTTCACACCATTTGACTGTGCGGCGGGCTCCACCAAATGGCAAAAGGTTCATTCATTCATAGGGTCTCTCTCTCCCCACCTTTCTCCATATCTTTGGAGCTTGTATTCATTATCTTTTTGTGTTGCAGCCAGAGATTACAGCGCGCAGCAACAAAATCATCAACATGAACAGCGAAAGGCATTTAGACGTGGTGTGAGTCTTGACGATTTGTATAGCATGGGGTGGCAACCCTGGCAGCGGGTGGTTTTCCTCAGTCTCGGTACGGCTGGGGAGCACCATTAAAGCTGTACCTTAAATTGATTCGCCTGGCACGAACGTGTTTTTCATTAAGAACGTGCGTACAAATAGCTAGACAGGCAGACAGACAGACAGTCGAAACAGTTGGTCGCACTATAGAGCGGGGAGGGAGTGAAAGAGGGCCAGGGCCAGGGCGAGTTGTGAAGGTAGAACACTCCAAATATTTGGCAGGCATCAAATAAAGTTAACCACCGACTAACTTTCAGACACACAGCGGCAAAGTTCAATTCAAGGTGCGCACAGTTGTTGCCCCAAATTTTAGCCAAGTTTTCCAGCCCAAACCAAACCACAATAACCGCATCGAAAGTTCTGCGGATTCATTCAACTGAGCCTGAGTCTTGATTGTTGCTTCTGTCCCCCTCCTCCTCCTGAGAAACTTGAGTTGAACTGAGCGGGGGCGTATACTAGAATTTCAATCGTTTAGATAGCATTGAAGTTATAGAAGTTTGATACAGCCTGATGTGTTATATTGAAACTGAGAAAACTATATAGTTTTGATTGGTCAGTTTAGTTATCGAAATAGTTAGTAGAAAAGTAAAAGAAATAACTTATAGCTCAGTTTCGTAGTTTGGAAACCTGTATCAACCTTCTTATTTAAAGTTAGTTGTAGCAAACCAAAAATCTTTCAACATTTGTTCAGTAAATGACACTCCATTCTGTCACATTTCAAGCTAATTCTTATAAATGATCCTTATCTAGTATTATATAGAAGTGTTCGCGTTCTATCAACTGCTCCCTTTTGTTATAAAGACACTCAAGAACATTTGATTAGATAACATTTAATAAAAATAATGTATAATCAGCTTTCTTTGTACGACTTTTCATGTTTTAAGTAGTTGATTGGTTGAATTTGTTTCACAAAGTTTGTTATTTAATACTTTTCGCAAACAAAAACATCATTCATTTAGTTGAATTGTACTATTTTATGTTTCAAACTTGATTTTAAATTCATTCTTCCTTCAATTGTTTGCCTTTGAAGAGCTTCTAAGGCTTTAAAAGTTAGATTATAATTCTCAAAACCCATTGAATTGTATCTTAAATTCAGTATTTCTTATTGCTCTGTTATTTTCCTTATAACCATTAAACTTATAACAACAATCAATGCATTTCTCATCCTAAATTCACCAGAATTTAACTAATACTTTATTCAAACTTGCTACCATTTAAAATTTAACAACAATCAGTGCATTTTCTCATCCTTCATTTACCAGAATTTAGCTATTACTTTATTCAATCTTAGTCTATCTATATATAAATATATTTTCTTTGCATTTTCTCTTACTTTAGTCAAATTATCATCCTTTATTCATCAGAATTCAATCCTTCTCCCTCTAAAAATGTCTTGCTTTTATTCCGAGCTCAGATCTGGAAATCTTTCCTTCAGTCACGGCTTTAATTTGTGCCGCATGTAAATGATCTTAGGCTATTGAGTTTAAGGTTCCTATACAACATTTATATCCTCCTCTATCCTCCCCTACTACTACTCTGCTGTACTCTTAATTCGGCTTCTTTTCATTGCTGTTTTGTTCAATTCCTTTCAATGTCTTCGAAAATTGATTGAAGCGAGCGCCTGTGAGTGAGTTTCTATTCCATGAAATGCGACTTAATGCGAGTTCCTGTGCGCCACCAGCACCACCACCAACAACAACAACCACTAACCAGCAGTGGCACCATCAGGCTCAGCGCATGCCACACAGTTGCTTGCGTCTTGTCTTTGTCGCCCTTTTCTCTTCCTTTTCTGGCTTCAGCGGCATTTGTTGCGTGCCATTGAAGCAATTGCATCTGCCGTCTAATTTGTACTTCTTTTTCTTCCTGTGTATATATATATGTGTGTGTGTGTGTGTGTGCCTTTTGTGGGTTTGTCATGCGCTCATTTCCGCGCCAAGGAAGTCTGCTGACTTTTATTTTGACTAGTTTTCCCGCTTTTCACATACTCGATAGACTCGAGACAACGCTGCAGCCGTCTGTCTCTACTGATCCTTCGCCCTGTCTGTCTTTTCCATTTGACTGAGCACACATGTCCGCCCCTAGGCAGCTACATTATGTAACACCTCAACTAACCACTCTCTCTCTCTCTCTCCCTCTCTGCTTACAGATCTGATACCACACTGCAGGCAATTGTCTACAAGCTCGTGCCAGGACTCTATGAACGGGAGCTGATGCGCAAGCGCGCCTTCTATAAGGATCGTCCGCAGGAGGCCGCCCTCGCCACTCCCGAACAGCGGGGCGATGATACGGAGCATTTAATTTTCAGTCCCTCGGATGATATGTCTCTATCCTTAGAGTACGCTGAGCTAGGGTAAGTTTTCTTAATGGTTTCTAATCTTATAACCAGCTATAAGGCAGAACTAAAAGTTTTTCGTGGGTTACTAGTAGAGGTAGCTCTAGCTTAGAAATCGATTTTTATATAGTTACAAGATCCTAAAGAGAAAAAACAATAAATTAAAACTGCGATACAAAACCGAAATCATAAAGGTATTCCCGACATAAATCGGTTCACTTTTGATAAAATTATGAAGGGTTGAAAATCTAGGAAGATCATTTTTAAAGGAACTCCCTAGAATATGTTGTAAAATAAAGTTGCATGTTAATTTTGATGTCTGCAATTGCTAGCAATTGAAATCTTGAGATTTGAAGCAAACAAACAAGTTTTCAACACTTTCTAATTTCGCATTTTCCCCCGCTCTTTTCTATCTCTCCCCTGAACAGCGAGCTGAGTGATGAAACGGAACTGGAATTCGGGGACACGCTGCGTCCACGCTATCTTCAATGTCCGGCAATGTGCCGGGTGAGCCACCTGAAGAAGTTCGTCTACGACAAGTTTGAGATTGATGCTCAGCGCTTTAGCATTGATATCATGTACAAGGTGAAGACGATCGTGCTGCTGGACTACTATACATTGATGGACATTGCGTACATCTATACGTGGAAGCGGGATGCGCCAATGAGATTCTATTTCCGTGTCTATGAATCGCCAAAGCCCAAGCTGATTAAGCCGCCGTTGATGATAAAGCCACAGGTGTTGCCGCTAAAACAAGAGCTGGTTGCGGCCGTAGAAGCTGCTGCGCCAGTAGTTCCACCGCTGGTGATCAAGACGCCCTCACCACCGCCGCCAGCTGCCCGCCCCATCAAGCTGGAGCAGCAGGCACTAACACCGCCGACACCTGCGCCCCAAGAGGAGTTCAGCATTGCGCCCAAACTAAACTCGCCCACAGCGCAGCCACTGAAGCTGGTCATCAATCGCAATATGCTGGAGAAGCATGAGAAGTCCTCGCACGAGAGATCACACCACTCGCCCAAGTCGTCAGCCTCCAAGAGCCTGCACTCGCCCACAGTTCATAGCCACAACCACACCCCCCACCATCATCATCATCATCACCATCACAACAAGGAGGAGCCCAACATCAAGCTCAAAATAGATCTGTCCAAGCAGAATAGCGTTACCATTATCAATATGTCCGATCCGGACCGCAAGGAGATTGTTAAGCCGCTCAAACCCGAAAAGGAATCACGCTCCAAGAGCAAAAAGGATAAGGACGGCAGTCCCAAGTCTTCCTCCTCATCCTCCAGTGAACGCAAACGCAAGAGTCCCAGCCCCTTGACAGTGCCCCCCTTGACCATACGCACGGAGCGCATCCTGAGTCCGAATGGTGTTAGCCACGTGTTGAGTCCACGCGTCACCAGCGGCGCCTGCCTGGAGGATCCCAAATCGGAATTCCTTAAATCCTTTGCGCTGACGCCCATTAAAGTGAAGGTGGAGTCGCCCGAGAAGAGCGGCAATGTGGGAACTCCCAAGTCCCGGTCGCATTTGGATGACAGCATATTAATGAAGCCGCCCAGCGCCATGCCCCCCAAATCCATTGCCTCCTCGAAGCGCAAGAGCAAGGAGCCCATCAAGGCGGTGTCCAAGAAACCAAAGCTATCGCCGCCGCTGCCGCGCGAGGACTTTAAGATACGTTTAACGGCGCCCAGCTCCAACTCTAGCTCTGCTGCGGATAAACCCCTTATGCCGCCGCCCGCTGCGAAGGCGCCAATTGCTGCAGCACGTCACAAGGCGCCACAAACTGGCGCAACATTGCCAATATTGCCGCCTTATACACCACCGCACACCCCACTGCAGCAGCATCAAGGACTGCAGCTGGCCGCTCCTGGCAATCGCACGCCCATTGCCAAACGCTATCAGCCCATATTGCCGAAGGCGGCGCGTCCCAATCCCTTTGCCAACATACCCAGCGATGTCAATCGTCTGCTCAAGGATGCGGGCACGGAGATCAAGTCCATTGACAGCGCCAGTCAGGCCAAGCCGCATGTTTACGGCCCCAAGACGACGCCGGAGCACAAGATGGGTCCGCCTCCTGCACCGCCACGCAATGCCACAGCTCAGAAGCAAGCCACAAGCAGCAACAACAACAACAGCAACTCGAACGGCAACAACAACAACAAGTCGAACAACTATTTGAATTTGGCCCTGTTCAATGCCAGCAAATCGAAGGGCAAGGAGGCGCCTCCAGGCTGCCGCACGCCCATGTATACGCCCAATTCGCCCATCTATTCGCCCAGCTCGCCGCAGTATGTGCCCAACTACAACATACCCACCATGCCCACCTACAAGTACACGCCCAAGCCGACAACAACAACAACAACAGCAGCGGGCTCAGCAGGGGCAACAACCACAACAACAACAACAACAGCAACTAACAATGCCAGCAGCTATCTGCAGAATATGTTGAATGGCAGCGGTGGTGGTCTGGGCAGCCTGTTTCCCTCGCCACCCACCAAAACGGATCAGAATACGAATCCTGCCGCACAGCGCAGCAATAGTCCTGCCTCCGTTAACGAGGATGCGCCCGAGAAGCAACAGGTTAAGGTCAAGTCCTTGCTGAACTCCTGCAACATCAATATACCCTCCTCGCTGTCCATCACCATATCGCGTGACAATGGAGACGCCTCCTCGCCCAGCAATGGCGCGCATGCGAAGCATAAGAGTCCTGTCAACAACTATATAGAGATTGTCAAGCTGCCCGATCAGCCGGCATTGGAGCAGAAGGAGGCGCCCAAGCAGCCGCCGCAGCAGCAGCAGCAGCCTTTGAAGCTGCCCGCTCCGCCCAGCAAGACGATACCCTCGCCGCAGCATTTGCTGGCGCGCATGACGCCGCCACAGCAGCTGACAGCACCAGCAGTGACGCCACGTGTCATAACGCCACCCAAGACATCGCCCAAGGCGACGTCTGCGCCCGCGCCACCCTTAAAGCCCGTGCTGCAGCCGCAGCAGGCGGAGAAGAAGACGCCCAGTCCGGAGAAACGCAGCGCTGCCGTCGCCGCTGCTGGCGCCTCCTCTGCCACGCAGGGCAGCCACTCGCCCAACTCCAGCGAGAACAAGTCACCCAAGGCTGGCCAAGCCGTCGCCGCGGGTAATCTCAATGCTGATCCTGCGGCCAAAAAGTTTCGTGCCATTTTGCCGCGCCAGAATGCCGCTGCAGAGCTGGCGGCCAAGCTGCCCGGTGTGCTGCCAAGCGCGTTCAACTATGCCGCCACTCTGGCCCAAACCAACAAGAAGGTGCCCGCCAGCAAGAAGTCACCAAATGCTGGCAACGCGACCAACAATGCCAAGCTGGGCCTGAACAATGGCAGCCCAGGTGCTTCCAAGCCGACCAGCACGCCGCCCAAGACGGCAGCAAACGTCAAGAGGGGCGGCAAGCAGCCCACACCGCCGCCGCCGTCCCACAAAATGGGTCCACCTGCGCTGCCCCACCAGCCGCATCATCCCCATTTGCCCAATGTCAATGCACCGCTGAGCATTGCCAGCAGCGCTGCCGCCGCCGCCGTTGCCGCCAACCAACTTGACCTGAGCAACTTCCTGAAGGTGGCCCAAGCTGCCCAAGCCGCCCAGGCCGCCCAGGCGGCTCAGGCGGCCGCCAATCAGTCGAATCTGATGTACAACTTCAGTCCCGCCGCCATGTACAACTATCAGCAGGCGTATCTGATGGATCAGCTCTCCCGCATGCAGCGTGCCGGCAACGAGGTGTTCAACGATTATCTGCAGAAGCTGAAGAGTGTGGCAAGTGCCGGTGACAATGATGGTCACAACAACAACAAAGCCATTATGCCCATGTTGCCGACAGTAACGCTGCCCAGCCCCAGTCAGCCCATGGGGGCCGCCAGTCCAAGGACCTCGCCACATGCACCCGCTGGCAAACTGCAGTCGGCAGCGACGGCGAGCAACGCCCTGGCCAAAGGCAGTGCCAGTCCGCGTCCCCAGGCGGCGGCCACCAGCAATGGAGGTTTGAATCTGGGCAAAAGCAAGTGAAAAATAATCCAACCAAACTCAACCACCTACCACCCAACACCACCCACCAAAATGTAGCGCAAAAAGCAACCCCCAGCGAAATGTCCTGAACCTGTGAAAAGGTGTGAGCAGCACTAATTAATATTTAAAGAGTTTTGTTTTTAGTTGTTAGCTGTTATACCAAGTCCTTCCTTTAAAAAAAACCCTTGCCGTTATTCGTTTTATTTTTGTATATAAGTTGTACATATAACTAGATAGTATATATACATATATAAGTATATATATTTGGCAAGACAGCGATTCAGAATCATTAAACTTAAGCATTTGTATACAAATACGCGTAAATGTACACGTATCTAATTATTAATTATATTTATTCAATTTATTTACAAATAAGCAAACTTTCTATAATAGAAATGTAATAACATTCAAAAGGCAAAGCTTTGAAAGCACCTGAAAGCTTTCAGTTAGTTTCATTGCACAATAAAGCTCATTTAAAGCTTGACATAAGCAATTGAAAGCATTCAGCGAGCTTAAACGAATCTATTGTGCACAATTAAGTTCAGTCAAAGCTCAACTTAATTTTAAAAGCACATTAAAGCTTTCAGGCTAAAAATAATTTGCACTATTGCTTGACTTATAACTTGCTATCAGCAAGTTTTATTTCATCAACTTAAGCTCCTTTAAAGCTCAACCAACTGCAATTTGCAGGCTATTCTTTATGAAAATTCATAGTTTTAAGTGCCAAGGCCAAGTTGAGCTAATTTAGCGAAAAAATAAAGTATATATACATAATATAATATCGAATTAATTGTAAATATGTTTTAAATGTTTAAGCAACAAAAGTATTCCATAAATAACAGATAATCGATAATAAATACCTATTTATATGAGAATCAATACACAAACGAAATGTCTTTTTTGAAAATTGGGAGTTAATGCTAATCAGCAGCATCAGCTGAACGGACGGACGGACGGACGGAGGGCATTATCGGGTCACAAGGTCAATGCTGTCCCTGAAGGTCGCAGCGGACTAGTCGTCCTTTCCTAATCCTGCTGCTTGTCCCATTGTCTCGTGTGTCGCGTCTTTAAAATGAAAAATACCCAAGACAAAGAAAATAAAAGATTACGTCTCAGTCTTTGGCTACGGTTTTGGTCCTGGCTGACATCCTTGGGTTCGAAATTCAATAAAAATCATTGGAAATTCATGCGCATTGTTGTTGTTTTTCTAGCATTTGGTTTTCTTTTACTTTTCCTTTTTTTTTTTGCAGGTTTCCGATTTCGAAAATTGGCAATTTTGAAGGAACGAGTCCCAAAAGACTAGCTGAAGAGGCGTCCTGTCAGGACATACATCTAATAAATATATGCCTTGGGCTGCGAAACTGAAACAAGGGTAGAGTATCCTTGATAGGCGTAGTGTTTTAAGGGTGGATTAGGTGCGAATTGGTTTGACGGCGCTGAAAATCAAAAGATTTATGTGCAAGAAAATGGCCATAAAATCTAAGCATGGAAGAATGCACAACTGGGAGCTACCCTGTAGCTACAAATGTTGGGCCATAGTTTATTTTTAACTATATTCGGACGAATGGGGCTAGATATCAAAGATTTTGAGCTCATCTAATGTGTGTGATGCATAAAAGAGCCTACATACCAAATTTAAGAAATCTAGCTACTCTAAAAGCTGAGATTGAGGTTATTATACGAGTCTAAGGATATAGCTCGTCTGTTTCTTTATAGTAAGTCATACTCTTTTGATTGTTATAGTTAGAAGCTATTATACGAGTATATGGATATAGGTAGTCTGTTTCTTTATAGTAAGCCATACTCTTTTAATTGTTATAAAGATTAGGTTAGGTTAAAAGGCAGGTCACCACCATGGGTGGCCTCACTTAGCCCATTAGGTCCTTAGAGTTACCGCATATACCCTTATATATATGTACCATATACCCTTGCGACGTTTAAGATTATTTGAAGATAACCTTCGCGAATTTTAAGAGTTGGTTCAGTGGTGGTATGGGATCCCAGTTGATTGAGTCTGCTTCTCATAAGCATTGTTATATACATATTTCTATAGTTATTCTCTGGTTATATATATCTATATCTTTTCTAAATCTTATGGTAACATTAGCCAGTCACGCATTCATTTCAAATTCATACATAAACTTTTACCAAAATGCTTTGCTTCACCTCGCCACGAATTATTTATGCAATTGTGCGGTTTGAGCGAAAAGTCCAATTACAATAATTAAGCAGGCAACACCACTGCCTACCCGGCGCTCCTCCCTCCGACCATTAGTCTAACGCAGAAAAACAAAGCTTACAACCCGAGTATTAACTGGAGTCTCGGGTAAGCCACATACGAGTACTCGTATGCGTGTTGTGTTTGGGCCCATATGAAAACAAGTTTAATGCGCTTGGCTTTTAACGCATTAATTCAGCATTTATAAATCATTCGTCTAAGCACACAGACAGCCGCACACACACATACACACAACCAAAAGATACAGGTATCCAGCAGATACTCGCTCAGGTAATTAGAAATGCAAAATTGCACTCACACTCACACACAAAATGTTAAATGAATATTCAAAACAATTATTTTGCCTGGCGGAGTGTCATAACACTCTTATTAAATAGTTGAGCAACTGTTTCCTTTGGGTTACTAACAGATCAGATGGTCTATTTGATGAACTATACTTTCACAATGCATCGACATAATAACTGTACTTAAATACTTCCGCAATTATGCAATTTAAACTATTTAAACAATATTATCCACTTTATTAAGAGCAATCAATTACATTCGCCAGACAATCTGATCATAGGAGATTTCAAATTCAATTCAGGTAAGGAGAACAGTTTAATCTATAGAATCTTCCAGAACTCTATGAATCCTGAAACACTTTTCAAGCGAAATGCTCGTTTGAAGTTGGTTTGTTCTCTACTTTGATTTCTCATCTAATTTGTTTGTTCTCCAGTTTGATTTTACATATAATTATCTTATTTATAAAAAGTTATGTAATCCGAAATTGTTATAAAAGTATCCCATTCTTCGAAAGAAACTATTCTAAAATTCAATCTCAATGGCTCTATTCAAAATTATATTATATTGTTAAATCTCATTCTAAGTTGTGCAATTTTCTTTGTTAAGATTTAAAACCGGAAAAAATCCAATAAATAAATATATTTTCGAAACTCTGACAAAATGGTTTCTCTTTATAGCTCTTACTTTCATAACTGTGCCATTATTGAACTGATTTTCATGATATAAGTGTGTTTAACTTCTCAGTTCATCATCGTTTGTTTTAATATTCGGAAAACAAAGATTAAATTTTTCACTTACAAATTTCCATCCATCTTCCTAAATGTTTATCCTAGCCTTTCAACTCTTTCAATAACATTCTCAAAACTAAGGTGATTTTCAAGACGTACTTCTTTTCTGAGCTTAGTTTATTTGCAGTCTTTTTTTTTTAAGTTTTTATACCCTAGCAGAGGGTATTATAATTTTGTCTCGAAATGTGTAAGGGACTGAAGGAGACGTTTCCGACCCAACAAAGTATATATATTCTGAATCAGCATGAATAGCCGAGTCGATATAGCGATGTCCGTCTGTTTCTATGCGAACTAGTCTCTCAGTTTTAAAGCTATCGTCATTAAACTTGGCACAAGCCCTTCTTTTTGCTGCAGGCAGTACATATGTCGAAACCGGCCGGATCGGACCACTATAACATATAGCTGCCATGGGAATGATCGGTCAACAACTATGTTTTTGAATGAGTAACTTTTTTGGTTTTAAATGTATCCTCACCAAACTTTACCAAACAGAGTCTCTAGAGAGTTTATACAATCTGATACTGAAATATGGTTAAAATCGGACTACTATTTCACTATATCAAACTTTTTGTTTATACAAATATTTCATCCAAACTAAGTGAGAGTTTTATTATACTTCAAAAAGTTTCCTATAATTTCATCAAAATCCGACAAAAATTAAGGTTTGTCTAAAAATTAATTCCTGCTAGAGTACATAGCCTCGGCACTCCGAAGATGGCAATCTTTAGATCCCAACTAGCTATTTATCTATTTTTATGCTTACATCTAAATAAGAAAGGTATAGATATTTTAAGAAATGTATGCTCTACTTACTTTTAATGGATAGTAGCTTAGCTATCAGATGTCCGGGCCATTACAACAAATCTTCCATTCCCCTTGCTTTTGTCATTTCCATCAAGCTTGATTTGAATGCTGTGTGTGTTCGGCTTGCTTTGGTTTATGTTCGTGTAATTGTAATTAATGAAACTGTATTGAATTACAAGCAGCTATTGAAATAACCACCTGTATTCGACGAGAAGCTACAGATGCCAGTTCCAGTTGCCCAAGTAAACATCAAAGTTTGCCACCAAGGACTTTAATTGAATTGGGAGCAAAAAGTTTCGACGTGTGCATTTGTCCTGTGGGTGGCAAAAGTTTAACGCCAGGCTAAAGTCCTCTAATTGCAATTTGTTATAGTCGTATCCAGGACTCGCAGCCGTACTCATATCCTTATACTTGGCGCTTTAATGACGATTTATGTGCTTAGCATTTGTGTTGCAGAATGGCGTTAAATTAGTTATCGACTTTCCGTACGGAAAAGTTGCGACCGTACACGGCACAAAATTTAATTAGCAATCTTGCGGTTGTCGTCCCACTAAGTGCTGTCGATTGCGACATTATCCGGGTGAAGGAGTATGACTTATTGGATGTTATGCTTTTAATTAGAGTTATTAACAGAAATTTTCCTTAGCATTTGTGTGTAATGAATGCATTACAGCTTCTTCGGGAGTTTTGTTTTTTAGTTTCACCAAAAAGGTTATCGGAGAAAATTATAATTAGGTATGGTATAACCACTTTTTGCGAAGGACCCGTGACCTTCAATGCATTACAACTGTATAATGTTGTATATGTTATTTCTTTCAGTTTCATCGAATGGTTATCAACTTTATCGTTGTCCGAAAGTCAAGAACAGTTTAGTGAACATTAATCTCTATCTTTTCCAATTCATCACAACTTTTAATGGACATATACGAGTACATTTCTGTATATAACTGGAAAAAATTCATATTCCTTTATTTCTGTATATCACTGGAAAATATTCATATTCCTTTATTTCTGTATATCACTGGAAAATATTCATATTCCTTTATTTATTCTTGTAAAACAAGAATTGGCCTTAGAATTATCATCTTCCATTACATCCTTTTATTTCAACCATTATTTTCATCGAAGGTTAATCATTTCCATTACATTCTCTAATTTCATCGAAAGGTTTATCTTTTTCCTTGTTATTAGAGCTTCAAAAAATTTATTCAGTCTTCAAATTTATAAATAATTACCAAATTAACACGACTTTAACCACTTTCATTTCAAATGAGAGTTTCTTCAAATGTGTATACCTTAAAATCCATATAGGTTAGTTTAGGTTAGGTACAATCGCGTTGACCACCACATGATGGTCCCACATAGACCGAGCAGGTCCTTAGTGTCGAGGGATACTGAAGGTCGTTAGGAGGTTTGTTGATCCTGTAGGAGGACTCGTGTGCACTTGGCAAACGCCAGCAGCGCATTGAGAGTGTATCTGGCCGCTTCTTCTAGTGATGTTTGTTGAAGTATCGATAGTCTTCAAAAGAAATCCATATAAATCATTTAAAATCATTCACAAGAACTGTAAATTTCTGCTTAAAATGTCAGTTATCGATGGTAAACTTAACATCTTGGTAGATTCTTGCATCAAGTTGATTTCACATATGTATGTATTATCTTTTACTGTTTCCTTTCAATTGAGAAAATGTAAATTATTTCTCTCCTTTTCAAAAGTCCACATTTTTGAGGTATTTGCTTTGGTAACCAAGGTTTTTAAGTTCCTTTTAATCCGCTTTGCGTAGTCTTGCATTAAGTTGAAATTATGTATTTGAATTGTATTTTTTGATACATTTAAATGTCTGCAAGTTGAAATTCCATTTTGACCTTCATATTTGTTAAATTCCAGTTTTTCATTTTGTCACTTTGCGTGCCAGCATATAAATCAAATTGTTATATTTGAGGGAATCTGTGCAACACTTTGCTTGATTTAATATCATTGTAATTTCATTCATCAGACATAATTCAGTGCTGTAATGAAATGAAACCCCAGCATTAAGATCCAATTAGTGCACCATTATTAATATGCATGGCAGTCGACCAGATGAATCCCGCGTCCCAAATTGTGTCCTCTGCTTCACCCCTCCCTCTGCCCATCTCTTCTCTGGCTGGGTTATATATTTTTTGCATCATATCAAAATGCCCTTTAGAAAAAATACGAAACCCAAAAAAAAGTATCAATTTACAGAGACGAAGAAGCGCACATTTTATGCTACGGCATTCTAGGGTGCGGGCAGCCGCCAAGGAGACGAGAAGCTGCCTGCCCGGTCCTGGGGCACTCAACGAAGACGAAATCAACGAAAATCCTGAACCGGAAATAAGAATAATAATAACTGCATGAATTGCTAAAGCAGCAAACAGAACGCAACGGTAAAGCTGTTTTCTTGCGTAGCACTGTACACAGCTTTTGCGTCCCCTCGCTCTTTCACTATGTCTCACTCAACATCTCTTTCTGCCAGTTGCCGCACATTGATTGATTTGAGTAGCGATTGAGTGCTACTCAATTGTCTCTGATGATGAGCTCTTCTTCTTGATGACTTTGGATAAAACGGCAATAGCAGTTGAAGATGGTGGGGAGGGGGAGACAAACGCTTAAAAGTTACTTTAACAAGATAAATTGTGTGTTGGCACGGCGGGTGTCGGCATCGACGTCAGCGTCGGCTTAGACAGTGCCAGGCATTGGCGGCTGTTGTAATTAGTTGATTACACAAGCTACACTCGCTGCTTTCGCTGTCACTCACCCACTCTCCCGCTCTCTCACTCCACTGGCTCTCACGCGCTGCGTTTGCATTGCAAATGAAGTTACGCCTGCCTTTGGGTGGCAGTTGGAGTTGGAGTGAATGTGAGTTGTAGAGTTGATGATGCTGTTGAATAAGAGCAAACAGTTGCGGCCCCATCTATACGTGTGTGTGAATGTGTAGCTGCATGACGTTGCCAGTTGCTGGCTGAGTGGGTTTTGCATAACGTTGAGTACCTGTAATGAGTGCAAAAAACAGGGCAAATACTGCGTTGTAGTATTATATGTATATGTACATGTACGTACACATTAGAGGTGACAAAATAATGATGTGCCACCATTCGATAGTTTTGTAAGGGCATGATGAAATTATAATAGGGTGGTCCATTCGCTCTCTTTCGGGGCCACGATTGTGCTGTCAGTACTGAGAGCTCACGATTGAGAGCCACACGAGCCGATATACTAAAAAAAGTCAGTGATTTTCGAACAAATTCAAAAGCGCGCGTTGAATTTCATGACTTGTGACGTCACAGATTTGGTCGCCGAATAATGGCGACTAACGGACATGCGCATGGCGTAACCTACTGTCTCTCAACCCTGCTGAGAGCTTGCTTTCGTACTGTCGATCGTGGCCCCGAAAAAGAGCGCACGTCGAACGAATGGACCACCCTGTTATAATTTCATCATTGGTAAGGGTATAGCTAAAAACATCGATACTATTGATAAATTAGTAACGCCTAAATAAATATAAAATTAAATAAATATGAACATGTTATTTTCAAAACAATTAATTTGTCTGTCAGCAGTACTGAAATAGCTCAAAAATGTACATAGTGCAGAAAATTGAAAACTATCGATATTAACGATAGTGTCATCGCTGCTTTGCCAGATCTAGTATGTATTTCGCACACATATGTATGTATATAGTATGTGTGTATGTATGTACATGCATACTCACTCAATGCCAATTTGCAGTCGCAGCTCATCAAAATATTACGCATTTTTTTGCAGCTTATTGAATTATCAGCATGCCACAGATTCAGCAGCTGATGGTGGTGGTGTTTGAGACGGGTTGGTGGTATATACGAATGCGTATGTACATATGTACACCACTCAAACGCTACCTTTACGTAGTATATAATCACACACACACACACACAGTCATAACCGCGATGACGGCGTCAAAGCGACGGCGACGCTGCAGCCAAGCAACCGGGCGGCAGCCAGTGAGCCGTGCGGTTTACACATACCCAGTTGGCAAGGTCTGCCTTCAAGAAGGCACGCTCATAAACAAATTTTTGCACCGCGAAGTAGCCCCAAATACATGCAGTTTAATTCGCTTTTATAGAGGGAGAAAAAACACAAATAAGCCATACAAAGATGGCATCCAGGGGGGGGGGTGTAACTTCACTGGCACCCCGGGGTTCGGGGCGGTACAAATTGGGGGGGGGGGTATGCGATGCAATGCGGCGTGCCCGCCCAATGCATGGCGGCAAAAGGCATGCAATAGGGCAACAATTATATGACAAGCAGGCATTTTAATATTAAAAATAACAAAATAAAAAAAAAAAAAAATATAATTTTAATTTTATTTATTTTTATTTTTACTTTAATAAAATAAAAAAAAAAAAAAAAAAAAAAATTTTAATTTATATTTTTTTTATTTTTTTTTTTTCATTTATTTTTTTTTCTTTTGCCTGTCTTGCGTTCGAGAACATTCTGATTTTTGCCATACTGTGGAAACACAAATACAAATGTACATATATAAAATTAGTTTTTTTTATTAAACAGAGAATAGATATTTATTAGTAATGTGTACTTACATTATGAACGCAATCTGATCCTCAAAAATTTGTAGTTATTCAACTGCAGCTTCTGAGTAGTTTTATCAACCTATGCATTATAACAAAAAATTAGTTACTTTCAGCAATTAATCACTTTAAATAATAATTTAATACTTACATGGTCTTACACAAATCAACTCACTCTTACTGATACACTTCAGTCACCCCCGAAATGCAACTTATAACTGATGGCCGTCGACGAAAATCGAAGTCAGAAAAAACAGACAAACAAATATTTCGTTATTTGCATTTATCTCGGCTATTTTATCGACATGTTCGTTTTTGTTCCTACGAACGACCACTTCGAATTTATCTACACCAAGGCAAAATTAGCCTTACCATATAGTGCCAAGTGAACTAATTAAATCTGCAGGCAAATGCTGTCGGTTTTGCATGCAGATAATCTGTGTCTATCTTACGAGCGATGACTTCGTATTTATTTTCACGAAGGCATTGGCATGCAAAATTACGTCTAAGAGCAGGGAACGTCCCATGATATGCGCGGGCTTAGCCTTACCATATAGTGTCAAGTGAACCAATTCATTTCGCACGCAGATATTTCTAGTTTAGTTTGTAGAAGCATCGTTGTACTTCATATTTCGGAGGCAAAATTAGCAACTGAGAAGGCATTCAATGTGGAACCACATTCTCTCATTTCTGATAGGGTAGTCGATAAGCACTCACACACATACACACAGTTTGAAACGCTCGCACAACCCACTTGACACACCAACAAAAACAACTGCAAAGAGGGTGCTTTTGGCCAAAGCTACTGAAGCAGCAGCAGCAGCGGCAGCAACGACGTCGACAGCGGCAGCCGTTTGCACTGGCAAATGAACCTAATTTGATAGACTATACAAAAACAACAACTGCAATAGCCAAAGACAGCGCGCAAGAGAGAGAGAGAGAGAAGGAGAGCAGAAAAGAAAACAACAACAACACAAATGTAACATATCGAATTGGCATTGCGAGCAGCAATAACAGCAACAACAACAACAAGCAATACAGTAGCGCTCATTAAATACTCTTTCTTTCAGAGTCTGTCGTGTTGCGTCTGTCCCAACGTCCGTCTGCCCGTCTCCCTGTCTGTCATTTTATTCCTTACCGGCTCTTTTGCTACGTGCGGGCATTGGATGGGAATTTAAATTGGTAATGGGACGAGGCCCAACTCGTGGTCGACGCTGTTCGTTGTTGTTGTTGTTGATATTCGTTGCTATCGCAGAGCCGCACACTTGAATACACACACAGACACACACATAGAAAGAGGTAGTGCTATACATGGCTGTGTATGTTTGTATGACTGTATTTGTATTTGTATGTACAGCAAGATTCGAGATATAATACAGTGGCTTACGTTGAAAGCGCTAAAAGGGGTTCAAGTAGAAAAGTTGTAGTTAATGATGGCAACTGTTAAATGTTATAATGTAAATATGCATGATGCGATTTAAGATCACACCGATGAAAGTTAAGATTTCAGCAATAATAAAAACAAAAAATGCACGCTAAATTCTTTATCTACTTTTGTTTAAATCGAATTTATGAAATTGTGTTTATACACGCATTTCCCATCCCAATTAATTAATTGAGCATACGAATCTATATAAACGCACTGTTTGTATACATATATATTCCACTTTCAGCTAACCCCCTTTTAAAGTCACACACTTACGCCACTGCACATTAAGTGTTCCAGTCGCAGTCGCATGCTTGTGTTGAAATATTTTCGAAGGCAAGCTGCGCACATAATGCCCCTCTCCAGGCACCATCCATGTCCATTGCCCCGTCTCTTCGGCCGCAGCCAGTGCTGGCGTCGCTGCTGCTGCTGTTGCTTTTGCTGCCACAGCCGCTATTTTTATGTACAAAATACATGGCACATAAATTGTTTCAGGCCGCCAGAGCCGAGGCCGTGTATTCTGATTGTGATTCTGTTCCTGTGGCATACAGAAGAGTAGCAGGGTTGCATGCAACTGTGCGATGTGTCTGCTGTAGAGTTGCGATTTCTAGTTTAATCTGATGAACAAGTTCAACTGTTCACCTTTGTATCGTGAACTACAACAGTAATTTGATGCAGTTGTTCAGATGTTAGGCGCTTGCAAGGTGGATTTACTATAAGGTGACGTACTCAACACAGCTGCTCTCTTTCGAGGGGCCTTATTTTTGACAGTATGAATGCCAACATCGTTGAGGGAGGTTGTGTAGCGTTCTTCTTCTTCTTTTATTTAATTTATTGTACTACTTTGATTAATTGTGAATTAAACTATTATAATTTGCTTTGTACAATAACGAACGCAGAGTGCAGAACGTAAAATGTTTGCTATCTCTTCTTAGCATCTGTCTGTCAGAGCAGCTCACATCTGTCTCAGAGAGCCGAGAGAGCGTGTTGAATAAAATAAGGCCCCTCGTCACCTTATAGTAAATCCACCTTGGGCGCTTGTAACACAAAATAAAAACAAGCGCATATTAAACTAATAATTAAATATAAAAGACCATTAACTTTTTATAGCTTGGGATTTTATAATATTAATATCTAACTTAATTATCTATTTGTTGTATTATATTAAGCTAATAACACTACCAAGTAGTACAGTGTTGGTTCACGCTTTACCGATTAGTTCAGTTGTTCATTTCAGTGAACCGTTCACTGGAACTTGTTTTGAACAGAACTTCACAGCTCTCGTACACTGCATATGGACATGGCGTTTGGGTTTTTACTGTTTTTGGGCTGCTGGGAAAGAGTATTTTTCAGTTCAATTCTTTTTCTACTTCTGTTTCCGCTTGTGCATTGCTGTTGTTGCTGTTGTTGTTATTCGTGCTGCTGCAGTTGTTGTTGTTGCATTTTGAGTGCCTGCTGTTTTTGTTGTTGCTGCCTGATTCACACATTCCTAATTGAATTATCACGCATAAGCGACAGCCAGAGCCAGATGAGAGATGGGATGAGTTTAGGCCTGGAGCTGTGTTAGGTGCCAAGTGAAGCAGATCGAACTCCCACTTCATCCCTTCCCCAACCCTCACAAATTCGTTAATATTCATATTTATGTGTTTTTTTTTCTTCTTATTTTTAGACACTGGTCTTTGCTATGAAAACTAATTAGAGTACTGAGTGCGAGTGGTTGCCAGTTAGAGATGGGAGCGTGTCGTGAGACCAACACTACATAAAAAAAATTCGTAAAATGGCTTTTTAATTACAACTATTTACTTTTAGTAATTATCTATTAACTATGTAACACTTGAGCATAACCGCTCTGTTAGAATATGCTGTTAATCACTTAGCACCGGAGCAAGGCATGAGCAGCTTTGTCCGCATTAAGACGATGATTTAAACTCGCGAGTTGCATCATTCTTCTTGAAAATTACAGAAAAAAATCACTTGCATTTAGACGGTGAGTCTTAAATCACGCAATGAAGTTGATTTCATGTTGGTGTGCAACTCTGATTTAAGTTATCGCTAACCGATTTCATACAAACACAGAGCAAAATGCGTAAAACAGAGCAAAAATGCGCAAAAACTCTGGTCGTGAGTTTTTGTACGACTCGCTTGCCCCGCTGCCCCTCTTCCCAACAAGCCAAAAACTCTTTAGTTAAACTCGCGAGTTTAAATCATCGTCTAAATGCGGACTTAGCATTTATTTGTCTGTGCGTGCGTTTTGAAGATTTGATTCGTGACACGCGTTCATCTCTAACTAGAGACAGCGGCCCTCAGAGCACGGGGCAGCGACGCCTCCGTTAGTGACGACGACGCTGCCGCAATTTCATAGCTGGCAACCAAAACCAAATGCTGTTTCAGTTTACTTCACTACACGCTAATACGTACATATGTATGTACATACATATGTACATATGTACATTGGTATATAAAGAATGCTCTTCGGCTTTGCTTTTATATACTCCACGCCCCTAGTATTTGTTGCTGCCCCTGGCGAGGGTTATTCAATGCGTTTCCCTACTCGTTGTTGCTGTTGTTGTCGCATTTCCATTTTTATGTACGTAAGTTTTTCATTTTGCGCTCTGCTTGTGGCTTCGTTTCACAATTTATTTTCTTTGCATTTCCATTTCACTTCATTCGCTCACACGCACACTGTGCAAGCTACATACATATGTACATACATACGTATGTGTTTGTGTGTGTGTGTTATCGCTTGCAGTTGAAGCATCTGATGCGACACGTTTCAATATTTAAGCCAGGGCACAACCCTGCTGCTGTACCCACACTCCAACCCCAACCCGCCTTAATGCCCAACAGCGTGTACTGTTGTTAGCAATTTTCTCTTTGGCAGTCGCCGCGTTAGCAGCAGCACAGCCAACAACAACAAACCCACCACATTTAACTCACTCCACTCGCATCACGCTCCGCACTCACTCACTCTAACACATACACTCATACCAGATACTCAAAACCGAATCGTGCGCGCTTATTGTTCCTTTCTTTTTGGCTCTTGTCGTCACTAATTGTAACTACACACACACACACCGATTTTATATATACATATGTATTTACTAAGTATGCATGTATATAAGTCCACTTGGTATATACATACATATGTACATAACATTCATCCATTCAGTCGTCGCTGCTTGTTAAATATGCGTTCACTTCTCGTCTCTGCCCTTTTGCTGGTCGCTTTTGTGTGTTTCCTCTTGTTTTGCTGCCTTCATTCGTTGCTGTCTTTGCGTTCAACGCACTTCCTTCTCCACTTTTACTTTGTGCGTCTGTTTGTCTGTCTGCCTGTCTATCTCTCTGTGTGTGTGTGTGCGTGAGGCTCTAGCGACACAGCGACAGCCCCACAGGCCAAATTTTGTCATTCGCTTCATTCCTTTGCCGCTGCTGACGTCGCTGACAGCGCTGCTGCAGAAGAAACTGATATTCCAAAGCCACTCAGTTGCTCTTGTTGTTGTTGCTATTGCTGCTGTTACCGTTGCTCTGGGCAAGAATTTCGAGCATTTCTCGAAAGTTATTTGAGGGATGGCGTGTCTGTTCTGTGTCTGGGAAGCTTCAATGGTTGGGATGGCCTCTGATACCATCTGAGTTACTTTTTAATACATTTTAGCTAAATGGATATTGAAGCTGATATGATGTTGTCCCATACCCAGCATGTGTGCCGGCTGCGTGGGGTTCGCCCTCGTGTCGGTGGGGAGGGCAGCGGGATGTTCCATTCCAGACCCTCTCTACTTGTGCATTAGAAAAATAAATTAAATAACAAGAATTTATATTGGCTGCACAGCTTGAACTTATATTTGTTGCGGTAGAACCTTCTTAAACTTTATAAATGTTGCTTAAATAGCACACCAAAATAAGATAAAGTCTGTTAAACTAAGGCTTCATTGTCAGCTCCAACAATACTTTATTGCACCTCATCTTAAAAGACATAACCTCCAAAAGTCTTCACTGACGGCGGCGCATCATCTCGTTTTGGCCTCCCGTTATTTTCATGTTTCTGTTAATCTATGTAGGTATGATACGTCGAACTAGGCATAGTAATAATCCAATATTCTTGGTTCTCAATTTTCCATCGAGTGTGGAGATAATCACGGGCCTTGCCAGGTGGTCTGAACATCAGTTTCAAACTAAGTTTTTGTATAAAAACTATAATTTGCATACATAATGAATCCTAAAATGACAAACAAACTCGCACAAAGTCATCTCTTAGTTGTCCGTTTCTTCAATCACAGTAAACTGTAAGGAATCAACTTTTCACTGCATTTTCTTAGTGAATAATGGAATTACTTACTTTCATATGTATAAGTATGAAGGTAAGTCGTTCCTCGAACACTGCGCTGTTTGGTATCCAGACACTATGATCATCTTCAGCTTAGATAAACCATCAGCTGAGATCTGAGACGGTATACGAGTAGAAGAATCGGTTAATCTCATCTCGGACATGGTTTGGATGCTGACCAAGAATACATATACATATATACTTACATATGTATCCTCGTAAGATAATATTATACTGTCGTGGGTTAATACTTGATTAAACAAGTCGGAATCTACTGCGATTATTAACATTATTAAGAGGATTCTCTGCCAGAATCCATTTAATATTACTAAGCAGCAGATCCAAACGTATCTAATCAAGTATTAGCCCACAGCAGTATCATAGAGCTCCGAGATCTTCTAGGCCTTAACTCGATTCAAGAGGAACCCCGCTTTGTAGAACTTGAAGGAAGACACCGACCATCCTGAACTGGCTTAGCCGAAAGGAGGAACAGTACAGCTCCCACAACCAAAAGACAGAAGGAACACAAGGAAGGTTTATAAATTGCCAAAGTTGTATAAATTTTGTAAACTTTTATTGTAATTTTGGGTGTGTTCGGTTCAATGTTTTCTAAACGAATAATTTTGTTTTACTGCGAGTAGTTGCTTACTTTGTGGCAGGTACAAACACATGTACTTTTCAAAGCCTACTTATACATTTTTTATAACAACATACAAAGTCAACAAAGTACAGCTAAGTAAGTTCGGCGTACAACTATGATTTTCATAGAAATACTTAATTTTCGACAGATCGTTCCTATGACAGCTTCATGTTATAGTAAAGCGATCCGGCCAATACGAATATGAATACTGTTTTAAGCAAAAAGAGGCTGCTGTGTCAAGTTTTATGAAGGCAGCTCCACTCCACTACTGTAACCAAGAACAGAGTTTCCCTGTTCCACAACAACTATTGTGGAAACAGTTCCGATTAACTCCAAACTAGAGCGAATGGTAAGTTTTCACATACTTTCGGATGGTCTCCTTTGAGGGAACTCTCACAGGAAGTAGCTTTAAAGAAAAGACACAAGTTTCACGTTGATTAAAAGCAAATAAGTCTAGTAGAGCAAAGACCTAGTTGCCTTGCGTTCTACTCAGTTCCACTATCAAGGACAGCATGTATCTTCCAGGCACTTAAGTTAAAAGATCATGTTCTGAAATTGTTCAGATAGGTATTCAGAGTCGCTCCAAAGTCAGGTCACGTCCAATGGTTGTTGTCCAAGCGACGGCATTTGCAACCAGCGCTGAAAATGTTGTACCACAGAAAACCAGTTTTCTGAGATACCAAAACTAAAAAAAAAAAAAACCTGAAGCAAGTTTTAAATGAGGCACAACAACAAAGAAAAGACTGAAAAAGAAATACTAATTATCATTTTATAATTAGTGCCCACTATTCTTTCCAATCTGTTTCAGTTCGTAGCCATTGAGCACGCCCTAAATGTGTTGCACGGTTGCACCACCAATCAAAACCGACGAGGTTCTGGCAGTCCACCAATCGGCTTGAGGCACGAACAGCGAACCAATGGGCTGCAAGCAAAGCTGAGCTGGCTTGTGTAGAGTTCCCATTCAACATGAGACATGCCAACTCTACAAACTCGACACAGTGTAGAGAGCGCACAAAAGCTTTGCAAAAGCTCTTCAATGCATGCATATACCAACACACACAATGAAAACTTGAATGAAAAACTGAGTTTTCGGGTAAATTATAAAAAAATTATAGTTATTTATAAAGATAATGAGGTAAATTTAGTATTAGAAAGGTTTGTAGAGTTGTGCTTGGCTGTTTTAATACCAAAAGTGGTATATAGGGTCTGGTAAGATAACGAACGACTTTCAAAGACTTTAACGGTTTATGAAGCATACTTTTGGGTTCACAGTTAGTTTCTTAACTTTTCACAATCGTGCAACAATATTTTGAATTTATTTGGGGTTAAAAAGTGAACTGTTGCATTATTAAGTAAATTTTAGAGTTATCACGATGGTTTCATAATAAACCTTTCTTTTAGAAGTTGTTTTCTCAGATGGTTCCCTTAAATAGCTTTTATAAGGTAGGTTTTTTGGTATACCGTGTTCACGAAGCTCATATCAAATTCAATTCATGAGGTCTTGGGGTGGTTTTCGGGAATGGTAGTTATCTTATTGTTTCATCTTGACTAAACACCTAATAGACGACACGAGTCGAGTGCCTTGCAAAAGCATATTGATTGAAGATTGCAAAAAATATTAGGGTGCTTGAAATGTAGGTACAATCAAGTTAATTGCAAAATACTTTTGATTTCACTATTGATTGATATATAGAAGTAGTTTGTTGAATAACTATATAATCGATTAGTGGCTGATGAAATACAAATAATTTAATTTTTTAAGAAATGTTTACAAAATTAATGATAGAGCCGGAACCAAAGCAGTTGCAGCTGTATTAGTCAGTCTAGGACCTAACGAGCACCTCGTAGTTGTCCAGGCGCACCTCCTGGCCGCCAAAGGGAATGTACAGGCAGCGATGGGACTGATGGATCTTGCCGGGCGTAAAGCTGCCGTTGTAGTGACCACGGCCAATATACAGGGGCTCTCCATCGTTGGTACGGCCACAGATGACGGCGCCATGTGGTACATTGCCATAGGAGTCTGGCACCCAACCGTAGCCGTAGCCGGCAAGCAGCTCAAAGTCGTATTTGACGTGCTCTTGTCCGCCATAGGGCACATAGGCGCAGCCCTTGTTGGGAATAACCTAGGGGCAAGGATAACAGTTAGTATTGAAAAGTGGGGAAAGAAGTCATGTCAGCTTACCTTGGCTGGCAGCAGATCACCCTCGTGGTAGGCACGGCCCACAAAGATATCATCTCCATCGGCATCGTGGCCAGCGAGTATGGTGCCGGGCACAATGTGATTGCCTGAAGAGTTGACCCAGGTCTCGGGCTGTACCAGCACCTCATAAGCTTCCAGCTTATGTTCACCGCCACCATATGGAATATACAAGCAGCCGTGGGAAGGATGCACCTTGCCAGGTGTCAGACTACCAGAGAAATAGCCGCGACCCACAAATAGCGCCTCACCATCGGAGGTTTGACCTACGCGCAGGGCGTGGGGTGGTACCTCACCATTGCTGGCCGGAATCCAGCAGTAGTGATGGCCAGTCAGGATCTCAAAGTCATGCTTGTTGATCTCCTCACCGCCCCAGGCAACGTAAGCCTGATGCTTGTTGGGAATGACCTTGGCGGGCAGCATGTCGCCATTGTGGTAGGCGCGACCCACATAGATGGGATCATTGTCGGTATCGTGTCCAGCTGCAATGGCGAAAGGCGGCAGCGCATCGTACACATTGCTGGCAACCCAAGTGTGATCTACAAATAGGCAAAAATTAAAAATTTAATTATCGAAATCGATTAATTTTACGAGACTGTACCCAGCATGCATGGTAGTGACTCTCTCTTTGAGAGAGAGAGCTAGCAATAAACAACAAATGCAAGTTATTGCAAGTGGAAGAGGGCTAGACTGCATTGAGTGTAAAGTCCAAAGAGAGGGCTTCCGAAACCGAAGCTTTTACTCTCCTTAAACACTCAATGATTCCAATAGGGTGCGATCATGATCGATTTCAACACTACCCAAGTTGTTTGAGTGCGATATTGATCTATCACGAATGGGGACAATTCCACTTGCTATAACGCTTTTTAACCTTCGATATGTATTTGTGTATGTATGTGTATATCTGTGTTGCAATCTTAGTTACGGAAACAAGGCAGGTGCTAGGCTGTTATCAGGTACAGTTTCATATGGTGACACTGGCATTAATCACACCAAACCTTATTCTTTTTCTTATCTATACCGGCCTGAGCTGTGAAAGCTCATAAGTTTGCTTTAAGTTGTCTGGCAAGCTCATAGCTTTCAACTGTCGACTAATGAAACAGTATTTGATATATTTATTTATGTATATAGCACCTATCTAACTGTACTATCACTTAGCTACAGCTGAAAATAGAACGATTGCTTAAGTTTTGTGCACTTGAATTATAGTTATAAATTATAGCTACGTTTCTTCTTTAAGAGAACTCCTTCGTAGAATTTAATTATGGTTTCTAAACTAATTGAATTTGTAGAAGCTTCGTGGAGATTTCCTTTGATAAGGAAGTCGGTTGTTTTTGTTTCAAGATGTTCTTTCCTTTATTTTATCGAAGGATTAATCGAAAGATATTTCCTCTCAAATCAATATAGTTTGTTCTTCAAGTATGCGTATTTAACAGAAGAATCTTCTTAGCGTTTTAGTCACTTGTTTTAAATCATCTTGCTAGGATTTTTCACTGGTATATTCCACAATTTTAGACTCCCGAATATATATCACCATTGTTTTCTTACCCATTTTGTATATTGCTGTGTGGAAGTTTTAACTGAAAGCTGAACAATCTGACGGACGATATAACCGTACTGTTCTGGCGGTAGGTAGTATATGACTGACCTGACGGGTCGTCGGCAAGTGTTTTATAAAGCTGCGCCGCTGTTATCGGGCAACAGTGTTGACTGTTTTGGCCCTGTTAACGATAAGATATCGTATCGGAGCCTGGGGCATATTTCCACGTAAACATATGTATAGATAGACTGTCTCATACATTTTGGCACTTCGTCATCGGGGCTAACTGTCAAAGTGTAAGCCTAAAGTAAAGACAAACCCAACTGGCAACAACGCGGCAAACTAACAAGTTGTTTTTTGGCTAATATTACAATTATCCAGCCTAAAAAAATCAATAAGTAGTTTGTACTTTTTTTCGTGCTTATCGTTGAGTGATTGCAAGGCTCAATCTTATCGAGCCGGTGCAAAAACATTTAATCAATAACCTCATAAAAAACATGTCATATACTAAATAAACAGCCGTGGTGTGAATTAGGTAGTTCTTCTTGGAATTCGGACAACGATTCAAAGCAACATTCTCTTCTCATAAAAATTCCCCAAACAGTTTTCTTACCCGTGTTCATTTTGTATTTTTAATCCTTAACTTCCCGATTTACGGATAGAACTTGAAGTCTTGACTGCACTTTCAATTTGAATAAATAATTGCAAATTCCTAGGCTTTTATGCTCTTGATGGTTGTCGATTTATGGAGGTCTTTGTACCCAATAACCGCACTGTTCGTGTTGATAATGAAAGCCACAGCTGTTTCTGCTTCGGGTTCTGACTTTCAGCAATACTTAGCCCTAATGAGTCAGTCGAAAATTGAAAAGTTTTATTTAAAACAGTAGGAACAACGCCTGCTACACGTTGTAATAGGTTAAACTGAGTCAACAACAAAACGAAGCTATTTCAAGAATCTGCGGAATTTCGAATATATTTTGCAAGATTTGATGCACAACTAGAGTTACCAAGTTACCTATAAAAAAGTTCTCCTGAGCCTTTGTAATGATATATATAAATTATGGGTCTACCCTAATCTTACCTAACTATATAAAGATATCTTAAATGAAAGATACATTCACGTGTTCATTGGTTGTTCCAAGTGATAAGAAAAATGCCCATATTTGCATTGTTCATGCAACTTTATTTACTAAAGTATTTACATACAATTTTGTAACAAAATTATAGTACCCTTTGCAAGGGTATAAAAAGGTATACAAAAATTGTGCAAAGCAGGCCAGGCACAAAGTAGGCAACTACGAGTCACAATAATAATACTCGTAGTAAAATAAAATTATTCGTTTAGAAAACTTTGAACCGAACACATCCAAAATTACAATAAAAGTTCACAAAATTTATACAACTTTGGCAATTTAAAAACCTTCCTTGTGTTCCTTCTGTCTTTTGGTTGTGGGAGCTGCATTGTTCCTCCTTTCGGCTAAGCCAGTTCAGCATGGTCGGTGTCTTCCTTCAAGTTCTACAATGCGGGGTTCCTCTTGAATCGAGTTAAGGCCTAGAAGATCTCGGAGCTCTATGATACTGCTGTGGGCTAATACTTGATTAGATACGTTGGGTTCTGCTGCTTGGCTAGTAATATAAAATGGGTTCTGTTAAAGAATCCTTTTAATTATGCTAATAATCGCAGTAGATTCCGACTTTTTTAATCAAGTATTAACCCACGACAGTATAATATTATCTTACGAGGATACATATGTAAGTATATATATGTATATGTATTCTTGGTCAGCATCCAAACCATGTCGAAGATGAGATTAACCGATTCTTCTACTCGTATATCATCTCAGATCTCAGCTGATGGTTTATCTAAGCTGAAGATAATCGTAATTGGATACCAAACAGCGCAGAGTGTTCGAGAGACGATAGTCTTCATACTTCATGGATAGGCGGTAAGTAATTCCATTATTCTTTAAGAAAAGCCAGCGAAAATTTGATTCTTTACAGTTTACTATGATTGAAGAAACGGAAGACTAAGAGAAGACTGCGAGTTTTCTTAATCAAAGTTATTTTGGGATTTATTATGTATGCAAATTATAGTTTTTATACAAAAACTTAGTTTGAAACGGATGTTTAGACCACCTGGCAAGGCCCATGATTATCTCCATTACTCGATGGATAATTGAGAAACAAGAATATTGGATGCTATGCCTAGTTCGACGTATCATACCTACAGAGATTAACAGAAACATGGAAAGTGAAGATTTTTGTAGGTTATGTCTTTGAGGTTATGTCTTCAATAAAGTGTTTTGGAGCTGACAATGAAGCCTTAGTTTAACAGACTTTATCTTATTTTGGTGTTCTATTTAAGCAACATTTATAAAGTTTAAGAAGGTTCTACCGCAACAAATATAAGTTGAAGCTATGCAATTAATATACATTCTTGTTATTTAAATACTAAAATACTAAAACACAAGTAGACAGGATCTGTATTGAAACATCCCGCAGCCCCTGCACCCATGCACGGAACATAACCATATAATATATTTAAAAAATAGCAAGAGTATATAGCTTTGACACACCTTATATATATAGCAATCATAGTGGCTGGATATTGAAATTCATTTCTTTGAAAATATATGATGTGTTCTATAAATATAACGTAGATTGAGTAAGGAGCAATTGTGGTCAAATAAATGCATAAATATTTCTGTTATAAACTGGTTGTTATATATATATGTATGGGATCTATAATATAGATGTTTTCTTAGGGATATGTCAGTAGACTTATAAGGTAGAGAGGTTTCACCGACGTGTAGTATTAGTATATCACAGCTTCAACAGATACTTCCTCCTTAAATTTCACAATAAATGGTTGATAAACTGAACTGTTGAAATTGTTATTGGTAAACTGACTGGCTAACTGACAGGTGGGCAACCTGAGGTGCTACACCTGTTACACCCACACAACCACTCAATGACACGTACTACAAAAGTTCCCCCCCCACATGAGTCATCATAGTTGATAAGAGTAACGAACTGGAAAAGCTTTACAAGTGAGACATTCTATTGGAAATGATAAACAACATTATTGATAACGAGCTGAATATATATCAATACGCACTTCTGGCAACATCCATAAACAAAAGCTCTCCGATAAACGATCCAGACGAACCCACCGAACCCTCCGAACGAATCCACGAAGAATCCAGCAACGATATAGCTTGTGCTCGGGAGAACTTTAAAGCACTTCAGTTGTCGTTTATAAGTTTAGTTAACTAGCAAACCCCGTACTCGACGGTTGAGTCGACAAAAAGTGGTTGTAATTATAATAAATTATAATATATTCAAGTTATAATTGTAATAAAGCCTTTCGAACCCAACGCATTCTTATCAGTTTAGCAGTGAATCATGGGTAAGTTAATTTTATATCACTTATATTGAATTGTGTTGAGTAAATAGTATATTACATGCAGAATTTCGTATCGTACAATAATAGAATATGCAAAACTAACCTTGTAACTGTCTATATAATATATGTGTGTTAATCGGTGATCCTTATATTAGTCCAGTGATCCTTGAAGGATCCATTCGCCAGTTGGAGTAGTGTTGATTTGTGTATTTGGTTTTCTCTGTTTTCGCACTCTCTTAGGAACAGTACAATCTGGAGCAGTTGTGAGCATTGGTAGGCGAGTGCAAGAAGTGATTTTGTATCGATACTACAAACTCTCATCCCAACCAAACTAAATTCAGCCAATTGAATACAAATCAACCGAACTCATGTGGCTAAAATAGAAATTTTTCGCCTGGTCTTATCAATACTATCTTATCAGGCTAGACAAGCTTATCGGACTGAACTAACCCCCCCGAACGTTGTTCGCTCCTCTCGTTGCAGAACACACTTGGGTGCACTCGACTCCATACGCCGCACTGCCTCCATTCGCTGTAGTTGGTGGTCACGATGCCGATGGTTCGCCCATTTATGTCGGTCGCTCCTTCCATGAGGGCGAGAACCTGCCCGCCAAGGTCATACCGAGCAAGGGTTGCGCATACATTTGCTATGGCGGTACCGAGCATCAAAAGACCCACTATGAGGTGTTGACCGGTCAGGGATTCGCCTGGGTGGGCAGCTCCAGCGGAGGTGCACCGCCAAATGCAGTGCGCAGCGGTACCACCCGCTCCGGGGAGCCCCTCTATGTGGGCAGGGGTCACTATTCGAACTCGCTGTCCGTGGGCAAAGTGCATCCATCGCACGGTTGCCTCTACATACCCTTTGGTGGCCAGGAGGTGCGCCTTAACACCTACGAGGTGCTCATCTATCAGCAGCAGGATGTCTGGGTGCCCGCCTCCCCCAGCTACACGCCCCCCGGTGCCGTTATCGCTGGCCACGATTCGGACAGAACGCCCATTTATGCCGGACGTGCCATGCACGAGGGCGAGATGCTACCCGCTAAGGTAGTGCCCAGCAAGGGTTGCGCCTATGTCTGCTTCGGCGGCTACGAGTTCCAGAAGCCTTCATACGAGGTCTTGACCGGTTACGGCTATGTCTGGATCCACCCACATCATCATGGCATACCTCCCAATGCGGTGACCACAGGACGCGCTCGCAACGGCGAACCAATCTATTATGGTCGCGGTCACCACCAGGGTAGTCTGACGCCCGGTCTGATCTCCTGCCGCCAACGCTGCCTGTACATACCCTACGGAGGTCGTGAGATTCGTCTTGATAGCTACGAAGTGCTCTGCAGACAATAAATACTATACCTTATTCATATTTCTTATTCACCTAATTGCCTTTATAGACTTTAAGCCGTACCATTGTTAATGCCAAAAAAATCTAACTATTTCCAATAAAGGTGCGACTTCTTATACAACACATTTAAATCCTTTATTATTTTCTAGTCTTAAGCAACCTCTCTATGAGATATATTTGTTTTCTAATTGGTATTGTAGAATCCAGAGATACTGGCACATCATTAAATAGTAATGTCATATAGTCTGTAATATATATGTATATAATATAGTCTGTAGAGTCCGTATTCCAAAATTTAAGTAATAATAACATACTCTCAGTTTAATTTGATCAAAGACTAAATATATAATACATGTATATATCTTTAGTTCTTGGTTTTAACTTTCATAATCCGAAACTACATATATTTTAGAAGTGTATACCACATTTCTACATTTATATTTATTCTTCTTCAATTCAATTGAAATTTGTCTTCAAAATTATAATGATATAGGTGGGTTATATTGGTTTATTATAAGTTATAATATAAAACAAGAAAGAACGGCTATCTTCGGAGTGCCGAAGCTATATACCCTAGCAGGAATTAATTTGCATACAAACCTTAATTTTTGTCGGATTTTGATGAAGTTATAGGAAACTATTTCAAGTATAATAAAACTCTCACTTAGTTTTGATAAAATATTTGTATAAACAAAAAGTTTGATATAGTGAAATAGTGGTCCGATTTTGACCAAATTCAGTCAAATTGTATAAACTCTCTAGAGACTCTGTTTGGGAAAGTTTGGTGAGGATACATTCATAAACAAAAAAGTTTTTCATACAAAAACATAGTTGTCGAACGATCATTCCTATGGCAGCTATATGTTATAGTGGTCCGATCCGGCCGGTTCCGACATACAGCTATGGTCATATAAATAGCACACAATCATATTCCATTTATGGAATGATTTTTTTAATTGAAAAATTTGTTTAAAAATATAACAACTTTGGCTCTTTATAGCTTTATATATTAACTAATTAATTCATAAAGAACAATTTATAAATGTTTCAAAACAAAGAGATAAAAATGGACATTTAAAAAATGACGAAATCTGTGTGGTCACAGAAATAGCACACTTTCAAAATGTTGCCAATAATCAATGGAAAATAAGCTTAAAAGTAATAATTGTTGGACAAAGTTAATATTTAGTTGAATATTCATGATTTTCAATAACGGCGTGACATCTCTGGCCCATACTTTCCACAAGCTTCTGACATCTCTCCTTCGGAACGAAGACGTTCGTCCTTCTTGGACACCTGTCCACAAATCGTCAAGATTAGCCAATTTTTTTTTTGGATATCATGACATTAACATCATTCCATAGGTTTTCTATTTAATTACGGCCAGGGCTTTGAGTCTGCCACTCCAGAACTTCGATGCATTCGTCCTTCAACCACTTTTTAGCGACGCGAGATGTGTGCTTCGGGTCGTATATGTATGTACTGCCTGCAGCAAAAAGAAGGGTCTCTGATAAGTTTCATTACGATAGCTTTACAACTGAGAGACTAGTTCGCATAGAAACAGACGGACATCGCTATATAGAGTCGGCTATTCATTCTGATTTAGAATATATACACTTTGTTGGGTCGGAAACGTCTCCTTCTGACCATTACACATTTCGAGACAATATTAATATACCCTCTGCTAGGGTATAATGATAACTGCAGGGATGGCAAAGGTCTAAAACTAATAAATAAATCAGTTTATTGACTTATGTATATATAATGTTGAAACAAAGGGATGGATATTATTAGTAGTAAACAAATCACTTTACAATAATGAATAATGATGAAGGCAGGTGACTGATGTAGTAAATATATATAACTCAAAACTTATAATAAGCAAACAAAGCCTTGCCAAGGCTGACGTAATCGATGATTTAGATATGCGACTGGGTAACTTTCCTAATTGTGGTATTCGCAAGAGATAAAAATAATATTAATAGCAATGTTTTTCTATTGCAGCGTACAAGTGGGTACAATCGTCGGCCTATTCCTCGATACCACCAAATGCTGTTGTGGGCGGCAATGATGAGGATGGCGCCATGATCTATGTGGGTCGGGCCGAGCACTTGGGCGATATGCTCGTCTGCAAGGTGGTGCCCTCCAAGCAGATTGGCTTCGTATCACAACAGGGCGAGGCGCTGCCCAAGGACGTATTCGAGGTGCTCTGTGGCCAGAATCTGAACTGGATCAAGTGCTACGATCATGTGATACCAGAGACGGCGGTGCTCTGTGGACGCAGCTCGCTGGATCAACCTGTGTACATTGGACGTGGCCACTACGAGGGACATTTGATCATTGGCAAAATCTCCTCAGTACACCGGGCTCTGTTCATTGCCTATCGAGGGGCGGAGCGTCGCTTGGACTCCTATGAAATATTGGTGGAGGAAAAGCGTTCTATGCCTGGTTGGCAACTGCCGCCACCGCCAGAGCAGCCGGAGATGGAGAAAAGCCCATTAACGCCACCGCCACCACCATCGCCTGCGGCAACTGCACCCTCGATCGCCATGAAACCCTATCCATATCCGCCGGACTTTGATGCCGTGCCCTTTTCAATGAACGATAGACCACCAAGATACACGCCAATGCCAATGCCAAGCACAGATCCTTATCCACCACCAGATCCAACGATCTTGCCATCGTATCAAGGAGTGGTTACTTCGCTACCCGTTCCATCGAATTTGCCATCGTTTCACGTAGCGGCTGTGCCCATTCCACCGAAGCCACCATTGCCACCCTTTTACAGACCGCCCATGGGTGGGCCGTCGTCCTCGTTCGTGCCAGCGGAGACCTATAAGCCACCCTTGGATCCCTATGCTCCAAGCTGCTCCACATACACTCCAGCCGTGTGTGCCGTATCACAGCCAGCATACGACATGCCCCCCACCCATGTCAATGGCCTTGACCTCTGGATGAATGCCAGTCCCGGCTATACACCACCCGACGCCGTCTTTGGTGGTCACGACAGCGATATGGCGCCTCTGCTGGTCTGTCGCGCCTACTACGAGGGCATACGCATACCTGGCAAAGCGGCACCCAGTCGTGGCTGCGCCTACATTGCCCACGCTGGCCGCGAGATTGTGGAGTCCAGCTACGAGGTGCTCATCGGACAGTCCAAGTACCACTGGGTGCCTGGCTGCGATGGCAGCATCGCTGCCGGCGCCGTCGAGGCAGGGACGCGCCCACAATGGTGAGCCGCTGTATGTGGGCCGTGCCCACTATTGTGGCAGCCAGACACCCGGCATGATCCAGCAGTCGCATCGCTGCCTGCACATACCCTTTGGTGGCCAGGAGGTGCGCATCAGCAGCTATGAGGTCCTTGTGCGCAGCGACATCTACCATCGCCAGCAGGCCGTCAATCTGTCCTACTAAGTCGTACCGAGTCCTTGACAGCGCTTGTTAGACCTTGCAACCTCAAAGAGTAGTACTTCCATTTGGTGCAACATTTGGTATAAGTTCTTAAAACCATGCACAGTGTAAACATAAATGCATCTAATATTTCAACAGCTTGTAAGAATTGCATTGTCTAACAAGCATTCACAGTATATTCCTGAGCAGCTACCTCTAAATAAGTTTTGTTAACTATAGTACCTTATTACTCGTATATATCGCATGTATTTATTGTACAAAATATTACCCGATTGACACGCAATAATGCCAAATGGTTTTAGTTCTTAATTGGGTTCGTCACTGGGAAATATCTTTGTGTGAATCATGAAAGTGTTCAACTCATTTCAAGTTTTGAATATGACCTAGCTCTGCGAAGAGGCACATAAAAATCTAACTTCCTATCATTTGGTATTAAACATAATGAGCAGCGAACAGAGCCTTGATTTGAACGGGTTTACTGAACCTCTCTGGCTTTTAGCCAGTTCCGAAAAAAATGTCTTTATAGATACTACAATGCTTTGTTGTACCCCTTCTTCTAAGTACACCATACACTTTCCAGCAAAAAACCTGTCATTTCTTGACTTTGTTTTAATTAACTGCCCATTGTCGGCTTTATTGTGCTTAATAATAGGTCTAAGGTCAAATATATTTAGATAGGATACTTTTTACCAATAAGAATTCAACTAAATCTGTGCTCAGTATATCTCAACTTGGTCGTCAAATTCAACCCATGAATCAAATATTTGATGAATCTAACACGTACTTATTACAAATACCTTAAACGCTGTAATTAAAATCTTGGCAGCCGCATAAAGCTGCCTTGCGACTTTATATCATAACATTAAAAAACAAGTAAAATGGTTTAAAAGGGAGTGACCGACTGGTAACTACCCAGTAAGCAGGTCATCTAAAGTATACTTCAAGAACTATTATAATATATTCTTGACAAAACTTGATTCTTTATTATCCATTTGTTATAACGTGTACAGGATCCAGGGATCACAAGGAAAGCTAAATCTGTATCTTACAAAAATGGAGAACTTATAAGAAATTTGAAACCAACTTGATCAACATTTCTAGCTTCTATTGTTTCAGATATTATCGCTGTCTATATCGATTATAAGTTCTCCTTCAGCTTATTTATATGCAGAACTACCCTTTCTTTAACCATTTTATGAATATAGGGTATACATATTCAAAAGACTGGTTGGTTCTGCAGGCATTTATACTAAACCCATATAAGTTTTAATGTAGTTCTCATCTAATGTTGCTAAATGCCATCTATATGGAACTACCGGACGCCGGATGTACTTAATGATACCGTAACAAATTTCCTATACATACAATGGATTTGCTTACTTAAGAACTTAAGACTCTTAATAGTATTAACTTTGTTTTGACCTGACCAAGTCAATTTACAATCACAATGCAGTTCGAGTAAGGTAAGTCCATATCAGCGAATGTGGGTTTCGACTTATTCTCAGGTAGACGTAGAGTGTTGCTTTCCCTAGCGCTAGAATCTATATATATCTCTGGGCTATTACTATGGGATCGCAGTTCAATAGTCAATGCCCGAGCGGACAGTCTAATTGTGCGCGAATAGTAGTGAAAACAAACCTATACAACATATTTCATCATTATTTATTGAGCGTCAAGTTGGGTGAGTGTATTGCCGCCGATTAATCTATACGATTCGGTATAACCATACCGTGAGCTGGTTAATATTTACACGAATCTACCTACCTACCTACATACGAGACGTAATTTTGCTAGACTAACCTTGATGGTGTTATTTTATAATGTTTATAAATTATAGTATTCCCCCATAAAAAGTACGGTACTTACAATAGATAAGTACCAAATTGTATTACACTAGCATGCAAAATTTTGATATTGATTTATGAGGTACTTTGGTAAATTATACAACATTGTGAAATTAAGCGAAGTGAAATGTTAAGCTTAAATTTCTTAAATAAATGTGTGTATAAGTGTTGTTTATAAGATTTTTTATAACAACCTGTTGAATACACTAAAAATCCGACAGTTTCTTCAAGTGTTTATAAAACTAACACAAGGAAATCTGATCAAGACAATGTGTATAGAGAGATTTTTCAAGTGTTTTCTTTTAGAATATTGAAATCAGTTTAATAAATTCAGTTTTCCTTTTCTATATTTCATTGAATTTTATAAATAAAAACTTTGATTTTCCTCTTCAATATTTAATTCAGTTTAATAAATTAAATAACATTTTCCTTTTCTATATTTCATTAAATTTTATAAATAGAAACTTTTTTTTATTAATTTTCCTCTTCAATATTTTATTCAGTTTAATAAATTAAACTTTCCTTTTCTATATTTCATTAAATTTTATAAATAAAAACTTTTTCATTATTTTTCCTCTTCAATATTGAATTCAGTTTAATAAATTAAATAACATTTTCCTTTTCTATATTTCATTGAATTTAATAAATAAAAATGTATTTATTTAATTTTTCTCTTCAATCTTTTATTCAGTTTAATAAATTAAATTTTCCTTTTCTATATTTAATTGAATTTAATAAATAAAAACTTTGTATTTAATTTTCCTCTTCAATGTTTAATTCTGTTTACTAAATTCAATTTTCCTTTTCTACTTATATTTCATTGAATTTAATAAATTATAACATTTTTTGATTTAATTTTTCCTTTCAATTTAATTCAATTCAATTTTCCTTTTCTGTATTTAATTGAATTTAATAAATAAAAACTTTGTATTTAATTTTCCTCTTCAATATTTAATTCAGTTTAATAAATGCAATTTTTCTCTACAATATTTAAATAATTTTAATAAATTGAATATTTTTATTTCATCATATTATTCTTTATCTATTTAAAATCTATCTCAACTAAGGATAATCATTAAATTCTGATATTTAACTTGGCGTAGTAGTAAATTGAATGAAATGTAAATATGAATGGATAGAAATATGGAAAAATGATATATATACTCTACGATTTATTCTGGACCCTTTTGGAGTGTGTAATTGCAGAGCACTTAAAGCGTGTATAGATACCATGCTTGATTATGGACGCGTGTAGTCTTCAAATCGCGAAATTTCCACGTGCACATCGAGAACTAGTCGTTGTTCATTATGGTGATATATTGCGAATCCGGTTCCTGCTTATCTGGTTCCTGAGTTACAGCAATTACAACTTATGAAACTTCTATAATTTCTAAGTTATGCAGTGATTGATATGATTTGTATATAGTAGATTCCAATTAATAATCGAAAACTGTTTAAACTTGTTCTACGGCCCACTGCATAGTTATTCGTGGGACATATAAATAAATAATAATATTAAGTTTGAACTAAACTGGTTTGTCATCATATAGAATAGACTTAATATTTGATTTGTTTTGTGTGCAATTCAAGTATTAGCTTTGGGGCATTGACCGATGTTCTCAATTGAGAACTAGTTGGGTATTTAAAAATGTTTAAAATTGACTTCAAGGAATTCGCAGGGAATGCACTTTGAGCTGGGTACTTCCCGTAAATTATCCAGTTGACTTTCTACCATGTGCGTGATCTGTATTAGTAATGCAGCTGGGGGAAATCTTTTGGAATGAAAACTGGAATCAAGCTCCAAGAATTCTGTACACTCATGCCTGTCTACCTGTTTGACTTGGGGCCAGAGTAGTTGGCCGGCACTGGAGCCTGATTTGTGGGCTGTGGTTGTGTCTTAAAAAAATTTTGAAGATTACTATAAATCATTTTGTGAACTTGTTTGCAAACAAATGGTAAAGTTTATAATATTTTGTAATTTTTTTTTTTTTGTTTTTTTTTGGACAAAATCCAGACATTAATGTTGCTCATTGTTATTGTCGTCTTGTTTAATTGGCGGCTCTTACCGATTAAATTTATATGATCGCGTTTATTATGGCATCAGTTCAGTTCTGTTCTTATATCATGTATTTGCCCAGCGACAGCCCAGCTCGTGTGTGACGTTAAACATGCGAAGTACCGCGACTGGAACCGAGGAACCGAGGTATCTTCGTGGCACCTCGTCGCTGGCCTCAACAGTTTCAATTTGAATCGCGTGCCGTCGAGATGCAAACGCTGGTTAATTCCTGGAAGATCGCGAAATCACTTAAACACCGCGACCCCAAACCGTAAACGCGACGTTCTTTAATCAGCTGTCAATTTGATATACACGAAATCAGAATATATATATATATATATACGATTCGGTGTTATCATTAGCATACGGATTCCGATCAATTGTTTTGTTTTCGGACGTCGTCGCACTTGATCTATATTAATTGGTAATAGTCTAGAACAGATTACGATTCAATTGTTGTTCTATCTGTCGATTGTCATAATTCACTTTCGAATTGTTTGTAATTTATTAATTTATGGATGCTTTCCAGTTTCAATTGCCACAAGTGTGTAATCATCAGTATCTCAATTTAACAAGCTGTAACTGCCTGCATTCGTTGCGTTACATTGTCTTGAGAAATTACTTTTTTTCTTTTCATCTTTTCAATTTATCAATTCTTATATAAATTGTCGCTTTATTACAAATAAAAAACAAAACCTAATTAATCCGTGAGTGCGCTCAAATTGAAATAAAAACCGCGTTGCAACTGACCGCAGGCGGCAATTTGAATGTGAATTACAAATAGATTCAATCTCATTTCTTACAGCTCTCCTCTGGGCTGCAGCGGGTTTTCGATTCGAAATAACTTTAGACGAAAGTACAACAAATCGATCTCAAAATGTCCAGCGAAAAGGCATTCCCAACGGAATCCAAGAAACAAAACCCAAAATTACCCGATTTGGGTGACTTTCAGGTACAGAAAGCTACCGGTGATGTCCCAGAAGAACCAGACAAAAAGTATACCTACTTTGATCTGGTAAGTTCTTAAATTTGTTATCTTAGTGAAAATCGTAATTATATCTTTTGACAATCTTCAATAGTTTCGATACTCAACATGCACTGAGCGCGTTCTACTCGTATTTAGCATTATCGTAGCTATATTTGCTTCGGCTTTTATTCCATACTTCATGTTGATCTATGGAGAATTCACATCCCTGCTCATCGATCGATCCGTGCGCACGGGTACTTCAACCCCTAGCTATATACTACCACTCTTCGGTGGTGGTAAGCGTCTGTAAGTATAACATACCTCTTTAAAGAGTCCAGAATGAGAGTTAGATAGGGTTACGTCTTGGGTTTTCCTTTAGCACTGATGCCAGCAAGGAGGAAAATAAACAGGCCATCATAGACGATTCTATAGCCTTTGGCATTGCAAGTTTGGTTGGCTCTGTGATAATGCTGGTACTCATTATAATTGCGATAGATGTTTCAAATCGTGTTGCTCTCAATCAAATTAATCGCATTCGAAAGATCTTTCTGGAAGCTATACTGAGACAGGATATGTCCTGGTATGACACCGCATCTGGGACCAATTTCGCCAGCAAAATGACAGAGTGAGTAAAACAGATTTCAGGATTTCAGGTAACCCAGGAAATTCTAATCATCTTGTCTGCTCCGCAGGGATCTGGACAAGGTTAAGGAGGGCATCGGCGAGAAGGTGTGTATGCCAAAAGGAACATCCTTAGGTAATTTATTCATTATATTCCCTTTTCGATTAGGTCGCTATTGTAACTTTCCTGATTTCGACCTTTGTCATGGGCGTTGTGGTATCGTTTATATATGGCTGGAAGCTAACTTTGGTTGTGCTGAGCTGCAGTCCCTTTATTATGATAGCCACTGCAATGGTGGCCAAGATTCAGGGTTCGCTGGCCGAAAAGGAGCTGAAAGCATACTCAGATGCCGGCAATCAGGCCGAGGAGGTCTTTAGCGGCATTCGGACTGTGCTGGCGTTTAGCGGGGAGCGCAAGGAGAACGAACGTTTCTCCAAGTTTCTGGTACCTGCCGAGAAGACCGGTCGCAAGAAGGGTCTCTACTCGGGTATCGGTGCTGGCGTTATGTGGCTAATTATCTACATAATCATGGCTCTGGCCATTTGGTATGGTGTCAACTTAATTTTGGATGATCGCGACTTGGAGGATCGCAAATATACGCCAGCGGTTCTAGTTATTGTCCTATTCGCCGTCATTATGGGAGCTCAGAATCTCGGCTTCTCCTCGCCCCATGTGGATTCCTTTGCAGTCGCTCTAGGCGCCGCCAGAAATCTCTTCAAGATTATCGATCGTCAGTCCCACATAGATCCCATGGATGAGATTGGTGTCAAGCCCGATAGCATTACGGGACGGCTGCGCTTTGAAGGCATACACTTCCGTTATCCCTCACGACCGGACGTCGAGATATTAAAGGGTCTAACGGTGGATGTCTTACCCGGACAGACAGTGGCTTTCGTTGGTTCCTCCGGGTGTGGCAAGAGTACTGTCATTCAGCTGATGCAGCGTTTCTACGATCCGGAGCAGGGCACCGTTAAGCTGGATGGTCGCGATCTTCGTACACTTAACGTGGCCTGGCTGCGCTCCCAGATTGGCGTTGTGGGTCAGGAGCCGGTGCTGTTTGCCACCACCATTGGGGAGAACATACGCTTTGGCAATCCAAAGGCCACCCAGGCGGACATTGAGCGGGCGGCCCGCAATGCCAATTGCCATGAGTTTATCAGCAAGCTGCCCAAGGGATATGACACCAAGGTGGGTGAGCGTGGTGCTCAGATGTCCGGTGGTCAGAAGCAGCGGATTGCCATTGCCAGAGCGCTGGTGCGCAATCCACAGATCTTGCTACTGGACGAGGCAACATCGGCATTGGACCCCACCTCTGAGAAGCACGTACAGGATGCACTGGAGCTGGCCAGCCAAGGGCCAACCACCCTTGTTGTGGCACATCGCCTATCGACTGTGACTAATGCCGACAAAATTGTGTTTGTTAAGGACGGCGTGGTGGCTGAACAGGGCACACACGACGAGTTGATGGACAAGGGTGGTTTATACTCCGAACTGGTAAACATTACCCGGCGCAAAGAGGCCACCGAGGATGCGGAGTTGGAGGATAAGGACTTAGCCAGCGGTGCAGGCAAACGTTTGCAGTTAAAGGACAGGGAGGAAGATATCATGGATGAGGATGAGGAGGATGAGGACATTGACGACGATGTTGAGGAACCCGGCTATGCGGCAAGCAACAGCAAGGACGACGTATTCAGCGTTAGCTCACGCGGCAAACGTAAGTGGCTTACATATTTCCCTTGTGTCCTAACCCTTACCCTAACTTATTACCGCCATAAAAAAAACCCATCCTTTCTGAGTAATAACATATGTAAATGTTACAGGTCGCTCGCAGCGTCGCAAGAAAAAGAAACAGGATGAGCCAAAAATCTCCTTTATGCAGCTGATGAGGCTAAACGCTCCCGAATGGCGCTACATACTTTGGGGCTGTCTTGCTGCGGCGATGCATGGCACAACCTTTCCACTCTGGGGTCTATTCTTTGGCGACTTCTTTGGCATTCTATCCAACGGCGATCCGGACGTGGTGCGTCACGAGGGCAACAACATCTCCTACATCTTCATAGGCATTGGCGTGATGGCGGGCGTGGGCACAATGCTGCAGAGCTATATGTTCACAACGGCTGGTGTTAAGATGACCACCCGCCTAAGACAGACCGCCTTCAAGACGATTATGTCACAGGAGGTGGCCTTCTTTGATGATGAGCGGAATTCGGTGGGCGCTTTGTGTGCTCGCCTCGCCGGCGACTGTTCCAATGTGCAGGGGGTGAGTCTTCCAGTCTAACTTCATGAAACCACTCACTGATTGCACTTCCGCTCTTTGACAGGCAACCGGTGCACGTGTTGGCATCATGCTTCAGGCCGTGGTTACCCTGGCCGTTGGCATGATAGTTGGCTTTGTATTCTCGTGGCAGCAAACCCTGCTGACACTGGTCACCCTGCCATTCCTTTGCCTATCCGTCTATCTGGAAGGTCGCTTTATAGCCAAGAGCGTGCAGTGGTCCAAGGCGGCAATAGAGCAAGCCTCACAGGTGGCGGTTGAGGCCATAGCCAACATACGCACTGTCAATGGCTTAGGGCTAGAGCGACAGGTCCTGGAGCGCTATGTGGTGCAGATCGATCAGGTGGACATCGCCTGTCGTCGGAAGGTGCGCTTCCGTGGCTTGGTGTTTGCCCTGGGACAGGCGGCGCCCTTCTTGGCCTATGGCATCTCCCTCTACTACGGCGGCATGCTGGTCGCCAATGATGATTTGCCCTATCAGGACATTATCAAGGTCGCCGAGGCGCTTATTTTCGGCTCCTGGATGTTGGGCCAGGCCCTAGCTTACGCTCCAAATGTTCACGATGCCATTATCTCTGCCGGACGTCTGATGAAGCTGTTCGAACAAACGCCAACACAGTCCAATCCGCCACTTAATCCCTATAATACGGCAGATGTAAGTATCATCCAAGTACCTCTGCATATTTAATACTAAGCTGCTTAACCACTTCCAGAAATCCGAGGGAGACATCGTCTATGAGAATGTCTGCTTTGAGTATCCTACGCGCAAGGATACGCAAATCTTGCACAGCCTGAATCTCACCATTAAAAAGAACACAACGGTGGCGCTGGTGGGTCCTTCCGGCTCTGGCAAATCCACTTGCATACAGCTGCTGCTGCGCTACTACGATCCCGTCTCTGGCTCGGTCAATCTAAGCGGTGTGCCCAGCACAGACTTTCCACTGGACACACTGCGCTCCAAGCTGGGCCTGGTCTCCCAGGAGCCGGTGCTCTTTGATCGCACCATCGCCGAGAATATTGCCTATGGCAACAATTTCCGTGATGATGTGCCCATGCAGGAGATTATTGAGGCCGCCAAGAAGGCCAATATACACAACTTTGTCAGCTCACTGCCCCAGGGCTATGAGACACGTCTGGGCAAGACCTCACAGTTGTCCGGTGGCCAAAAGCAGCGCATTGCCATTGCTCGTGCCCTGGTGCGCAATCCAAAGATCCTGGTGCTTGACGAAGCAACATCCGCTCTGGACCTGGAGAGCGAGAAGGTGGTGCAGCAGGCGCTGGATGAGGCACGCGCCGGTCGCACATGTGTCACAATTGCCCATCGATTGAGCACGGTGAGGGATGCGGATTTGATATGCGTGCTCAAGAAGGGCATCGTTGTGGAGCAGGGAACGCACGAGCATCTAATGGCCCTGAATGGCATCTACGCCAATCTCTACATGATGCAGCAGGTGGCGGGTTAGAGAAACTCGTTCTGCAATCACAATTAACTAGTTTTAGATCTACAATTGCCTTTTAATGTTATATTCTGTTGTACAATTGATTAAAGCTCTAAGCGCTAATAATAACTAAAGACGACTGTCCAGCATTGGTCCGGGATTGGCCAGGGCATTGCGACGCTCCTGTATAGCAAAGGTGAGCTTGCGGAAGGGTCCCAACGGCAGACTCAACGATTTTAGATCCGCCTCCGTTAGCAGCATCAGCGTTTCCAGATCAATCTCCTGTTTCTGAAAGCTATAGAAATTGTTTGAGTATAGAAGTTGAACTATTCGAGGCTTACTTACACTGGCAGATACTCCTCCAAGGCCCAGACAGTCAAGAAGCGCTGTAGGGCGCTGGCGGACACCTCCTGATCATCCTCATCCTCGCTGTACACATCATCGCCGCCACCCTCCGAGTCCGAGTCATCCGACAGATTTAGATACAAGCGCCCCTTGCCACCGCCAGAGCGTTCCTTGTTGTTGTTGCTATTGCTGCTACCTGCATTCCTCATGGTCGAACCGGAGATGGTATCGAAGCCATCTGTCTGCAGCTGTAGCTGACTGAGCGCCGCTGTCACCGAACGTCTGAAGGCAATGCTGCCCAGCATTGTGGGTCGATCGAACAGGCCAACAGGTCGCTGCAGCACCAGTTCCTCGCTTAGCTCCTGCGCCAGCTGCGTATCCCCAAGGATATCCGGCTGGGAGAAGGAGCGTGCCAGCGCCGTGCTGTAGCCCAGTCGGCTGCCATTACGCTCTGTGTTGTCATCCACCTCAAAGACATCAGCGATTTTGCCCCGCCGGCCATTGCTGTCCCTGTCTTCCGTGGAACTGAAGGTGCCCACATATAGAACCTCCGAGTCGCGTTGCAAGCCCGTGAGCGAGGTAATCGTCCGCTTGCCATCCGGCTCCAGTTCGCGCACCTTGAACCCCCCATCGGGCACCCCTCCTGCATGTGGACAGGCGCTGGAGTGTTGGCTCTTAGCCATCTGCATGGATGGCTTCTTTTGGACGGTGCCCACGCGACTGGCTATGGTGGAGCCACCGCTGCTGCTGCTGCCGCTGCCGACCAGATCACTGAACTTGGCGCAGCTACGCGAGGGCTGCTGTGCAACTGGCAGCGCTGCCGGTTCCCGTGGCGTCTTGTTCAGGTTGCCCTGGCTGGACCAGATCTTCTGTTTTAGAGTGGACAGCATGTTGCTGGATTTGCTGGTGGTGCCAAAGCTCTGAGCACTGTTCGGTTTCAGATCGCAATAGTCGTGCACCTGGCGGCTGCTGCTGCTGCTGTCGTTTCATATATTCCTTCACACGCTTCTCGCAATCCTTCTCAGCGAGCTCCTTGAGCGCCTTGGATTTCTTTCTGAAATGTTTTCAAATTAACTTATTACTTGTTCAGCTCGAATTTGTTGGTGTTAAAATTACAGCCTTATATTTATACCCTTGCAAAGGGAACACTATATAATATAGCTGCCATAGGAATGATCGGTCTGAAAGACAGTTGTATGAAAAAACTCTTTGTTTATGCAGATATTTCAAACGAACTCATCAAAGTTCCATTATGTTTTGTACAGACTGATCAAATTAGAGATCGAACTACTAATATATAATAGCGGTAATGGGAGAAATCGGAGGAAAAACATTGCTGAAAGGGTTTTAAACTCATTGCCATGCCAAAGAGAAACAGTCTTTGGCTCAGGACAATCAATTGGTTCCCTAAACTAAAAGCTTGACACCACTAATCGAACCCTTTATCCTTCGCTAAGTTTGTAGTTGATTTTAACCTTAACTTACTTTTCATTTGCCTCAAAGTTGGCCGCAGCTGCGTCCAGGTAACGCAAAATCTCATCCCGGTTATTAATGGCCGCCAAATCCTTGGCATTGTGTCTATCAATGTCCAGGGCATAAATGTTGACACCGAATTTGATGAGGAAGTCGACGCAGTGCAAATGACCCTTAGCTGCAGCCAGGTGCAGAGCTGTGTTCCCAAACTGATCGCACTTGTCGGGATCACCACTGAAAATAGAAATTCAATGTTAATTATAAATACATAAATTAGACAGCAAATTAGACATTTTTTGATACCAATGAGCGCCAGATTGCTTAATAGTTTAAGTAAGAAAAAGATTAAGTTTTGATCGTTAAATAAATTGAGTTCCTTTTATACAATTAATTTGCTTTAAATTTGGTCAAATTATTAGAGAATGATATAATACAAGCATTGTGAATTACATTTACTGAGTTTACTCAAGATATCTTAAAAAACAAAACAAAAATTCATACAACTTATTTCTCAACGGAAAGTTACTCTATCTCCTTCTTTGGAGTCTATCAGTTCATTTCAGATCACTTTCAAATTTCTCAAATAACGATTTTTTCAGCCCAGCTCTCATTGATATCAGTCTAGTGTATAAGTAAGCTAACCCTCTGCCACAGAGCAAACGGAGTGCATCGAGGCGTCCTTCGAATGCCGCCCACATTACTGGGGTCATTGAGTCATCGTCCTTGGCATTGGCATCCTTGCGCGCAGCCTCCTTCAGCACATCAAGCAATCCATCCTTGGCCGCTCTGTTGGTGACATACAAAAAATTAATGAAAACTTGTGCATGGCAGGGCAGGGCAGATAAGATAGAATAGCATTATTAATTGCATGTTAGAAACTCACTTGTGAAATCGATCTGAAGACATTTCTACCGCTCTTATCTTTTAGTTATTTCCATAGACTACAAATTATGATGAGCAATGCGGAAATATCTAAAAATATATACAAAGAAAACAAAAATTATATATAACAAAGTATGAACTCGTTACAGATCCTAGTAAACTTGTAATTCTCCCTTTGCAAGTTGAACATTTCAGCTGCCTTTCATTTCAAAAATATTCTAGGTTGAACGTGTATAATTCCGAATATATTTTTCAGTATTTTATGTATATTTTTCAAACAGCAACATGTCCAACATGTCTAAAGTAGACCATGAAATGGCCTCATCGATTGACAAACTAGAAATATCAACAATGCAGTCAAATATAGTATTTTATCCCAAGAATGAGAATCCATTCTTCACATCCTACGAAACCACCAATCTGCAGCTCTGGGGGAAGGATAATAATTCGATGCATATCAAGAAACCAACACTGAAGAAAAAGATCATATTACAGGAGCCGACATTGCAGTGCGTGCAAAGTAAATTGAAGTCAAAGGATCTGAATTGGCTTCAAGGCAACCTAATCGATATGGAAAATGAGCTCACATGGGTCAATTTGCAAGACATCAAGAAGACAAATATTAAATCTACATACAATATGAACGATTTAATAAGCGAATGCGATAATGTCATTTATAACACACCTCAATTCCCTGAACCCAGCACTAATTGCAATGAAAAGGACCATTTCATATCCTGTTGGAAGGATAACTTACTTGTTCCCGGGGAAATGTCTGAAATGGCAAAAACAATGTATAGTTAATACGGTCATATATGATTGTCATTTGTTAGAAGTGTTTTATGTATTTATTTACTAGAAATATTAAAGATTAATAATACTGATTGCAAATATCAAAACCCAAATTGCTTTTGATATTTGGAATTGGAATTTTCAGCATTGAATACCATTTTAAAGTATCTTCTTTATACAGAGAACAAGTTATGATCAAAATGGCACTCTGGAAATTCGGTTCAGTTTCGGAAAAGTTATGCGAGTTGGAGATCTACTAGGAAGAATATTTTCGATCGACACTTTACAAGTCCAAAATTGATATAACTTTGGCATGATTTTGGATGTAAAAATGAACTAACTCAGAATCAGTTTCGAAATAGCTTTTTATACTAAATTGATTTAAAACAAAGAACGGTTATCTTCGGAGTGCCGAAGCTATATACCCTAGCAGGAATTAATATGCATACAAACTTTAATTTTTGTCTGATTTTGATGAAATTATAGGAAACTATTTGAAGTATAATAAAACTCTCTTAGTTTGGATGAAATATTTGTATAAACACAAAGTTTGATATAGCGGTATAGTGGTCAGATTTTAATCAAATTTGGTCATTTTGTAAAAACTCTCTAAAGAGTCTGTTTGGGAAAGTTTGGTGAGGATACATTTATAAACAAAAAAGTTTTTCATACAAAAACATAGTTGTCGACCGATCATTCCTATGGCAGCTATATGTTATAGTGTCTCCGATCCGGCCGGTTTCGACATATATACTGCCTGCAGCAAAAAGAAGGGTCTGTGCCAAGTTTCATTACGATAGCTTTAAAACTGAGAGACTAGTTCGCATAGAAACAGAAGGACATCGCTATATCGGCTCGGCTATTCATGTGGATTCAGAATATATATACTTTGTTGGGTCGGAAAAGTCTCCTTCTGACCATTACACATTTGGAGCCAAAATTATAATACCCTCTGCTAGGGTATAATAAAAGTTCGAGATTTTAAATTTTTCAGAAAAGATTTTCTTGAAGTGTAAGAATTCGAAAAAATTTAAAAAAAAATGTATTTTTTAAGAGCGGACTAAACTTAGATGCAAAATCAATCTAGAGGATAAAGCATGATCATTATATATATACATATATATAAATATATATATAAATATATATATATATAAATATGTATTTTCAGTAGTTAATGGCATGACCTAATGAATATCGATTTAGTTTTGGAAAGCTTATGGGAGTTGGGAACCTAGGATGTTTCTTACTATAGAACAGAGAACATTACAAAAGTGCTTATGTAATCTAGTCTCTCCCTCTCAGAATCTACTGGATAGGATCTTAAGCTATCTATATACCATAGCAAAGATCGATCTAAAATTGAGTTACTTGATAAGCTTTATTCGATCAAGAGAACTAACCTAAACTGGTTAATGTGCAGCTCCAAGAACGTAACGATCATAAGTACACATAAAAAGAAATCGACCCAAAAGCAAAATCTTCACACGCTTTAAATTTATAAAAAAAAAAATTATGTGTAGATGACACTTTCAGTGAAGTGAAAAGGAAAAGCTTGGGCTACGTTCCGGTTGGAGTTCATGCACAGACACACACACACACACACACACACACACGTACTGTACATACAGACGTTCGCATAAAGTTGGGCAAAGAAATTACTTACATAATGTAGTACGTATGTATGTTTGTTTGTACATACCTAGAGACAAGTTCACTCAACCTTGTTTGTTGATTTTGTATTGCCCAAAAAACCCCAGTGAGGTTCGTTGCGAGGCACTCAACCATTTACATTAAATACAAATAATATTTATTTTGGCAAGGTTCACACACGTTACGTTATTCAGCAACCTGACACTTTTCTTTACACAAACACACAAAAAGCAACAACAGTTGGTTGTAGTTTTCTTTTGCGATCAGTTGAATAAACGAATGTAAAACGCTTTCTGCCGCGTCGAGTGCTTGTTGGTAACTGAAACTGAAGTTGGCTTAAAAACCGGGAACGAGCGAGTGCAAATGGCCCAAGAGAGCGCGCAATTGTGTCTAGAGTTGCCAAGTCACATTTAAAACTAAACAACAAACAGTATGCCATACTTGGATTACAAATACTGTCCTTAAGTTATAATAACATGTACATTGTCAAAAGCAAAGTGTTAAAAACATAATTAACTTAAGAATATTTAAATTTATTTATTGAAAAGAATATACTGCGCGACAATATCTGCGCTCCTCCAGCTTCAACATTGTGTAGCCCTGCACGCACAGTTATAAATTGCCAGCCCTGCTCATGTAATATGTTATCGATACATCGGTGCGATACTTATTCAAGGGCCAGCAATAATTGTGCAGAAAAAGAGCAGCCTCGTGAAACATCAACTAAAAACAAATTACATTTACTAACTAAGTATAAATATGTCGAATGACTATCGCAGTGCGGTGCAGAACAACAGTAAAATGTGAAATCCACTGAGTTGACGAATTCACTCACATTTGTGGTGGTTGGCTGACTACTACAATTGTATATGTATGTATACACATACAAATACATACACATGAGTTTGCGTAGGAGGTATCAAAATAACAACAGCAGCAGCAGCAGCAGCAGCAGTAGCAGCAGCAGCAATAGCAGTAGCAACAAAGAAGTCTTCACCATATGTTCGATGCGAGTGCATCAGCTCGGTAACGTTCCATGCATATTCCAGTGCCAATGCAAAGCAGTTAAAGTCAAGGCGAGCTAACGCTAGCTAAGTAATTATCAATATCAATATCGTACAATAGCCTCCACCCCCGCCCATACCCATAGCCAAGCAATTCTAAGGCGCCGATTTAACAATACCCATAACGATAGCAATAACGATAACGATACCTCTTGCTGTTGAGTCAGTTGAAAACAAGTGTCAACTAAAAAAATATACATTACACACACACACACACATACACACAAGTCAAAAGCATAGGCAGCTGGCTACAAAAAAAAAAGAAATATTAAATACCCAAAGGGCCCGCTGGAGAGCGTGCAACGCACTATGGGCAATTGCCTGAAATGCTTCCAGTCGTCGTCTGCCGCACCAACGTTGCCAACCAGCTCCTCATCCCCAAACACATTGCACCTGAACAACGCGAACAGCTGCCAAGCGGCCACAAGCATTGGCAACTGCTATGATATTGTTGGTCTAAATGCGAATGAACGTTGTGCCATTTACAACGACAGGCCACGCGGTAAGTCAAATGGCCTTTACACTGCCCCAGGCATAAACTACATTCATATTTTCTTTTCAATTGCAGAAACTGATGAATTGCTCTCTAATCGACCTCCAATCAAGCCAGCTAACAATTGTGATACTAAGCGTAATAGTTTTAAGTCCTTAGGCTTGCTTAATGGAAGTGCGCCCACCATGAGCGAAATTATAACAACTGGTATGTATATATAGAGGCTATAGAGGTTTCCCACATTCAAAATTGAGACAGAATTCAATTGACATTGAATTCGCTTGTCATTAGATACAATTCAATTCACTAATCTACACAAATCGAATTTTACACTTTCGACGTTTTGACATTAACCTAAATTGCCTTTCTTTCACAAAATTTGAATTGAGAGCTATAAATATAAATGTATTAAAAATTAAATGAGTTCTACCAATATTGCAGCGGTCAATGAATCAATGGAGGTGTCAGATCAAACGCTGAACAAACTATTTGAAATGTACAAAGATCCTGATGATGAAGATATGATACTCACTGATGGCATTGAGCGTTTATGCAATGATCTTAACTATCAGCCCGATGAGTTTGCAATACTTGTGCTTGCCTGGTGCCTGGATGCCTCACAGATGTGCCGCTTTACCAAAACGGAATTCATTGATGGGTTGCACAAGATGCGAGCGGATACAATTGCAAGCATACGCTTAAGACTTGAGCAGACAATTGAAATGCTTAGGGTGGACGCTGAAATGTTTAAGCAGCTCTATCGTTTCACCTTTCGGTATGTAGTACAGATTTCAATTAATTGCAAAACTCATTTGTATATATTCTTGTATATAATTTGTAGTTTTGGCTTGGAGCCAGATCAGCGCGTATTGTCGTTGGAAATGGCAATCGATTTATGGAAACTTGTGTTCACTGTACAAACACCTGATCTCTTTTCAAACTGGGTAATCTTCCTCGAAAAGCATCCGAACATACGCCGCATACCCAAGGATACATGGAACATGTACCTCAATTTTACCGAACAATGTGATATAGAAAATTACGATGATACCGAAGCGTGGCCAAGTCTCTTCGATGACTTTGTTGAATATGAAAAGAATCGTGCACTGGAATTGGCCGTCCACGATGATGACAACAACAATGACGATCCATTACAGAGCCATGTGAAAGCCGGCGGTGATACGCGACACGTGTCATAGTTTAAGATTGCAGCCAGTAGCCAAACATGTAATCGTTTAGGGCCAAGCAACTTTCAACTCGCCAATAGAATTTAAAACGCTGTATATTTCAACTTGATATTCATTTGCTCTCTCTCTCTGTCTCTGTCTTTTAGCGTACGCTTGTTTTTTGTTTATATTTACTTAAACACCTGTAGTCAGTTCTGGCCAACGGTCATATAGATCTACGATGCGGTGCTGGCGCTGCTTGATGATTCACAAACACAACAACAACAAATGCACTCAGCCAGTCAGCCAGCTAGTTGTTAATTTACCTAGCAAACATTTAACGCGTAGCAAAAGGGCAACGGACGCATTTGTTTATAAATTAAAGACTTATCAACAAGAATTTTGAAAAAGCTCAATCATACGAAACCACATGTGTATATATACTAAATGACTTGATCAAGTAGAAGAGCAAACATGTTTTCAATGTGTGTGCAAATCGTATCTATATACATACATATAGTACATACATACATATAGCAATTAACTGATGTATTATTTTAAATTGAGAAGATTGCAACCTTTTATGGCACTTAACTATTTAATTGCATATAATTACATACTTAGTTTTAAGTAGTGGATGTGAATTAAATAAACATTAACTCAAATGCAACTACACTATAATTTGACTATGATCTATATTATATATATCTTCATACTATATTAGACTATTGTCTAAGTAAGCTCATATATCTCAAAATAAGCGATTTAAGAAGTTTGTGGGGATATTTTAGACCTTTCCACTTCGTATATAGCTGTGCAGTGGAATCTAGATAGCATATATAGTTAATTTTATTTGTTTTCATTGAAAACAGACTAATTTTTCTACTAGTCTTTTTTAATATATTTGAAATTGTGCAGATTTTTGACTTATCATCATATCAGACTATTTAAAAGACAGTTAATATATGTAAATAACAGTTCTCTTATATTGTCAGCTATATTAAACTCTAATGAAATCAGGTTTTATACAGTTTAGATATTGTTGACACAAGTGTTTGCTTGTTTTTTAAGGCTACCTCTTTTTAATCTGCTTGGATAGTTTTTTTTATGTCAACACAGCTTTGTTTTAAATACATAATTGCCAGCCCTGGTAGCTGGCTGTGTCTGTTATGCTTCTCTTATTTATATTTGAAACCAGTTAGCTGTCAAGCCTTTTTTAAACAACTTCTGATTGAACCGTCTCTTACACAATTTAGCGCCAATTTAAAACTAATAGTAATTGCAATAGTATTGCCATGGAAACTAGTGCCGCCTGTTAATAACAGTTGGGGCTTTTGTTATGCTTTTGGTGCCATGTTAAGCTTATGTTAGAAGGAAGGCAACCCACGGTTGAGAGACAGTAGTGTTGCGCCAAATGCATCTCCATTGCTCGCTGTTATTCAGTGACGCGAGCGTATGACGTCACATCAACCCAAATTTTGCGCGCGCGCTTAATAATGTTTGAAAATCAACTACTTTTTCAGGTAAATTGGCATGTTTTTGTATAAAAAACTTTTTTGCTTATGAAGATAGCCTAAACGAACTCACCAAAATTAAGTTTCATTATCAATTCTAATATTAATCGACGCGTTAAGCATGTTTCGACTATAATATAGCCTGACTTTTCAAATCTGGCTGCTATTACAGTCGTACTGGCTGATTTACTAAAACAAAACTTGTCATACAATTTTTAAACGCACTCGTAATTTTCGCTGTAGTGTGACGTACGTGCGCAGTGAGACCCAAAAGTGGCAGACTTCTTGACGTAACCTATAGGCTCTCTCAATCGTGTCGTGCGGCAACCCTACAACAGCAAGACAGAGAGAGGATACCAATAAAAATAAACTATGTACTACTGCATTGATAAAATTTTGTAAAATCACCGAGCTTATGTTCTTCTTGCCTTGATGAGTAAGTAGCTTGATCTAGAACGATTACTGCATTTGTCAGCACATAATTCATTGTCGAAATACAACCCAAACCCGCTGTAGGCAGTCAAATTGTGCGTATTCAGTGAATTGATTCACAATTTGACATTGAAAATAATACAAATGCCATGCTGTGGTGGCTGTTGTGGGCGTAGAGCGAAGGGCAAGGATAAGCAAAAGGAAACGGAATCGGAATTGGTCGATCGAAAGGACATCAGACACCATGCCCTGTGAGAGTTGTGGAGTGGAATTTACGGTATTTCGCCGCAAACGTAGTTGTTTTGACTGCAGGTAAGCGAAATGCACAAAAAAAAAACAACTGAAATAGTGATGATAAAATATCGATAGTTCCACAAGCGATAGTTTTGATAGTTTTAAAAAAACAAGGTCTCCAAACCAAAACTACTACATGCACATCGATAGTATCGATACCTCAGTAGTAGAAATTGTTTTCCAGCGCTTGTGCGTTATTATTTATAATAAATATTTGTTTTTATAGGCGATATTACTGCAACAACTGCCTGACGGCGACTTCAGCACGGCGCTGCCAGCGCTGTGCGATATTTGCTCGACGTCCGCTGCTGGGTCCAGATTTATTGAAACTGAAGCCGAAAGATTTAATATTCTATTTGCAATCAAAACACATTTCCACAGAGGGCTGCCTGGGTGAGTCATTGTCTGGTATTGATCAGTGAAGTCAGCTGTTCTAGCTAATTTTGTGTCTTGTATTTGCAGAGAAGGAGGAACTGGTGGGCCTGGTGCTCACACATGTCGCCGAGGCGGATGGCAATGCGGGCCGGCCGCCCAATAATAGTCCTGGACGTGGCCAAGCCAATCCCATGGATAGTCTTAAGCAAACGTGCCAAAATTTTTTCACCAATCTGAGTGATAATATTAGTGATTCCTTTGCGTCGTTTGACACAAAATCTGCCGATAAGTCAACAACGGAAAACTGTCGTCAGGCAAGCCACGATAATGGTGGAATGCCGCCTTCGCCGACGCCACCGTCGCCGCCCACGCACATCTTCGAGCAGCCACGCGTGTCCACACGCGAGATACCAACATACGCCAGTGCAGTCAATGCACAGAATACAAACACAACCAGCAGCAACTCAACGGAGACTGCTCACGTGCATGTCAGTCCGTCGACCTCATCGGGGCACACAACATCGCCAATAGCGACACAGGAGCGCAGATCGGACACAGTGCCAGCTAGAGCAGCTGCCAGACTGCCACACGATGTGGAGCATGATAACTCCGAGTGCGAGTGCTCGGATGATGAAATAATAACCACATTTAGTGAGCGCACATCGCTTAAAAACAGCGAGAACAGCGGCGGCCAGGCTAGCCTAGGAAGGCCGCACTTGGAGGCCAGCTCGGCGGGTCTGGGCGTGGCAACAACAACAACTACAGCAACCAATACATCAACAACAGCTAACACCAGTCCAGGCCAGTCGAAGCAGGGCTCACTTAGCTCCAAAGTGGACGCTTGTGGTGTAGACGGCTCATCGCAGTCCAGTTTCGAGGAGCTGGGCGCCATTGGTGGCATTTCCGATGAAAGCAAAGCGGCAACAGATACCAACAGCAGCAATTTGGATCAGTGGCAAGTGCTAGAACCAACTGCCCCAAGCAGCAGCAGACAAATGATGTTGCATACAACGCCCACGCCCACTGGCCCAGCTACTGAAGATATTCTAGAGGTGACGGTGCGCAATGAGCCTGGTGAGGCCCCAAACATAGAGCAGCGCACTGTCACAGTGCCCCAGGCACCGCAGCGCATTAAAAAGGTCACCAGGCGTCGCTCTGAAGGCTACCTTCACAATCGTCGTCATCAATCTAGCGATGATGAATCGCCCGTGGCGGCCAGCGGGCCACCGTTGAGTACATTGAGCGAACAACCCGAGCCGGAAGCAACGTCCAGCAGCTGTCAGCGCTGTGGCAAAACCAAAACAAATATACGCCGTCATGTGGAAAAGATGCGCAGACATTTGGAGAACTCGCAAATGTCCGAGGAGGACATTAAGCGAGAGCTGCAAGAGTTTCTCACCTATCTGGAGCAGCGCACAAAGTCCATGGATTGTTCCGAAGCAGACAGTCATCTCGTTTCGCCGCTGAGCGGTGCAGATGTGGGCAGCATTGCTGCCGGTGGTGGCTCTGGCATGCCTATAACACCGACCATTGAGTTCTCACCCACGCAGGATGACAATGCCTATCATTGGGATGATGACGAGGGTATTCATGTGTATGCAGCGCCGCTCGGCTATGAGCCCGCCAACTGCTTTGATTCACGCTTCGTAAACTTGGAAGACTTTGAGGACCCGTAAGTAAATTGTCCTTTAAATAGAGTTCAACTGAACAACTCTCACTAAACTTATCAAACGATTGTCCTGTAGTCCCAATTCTTAGCCCGATTATGGCTCGTACTGTTCCCATCCTTTGAGCGTTATTTTTTCGTTTTCCAGTTTAAGTTCGACAATCTCTATAGTTAACAACGAAATTAGCATATATGATATTATCTATAATGCTTGAAAATATGTCTCAAATGTACAGAAAGAACAGGCAGACGCATCAAATGAACAAACTAGCTACAAAGACTAAACAATTGAACTGCAATTCAACTTTAAACTGGTAAATTGCTAATGATCCTTTTAACATATGCTTCTTATATGCTCCCACAGAAAAGACTTGGAGAACTTGACGGTGAAACAGTTAAAGGAGGTGCTGATGTTGCATCGCGTTGACTTCAAAGGCTGCTGTGAGAAACAGGAACTGCTCGATCGTGTTACCAGGCTATGGAAAACCATGCGCACAGCGCCAGGCATGTTCTTTTATTGCTATTCTTATAACATATATAATATTGTGTTGTTTTTTTTACAGCTGTTGAGAAGCTTCCCACTGATGAGCTGTGTAAGATATGCATGGATGCGCCCATTGAGTGCGTATTTCTGGAATGCGGCCACATGGCGACCTGCACCAACTGTGGCAAAGTGCTTAACGAGTGCCCGATTTGCCGACAATATATTGTACGTGTTGTAAGATTCTTCAGGGCGTAATTGTAAATGGCTGCTGCCCACACAGATTTGCTTATTATTGACTTAGGTATATACTTATTATGGAACCTGGGGGATGGCCACCAGCATTGATAGGCCAAGTGATTGCTGTTCTGTGCACGTACATACATACATACATATTGAATGTATTTATGTACAAAAAACAAAAAACAAAAAAATACATGCACAGAATGTGCTATTTATACCGTCGTTATTCGAGTTCTATAAATTGAATGCTCAGTAACTTCAGATAATAATAACAACTATATTGTTTCCTTATATCTTTATGCTGACAATGACAATTTCGTGTAAGAAACCCAAGTATGTTTGCATGTGGGTAATACGACTTCAAAAGTGTGTATTAACTATTGTGTTTAATTGTATGAAATAGTTTTGCTATTTATTTATTTGACCATTTTCTTGTTGTTTATGTGTGGAAACGAGTTGTAGTCTTAGTTAAGCTAACATTCCTATAAATCTGTAAAAGGTGGAATCTATTATTAACACTGTTGTAAAAATTCTTCTAGATGCGCATTTACGTCAATAAAGTAAATAAATATTTTAATTTGTGCAAATCACAGATTCTAATTTGAATTGAAACAACGGCGGTGATCTGTATATCGTTAATCGATAAGTTACTGAACTGAGCTTTTTCGCACTATCGCAACACTATTTGGTTACGTTATTTGGTGGCGCCAACTTTGAAATGCTCAACGTAACGAGCTTGCAGAGATGAATTGCCTAGAGGTTTTTAAGAACTATAATTTTCCATGTCTAGGTTAAGCTTCAGCTATATATATTCAATTTATTTGCAATTCGACTATTAATTATATATGACCAGCAATCTGGATTAGCATAATTTACATTCGACAGTCTTTATTGAAAACTAAACAATAAACTAAAGTTAATGACAAGAGCTAGTGTTAGCCTGATGACTAGAGGGGATAGCAGGGGCAGCTGCAACATGGGTTTCAGCTCCTATGCACGCGCAGATCAAGCGGCGTAGGCGTGTCCAGATCCATATCCATGGAATAGTCTTCACTGTGCAGATAGCGATAGCTGTGCTCCCGCGAGTTTAGCCAATAATCGGGAGATGGGTACTCGCTGTCGTGCTTGGGTCTCAGCGTGTAATCGCTGGCCACATTCTCGCTGTCCGCCATATCCAAATAGTAGCGAGTGCGCGGGGAGGACTCGACGCAAGCGGCGGGCAGTGGGACGGTCACAGTTACGGGCGCAGACAGGGGCAATGGCTGGCATGTTGGGTAGGGCGAATCGGTGGCATCCAGCAGACAGGTGGAGCTTTGGCTGGCAATCAGCTGTATGCTGTGCTTGAAGGTCTTGACATGCTTGCGCAGCGACGAGGGATCCGTGTAGCGTTTCTGGCAGCCTGGCACCTTGCACATGTACGGCTTTTCCATGGAGTGCGTGCGGGTGTGCTTAAACCGATCCGATGAGTTGGAGTAGGCCTTCTGGCAGCCCTCAAAGTGGCACTTGTATGGCTTCTCGCCCGAATGCGAGCGTATGTGTATCTTGAGATTTTCGGCACGCGAGAAGGACTTATCGCACAGATGACAACGGTGAGGCTTCTCCTTGGTGTGGGTCCGGACATGGACCAGCATCTTGTAGCGTGCGTTAAAGCCGCGCTCGCTGCGCTGACAGCCGCCCCAGCGACAGTAGTAGAGTCCATCCAGTACCGAGGCAATGGCATGACGTAGGGTAACATGTCCAGCCAGCGCCTCCAAGGATTCAAAGACTCTGTAATGGAAAGAAACAGATTAGTTTATAGCTTCTCTAGAGGATCTTTAGATCTTTTGAAACATTAGTAAACTAGTACAAAGATTTGAGATGGGATTGGGACGGCAAAGCACACGGGATATTTTAAATAAACTCCAGCAAAGGAAGGTTTTTTCAAGTCGAATTTTCTATCCCGATCCCATCTTTGTTAACGATTAACACTATGCTACAAAGTGCTGAAACCCACCTGCCGCAATCCTGCCAGTTGCATATAAAGTCGCACTCGCTGCTGCTGCTGCTGCTGTGCTCGCTGCATGACTCCGCTGGCGAGCGAGAGCCTGAGCCTGAGCCCGAACCGGAACCGGAGCTCTTAATGCACTTCATGATGACGGACTGTGTGCGCGGGCTAAAGCTGGACTCCGAGTGTGGTGCAGCTGGTAGAGGCACCGCTATAGCGCGGGGCGGTGTTATGGGCGGTGTGGGAAACCTGAGGTACTGCATCTGCGGCAACTGCTGCTCGCCCAGCCAGCTGGCAGGTCCTGTGTGTGGTTGTGTCTGTGTCTGTGTTATGTACGGCGGCGTATGGTACGGCGTGTAGTATCCACTTGGCGGCGACTCGTAATACTCGCTGCTGGGGCAGAAGATTGGACTTTGTACTAATATATCCATTATATAGTTTGGTTGCTTATAGGATCTGAGCGTAGTGCTAATCTGGCTCAGTTTCTGTTTCAGTTTCTGCTTCTGATTCTATTTCTGTTTTTATTTTTGCTTGTGCGAAGCGTTCGCCTTTGCGATTGCCAAACGAATGAGCTGCTCGCCTGCAGACATTCGTGTAATATTGAAAGTTTATTCGCGATAACGAGACTGCGCCAAGCGCTTATCAGCCCCGAAGGCTGCGCACCCAGACAGGCCCCAGGGGGGAGCAGCAGAGTGGGAGTGGGAGAACTGGGGCCGCACCGGCGGACTTCCGAGCCAACTCCAATAGACCAAGTTAGTTGCGTGTGACGTGACAATATAAAAACAGCAACAAATGATAACAAGCTCTTAGGGTAACGGGGCCGGGCTGTTCTTCAAATATCGATACTAACGACAAGTATCGATATATTTGAGAGTAACTGTTTCTAGAAGCTTTCAAGGGACGCACGCTTAACTTTCACTTTAGCGGACGTTTAGCAAAGGTTGGGTATATTATTGGAATAGGCATTAACTTGTAGAATCCTAAAGGGTGTTTTTGTGTAAAACAATCGATTATTTGACTATCTCTTGTATCGAAAGTAAAAGCGTTAACATCATCTAAGTAATAGGCTTTTCACACTGAGTACATCATCGGGGAACGCATGGGAAAGATGTTGATAAATATGTTGCAAAGGTCCCCCACAGAACGAAAGTTCTTAGAATGTTGGCTTTAGGCTCAAAACATGCGGAAAGGAAACTCCAAGAAGAATTTCGGGTGGTATTTTTCTTATGTATACACATTTTCTTATAATACGCATTCCTATTATAATATCGGTACTATCGCACTTTTCAAAATATTGAGAGAAAAGCTACTACACTACCTAAATCTATAATTTTGCGATTCTAATAACAAAACTGATCAGTCTTTTAACTTAAGATCGTAAACGTTGACACATTCAATTATTATTATTATTTTCTTATTAAAATGTTGTATATTCAAAGGAATCGCAAGAATGCTAGTTTTAATGATATTAAATGAAATTTGTTTTTGAAAACACCGAAAAACATCAGAACAGCGAAAATACGTGTTTATATATGAAATTTTTTTGGGATGTTCCATGGGGCGTAACTGGGACAAGAGCACACCGTAAGTACGTGAGCGAAAGACCGTCTGTTCGCAGAGGCGAGTGACAGGGTAAGAAGGGTGGGGTGGGCTGAGGTGGGGTGGGGCTGGTCTTATCAGGCAACGCACAAGTGAAAAATCGGTCTAGCCGCCTGTTTGCCCGTTTGCATGTGTGCGGCCAATGATCAGCAGAACGAAGCAGCCGCTCTTGGGGGGGCCAGGCGCTATCGGCAGTCGCTGCGGCTGTGGGATTGCACTTCGTACCCAGAAATCTGGGCAAGGGGCTTTGGGGCCAAAGTGAAATCCCCTCCAGCTGTGACCGTGTTACGTGTGTGTGCCGAAGTCGACGCTGTCGCTGACGCCGATGCCGATGCCGACGCCGACGCAGTCGTCGAGTGTTATCAAGCGCCAAGCCAAGTCAACAACGTAGCTGAATGCCTTCCGTATCTTTCCCCGAAACGCCGAGAATGACGCTGTTACTTTTGGGCGGCAACATTTTGCCATCTTATCAAAAATGGCCAACAAAAACGTTTTTCGTCTGTGTTTACCTTATGCATTGAAGGGCGAAGGCCAAGGGGGCAACAGGGCTGGGTGGCAAAGCGGTATCTCTGCTGCGTGGCTAACCTTATCAGTTAAACGCGACGCATTCTGGCCATATCTATAGGAAATGATTCACATTTATGTATATACTACATACCACGCCGCACGTTCCTGTTCAACCCCCCACCACGACTGAAATTGCCAAACGGGGGGTCTTGAAACCTGCATTACATAAAGCAATTCTCGGAAATATGACATCAGATCCTATCAAATAAGCAATGACAGTCTGAGTGCAGCAGGTGCGCTTCATTTGTAGATAGAACCCGTCGGGGAATCGCCCACGGGATTAGCATTTCCCATTTCCAGGCTTGAAAGTACAGTCCCGTCTGTTATAGAAAGTGACAGTTCCGGTTTATTCTCGGAAATATGACATCAGATCCTATCAAATAAGCAATGACAGTCTGAGTGCAGCAGGTGCGCTTCATTTGTAGATAGAACCCGTCGGGGAATCGCCCACGGGATTAGCATTTCCCATTTCCAGGCTTGAAGTACAGTCCCGTCTGTTATAGAAAGTGACAGTTCCGGTTTATTGTCTGCAGATCAAGGTGTCTGCTCTCTCGCAACGAAAAAAGTGACCCAGATTAATTGCTGATCATGCGCTTAATTCTGTCATACTACTATAAAATTACAAACATAATAAAAATCCGGATTTTCTGTCACCCCAGAAAACAACAAATGAAAACACAAAAAACTGAACTTTGTATGACGCGAGCGTCGACTGATAAGCGCAAATTGCCTGCAAATGAGCTCAGCTGTCCCCAAACATAGTCGCCTGTCGCTTTCTAGATTCCCACTCGCATTCTCATTCCCATTCCCACTACCAATCCCAAGTCCAGTCCAGAGATTAATCGCCTTTGATTAGCATAGAACAGCAGCGACTCAAATCTTTTGGAGGTGAACGCTGGCGGCTTTTTCCAATTCCCGTTGTAAATAAAAACATGACGAAACCCGTTTTCTTTGGGACGCCAAAGATTTAATACCCTTGCTGAGGATGCTAATTAAGTTGGTCCTAGGAGAGCATATGATAAGATGATCTTAACTAGAAAATCTTTTCAATTAGTCAACCGTGTAAGTAGAAAGGTCTTCATTCAAGAACTATATGGGAAACTAGAAACTATGGATAGGTATATATATATACTTGATATTGAGAACCATTTGATGACAAAATTGTTCACCATACTGAACTACTATAGCAATGGTCCTTCCACTGTTTCGTATAATCATTATGACAAAAATATCTCAATGTAACCAACAATGATCTTAATCTTACAAGTTGCCTGTAGTACATATGATCGGGTTTTCACTATAATATATAATATATATATATATATAATATAGCCAAGACTTATTAGACGGTATTACAAAAACAAAACTGGTAAATTTGGTCGATGTATCTTTAGAAATAAACAAGTTTTTCACACAAGTTATCACACTTGATCTGTTCATGATGAAAATTTCATCAAGATCATAACCAAACCAAAGATATTATTATTTTCTATTTAGATTGTCTTTGGTCAAACTTATTGAGTTTGTTTCACATTAATGTAAAAAGAAAATCTAGTTTCATACAAATGTTTTGACCCATCGTTCTATGTGATAGTGATCTGATCCGGCTAGTTCGGAGAAAAATATATTCTTTATGCAAAAAGAAGGAAGCTTCTTTATCAAGTTTCATCAAGCTACCTTTAAAACTGAGAGTCTAGTTTTTGGAAGAGCCAAAAGGCATGTGTTTATTGAAGATATCGACTTCCCGTTCTGATCAAAAAACCCCCGTCTTTCAATGTGTTACACATTTCCTGTCAAAATTATAATAACCCCTGCAGGGTATAAAACAAAATAAAGCACAATCTGTAGCAAATGCGGCAATTTGCAAGTAATACACAATAACCGGTTGGAACCGGTAAAGCCGAACTGTCATAGAATGATCTTCAATATTTCTATCAAATTAACAACATACTCGGGCTGATAAGCTTGGGGTCTGGCTGGCTGGCAAAGGTGGCAACTGGTGCGATAAGTTGGATTGGGGATTGGGGATTGCGACTTGATGCCGCGAAACATTGGGGCGTGCGCTCAAGCCGGGCTCGGGCTCGGACTCAGCTCGGCTTTGTTTACGGATTCGGGTTTATCAAGGCAACAGGCTGAGGAGAAGTCGGAAAGTCGTCTTTCGGTTATCTTGTCGAGACTATGGAACCCACTGGGAGTCGGACGACGCGTCGATTGCTGATAGCAGCGCACTCTCAATGGCTAATTGCAATGACTGACGGCGACAATGGCAATCTATCACTGTGTTGGTGGTCAACAACAGACGTCCAAAGTCCAGGCACGCCTCCAGCCTTAGATGCGTGTGGATTACAATCAGCCGCTTCGAGTGCAGGCAGCTCCTCCAAAGTTCAACGATTCCAGACATCATCCCGCCCAAAACAATATAGTTTTTTTTTGCCTAATCATTCAATCAGCAGACGGTCTGATATCGCAAATGAGCTAGTCAAAAAGTATAAAAAAAATAGAGCTAAAATGAAATATCATTCCAGACTTTTGGGCAGCTCCCGGCTCCGTAGGCCTTCCGGCCGTAGTATACCCGTGTTTGGTGCTAGGTGCTATTAATACAGGTTGCTTTTGCTGCTATTGTTGTTATTTTATTGGGCCTGATACTGCTGACAATATCTCGTCTAGACAGCTATTATTAGAGTACAGAAATTTATTAATTTCTTTTGCCATAAATTGTTACATTCCAAAAGTTTCCACAATAAGAAACAGGAAGCTCAAGTAATGCAGATCCTAAAATTCATATTGTCAAAAATCTCAAACATTTTATTTTAAAATATTAATTTAATTGAAATGCCAAGTAAATTTAGCATACAAAACTTGATCAAATAGATATTCAGTATTGAAATCGGTTAAATTTTGACAAAGTTATGGGAATTTGTAATCTAGCAGGTAGAGCTATTGTGGTATTTAAAACTTCACCAGTCGAAATATTTTGAATTTTTAGCATGAATTTTGGTTAAAAATTAACTTTCTCAGATCAAGTTCTTAAATACCTTTCCATACTAACTTTGATGTCAGCAATCGATTAAAAGATAAATTTCGAGATTTGAAAGCTATTATAATTTAAAAATGTTGAAAATAAAAAAAGTTTGATATAGTGGTCCGATTTTGACCAAATTTGGTCAGATTGTATAAACTCTCTAGAGACTTTGTTTGGGAAAGTTTTTTGAGGATACATTTATAAACAGAAAAGTTTTTCATACAAAAACATAGTTGTCGACCGATCATTCCTATGGCAGCTATATGTTATAGTGATCCGATTCGTTCGGTTCCGACATAAGTACTTCCTGCAGCAAAAATAAGGGTCTGTGCTAAGTTTCATTACGATAGCTTTTAAACTGAGAGACTAGTGCGCATAGAAACAGACGGACATCGCTATATCGACTCGGCTGATTCAGAATATATATACTTTGTTGGGTCGGAAAAGTCTCCTTCAGTCCATAACACATATCGAGACAAAATTATAATACCCTCTGCTAGGGTATAATGACTGAAATATTTGAATATGAATGAAATTGCAATGCCAAATTATTTTAGAGAACAAAACATGACCAAAATGACATTCCGTATGGAAATCGGTTAAGTTTTGATAAAGTTATGGAAGTTGGTAGACGACGGGGTAGATCTTCTGTGGGGTTTAAAATTTAACTTTCTTATTGTTTAAGATCTGCGATACTACTTTAAATAGGAGCAGATGGATGCTGATCAAGAATATGTATACCTTATGGGGTCGGAAACGTCTCCTACAATGCGTTACACATTTCGAGACAAAATAATTTCAAACTTTGCAAAGGTATACAAATAATTTCTTAAAACTTTAAAAACAAACACTCTTGTACATATTTCCCAAAATTCTGTAAACGATCTTTGAGTGTTTAAGCCAATAATGCTCTGCGGAGATAAGGATAACCTAATGCAATCTGCTTTCCAATTGCATTTGGAAAATGTTCAAACACGCGCACAAAAGTTATCAACCAGACATAAAACGATTTTTGGGTGGGGGCAAACGAAGGCCACTTTGATATTGACATAAAAGTTGATAAGGCAGGCCTTAACGCGTGGATTTCCGCCAGGTGGAGAGGGTGGGGGGTGGGCGAACACACCTGTATCGAGTGATCTTAGTCTATCACGCACCTTTGTCAAACACGAGTTTACTTTATTACAGAACTATTTGAAACTTTGTGTTTCATTTGGAAACTTGTGTTAATACTGCGCACGTATTGAACTTGTGACGCATTTCGAACTGTCCCCGATGCTGTCTGAGCTGGCGCTGGCTGCGGATTGGAGCTGCAAGTCTGGAGTGTTGTCCGTGGGGTCCATGCACCAAAATAAACGCCTAGCGTTGACCCACACGGCGTGTGACAGTGCCCAGAGCCGCATAATGCATATGAGAGAGGGCAGGCCATAAATAAATATGTAATTTTGTTACCTTTATATAAATAGTATCATCTAAAAGCCTTGAGCACAATATAGTATTCGCTTGGGTATTGAGAGAGCGCAAGACTTTATCCGGCATTTATAGACACGAGAAACCAAGCTCTGGCATTTGCTCTAAATGCTTTAATCACAATTATTGTTATACGTATATAATTATTATCATACTATCACACAAACAGCTTCAGGTTGCTCTGCATGTAGCTGACCAGCGCGTCTTCAAATAGTTTGCGCGCCATGGTGTCTAATTCCAGATTCAAGCTCACATAGAACTGGCGGTTGTAGCGTGCGCTCAGCTTTCTGGCCAGCACCAGGGAGTCGGATAGGCCCGCCTCGCCGATAAATGTGGTGCCCACAATCTGTTTGCCGGGTCCACGTGCCGGCATGGCCAGTGCAAACTGATCCAAACGATCCGAGTCCTTGCCACTGATGCAGAGCATTGTGCTGCCGTTCATCTTAAGGATGCGCATTACGCACTGCACTGAACCCATGTCCAGATGGGCCGCGTGCGATGTGAAGGCCTCCAAGCCAGCTGATGGCAATTGCTGCACTTTGGCGGCATCGCCAACTCCATTTTGTGTTGCTGTGCAGGATTCCATTTGTTTGTAATTACAAAAATATGGTTGGAAACTAGAATGAAATGACACTATTTGTTTGGTCGCAGTGTTGCAAAAGAGCTTAAGAGCTCACGGTTGCAAAGCAGCATTAAGCACAGTGGTGTATAACGCCAAAAGTAAGCCGCCAAATTCAAAGATGATTTTTGCATGAGTGAAAATGTGATTTGGAAATTTCACTCAAAATTTTTATTGAAGCACAACAAGAATGAATGCTCAAATCGACTTTACCCAACTACGAGACACCCTGTACCCAGGTCCAAACATATACCCATACTTATCAAGCAGTTTTGAATAACTTCGGTGCTTATATCCGACCGGATTTCAATTTTTACAGTAGTATATCCGAGATCCTCTATCCCATCCTAGCCAAAAATCAAAGCCACAGTTCAAGAATGTTGTGAAACTTCATCGACTTGCGAAGGTGTGGGAAGAGGTAGTATTTAAGAGTGAGTTTTTCAATAATCTTTTAAGAAGATATTTCTGTCAGCGAATCAGCTCCTTTGACATTTAAAACTATAATAGGTCGGTAAAAAACAGACATTTTCGATTCTTATAACCCTTTCGGCTCAGGCCCACCCCATTAATACAAAAGAATGTTCGCCGTTCGCAGTGTTGTTTCCATTTATTAAGGCTCTATTAAATGTTGGCGAATTTTTGATATTTTTTTTGATTTGAGTTAAAATACATACATATTACGATTTCGATGCTAGCTCAGATATAATTGAGCCCTTGCAGAGTACACTTATGGGTTATTTAATGAAGCAGATTCTTCTTCTTATGATCCTTTAATATACGATGCGTTGTCATCAATTTGATTTGAACTACTTAATAATATACGTGATTCAGGGCTGTGCGAGTGCAAAAAGGGAATTTATATATATTTAAAAAAAAGGAGAACAATTCGATTAAAAGCTCAGTTCCGGTTCAATTATAAGAAATGAAGTTCAATTCACTAATTAATATATTGTTGTATATATATCGTATATAATGTGTGCAATGTTTGTTCTTTGCTGTATTGTTTGTATCAACTGAAATTCACATTTATTAGAATCGTTTTACAATCGCTATTCGTATTTAGTTGAGATAAATATCATAATGTTTATTACGTTTGCGTCTATTGCCGTTTTATTTATTGGTGATTAAATATTAAAGTTGCTCGAACTTGAATGAATATCAAATAATTTGGATTAACTTGTAGCTTTTTTTCTACTATAATTTGACTAACATTTGCAACCGCGATTTCAACTTTCATCTTGTTATAATGTTTTGTATTGTTGTATGTTGGGTTTTTTTTTGTTTGTTTGGTTTTTTAAAGGTTATTTTTTTTTTGTTAATTTTTTCTTTCTTTTTTTTTTTGTTTGTTTGCGAATAAATATATAGAAGTGATATACATATATAGTGGTTGGTTATTTGGGCGTTTAATCCTCATCGTCCTCAGATTCAGCTTCCTGTAGCCAAGTCAACCAGGCATTCACTTGGAACAAAGCTGAGCCTTTGCCCGGATATTTGTCGGAAATCTCCTCCTTCCACAAAACGAATGCCTCCTCCTCGATTATTTCGGAATCATATAGATATTTGAACCAGCGACAAAGCATGCCTAAATGATCAAAGAAATTATATTCAATATATAGAGGAACTTGATAGATTCAGCTAAATGTGACTTACCCTTGGGGAAGTTCTCGTTATAGCAGAAAAGCTGCAGTGCATAGAGAGCCATCAATTGCAGCTCGTTTTGGCCAAGGAAGGTCTGCAGCATTTGGCTATAGGTTTCCAGCATGGCCTGCTCTTTTTGAGTGAGCGCCTTTTCTGGATGCTCCTTGGGATCTATAGTGCTGGCCAAAGTCGTGTCCTTGGTTATATATTTGACGACAACGGTCATTAGGGCTTGTATGAAGCCTGGATCCTTGTAGTACTTGTTATCCACATTCGATTTGACCCATTTGTAGAAATTTGTTGGATTTGGATCACTTTGCAGTTGCTTCAGCATCTCCGCCTGCACCTTGAGCAATGGATAGAGGAACGACAGCTGTCTATCCTCCAGTATTTCAGCCAAACGCTCCTTGTTGCGATCCACCTCCGACAAGCTGTTCATTAAATCTATTTTGCTGGCCCGGAACTTCTCCTCCAGCGAATCCTTGCCAATGGTCTTGTGCAGCTGCTGCAGCACCAGCAAAAATAGAGGATAATGCTGACCATTGTCCGTATAGTTGGCAACATCATTCAACTTAATCAGAGCCGGCTCACAAACCGTTTTGCTCAGTACAGACGCCACCAGGGCTGTTATGCGTGGATTGAGCGCCTCCCGTTCGTTCATCTTGTTAACCAGCTGCTTAAAGATTTCAACAATGATATTCGGCTTAATGCTGGACTGTTTGCGCAATGTCTGCAGGAAACGTACGACACGCTCCAAGTAAACATCGTTCACACGGTCCAACACATCCATTAGCAAATTGAGGCAAACATCCTTCAACGTTTTCTCCGGCAGTTTCAACTCAAGGAAACCGTCAACGAGTTCTGTAAATTGATCTGGAGTTTGGTTTTCAGCCGTTTCTTCGATTTCTTCAATTAATTCATCATCCTTTTGTTCATCGTAGTAGAATTTCTCTTTGAAGTAGGTAAAGGCCTTCTTGGTTTGCTCCTCTTTGCTGGGTCCCTTGTCCTTTTTCTGCTGCCTGTTGTTGGATCCACAGCCGGAACCAGAAGCAGAGCCATTACCAGAGCCAGCGGGTGTTGTGGGTCGCTCTACGGCGCCGTTCTTGCCGCTACCCTGCTGGTCTTTGCCCTCACTTGTTGTTGTCTTCCTCTCAGCGTTATATTCGCCTGCTGTGGCCTGTCCGGTTGTGCCAAAGTTGGGCGATGATGATGTCGCCTTGAGGCTCTTCTCCGCCTGTTGTTGAGCGCTGTGCAGCAGCGTGCGATTCTCACCGCCATACTCGGCCGATGGTGTGGATGAGGGGCGCCCCTGTTGGTGTTGGTTCATCAGATGCGATGTGGGTGTGCCCAGCAGCGGATAATGCGAGTTGGACAGCTGCGTTGATTGCTGTTGCGACGAATTGCCGTTGGGCGGCGTCGATATGGGCAGCGTGGCCGGGAATTTCTGATTCTGTGAGGCTGCACGGAACAGCAACGAGTTAGCCGCCGGTCGCATTTGTAAATTCTCGACCGCATCCTGATTGGTCGTTATCAAATTGCGCTTAAAACGCGGCGCCAACTCTTTGCTGCCCAACAGCAGCTGATTGCCGCCGTACTGCCCGTCATTGTTACGATCGTTGTTCCTGTGCGAGCCGCCGCCTCCTCCTCCGCTGCCGCCGCGTGAATCGTCGCGATTGCCGCCACCTCCGTTGCCACCGCCATTCTGATTGTTGTGCTTGTTATAGCGATTGTTATAATTGCCACCGCCGCCGCCGCCGCTGTTGCCGCCCTGGTCACGATTGCGATCCCGATTGTTGTACTGGCGATTGTCGCGATCACGATCCCGGTCGCGGTTGTTCGCGCTAGTTGCAAAACTATGGGTGAAACAAAAGGTTATCATTGAATGCTTTGGATATTTTAAATAATTCTAAATAAATAATTCTAAATGCTTTCCTTCTCTTCACTTTTTTATTCACAAAATTAAGTATTGTGAGCTACGGGAGGTTATTGAGTTAAAATCTGATAAATGGATTATATTTCATCCAAAATATATGTATGTATATGCTTTATGGGGTCGTAGATCTCGCCTTCTCTCTTTTACATAACAGCTAGCTCAATAAGTCCCCGGACTAAGATGCAAGGGGTGCTGGTAACAAAAAATCTGTGTTTCCATTTGATAGTTCCATATTTGATAAGGTATGTGCTAAATTCTAATGACAATCAAACTCTTGGCATTTAAATTATGGACGTTAGTGTGAAACAACTTTAGGGAAGCCAAAAAATGGATTGATAAGCATCATGGCGTGTCTACTCTCGGCAAATCCGCAAGATTCGACTGGTATAATGAATTTAAAAGAGGTCGTCGCAGCACCGAAGACACTGAACGTTCTGAACGGCCAAATTCGGCAGTTAACACGGAAAACATCAGCAAAATCCGGAAAATTGTACTGGGCGATCGCAAGCTAAAGTTGAGGAAGATCGAAGAGGCTTTTACAAGAACATTTGGTTATGAAAAACCTTGGCTCAAAGTGGGTGACGCGTTTACTGATCGCCGACCAAATGCACCGGTTTGCAAGTCGATGAAGACGATGGTCAAATTAAACGAATTCTGATTCGATTGCTGCCGTAGACCCAAATTCACCAGAACTGATCCTTAGCGACTATTGATTTGCTGCAGATCTCAAAAAGATACTCCAGGTGAAAAGATTTCGCTCTAATGAGGGAGGAATCGCTAAAAACAAATCCAATTTTGGGGCAATTTTTAAAAAAAGGGAAATTGAAAAGTTAGAGAACGTTGGATTGATTGATTGATGAAGAAAGTGAAATGAAATAACTTACGGCGATACGATGGGCGATGATCCAGTGACACTAAGCCCGCTAAACATGTCATTGTAGCCGCCAGGCTGCAGATGGAGTTGGAATCGATTCATCCAGTTATCGACATCGCGATCATTGTTGCGCATATCGCGATTACGATTGGCGAATGGAGTGCGTATGATTGAGTCATCGTCCGAGCGTATTTGCTTTATGGGGACGGGTCCCTCGGCGCTGCCGCCGATCTTGCGGGATATCCAGTGATTCTGGCGTAGCTCGATGACATCCTTTAGCATGAAGCGTATCCTTGGTGGATATTCAGTTGACTTTGAACGACGTTCCAACGTCTCAAAGTACTGGTTCATCAGCTCTTTGCCCTGTTCTGAATCCAAATTCTTGCCGCAAGTCTTGAGCAATTGAGCCAGGCATTCCATGTCCTCGCACATTTCCTGCGCACCGGCCGTACGCTTCTTTTTCTTATCCAATAGCTCCATAATGCAGGCATGCAATACATTCTTTGACAGCATATCCAGCTTATTGAGCTCCCCAATGAACTTGACATTGCCCAGCATGCGCTGTTTTGCCAAATGGCGTCGCTCCTCCTCGTCGGCCTCATTCTCGGGCGGTGGACGATTATCATTCGCCTCGTCACGCTTCAAACGATTGTTAAACTTATCCCGACAGACGGCAATCAGAAGACGCAGAAAGGTGCACGAATTGTTTGGATCCTTTTCAAATGAGGGCGCTTCCTCGGAGAGACGCTTGCACAGCTGTGCATACATAGACGAGTACTTTGGCTCGTCCAACGCTTTATCGAATATCAGTAGAATAACTCCATTAAGTATGACAATTGAATTTAAATCAAGCTTCAGCAATTCATCGCTCAGCTCTTGAAACTTCTCTGGCGTCAATTTGTTCAAAATGCCACGCACACGTCGAAAGACTGCATCATTTTTCTCGCTCTGCGTGAGTCCATGCTGTGGACGCAACGATGGTGGTATCCAGCGTCCAGTAACAGGCTGTTGCTGGTGGTGGTGTTGCTGTGGGGCAACTGGTCCTGCTGCTGCTGCTTGTGCTTGTTGTGGTGGTGGTGTTGCTGACTTGGCCGCCAACTGTTGCTGCTGCTGTTGTTGTTGCTGTTGTGGCTGCTGCTGTTGTTGTGACTGATTTTGATTCAATGCAACATTCCTTGGGCCACGCTCGTAGCGCTCGTCACGATTATTATAGCGATTGTGTCCGTTGTTGCGCTCAAGACTGCTGCTGCTGTTGTTGCTTTGATAACGATGTCCCGACGATTCGTCCGCGTAGCTATCCCTGTCCCTCTCCCTGTAGCTGTCCCTATCCCTATTGCTGGTATAATCGTCGCGATAGCGACCACTCAGACTGTGACCAGGATTGCCATCATGCTGCCCGGCACGTTGCGATGCGTAGTTTGATTTGTTTGGATTGGACGCCGAGTTGTTGCTGCTGCTGCTGCCGTAGTGACGTTGCTGCTGCTGCTGATGTCCGCTGCTGCTGCTGCTGTTGTTGCCATTGCCATTGACCGTCTCGTAGCGTGAGCTGTTGCTATGATGTTGTTGTTGTTGTTGGGAGCGATAGCTGCTGCCCGTATTTGAGTTTAGACTGCGATTATAGCTGCCGCCATCGGAGTTCGTGTGATAGTTATTGCGACTACCACGATGGACTCCAAGACTACCACTGCCGCCGTTATAGGAGCTATCAGTGTTGTTGCTGCTGCTGTTATTCAGCGTTGACTGATTGCCGTTGATGTTGTTGTTGTTATTGCCGCTTGTACCCAAAATGTCACTATTTTTGTTATAGTAACGCGACGACGACGAATCGTTTTGATATGATCGCCGAGGTCTTGGGCTTAGCTCTGAATCGTGTTGACGAATTTTGACGGAATTTTTATTATAGCCAGTGGAATAGTGTCCGCTTGGGCCACCAATAGATCCTCCTGTACCTCCTCCAATCGATGATGACGATGATGCACCTACACCAACTCCAGCTCCTGCACCAGATGCGCCTGACTGACGACTGCCGTTGCGGGGACCCAACAAGGATTCGTTGCTGTTGTTGCCTCCCGATTTGGCACGATAGTTGCCAATATGATTTGATGGCGTTGTGGAACCTTTATCGATTTTAACCAAATTCTTGAGATTATTGAATGTATCGGTTGCTGTCGTTATCGGTAGGAGATTGGGACTGGTATTGAGCAGGGTCTTCTGTCCAGTCGACGCCGTTGTCGCTTGTGGTGTCGGTGGTGTTTGTTGGCCGCCGCCGCTGCTGCTGGTGACGCCTAAAACGGCGCCGCCGCCTCCGCCTCCACCGCCTCGATTGGTCAATTGATCGTAATTGCGCTCGATGATATCGTTTTGTTGGGCCGTTATTACCAGTCGCAAATCGTTGACGCCGCCGCCGCCGATGCTCGTCGTGTCACCGGTACTGGTCCCTCCCTCAATGGTGATCGTTTTTACGCACCGAAACTGATCTATGATGACGCCTGCCTGATGCCCGTTGCTTGTACCGTTAGCCCAACGTTGCGGACTATCGTCGTAAGTGTGCAAAAGGGGAGCGGCGTCGTACGTTGATAGTGGAATGGTGATGACTTTTCCTTATCGACTTGGGGAGCGAAAAAATTCTTTCCTTCTCAAGCGTCACGTTTAACACCGTGATGCTCTCTCTGCCTCTCTCTTTCGCTGTCTCTCTTGGATATGCTTCGCTCTTTGGAAGCTTTAAGTTGTTATGGTGCTTCTCTTGTGGATCTCTATGCGTTAGTCAACACTAGACACGCGAAACAAAACAAAAATTTTGTATACACAGACACACGCACACACGAACAAAATATTGAGATATATATATATATATACTATATATATATATAGAAAGCTGTATATGTATATATAGCTGTAATTGATGGGGCTCCCTTTGGTTGCTTTATCCCAAGTCTTTTCCGATTTAGCGTCTTCCTTTGTTTCTCCGCGTGCGCTCTTCCGGTTTATTACGTAATTTGTAGATATATAGATTCCTGTCCAATCGGATATTGCCAGTACTCCGTTGTTGCTTGCCGTACGCTTTTAGGAATCCTGTGGATCGAGAAAGAATTCGTGCCGAAAAACTAATTAAAAATGAGTTTGAATGGTGAAAAGTTACAAAGAAAAGAAAAAATAAATAAAATATCTAGACAAGACAAAGTATTGTACGTATGTATGTATAAAATACGTACAGGATACTGACAAATGTGCAAATGATAACTGATATTCAGACGTCAAATATAGTATGTACTTTCTTTTCCTCTCTTCTCTATTCTTCCAATATCAATTACAATAAGTAATTGGAGCTTCCGAACAGCTGTTGCAAAGCTTCCGCTTCAGAGCCTGTGTGTATTCACTTTGAATGAAATGTTTTGTCGAAATAAAAAAATTAAAAATGTTGAGTGAAAATAAATATCACAAACCATTCACACTTGGAAAGCTTCTCCAAGGAAGAAATATTAGTCTAAAATATTACAAATGTGTATGAATTTGTATATGTAAACAAAATATGTAAATATTTATGAATTTATACGGAATTCAAACGTATTTAAACACAATGTGCTCCTTTGTTTTTCATACAAATTCAAATCAAATGTTTCTAGATCTCAACAGTAGTATATTGAGCCTGTTCCGGAAACAAATGTTGTTTCCATTGAGCTTGATATTTACACATAATAAATATTAGAACATTTTACGAAATGCACTTCCGCAAAACTTTCGCACAACGGAACAGATCTGTAGAGCTTGCAATAATTCTGATAAATTATTTATTTACTTTACAAAATTTAATCTAATATACAATAGTAAACTAAATAAATTCTTAGCGAGTACTAACAATTAGGCCTTTGACACTCTGTTAACTTATTTTTAACATAAACAGCTGATCCTTAACAGAAAACTTTAAAGCTCGGGTCAAAATATCTCATATTTCATTTGTAACTTGCGAGATTTTGCAGGTTAAGCTTTCAAGCATGCTTAAAATAACGGTTGTTTGCTTAATCACTATTGGCTGGCAACGGCAATGAGAAACTAACGTACAATATAAGTATAAAACTGGAATTTTAATGAATATAACCTCGTAAAACACCTTCAAGTTTATTTCACTTTTCCCCCACACACGTCGCACACACACACGCGCAAACACAACGAATGCGTTCTCACTCAGCTTGGGGAAATTGATGCATGATTGTGTGTGTGTAAGTTGATGTACAGCTGCGCGACAGTTGCCGTCTTGTGGGACAATTACATATGTATGTATATGTATATATTGCGCAGTTAAAGTGCACTTATTATATGCAAATGAAATTACTTAAAAGGTCCTCTATAAATACATATATTAATACACTTCAATTGAATAAGTGCACAAATTGTCTGTGCGAAAACTGATTTTCAGTTCGTTCGCTTTTGTTCTTTGTTGGTATTTTCTTTGTTTGCGCGCGCGCTTCGCTGGCAAAGATTAAAAACTCCTATATAAAAAGAAAAAAATCAAAAAAAAACTGGGATGTGGATGCTCACGTATCTCACTCATACATATGCACAAACTGTGCGTGTGTGAGTTTGTATGTATTTACGAAATGTACTCATTTTGCTAGACGCTGCTGCTGCGCACAAGCACAAAATTTCTCAGTGTCAGTGTCCTGTCTTTGTATGCGTATATGTATGTATGTGTGTGTGAAGGTTTATGGCCTCTGCTAGAGCTTTTGTTGGTCTCTGCTGTTTGCGTTCTGCGCCATCGAATTAAAGTCTCTTGACCCCAATAAAAGTGTACTAGATGGGTGCGTCGCATTGTTGATTAGCGCGCTTAGCACAAATAAAATTATTTCGCAGCAGATATGACTCACAATAACTCGCTAAATGCTTGCAGTTTGCTGAACTAGTCAACAAAAACAAAAAACTTGGATGAGCAAATAAACATACATACATATGTTCGTATATACAGAGATGTTATCGGATGGTATCGATAGTTATTTCATTTCACGATCGATAAACATGTTTATTTTTAATTTATGTTTAATTACTACTTTCTATAGATGCTCCTACTGTCAATAGTATCGATGTTTTGCCAACTCCATTATGTATGTACATATGTATGCTTCTATGTACAGAGTGTGTACATGGTATAAGCAGTTGTTGGCTTTTTAAAATTGCATATGAAAAGCTGCCTCTCCAAAGCAACCCTCAGAATCTTTTGCATTGTATGTATGTATATACATATGTATTGGTTGCCTGCTTGCAATTTAATGTCTTCTAAACACCCCCCAAAGTGTCCAACTGTAAAACCACCCCAAAAAGTGCGCATATTGCCTCCCTCAAAGCGTTGCAGCACAAATGTCGACCCCGACCTGGCTCCGTCTCTGGCCCGACGGTAACCGATACCAACGACAACGACGACGACGAGGAGACCCAGTTGTGGATGATTTTGACCTCAATTCGAGTGAGTCGTGCACAAGCGTCAAGTAAACCCCACTAGAGAAAACTTAATGCCGTTTCCAATGGCACGCACCCACATTATGAAACTATTGTGGGCAGTGTATAAATTGAATTGGTATTCCGATGTACCTTGGAATTGCTTAGAATTACTCTCAAGAGTGCACAATTTGACCCCAAACCGAACGACCCGCCCATAACCCACCCGGCCTCTTCCTAGCATGCCCTGCAACTAGTTTTTTCTCTTTATACCAATGCTTTCGTCAGAGCATTGTACAAAGTGCATATTTTGCTACATACATACATACATATGTTATATAGACATACGGCACGGCACGTATTTTGTATGCATGGGTTTGTGAGTTCGGAAGATAAAAAGCGTATACACGGAAAATCAAAATGAAGCTGCATTGAAAACGAATCGAATAATGCGAGAGGAGAGAAGAGAGAGAGATAGCAACGTGCAGCAGCACCAAAGCAACGTCAACAGCATTGAGTTTTTCCGCTGTGTGCCGCCGCCATTTTGTTTGCTGGCACTTGACGTTGCTGCTGCTGCTCTTCTCACTCTATCTATCTACATATGCATGTACATGCACACATACATATGTACTATATTTCTTTGTATTTCGAGTGAATCATTTTTGGTTCTCTTTGTCAATTTTATGCAGCGCATTTTCATTTTTGTTTCTTTTAATTTATACAAATTCACACGAAAGAGGTTAACACTTTTTGCATATTTCACTTTTATTGATTTCAGCATGGAATACTTGCTGTTTGCATTGAAACGAGGACGTTTAAGTATGCGTATTATGTACATATGTATGTATGTACATACGAATGTACGTTTTCTCTCAAACATGGAGGAAAAAAATTTTGAGGCTATGAAATATTTTCAATGTCTTTTCAGGTTTCACTTTGTAATTAAATTCGAAAAAAACGTTAAGCACTTTACAATATTGAAACACTCAACGCCTACTTTCTCTACCTTTTTTTTATAAGTACTAGCCAAAAATTTTACTAACCTCTAATATTACTAAATTTCCTTGTGTATGGCAAAACGAACACTGCGAGTGTGAATCGTTGAAAAGTTTTACCAATCGTTCAGACTTGGTTCGATTGAACTAATTCTTTATAGTGAACGAATGAACTAAATCTTATCGTTCATTCGAGTCATTTGAACCAAAATCGTTCACAATAAAAAATCGACTCAGTCGCCGGGTTTTCACTGACGGCAGTCAGATTAAGAAATAATGGACCATGACTCACGTAAATTAAAGTTTTAAGGACGCCAGGGTAAACCAAGTCCCATAGTGAACGATGAACTAAATCTTATCGGTTAGTCGAGTCATTTTGAATACCAAAATCGATCAATTAACTTGCCTATCGATAACATGCCACTTTGGCGCTGCAGAGGTATTGTCTATCGGACAGCTGATTGTTTCATTCTCGTCTTCTTCTTGTTGTCCATTGTTTGTTTATTTTGTGCTTTGTGTTGTTCAAAACCGAGTAGCAAGTTAATAAAATGAGCGACACCATTCTACAATTTGCGCCATTTGAATCATTTGTGTCACCCACATTCTGGCATAAATTGGCTGAGCTTAAATTGGATTATGATCGCCTCTCAGATGCAGAACGTTCAATATTTGGACACTATACCAATCGCAAGGCGTCCGGCTGTTTGCTGGAGGTCGACTATAGCGCTTACAACAGGTAAATTTTAACATAACAATGGCAGAAAATGTATAATTTGTATTGTTTTATAGCGCAGCTCAGCCACCAAAATTCAGCCACACAGCCGTCGGAAATATTTACAATAAAAACACCATTGAAGAGTTCAAGGCGCTAGACAAAACGGCGCTGCTGGCTGCTGAAGGCAGACAATTGCTGGCTGATATGAACAGCGGGCGTGTTCTGAACAATGCCAGTTTATTGACCCGTTTCTTTGTTCTATCTTTTGCGGATCTCAAGTGCCACAGTTATTATTATTGGTTTGCCTATCCCTGCCCCTTAACGCCACTCCTAAAACTGCAATGCGAACCCTTAAGGCTGAAGGAGCTGCCCAATAGTGAAGCCTTTGTGGCCGCTATCCGTGGTTTGCCTGCGGAGGAGCAAAACTTTTTTATTTTGTATGCCAATGAGCCGGAAGGAGTTTGGGAAACGCGCAGCTTAAGCGTCGCCTTAAGCCAGTTTAATGAAGAGGATGCGCAGCACTATTACTACTGCTTTGCGGATCCCAGCGAATATGAGAATCCAGCCTGGCTAATGCGCAATTATGTTGCGTTTCTGCTGCAGCAATGGTAAGAACTTTTTAATGGTACATTTACTGGCGGGATCGAAAGCTCACACTGGGAGAATTATTTATTTAAATGTGTGCAGTTTCTTTTGGGTACATTCGTTAATTGAATGAAAATATGTTGAAATAGTTTCGAACCTGACATTGATATTCACACTGACCTTCGCTGGCGTCAGCTTAAAGCGTAGCTCTTGCGCTCAAGCTCAAAGCTTTTCATACATTTTTGAGGTTATACCACTGGGTAGTACAGTCAGTAGAGTCAGCAAAGTAGAAAGAAAGAAAGCAAAACAGAAAACAGTCATTTGGGCCCCATTCACTACACACATCTAAATCAAGATCAGCCACTATATAATGCGGCATCAATTGAGTCCAAAATGCAAAGTTTCCAACAGTAAGCAACACTTTTGGAAGATTCGCCTCTTATCACTTATAGAACTACACTTTACTAATATATGAAAATACTTTACACTGTCGTAGTCCCACACTTGTTGGCAAAACACTCAAATTCCTGGGACTGCGGTACGATCAGCAAATGCAGTTGGACAACAGCCTAATTTGGCAGGTGTTGCAAGCAGAGCAATGCAACTACGAACAAGTGCAATTTGTGGGCTGGGAATTGAATCGCAATGGTAAAATGGGTCCACGTATGGTCTGCATGCGTGACAGCATGGATCCAGCCAAGTAAGTTAGCTATGCATATAAATAAAATCAACAGTTTTTTACTAATGCCCAAAACACCTTATAGATTGGCCGAGAACTCAATCAATTTGAATCTGAAGCTGATGAAGTGGCGTCTGGTGCCTGATTTGAACTTGGATATATTGGCACAAACCAAATGCCTGCTCTTTGGCGCTGGCACACTGGGCTGTGCTGTGGCACGTAATTTGTTGGTGGGTTAGACTTGGAATTTTAATATACTTCTATGTCTATACTAACTCCGATTGCAGTCCTGGGGCTTTAAGCACATCACGCTGCTGGACAATGGCAAGGTGGGCTACTCGAATCCAGTACGCCAGAGTCTCTATACCCACGCGGATGCAGTGGCCGGCAATCGCATGAAGGCAACCACAGCCGCGTCGCATTTACTTGAGATCAATCCCAGCGCTGTGACCAAAGGCTATGTGCTGGAAATTCCTATGCCGGGACACACCATTGGCGAGGCATTGCGCCAGCAAACCGAGCAGCATTTGCAACTGATTGAGCAACAAGTGCAATCGCATGATGTCATCTTTCTGCTAACCGACTCGCGGGAGAGTCGCTGGCTGCCCACGCTGCTGGGCGCGGCGCACCAAAAGGTTGCCTCTAGTTATACCCTTGCTGAAGATATTATAATAATGTCATGTCGATTTGTCCGTCTGTCTGTTTCTATGCAAACTAATGAACAACTTTGTATTGTTAACATCTTAACATCTCTGCAAGGGTATTTCATCTTCGGCAATCGAAGATTCTGTTTGTTTATTACTTGTTATTCAGTGCAGCGCAGTTGTCTAACTTGAATTTCCATATTTGCAGATTGTTATAAATGCCGCACTGGGCTTTGACAGCTATCTGGTAATGCGTCATGGCAGCACGCGGGATCTGGTGGGCGATAGTGTCCCAGAAATCGACGGACTTAAGTGCATTAGTGGCCAGCAGCTGGGCTGCTATTTCTGCAATGATGTCACGGCGCCAGGCAATGTAAGTGCTACTCAATTTAAGATTTAAGTTAGTTTTAATTGTAACACACTTTCAATTGTTTTAACAAACTGTCAGACTTAAGTATATAGCTATTTATACGCTATACTTGTATTAGGCACACTCGTAATCATGTCGCGAGTATTTCTCAAAACCAGCACACGTTGGATCGCCCGTTTGGAGGTGATCCACTCCAGTTATTTGTATGACCAGTCCCTTTATCGCCGTCACCTTAAAGCCCACCAGATTTGTCATGGCATTTGGGGTGCGCCAGGCGTAGCTAAAGAAGTTGTAGCCATCCACAGCGGTGAGCACATCGCGTTCAGTAAAAGCAATTGCCAGTTTAAACTGCTGATTAAAGACAAACGGGAAACCGCCGTGTCGTTCCTCGTTACCAAAACTGCAAATGAAAAGACATTGTAGTATTATTATTGTCGATCAAACTGTCTATAAAAGCTTTAATGTGCTTTCAAAGCCGATTAAGAGCAAGCTTTAATGTGCTTTGAAAGTTGCCTATTTGTGTGTTCTAGTGTAAGATCAGTGATCAGTATTATTGGACTTACTCAAAGTTCTTGTTCATGCTGTTACGCACAACGGCCTTATCGTCAAAACGGAAGCTAAAATGCAATTCCTCTCGCTTGGTATCCGTATCCATAAACTTGATGATAAACTGTCCACGTTTATTCTCAAAACAACGTGCTGTGAGCACAATAACATGGCCGGGACTGAAGAGTATGGGCTGATCGTTGCTAAAGGCCTTAAAGTAGTCCGAGGCGTGTATGGCCGGCCAGGGATTGGGAAATACGGTGCGATGATCGACCTGTTTGATCACCTGTATTTGATCGCGTATCTCCACGGCGCGTATGGTGTTCAAGGGTACGCGATAACGGAATTTGCAGAACTCACGACTGTTGATGGATATGTGAAAGGCATCCTCGCATGCCAGTATATAAACCATAAAGAACTCGCCGCTAACAATGGGATTGGGCAGAGATATGTTGTCCATAACCTGGGACTCCTCCTCGCCCCAAATGCCATGTATACGCGCATTACGCACAATTATATCGTTGCGAAAGTAGCAGGAGAAACGTAAACCGATGTCCGCATCAGGATTCACCGATGATTTGGCGGTGCATAAATTGATATGGAATCTAAAGTAAATTATACAATTATCCAGGTGCGTTAGTCATTTGCCGATAAGACCGAGCCCAACACAACTACTTAGTCATGTTTAGGAATATAATATCTGTATGTACTTTACCTGGCGGCCCCATCGATGGTCTTGGCCACAATTTCCACAACATGCCCAAACTCCAGCGGATGCGACAAGTTACCAGCATATTCTGTTAACATATTTGAACGAATATTATTATAATACCAAATATGATATATGATATTTAACAAGAAAGATTTAAAGCCTTGTACTATCAAAGTTGTTAGTTACGCGCTGGCACAGCAAATCGACATTATCTCTCGGAACGTTCAATGGAAACAATATAATACTTTTTTTTTCGGTTTCTTGCCGAACCCAGGCAGGCACTCGCAACACCTTCTCTGAGTAGGGTTTTTCGTACGCTCAGTAGAATTTGTTTTTTATTTTGTTTATCTTATCTGTAGCGCGGGGAGTGTATGTGAGCATTGCGACAGGGCGTAGCTGTTGGCGTGCCGATCGCATTCCCACTCAGCTGCCCCCAGGTTATGTACTCGTATTATTCAGATAATTGTGTTTTAACTTTAAATTTTAATTGTTTACTTGCCGCTCGCATGCTAAACTTTGCTTACCAATTGTTGCTGGAGTCATTTTTGTTGTTGTTGTTTTTGTGCAAATGCAAAAGCACAAGCGGCGATGAAAAGCTCGCGAAAGCTCAAAGCTCGTATATAGTAATAAATATTTATTACGCTATGTTAATAATGCGTGCCAGAGCGTTAAATATTAAGTGTACTATTACTATATACAATAGAATGATATGTTAATTTATTGCTCCATAAATGTAAACAATGTATCTATAAGAGAAGATTGCACTTGAAACAGCTTCGTCAGCTTAATACACGAAAGTGTTTTTGCTGTGACGTCACCAATTACACTGTGTTTTTTATCGTTCTGCTAAGCTTTGGTACTATATACCGTTTTATATTACAAATATGGATTATTGCCCACTCGAATGGAGCTGTTATGTTCAAATCGTCTGTTATGTTAAAGGGTTTTTGATAAGGGATAAATAAGTAGACTAATTTTATTTTATGAATAAAAAACTGTCGTTTTTGTGATAAAAATCTCCCACTTTGGTTCCCATAAATTCATAAAATGGGTCGTGGAAAACACTGCAGTGCGGAAAAGCGCGAGATCATTAGGAATTTGATATGGGATGGAAAATTCTATAGAGAGGTTGGCCGTTTGGTAGGTTGTTAAAAAAAGGCATAACCTATATAGACATACCTTTATAAATTAAGTGCTAATTAGTTAAGTAACATTATTTGTTGCCTGCAATGATAAAACTCTGCTACGCAAACTGTTATCTGTGTATGTTATGAATGCAGCTGAAAGCTTTTCTGTTATATTCTTTACAGTCGCTTAAAGACCGCACACTGGATCAACAGTGCACTGTTACCCGACCCGGCGTCTCCAACATTGCAGCCAGCTATGCGGTGGAGCTTTTGGTGGCACTGTTGCAACATCCACTAAGGGAGCTGGCGCCTGCCTACTACGCCAACAGTCGCGTGCAACAGAAATTGGAGGCGCCACTGCCTGAGGGCTTGCTGGGCATCTTGCCACACTCAATACGCGGCATGCTGTGCAACTATGAGAACATTCTGCCTGCCACCCAAAAGTTTGCGCAGTGTATTGCCTGCTCTGAGGTAAACCGAACTCTAATTAACTTAAAGATCAACAATTATATCCTTTTTCTCTTATATTACAGCGTGTTTTGGCTGCTTATCGTAGTGAGGCACATGCATTTTTGTTCAAAACATTCGAAACAGCTAAATATCTGGAGGATTTAACGGGCATTTCGGAGTTTAAGCGACTTAATAGTGAGGTAAGTAGGTTTCTCTGCTTCATAAACAATTTCTAAAGTTGATATCATTTTATTGCAGATCATAGACTTCGATGATGAAACATTCGAGCTCTCCGATGATGATGATGAGTAGTCAAAGCAAAATTTATCAATAACATTGCATTTAAATAATATTTTTTGTGTGTAATCATATATATAGTCAAGCGATCCACACCAAAAACATACTACATTAACTGTCTAGTATTAATCTGTAATGAATTATATATATTTTATGTAAGTCCAAAGCATTGAGATGAAAACCTATGTACAATAATAATACGAGTGCAGTTCTATGTAAACAGTTCAACCATTAACTGGAAAATAGATTTGTTATTTTATGTCGTATTAGAACATTCAGAAAAGAGCATAAAAGTTTAATTTTAGTATGAGCTTAATCAAAAAGATTTAAAAACAGATGTCTAAGAACTAACCCTAAGGTGCGGTCAAACGATGTGGCACTCTGCCACATATATGTAATATCGTTATCGAAATCATCCGTCAAAAATTTCATATGGCAAAAGTAAGAAAATATGTTAAATATTTTAACATATAAACTCATATGGCACGTTTCTACTATAGAAATCTTTGATTTGACAAATCGTGTGGCACGTATTTCAATGACAATATTTATGTGGCAGCCTGCCATACCGTACTCACACGCTATGGTAGCTGCTGACTGCTCTGTATGTGGCAGAGTGCCGCACCTTAATGTTAGCTCACCATATTAGGAAGATATGATTAAAGTTCTTTAAAGGCTTCACCAACTTATACGCTATATTGGACAAAGTATATTCTTTAGCATTCTCAAATAAATGTCAAGTATTCAATTCGTGTTTCACTAATTTTAAGATATTTTCTTTATAAAACATCACCTGGATCTAAAACTGTGGGACTTTATAATTGGTATAGTCCAATATCTATAGATAATGCTCACTGGAAGAAAAACAATCAGAATTTGGAAGAAAACAATAAATAGATTAGTGAGTTTGCCATGGTTTTGAATGGTGTTGAATATTATATCTATTCCGATATCTGATATGTATTATATTACAATGGTATGTTTTTGAATGGTCCTGTATAATATATCTATTCCGATATCTGATATGTATTATATGACAATAACCCTTTCTTCAAGTTCCTTCTCATCAACTTAACTACAAGAAGTATTCATTATCTAAGCAACCTACCACTTTATTGATTTATTCGTTAAAATATTTATTTATTTATTTATCAATATTGATAGCTTAACTTTAAAAGATGAAACTAACAAGCAGTTTTATAGCACTGGCTGCTGAGGCCTTCGGCTATTTGGTATAACAATTTTAGTTTAGTGTGTGCTTATATATAGGAGTAACTGTAGTGATGTGTAGGTGTAAGGTAATATTCATAGGTGCAGAAGGGTAATACTATATACAGTAGTGCTAGCATGGTAATGTTATTGCTAGATATACTATAATTTGTTAAAATATAGATTTATGAATCTATAAAAAACTTAATTTTAGTTCTAATTTTAAAAATATACCTATATAGAACCATATTTTCAAGTACATATTGGAGGTTGTTACACAGATACATACGTACAAGTATTATTCACGTGTTCATGATTTCCATCTCAAGATTACAATACCTAATATTACTAACTGGTTGCCTAGTGATTACACTGAATGTATTTGCGACAGATAAGGGTATTTTTTAAAGTGAGGTTCGTAGACCTAGGCCGATTTTATATTTCGTATCATAGGTGACAATTTTAGAATTGTTTTTGTTTTTCGTTGCTCAAGCGAAAAAAACACAAATACGTTCAAAATTGTTTTTGCCTGGTGTTATTTCATAAATAATCTAGAATTTTATAGCGCCATGTTTTTGATAATATAATAACTGTGTGCAATCAATAAAAATATAAAAATAAAACACAAAAAAAGGGCCTGTAAAATTGATAAAATTCTATAAATCGAAAAAAAAAAATTTCAAAAGATTAAGTCAAAGTTCATTCAACTTAAGAATGGAATGTAGAAAGCTACAGGTCAATAGTTTATGTTAATGAGAAGTTTGTTTAGGTCAGTGTGGAATGTTCAAAATATAATCAAAAGAATTATCTGAGAAATTCCTGCGATAAACAGAAAAGTAAGGTTAGGCTTGCTTTTGAACAGATCCTAAGTGATCTGGCACATGTGTGGCATATTTATCGTGGATTTTTATCTAGCTGTTACAAGAACAAACAGTCAACAAAAATAAATAACACTTGACACAGAAATCTTTGAACGTCTCATTCAGCATTTGACCCTAGGCAAAATTGAAGAAACAACAAAAACAACAAAAACTCTCATGAGGTTCGACTACCCACTGAGCCGATGATATCTGCTTTCTTCTGCAAATATCGAAGAACAACAACAGCAACAAAACCGAACCGTCTTCATAATTAACAGGCCACTCTGCCGACCGAAGACAGCCAACATAAATTTTCAATGGCTCGAAGAAACACAAACAACAACAAAGCCGAAGAAACGAGAAACAAAAATATGCAAACAACAACAGCAGCCGCAGAAACGACTCAGCGTAACAAAAAGAAATATGCAAACACCAACAACAACAACAACAGACGCTAAAACTACTCAGCGTAACAAAAAGAAATATGCAAAGAGCAACAGCAACAACAACAACGACAAGCGACAATGGCTGCCTGCGGCTGCGACTGTTGCCGCTAAAGAAAAAAAAAGCGCTCAAAATGCCATTCGAGTCCAGCGAATGTCACTCAAATTGCGTTTTGAGTGAGAAATGACGTTTTGCATGGGCCAACAGATTCCCATAAATTGGTGAAAGATGCCTAAAACGAACACACAAACCAAGTGAACGCGCTCTCAACTGGTAGAGCCCAGAGATACTTCAAGTTATTACAGAGTGCATATTACAATAAACATAACCAAGCTATTTGAAAATCTAACAAGTATTTGAAGGAAAAAGAAACAACAAAATGGTAAGTGGATAAACTCCTGAAATTTCATCCTTATAAATGTTGTTTAGCGGAAAATGCTTTCCATTTAGCTGTGCAATTAAATTTCGCAAGTTCAATTTTGTTTTGAACATGTTTATTGTTGTTTTTCAAACGGCCTTAACCTGTTGCGAAAGTTGATCGTTTTGAACATTGCAAAACATTTTCAAATTTTTTGGCTCTCACTTTGAGTTGAGTTCAGTTGAAATAATCACATATTGCTAAATAATGTGCCTGGGGCATAATAAACAACATAAAAAAAAGTCTGGCATTTGGCTTGATGACTTTTTCAATTTCATTTTTCAACTCATAAACGATCGTTTTTTATTAAAGGGTTTTAGCTGAGTTTCAGCTGTTATATAAACTATTGTACAGTATTGCCTATATCTTTTTAAAAAGGTTTTTATATTTAATTTAAATATATCACTAATTTCCCGATAAGTATGCACTATATAAATTGGTAGCTTAACTCAAAAATAGCTGATTTATTAGTTTAGTTTTTATTTATTTTTATAAATTATTAGTTTAAGTAGAACACAATTATCTATTATGGCAACTTAAGGATGCAAAGGATTTTGGGATAATAATTAGGAGTTAAAGAGTTATTAATATAAAGAGAAATAGGATAAAATAGAAAGTTATAAGTATTAGGTCAAGAGTCGTTGGGGAAGGTCTTGAGATTGATGTGAATCTTAACCAGAATCAAACTAGTTTTCTTTTCTCAAAAAACATATTTTCCACCATAAAATGTATATTGTCTGACCTTAGAAACAACATAGATCATCATTGCTGGGAGACATCCTAGTTACCTAGTAAATTATTTAACAAGAAAGGAGAGTATTCCAATGTTTTCATACAAAACCCAATTTACGTCTGATTGCTCCTATGTGGTCCGATTTTGATTAAATTATAGGAAACTTTTTGAAGTACAATAAAACTCTCACTTAGTTTAGATGTAATACAAAAAGTTTTTCATACAAGAACCCATTTTTCACCCGATCTTATGGCAGCTATGTGAAATAGTGGTCCGATCGTAACTAAATTAAGTCAGGTTGTATAAGCTCTCCAGAAACTCGGTTTGGCTGAGCTTGGTGAGGATATCTTAATAAACAAAAAAGTTTTTCATACAAAAACATAGTCTTCGACCGATCATTCCTATGACAGCTATGTGATATAGTGGTCCGATCCGTCCGGTTCCGACATATGTACTGGCTGCAGCAAAAAGAAGGGTCTATGTCAAGTTTCATTATGATAGCTTTAAAACTAAGAGACTAGTTCGCATAGAAACAGAAGGATGGACGGCCATCACTATATCGGATCGGCTATTCATGCGGATTCAGAATATATATACTTTGTTGGGTCGGAAAAGTCTCCTTCAGTCCTTTACACACTTCGAGACAAAATTATAAAATATGCTAGATTATAAAAATGTTTTATTTAAATATGGGAGAAGACTCTGTCGAACCTAGGTTTGAACAAAATCCTCCTGGGCTCAGGGATACTACTATCTCGAAACAGGCATGAGACATTCTGTCGACAACAATTGTAAATCGTAGTATATTTATTACAAACGAACAATGGAAAACATTTTAATTCATAAAATAAAAAATAAATAAATAATATAATAATGGGAGTGTCTTCCTAGAAAAGCATGAATTTTAAAATGACGCAAAAACAATAATCTTCTTATCGCAAGTCGTTTTTTCTTTTGACGGTAAATACCCACCTAAAATTTTAATAAAATGATTATATACGAGTATTTATTTGTCCATGATCATGCTCCATGCGTCAGCAACCAGATTCATCTGATTTTAGCCGGCTTATCAACAACATTAGGGGAACATCGAATCTTAATTCGGGTCGCAGTTCCAACAGCGTGTGCCTTGAGGCTTTGCCCATCTGTTCCAGCTCCTGGCAACATATTCAATCTCAGAGATCGCTCGTTATTCGCATACTATAGAACTGATAATGCGGGAGAACATTGGTTTTTTGTTATTGTTTTTGAATTGGACGTATGTACAGTACTATATAATATAGCTTATAAATATATAAATAAATAATATATACATTAGGTACTTATAAGGAATCTTTAATATATATGCTCTGACGGTAGCATTTGAAATCAGTCAGTTGAGTTTTGTAGTCCGAGCTTAATAGGTACGCAATTTTTGAAATCTGAGAAATATTTCAATCGCTATTGATACAGTTATCAGTTATCAGCTGTCTGCTACAACAACGCGCAATTCATTTAAATCAATTGAAAAGTAAGTTATAGCGATTATAGATCTATACTTAGATCGTTTGTTTTTCACTTGGAACGATCAGCTCATAGGATGAACCTTCAAGCGGGAGACATGTGCTACCCTTAACCCTACATAAAATAATACTGATATATTAATACGAATTAATTGTTTGTTCTTTGTCTGATCGCAGGTTAATCAAAGCAAGTGCAAAATGGCATTGTCCAAAATCGATTCGGAAATCGAGCAAGTCAGTCAGGAGAAATACTTGCGACAGGCGACACACTATTATTGTGCATTGGAGAAACCATTAAAGTACGGACCTGTTGTGGATACACTGCCGGATTTAATATCAGCCCTGCATCGGGAATTTGAGACAAACTATGTGAACATCGAAATGGTTAATCATTTGATGTTAACATACAAATCAAATCCAAAGGAATGGCGCAAGTATGCCAAATTCGATCGTTATACCTACACGAGGAATCTGGTCGATGCCGGCAATGGCAAGTTCAATCTACTCATACTCTGCTGGGGTGAAGGACACAGCTCGTCGGTGCACGATCACTCCGATTCGCACTGCTTTATGAAGATGCTCAAGGGAGAGCTGCGGGAGAAGCGCTATCAGTATCCCAATCGTCCGGCGATCAGCGAGAGAGTTCAACAACAGGAGCACCCCGCTGAGATCGATGATCGTCAGCTGCTGGAGATCGGTGAGACGCCGATAGCAGTCAATGACGTGGCTTATATAAATGGTAATTATAGTTGAGATACACTGATATCCCGGACATTATTTCATGCATTCCTTTGCCACACATACACAGATAACTTGGGCCTGCATCGCGTCGAGAATCCTAGTCATGCGGATACCTCCGTTTCCCTGCATCTCTATTGTCCGCCCTTCGATGCGTGCAGCGTGTTCCAGGATAACTGCAAGAAGACCACGGCTAAGGTGACCTTCTGGAGTAAATATGGCGAGAGAACCAAACTGAATGAACAATAGATGCACGCAATATACATATAATTACTCCCTGTACCCATAGAATGGTCAATAAGGGGACAGGCAGGAGACATCTCCGACCCTACAAAGTGTATATATTCTTGATCAGTATAAATAGCCGGGTCGATCCAGCCCTGTCCGTCCGACCGGATGAACTCGTCGATTGAGCTCAGCAACTATAAGCGCTAGAGAAACCAAATGTGGAATGTAGGTTTAGTTTTCAGATATTAGATCGAGTCGATCGGATAATAAAGAGGAGATATGTTTGACCTGGGTGGAGGGAGTCACGTGGTCGGGTATACTCGACCAGAGCATTCTTAATTGTTATTATATAATCTATAGGCTCACTATTATTAGTTGTTTAGAGTGCTAAGTCGCAAGTCTTTCCTTGTATGTACTTATATATTTAAGATTAACTATACCAAATGCAAAATATAAGAAAAAAAAAACGAATACATGGGTTTTCTTTTTAGAAACTAACAAGCTTTCGAATAATGCCTTATCGTTATCGCCTTGACCCAACAGGAAACACCTTATCAGTCGCTGTGGGGCACGTTGGGGGAATTTGTTCTAATAGCACACTCAAAGACAACATTTCTAGGAATTGAACACAATAGAGTTGTCTAACTGATGATTCCCATAACCCCAACTAGATATCCTCATTGCTCTGATCGCGTAGATGCGATCTCTTGGGGACTCCCTTGTCCAGAGTCTGCTTAATCGATCTCATCAGACTTGGCAACAAACTGATATGTTTATCCACACAACTTCCCGTACACATCTCAAACAGATGCTTCGATCGCGACACTTCACGTTCGCTGGGATTATTTGGCAATTTGGAGCGTGCATCACTGTTGCAATCCTACGAAAGAACCAACATATTATATCTATAAGAAGTTGCATAATAATTGCCTTAACTCACTTTCACACAGATCTGCAAATGATTCTGAAACTGTCCCAGCTCGTTCTGTAGATAATCTTGGGCATCCATTAAGGGCGTTGCACACTTCTCAATGCAACGTTGCACACTGTCCAAAGTGCCACGATCATCATCGCAACATCCAGCGGCACATCGATGCATTATGGACTGGGGCATGAAAATTTCGATGAATGGGTATATCTATATATAGATCGTATATCAATGGACTTGCCTGCATGCGTCGCAAATGAGAGCGATACATATCCTCAATCATATCGCCGATGGCATTTTCCAAGCGTCGTTTCTGTTGTTCCATTGGAATTCAAACAAAATTTATAATTTAGAAAATTTAAGCTACTAAGCAATTAAATGTTTTCTTTCCGATGAATATAATAAGTTATACATATATAATTACAAGTGCTTCGCTGATTGTAATAATAAGGCAAACTTGTTTTTCGAAATTTTACATACAATGTGACTAAAAATGCAAGATTAAATATTTCAAAATTTATTCATTATTCTAATGAATGAAGGAAAGCTTAGCAAGTTACTCCATATTAACAATATTATCTTGCCAGACATTAAAATAGGTGCAACAACCAATAAGGTATATAATCATCGTACAACTCAGTAAATGCATTACAAATTTCTTTCTAATTATGATTGCGGTAGAGCTTCGGGTCCTTTGGATAGCACCGATTTCATAGTTTTCATGAGGCTGGGTATAAGGCCGACATGCTTATCCACACATTGTATTGCACACCTTTCGAACTGATCTGTGAACTTGGCAACTTGGTCCTCGTTGGGAGTGGGTGGCATTTTAACTTTGACATCGTCATTGCATTGCTGTAATGTAAGAATAGAGTTCATTTATAAACAAAGCTGTAATAGCAATGCAGCAGTAAGGAAACAAAGTTATTCTTGGGGATATAAGACCCTTGAATATATAAAACCCCAGGCAGAAAAGTTGTTCATACATAAAATCAAACTTTATAAAGGGATGTTGTAAGGGTCATTAAGGGTTTCTAAAAGAGACTTTGGAGATATCTTTGGTCGGTTTAACAAACTGTTCGAAGATTTCTCTGTTTTGGAGAATGAGTTCAAAGCTATGAAACCTTTGAATGAGTTTCCAAAACGGATGTAGGCCAATTTTTTAGGCTATCTATTGGCCCTAATGAGCTATCGTTCCCTACACACATATCTACTATAACCGCTTCTAATAAAAACATAGAATTCATTAATTGATCTTACCCGTCTCCCCATATCTCTATCAGAAGTGACGAGAACAGAAAGGAACAACCTTCTGGCCCCGAAGAGCTTTCTGATTGAACTAGATCAACATACTAGTGTTAATAATTTAGTGTTAATCGAATCAACGGGTCCATCAACCAATACTATAGCTCCATTAGACGCTAGTGCTTTAACTGAAGGCTTAGAAGATACTTATAGATATTCCACCACGGCAACAGGTTTCAGGCTTGCCCCTGATACTATATATGATGATGTCAAGGCATTTAAACAGACCAAAAGCCCATATTACGGTGGAAATATCAAAATTTACATATGCTCGGGAAATTTCGTCATTTCCGCCGAAAATTTCAACAACATTTGTAGCAAGGAAATACAAAAGTTTTTCATACAGTTTCATTTATCATCCGATTGTCCTATGCCAGCTATAAGACATAATAACGATCGGAATTTGGTAAAATTAAGTCTAAAGAGCATAACAAAACTTAGAATGGTTGAGTTTGGTTGTGGGATGGGAAACGTCTCCTTCAATGTGTTACAAATATTGACAAAATGGTAATACCAAAGACCATATAAATAACTAAATTGTCTTTGATAATACTCTCTGCAAGGTTATAAAAAGAAATTGTAATCAAATCTTTCATCGTTATAAGGAATTCGCTTGAGGTTCGTGAGTCGCAAAAAGTAAAATACAGACGTGGAAAGGGATATTGTGCCCAAACAAGCTGGATTCGAATATGCTATTCCGTTAGCATCCTTAGTAATAAATATCACTTGCCATGACGCAACGTTGAAGTCTGCCCTGAAATTCGCCCAGTTCATGTTGCACGTAGTTCTGTGCCCGGGTCATGGGAGCCGAGCAGCGATCGACGCAACGCTGCACGCTATCGACACTGGAGGTGTTATCCTGACAGCACTTTGCGGCACACAGATGCATTTCATTCTGTAAGAGGAATACATTAGGATAAGATTTCTGATTGGAACATCTGGTTTTTGGCGGGACCCACCTGCATTTTGCGTAGATGCGTCTTGTCCATGTCATCGATGAGCTCGGTAACTGCCGACTCGACACGCTGGCGTTGTTGCTGTATCATTTTAGTATATAATATGGCTTTAAGTTAACTGCAACTATTGATTTCGTAATACAGAAAATAATATACGCCCGGCGACAGCGTGTTTTGTAATTCGTAATGAGAATATTCGTATATCGATAAATTGGACAAACCGATAACAGAACCATTAGCAGCTGATTAGTGGGCATATAGCGTACGATGGTCAACCTAAATATCGCTAGTCAGTTGCTTTTTTAGAAGTCTATGCAATTTTTGCATTTGTTAGTTTAATTTTTGAATTAAAAGCATGTCGCTGCTGCACAAACTAAGCAAAGTCGCACTACAGGCCAATGGCTATAACGTAAGACGCCAGTTATTAGTTACAACGCGCTTGTTCAGTGCCAACAGCACTGAAACTACAACAGAAAACACTAACGCAACCCAGGAGCAGCCGGAAAACCCAAGCAAAGGAGGCTTTGCCCGTGCTTTTGATAAATATACAGCGCCTGCAGCACCGGAGGAGTTGCCCGTGGACAATCAGAGCTTTGCATCGCTGTTGCGTCAGTCCAAGTTGATTGATGTAAGTAGGAATTGGAACTTGTATACAGTCCGGCGTTTATGTAATCTATAAACATTTTGCAGCTGGGCGATGCCGAGGGCAAGGTGGTGAGCGGTAAAATATTTCACGTGGTGGGCGATGATCTGTACATAGATTTTGGCTGGAAATTTCACTGCGTATGCACGCGACCAACACGCAATGGCAGGTAAGGCTGTGTCCTTATCAGTCCTTTATCAATTATAATAATTAATAATCATTTCTAGCGACTATGTGCGTGGAGCACGCGTGCGTCTGCGTGTTAAGGACCTGGAGCTGTCTACCAGATTCTTGGGCTCAAGCAAAGATATAACCATCTTGGAGGCAGACTGCCATTTGATTGGTCTCATTTCAACGCCCACGCGCCAGAGCACGGCCAGAAACACAACATTAAACGCGCCCAGAATTGACGCATTATTATAAAATTGTAACTATTATTGATTGCATTAAACGAAATGTTTGTTAAGTTAAAAGTATCATATTGTAAATTGAAAGACCTCGTAGTGATGATTCAGCTCCTTGACTGAATGCAGCTGGAAAGTCGTTGTCAAGGCGCCATTTTCCGACTGCTCCAGAAAGAAAATGCGCTTCACGCGACTGTGCACCAGCGCCATGGCGCACATAAGGCAGGGCTCGCGCAGCAGATAGACATCATAGCCGGTGCATAGATAAGGTCCATACTTGGCCAGATTGTCGGATGCCGTCAGCTGTGTATCCTCGGGTGGCTGTGCGTCGCCGCGTCTGGTCAGCTCGGCGCCACATTGCAAATCCTGGCAAGCTTCATGCTGTTGCAGATAATCGTAATAGTTTTGGGGCAGGCCGCGTAGTGTTCTTGTTGCAGTTTGCCCATCCTCTACAAACTGCAGCTGCGTCTGCCAGGCACCGCCCTGCTGGCTGCGCGCCACATGATCCACCAGCCACATGACACAATGCTGATGGCTGCTGCTGGTGCTGCCGCTGCTACCTGTAATTGGTAAATGTTTTAGGTTCTAAATGAATAGGCCTGCATTGGGCTGCTCACCTGCCATGGCCACAATGCTGGGCTGACGCGGATCCACACAAATGCCCACGGGCTGATTGCCATTAAGATCCTTGGACAGGCTGCGCAGCAACTGGGCCATGCGCTTGTGGTAGATGCGTTGACTGATTGTAAAATTGCTGCCATTGTGCAGAGATTCGGCATATTTGTCCGGATGAAACTTGCAGGGCCAGTACTTGATCATCTGTTCGTATTGCACACGCAGCCTGGCACAGCTGGCGGGCACTTCCACCACATTGACATTGCGGCAAAGTGCTTGCAACACCTGGTCGGAGATTTTATGCAGCTTGAGATGCTGCTCCAGTGTGTCCTCTATGTCCGAGGTGGGACATATAAGCACGTTCCTGTCATGTACACGCTTCAAATGCTGAAAATGTGGCAGCTTTTGGGCGAGCTCTTGTATGACGGCCTGCAGCTGCTGTTTGGTTTCCAGCTCACAACTATGCACCTTGATGAGTGTGATGTCCTTTTTGTACTCGTCGGAGAGCACAGCTTTAATGGCAAAGCTATCGTCCTGTGCCGTGGGCGTTGGCTTAGCTCTTTTCGCTGCTGGCGGCGACAGCATGTCTCAAAGATCTTGTTTATTGTCCACTATTTACCACAGCCACCCACGCGATGCTATCGGCTATCGATTATCGATATCGTTGGACGTCGCAACGCATACAGGTATCGATACATTTTGTAAGAATTGCTTGTGTAGGTGGCATGGCGCCAAATGTTATACTTTGAATTCAAATCTAAATTGTATATCTCGTGTGCTAAAAATGTGTTTCTTAAGCTCATTTGTGTGTTGCTTACATCTTTATTATGGTTGTCTGATTATTGGCATCTCGGGCGTGCTGATCTCCATTGTGGGCTTCGTAATTGTCTTTGAAAGCTTGCTTTCGAATGTCGAAACACTTTGGTTCGTGCTTACGTTATTATTTCTTATATTTTATTGCATTTCCAAACTTGTGTTGCTTCTGGCTGTTTTGTGTGTAAGTTTTGTTTAACATTAGGTATGTTTAAATGTTGCTTGAATTGTATCAACTTTTTAGGGGCGCTGCTGGTGTGTGCTGATATCCTTTATCTGTGCGATCTTCTCCCTTATCTTTGCTTGTGCTGTCTGCTATTGGCAAATAGACATTCAAGGACTCATTGTGACCACCGCCTTAGCACTTATTTTTATTATAGGTAAGCTTAGCTTGGTCAAATCAATAACAAATATAAATAAAATCCTTAATTCAGTGGAAATCTACTACGCCTGGATCGTTATATCGTATTGGCATGTGTGCAGGAATTGTTGCCGGGAGGAATAAAGAATAATAGTATAAATAACCACAAATATGTAATTACCATTATATATGAAATGCAGGAATCCTGCAACTGATTTTGAATTGATTTTAAATAAATTTAAGCAAATTAAAATCAGCCGCAGGAACGATACAGAATATGTTATTTCAATAATAGATCGTTCACAACACTAATTTAAGTTGCGCGGCAATGTTCACAATCTGCCTATCGATATTTCTTAGCCCAAAACTGTTATATGGCGTAGAACAAATATAACATGCACTGTTAAGTATGAGCGCAATAACAGTACGATCACTTGAGGCACTAACATGACCTTTTGAGCGCAACATATTGTTAACAGCATAACTTCTTAAGTTGATTTCAATTAATGTATTTGATAACAAAATAATAACAAACAAGAAATTAAAAATAAATATAAGTGTTAATTTGCAATTGCAACAGGTAAGCTGCAGCTGAATGTGCTGAATAACATTTATGTATATAAAATCATGTTTTTTGTATTTTTGCAGTCAATTTGAATTGTGTGCGAAGTTCAATCGAACCAAGTCTGAACGATTGCTACAAGTTTAGTTCGTGCCGAAACGTCGTGTGGGTGAGTCGAGTCGTCGTCGTTCGCTGTCGCTGCCGCTGTCATCGTCGTCGTCGTCGTCGCCGTTAAACGCGCGTGCGTGCAACGCCTTCAAAGTGTTAATATATGTATGTAAATTTGTGTGAGAGTGAGTGTTATTTACAATTAGAAGTAACGGTGCGAAGGTGAAACTGTTAAATCAGCAAAGTGCATCTTCAACCAATTGCATACATAGTTTTTTGCCACAACAAATCAAATAAATAAATAATTGATGATATTTTTGTGAAGAAATCAAGCCCCAGGCAAAGTTCACAGCCGGTTTAGTCATGCTATAATTCTGAGAAGAGCGGCGGGCTTCGACAAGTGAATGAATAAACGTCACGAGAATAACGCGAACTGTGAGATACTACACCTATAAGATACATTTCTAACAGCTTCTGTGTGAGTGTGTGTGTGTGTATGTATATGTATATCAGCTGTTATACTGCAACGCAACGGAACTTAAGGGTCGCCCGCCTGCCTTTCTAGGGTTAACTATTTGCTCTGGCCAAAGGCAGCGATAAGATACAAAAGACGTTCGCACTGTGCAAAAAAAAAAAAACTCTTGAACTCGGACCGCAACGTAGTTGTATTTGTGTTTATCTTATCGGCGGTTAGACGACCATTGATTGGAGCCGTTTTCTGCTTCCACTTTGGGCTAAAAACACAATGCCGGGGTGAAGTCATTTGTGCAGCGAGCTAAGCAAATGTCTATTGAACACGGCAGCGCCAACTAGATACAATATCTAAGCTCTGGCCTGGCCTGGCCTCTGGGCAAGTGCGAAAAAAAAACCAGCCACGCAATCTTTGGCTAAATTTGGACACACACAAAATACCAAACAAGGCATTGGCCACATAAATCAACTGCAAACTGCAGTTGCAACTTGCAACATCAGCAGCAGAAGCAGCCGCAGCAGCAGCAGCAGCAGCATCAACAGGAGCAAAGATGGACATAGAATCCGATTCAGACACCTGGGAGGACTTTTTTGGTAAGTGCCAGCGAGTTCATTGCACTTGCCACAAATCACATTGATCATCATCATCATTATGATGATGACTCAACGCAGCAGGACTGCACAGCGTAGAGATTAGAGATGGTACCGTGACACGATCTCTGCCAATAACAGCACGATCAAACCCAGTTGTAAGGATTTTTGTTGAGTTTTCCTGGCGTGGCAATTCTTGCACGCTTTCTCGTGCAACTTTCCTAAGCAAACGTGCAATTTTCGAACCTAGACGTAACTGTAACGGAAATAAAAAGATCTGCAGAAACCATAGATGCCTTAAATAGGTTTCAACTGTAAGAAATTGGCATTTTTCAGATGACTCCATACGATAATATATAAAAATTTATAGCTATCAGAAGATCCAAAAGCTGAACTGATAGGTTTTCTGGTGGGTGGAAGAATTGATATCCCATAAAGAACTGGTATATATGAGCTATATAAGGACTAAGATTCTATTTCTTCTGGGGTGGAAGAATTGATATCTCATAAAGTACGGGGATATATGGGTTATAGGAAGACTATAGTATAATTCTACTTCTTCTTTCAAAAACTAGCTTAAGTTCTCATCATTTTTCTGTTGGGTGGAAGAATTGATATACCGTAAAGAACTAGGATCTATGACTGAGATTCTATTTCTTCTGGGGTGGAAGAATTGACATTTCATAAAGTACGGGTATATATGGGTTCTATGAAAACTAAGATTCCATTTGTTCTTTTAAAAACTAGCTTAAGTTCTCATAGGTTTTCTGGTGGGTGAAAGAATTGATATCCCATAAATTACAGGGATATATGGGTTATATGAAGACTAAGTTTCTATAACTTCTGTTAAAAACTAGCTTGAGTTCTCATAGATTTTCTGCTGGGTGGATGAATCGATATATCGTAAAGAACGGGGATATATGAGTTAGATCGTGAAGATTTTGATTCTATTTCTTCTGGGGTGAAAGAATTGATAAAGTACGGGAATATATGGATTATATGAAGAATAAGATTTTATAACTTCTTTTAAAAACTAGTTAAAGTTCCCATAGGTTTACTGGTGGGTGGAAGAATTGACATTCCATAAAGTAGGGGGAAATATGGAGTATACTATGAAGACTAAGATTCTATAACTTATTTTGCAAACTAGCTTAAGTTCTCTTAGGTTTTCTGGAAGAATTGATAACCCATACAGAATGGAGATGCATATATGGGCTATATGTAGACTAAGGTTCTTTAACTTCTTTTAAAAACTAGGTTAGGTTCTTTGAATCATATTTTACACTGACATTAAAACATGGGAATATCTAATAAAATAGCTACTATTTTGCAATTCGATGCAAGAAAGAGAAATGCTTGCAAGAAGATACAAGGATATGGCTGCAAATGTGTATTATATGGATAGACATGTACAATATACCAGCTCTTAAATGTTTATCTAATATTTTGACCGAAGCATGCAACATTCCTGCGCAAGAAGTGCAATATCTAAATATCATTTATGGGCATAGTAGCACACGAGGCCATCTCTAGTGGATGGTGTGGTAAGGTTCTGGGGAGGTAGGCGTACGGCGTACGCATTTTCGCATGTTTTAGCGTTCTCTCAGTCGCTGTCTGTCCAAAAATGGCAAATACATTCCTACATACATACATACATATGTGAGAATACAGAGCCTGGCTTTGTTTCTTATGCCACACACTCAATTGGCGGAGTCTTCTGGCGTCTGGCATCGTCACAATAACTGTACACTTGAAGAGTGAAGTGCGTTTTGCTGTAACGGGTTCCAGTTCCATGATTTTTCGCCTTTTGCATTTCGCGTTTTTACTTGATTCGTGCGGCGAATTTTGTGTTTTTTTCTCGCTTGTAATGAAATTTAATGATAATACATAATTTTTTTTTTCTTCTTTTCTTTTCGTTGTTGGTGAATTTTGACCCAAATTACGATTGAGCCACAGAGCAATTGCTGTTGTGCCTTTTGCATGGAACTTAACATTATGTTAATTGGCTGCGTCTTATTTCTGACCCAGTTGCAGCTTTGATTTTGGCTCGTGCTGGCTGAAAGGGGGCTTGTAATCAAAACGCAGAGGGGTTTCCTCTCCCAATAATAATACAATTGGCCATTAGTCATAGCACTTTATATAAATAGTATGCGAGTGATTGTCGCTACGCCTTTTGTTCGCTCTCTTAGATAACAGTAGTAGGCTGCCGAGCAGGCAGGGGGTCACTGTTAGCTAACATGCACTTGCTTAAATGTATGTTAATTGCGGCTTAACAGTGTGCTATAATTGGCGCTGTTAATGAATAACATTTACGAGAGAACTACTCTGTGGGGTGGTTCAGATTTGTTAATCAATAACATTTACGAGAGAACTAATCTGTAGGGTGGCTCAGATTTGTTAATCAATAACATTTACGAGAGAACTACTCTGTGGGTGGCTCAGATTTGCGTAAGTAAGTTTAAGTATAGGTTATGTTTCTTATAGGTTATGTCAGTAAGCGTTAAATATATATATATAATATATATTCCTTAAGTGACAACTGCAGAACGTCGTTAAATGCCTTGGAAAGTCATTTGTAAAGGGCACAGGTGTTTTAGGCAATAAAACTTTGCTACTGATAACAGACACACTCACCCTGCATATAAACCTATGCTTATCACTCATAAAAAACGTCCTCAACAGCTTATGCAGCAATCATTTCCGGAGATTAACAAATAACTAAAAATAGTAAAGTAAGGAGACGGTTACTAAAAACAACGAGAAACCTAAGAAACCATTAGGAAACCATTAGGAAGATAATTAAAATATGACTAACGAGCAGCTACTTCGGCATACTATTTCCTTATTCGTGGGCGTGGCAAACGTCTTTCTTTTAGCCAAATCTATCAAGGAGGTCAACAGTAGGGCGCATATTAAATTTAATGACTGCAATCATAAAAACGTGGAAGATATAGGTTTTCGACAAATAAAATGCAATATAATAATGTTTCCAACATTTCTTTTGGAAAGAGTACTGCAAAATGTCTAATCGAGCACGTTTAAGGTATAACACACACACAAACACACACACACACACATAACACATGTTCAGACACTTGTCTGCCTTCCACTTAACAGATAGTCAAGTACATAAAATATGTATACTTACATATGTAGACTTACAGTGGAAGCGGAAAAATGATATCGTTGGCAAGCGCTTAGCCAACATTTGACCGCTTGTGGTATCAAATGTCAACGGGTACGGCGACGGAGTAGTGGGGGTAGGGGCGCGCTGTGTTTGTTTCCTCAATAACCAAACTGAAAGTCAAATAGAAAATTTGTCTGTTTAGTTTTAGTATTGACACAAGTGCCGATGACAGCGTCGCGCATGCGCTGCCTATGGGCAGGTCAAATCCCTAAGCCAGAGTCCAATACTGAGCCGGCATTTTTCCTCACCTTTCATAACCAAACAAATACACACACACACACACACAGGCAAATAATCTATTAAGGCTGCTGTCAAACCGCAAAACACCACGGGAGTCTCAAGTCTAAACTGTGTCTTGAAGTGCATTTGATATTGTTGCTCCGTTTTGATTGTGATCTGTAAAGAAACCTTTTTGGTGACTGTGGCCTGCCCTTTTTTTTAATGCCCTTGGCCAGCGGGTATTATAAGTTTCTTACGAAATGTGTAACAGTTTGAAGAAGACGCTTCCGACCACAGAAAGTATCTATATATTCTTCATTAGCATCAATAGCGATTTCTGTTTCTGTGCCATCTAGTCTCTCAGTTTGGCAACTATCTTGATGAAACTTGGCAAAGATGCTGCTTGTTGTTCCAGGCACTATATATGTCTGAACGCGGCCGGATCGAATCACTATTATATATAGCTGCCATAGGAACGATCGGTTTACATTTAAGTTTTTATAAGAAAACTCTTGTTTTTCAAGATATCCTAAGGCGTCGTCCACATATTACGTAATCACGTTTTCGCCCCTTTTTTGATATCCACCCCCTTAAAGTGGGGAAAGAAGGCTTTTAGATGGATTACGTAATCATATGCCAAGGACCCTCCTCCCCATGTTATCAAGAGTAATCTTTCGGCTGACCTTCCACCCCCTTAATGATTACGTAATATCTGGACGACCCCTAACTAAATTCACCAAAACTAAGTTTTCTTATATTTTTAACTAGCTGACCAAATTTGGTTAGAATCGGAACACTATATCATATAGCTCCCTTGGGAACCATCGGGTGAAAAGTAAGGTCTTGTATGAACAACTTTTTTGTTTATCAATCAAACTAAGTAATTCTTAGTTTCTTAAAGCTCTTAAGATGTAGTTCAAACTTGAACAAAATCGAGCTGACAACAATTGATCGAAAATTGAGTTTTTAGCTGAAAGGGAGGGTATATATATTCGGCACGCTCTTCTTGCTTGCTTTTCTTACTTGTTCTCTGTCTCTGCGTTTTCATATGACATTTATTTGGTATTTCTTATTTATTTATACCTTATGAAATATAATAACTAATAGATACTGATGTTGTAGGTTTACTTGTGCGCCGATAAGATTTCTCTTTTGTTTTGATAACGCCGACAAGGCTAAAAAGGCCCGATAAGTCACGCACTCGAAGTTATATGAAATATTTACTCCTCTGTGTGTGTGTGTGTGTGCGTGTGTGTGATCGCATTAAAATTCCAAGAGCCCTTGATCAAAAGGTCAGTTTTTGCGTCGCCCATTTCCGCTGCCCAATTGTGGATCACTGAGTTAATGAAGTTAATTGAAAAAGTTCAAGAAAATTGACGCATAATCAGGCGAGTTCATTGGCCAAGTCATTACGAGTATTGCTTATGATTATTAATTCCCATACAGATGCATATTACCTCACCCGAGCTGCCGTCTAATTGCGCTAAAGCTCTCTTTCTCTCTCTGTGTGTGTGTATGTGTGTGATCCTCTGCCTACTTAAGGTACTCTCACAGCCCCCGATCCAAGTCGTGTCGTGTCGTTACGTGTGTGGGCCGTGAGTCGGCGTTTGTCTGGGATACTGATGTTTTGACGACTGTCTCAGGTCTCAGGTCTGAGGTCTAGCCTGATCGTTCCTCTCTAATTGCCTGCACACTCACGCCGCATTTCGCTCAGTGTACGCACTTCTTGGCCGCTTTCGTTGTGGGCGTTGCAGAAGGTCGTAAAACTTGCAAGCGATCATTGTGCACGCACGTCCCAAAAGGTTTTTCTCAATGAAGCCCACAACAGACAGCTCAGCCAGCTAATACCCTGTAGACAGACTTACATGGTGTATAATGCAGCAGAAATAGTATTTAGTAATATATTTAATTAGAATGTAATAGAATTGAAGTCCATAATGCGAATTGATTTCGTTTGTTTCAGAATCAGAATCATTCTTCAGTTTGTGTTCTGATATAGCTATCGGTTTTCTTTTACCCAATTTTACATAGGCCTGTTCTCATTTCGGAGTACTTTTTATTTAGATTTTGTTTTCACTTTTTCTAATAAATTAGTAATGGTTTTTTTCATTTTTAAGTTTTTTATGAATAGTTTTCATTCAAAAAGCAAACCGTTTCAAACCGAATACTCAAATATTGTCGGAATTCAGAGCAGCTAACAATTTCAATTATTCCTGGAATTCATCACTTACTAAACTGAGATTTTCACAATTATTATTATAATAACTATAGAAATCTTTCTTGATAAGATATTATGGTTTATATATTTATTTATTTTCACTTTTTACGGAATTCAGAACAGCTAACAATTTCAATTCCGATAGATTTCTTAAAAATCCTTAAACTGAATATATTCCTGAAACTCATAACTAAGTAAACTTCGATTTTAAGAATTATTATTATAAGATAGTAAGATAATAACTATTTTTATTATAATAAAAGAATCTTTATTGATGATTACGATTTGCGGAGATTCAGAACTGCTTCTAATTTTGTTTCCTGACTGTTTTGTTTAAAATTCTTAAACTGAATCAATTTTTGGAATTCCTCACTAACTAAACTGAGATTTCCGGAATTATTATTATTAATAAGCATCTTTATTGATGAAAGTTATGGTTATTTTACAAGATCAGGAACTACAAACTTGTCTTAACTAAGGAAACTTAGCTTTACATCCTGGAAACATATTTTACAAAGTATTATATATGGTATTTCATCAATTTCTCGATTTTGGTAGACTTTTATTTACAGTTTGGCTTTTAAATTGAGTACTCTGCAGTTACTTTCAGCATAGTTATGATCTTAAGCTGTTGCTGTTTACAGGACATTTCAAAGTCGATCACTTTTTGCAGCTGCATTTGGTTGTAGTTGTTGTTGTTGTTGCTGTCGTAAGTTGTGGGACTTTGACTTTAATGAACGCTTTGCGGCATCCCGTGACGTGGCTGCCCCGTGCCCCTGCCCCTCCTGTACAACTCGGTGCCCGTCCTCGCTCACAATTCTATTTGGCAGCAAATTTATAACTTCCTTGGCAAATGCCATTTGCTTAGACAGTTTACGCCTACCCCGAAAAGTGCTGCGGGGGCGGGCAACTCCTAGCACTTAAGCCCAGCTTAGAACTCGCTGAGTGACAGTTTTTGGCAACAGAGGGGGGTGTGTGTGTGTTTGGGGGGGAGCTGGGGTGGCTTATTGGCTATAGAAGCTGTCGAAAGAATATTTTTGCGATATGAATAACATTTTTAATGTTATTTCTGTTGATTTACAAGACGTGAGTCACGGGCCAAGACACAAAGTCAACGACTCAGATACAGTATCTGTATCTGAGGCTGAGACTGAGACTGAGACTGAGTCGGAATCTCAGTTTTGGGTTCGACGACAGCTTTGAGCAGCATTACAGCTGTATTTTTGTATTGTTGCTTTTGTTATCAGCTTTTTTTTTTTTTGTGTCGAGTTTCGGATTTCAGTTTCTAGTGAAAGTTATTTTTCATGCGATCGCCGGTTGTCATTTCTTTCTCTCTCTCTGAAGTCTCTCGAGTCTCGAGTCTCTGGCATCTCCAACTGCCTTTCCATTTCACTTGGCCAGTGGACTGGAAAGCCGTCAAGCTGAGCCCAGGCTCACGCATAAGCGTTAACTCTGGCTTATTACAATGCCAATGGCTTTTCATCGACAGTTATACAGAATCTTCAACGCTTCTCGCTCTCTCTCTTTCTCTCTCTGCGCGTATTGCTATCTCTTTTCATTGGGGGCTGACATACTTTCGCTTTCATTTGAAACTCAGCTGCACTCGCTCGTGACATAATGCACTATTGAAACTCATTGAAATTAATGCTAAACGATTATTTATCGGCTTGAGATTGCGTCTTTACAATGACGGCCCGTTGTTCTGCTTGAGAGTGAAACTTAAGCTCTAGTTTTTGATTAATTACACAGAGTTCACATTTCGAAAGCATTTAGCCGTTTTTTTTTCTTTCCCATTTTTTGGGGTCAGCATTTCGAACTCAGCATGCGATGTGGATGGATGACCTCATTTCACAGCGTTTGCCTGGGCGTTAAGAGTGCCAATTTTGAAATACAACAAAGCGCATCAAATCAATAATATTTCCACACAATAACTAATAGTAGCAACAACAACAATACAACAACAATACAACACGAACGGCGCCACTTTGAAGGTCAAGTTGAGTGTTGTCTGCCAGTTTTGCAGGTGTGCTTTTCACCATGTTTAACCATTTTAACCATAATTGAGTTTATCTACCGCGCATGATCTGCCCAGGGCGTGTGTTCACCAATGTTGCCTATTAGTGCTGGGAAAACAAAAGATGGCACTATCGATAGCCTTAATCGAGGTTTTTCTTTCCGCTATCGATACAATCGATATCAGTAGTGAGCCAATAAGTTATCGATGCCATTATAATTAATAGCAATAATTAATAATCATTCCTTCGATGACACTTTCGATAGCCTTAATCGAGGTTTTTATTTTGGCTATCGATACAATCGATATCAGTAGTGAGACAATAAGTTATCGACGCCATTAAAATCATAATTAATAACAATAATTAATATAGTAAGAATTAATAATATTTCCTTCTATGAACTATCGATAGTCTTAATCGAAGTTTTTCTCACCTCTATCGATACAATCGATTATCAGTAGTTAGCCAACAAGTTATTGACGCCATTTAAATCATAATTGATAACAATAATTAATACATATAATAAGAATTAATAATAATTAATTCGATGGCACTATCGATACCTTTATCGAGGTTTTTCTTACCACTATCGATACAATTGATATCACGTGGGAGCCAATAAGCTAACGACTGTAAATGCGAGTTCTCGGAATTGTTGTGATGGTTTTTTAATCCAATATTGCTATACAGTAAATAAATTGTCTTGTCTATAAAAATAAACCGATTTATGTGCTTAGAAATAACCAATTTGCTATTATACTTTATAGAAATAAAGCATTTCCATTATATCTTTAGAGTTTATACAATAGTATATTATTAACAATAGTAACGATGAATTAAAGAAGAAAATCTAATATCTATTGTGATCTATAATTTTCACATTCTATAATATCGATCCTTTCGATAGCGATAACCGAAGCTATCGATACTATTTCATGATTTTTCAGTATTCAATTAAACAAATCAACTCTATCCTTTGAGTTTGTTATATCTCAATGAATGTAAAAAATTAATTATAAATATTTTTTAATGAACCAATCAGTTTTGAGCACATTGCTGGTGGAATGTGCATCATTTCAAGTGGTATGATAAAAATATTGACCACTTGATATCGATTACTTGATATTTTCTACATTTATTATCAATTTCCGGAATTGGCACACCATACAGAAAGAAGTCCACATTTTCCTGGTATTTCCCTCCTGTATCTTATCAAAGTCGTTTAGTATACATATCATATCAGCTATATAAAATTTTTTGTTTTCCTTTAGCTTATGTGTCAGCCCTGAAAAGATAAAACTTGAGTTAAATTTAAAAGCTATTTTTGGTTACGATTAGTTTGAAAATGTTGTAGGTGTTGCTACGATATAAATAAAAATACATAATATAAACATCTTTAATGCAAATAAAACAATAATTATGCTAAAAAATTCCAATGTTTCATATAAATAAATACCAAAAAAATATAAACAAATGAATTAAACAAGACAAAATTGTATAAAATATGAGCTTTGTGAATTGTACGAGTAAGAAAGTTGGGTTTCTATAAGGCAGCTGTAAGTTTTCATTGTTTGGATCTATCATTGTCTGTATATAATAGAAATTGTGGGTTCTCCATTGTGAGCATGAAATTTCCGCATCCCATAATAAGAAATGATATATTTCAAATGTATTTCATTTGTTAAGTAATGAATGCCTTGTTATGAGTACATTGTACTCCCAGTTCTTAAGTTTCCATGCTCAATACTTGATGATTTACTCAGTTAACTCAATTTATCTAAATAGATATATATTATATATATTCACGTATGTGCATATGTAATTTACTTACCTCAAGCGCTCACATTGTTTAATGAAATGACCGGACAACCTTCAAATGTCAGCGACTTTTTTCTCTTACATTATTTTGTGCTTGGCTTACATTCCGCACACACAGCGAGTGTGAATGTGTGTGTGTGTGTGTGTGTAGATGTGTGTGTAACTCAATGTAAGTGCATAAATTGAATACAACAAAAAAATCAAAGTGAAGTAGCTTGAAATTCCATTCAAAATGCAATGGCCAACGACTTCTTATTTTCAATTTTTGTGGATTTTTTTCAAAATATTTTTTTATATATTTTTTTAATTTTTTTTAAATACCCTATATAATAATTTTGTCAAGAGATATGTGAAGCATTGAAGAAGATGTTTTCGATTCCACAAATTATATATTCATATTTTTTATAAGCATTAATAGCCGAGTATATCTGGACATGTCTGTCGTCTGTCTGTTTCTAAGCAAACTAGTTCCTCAGTTTAGAAGCAATCTTAATGAAACTTGGCACAGATGCTTCTTATTGCTGCAGCAAGTACATATGTTAAAACTGGCCGGATCGGAGCACTATATCATATAGCTGCCATAGTAACAAAAGCTCAAAAATTGAGTTGTCGTATGAAAATCTTTTTTGTTTATAGAGATATGCACACTAAACATATAATTTTTAAGTTCCATTATGTGGCACACAAGCTGACCAAATTTTGTCAATATTGGAACACTATATCATATAGCTGTCATATAAACGATCTATAAAAAATTGAGTTGTTGTATGAAAAACTTTTTTGTTTTTCAAGATATCGCAACCAAACTTAGCAATTCCAAGTTTTATTATGCTTTCTAAGTGTTGACTAAATCTGATTGAAATCGAACAGTTATAACTTATAGCTGTCATAGGAACAGTCGGATAAGAAATTAGTTTTTATATGAAAAACTTATTTGTTTTTACAGATATTTGAACCAAGCTCAACAATTGGTAGTTTTATCATACATTATATAGTTTGGTGAAAGAAGATTAGTTCATAATGATCACTATATTATATATTATATATATAGAAAATCGAGCTTTTGTATTGACAAACTTACTGCCAGGGTATCTAGCTTCTGTATAGCCGTTCCTACTGGTTTTGCACTTCAAATTCGACAGTCGGCTGTCAAAAACATCTATTTGAATATATAAAAAACTATGTACCTGCATATATTTGTGTGCTTAAACCCACAAATCAAATAATAATAACAACCAAAATGTGCAAACACAGCTGTTTTGTGTTGAATGTCTAAAAAATACGCAAAATACCACTAACAAGAGGAAAAAAATAACAAGAAGCAAATCGAAAAAACTCAACGTTTAGTTATAATTGAATTATTTATAATTTTTCATGACGCTGCCGTTTGAAATGAATGCAAAAAGCGATAACAGTCCGTACCATAAATAAATAAATTATAAAATCAAAAGAGACAGAGGCCGACTCTGATCTTGTTCAACAGGTTTTTTTGCGCAAAAGTTCAACAAATTGAGCACAAACATCTCTGAAATCAGAAATCAGACAAAAACGTGAGCTACGTTCAACGTAAACAATGAGAGAACCAAGAATCTCAACTCTGATAAATTCAAATTTACGTATTGCTTACATAAGTGTCTCGAAATGTTGATACTGCCTGCCACATGATAAAGTGCAGCGTCATCATTGTGATTTCAAATTATCTTCAAATATTTGGTGTGCAGCTAAAGAAGAAAATAAGAAGTACGATTATAATGAATTTTCAATATAAGGATCATAATATTTAGATTATATCAGAAGAAACAATAAGATTATACATTATATTATATTATATCACTAGTCATACCTAAGTGATTCCTAACAGAGTCTCTAGATGTTGACAATGCTAATTATAAGTTTCATAATCCTTAGCAGAATCTTCGAAAGGTTAAGAAGTTGAACCTAAAATCATTTTCAATATAAACATCATAGTATTTACATTTTAACATATGTTAATTAGTCCAAGAATGTGTGCAAATCTATCTTCGTCTATGCGAAGAAGCTTGGCATCACAATCAACGACAACTGCAGGAAGTGTAGGGCGTCAGGGGTATCCGAAACCATGGAATACCTTCTCCGTACTTACCCAGCGCTCATGAGAAGCAGATTCAACCATCTGGCATGCCATATCTTCACTTCCCTGGAGTGTGTATCGAAAACACCACTAAATGAACTCTTCAAATTTGCCAAAATGATTTTCAAAGAATCCTAGAATCCAAGGTTCAAATATGTGGTACCACTAAGTACCAGATGGTCTATGTGAGGCCACCCGTGGGGATGACCTGTCATCTCAACCTAACCTAACCTATTCTTGTTCGCTTGATTACACAATGTTCCCAAAACTTAAAATAATCTTGAAAGGAACAGATTCTTGTTCACTTGACTACACAATGTTCTCAAAACCTTGTAAAATCTTTAGCAGCACTCTTCAAAAGTTTAAGAATTTAAACTTAAAATCGTTTTTTATACTATAAGCCTCATAATACTTTCAAAATCCAAGGGAGTATGTAAATCTGTTCTATATATATAGACAGATTCACAGATTCTTGTTCACTTGACTACAAAATTGTCTCAAAATCTTGGTATTGCTTGGATGGAATAAAAATAATACCTAATCATAATTGAAACTATCCCTCTAGTATTAATACAAAATAATTGAAGTTGAATTTGAAAGCATGCTCTGAATCCATTTCTATAATTGATATCTATCATAATATTTCTATATTGTACATAAGCTCAGAATACAAATATCGTATGTTTAAAAAAGAAATTCTTACTCTCTCTTTAAATGTTGATAATGCTTAAATAAAACTATATTCTAAAATGGTTAATAAATGATCATGATCACATTTTAAACTTATCCTAAGATCAGAATGGCTAAAACAATTTTGATCACTTTAGAATTAGCTCTAATATTAAAAAAAACTTCCCACAACTTATCAGTAATATATCATATTGTAAATACAGTCATCAAACTATTGAAATGATCGCTGCTTTGCAACTATTTGTGATCAAATCTTAATGAAGACGCTGCCCGTTGGATCTGCAGATACATTACCTGTTTCTACATATTTGCGGCAACTATTGAAGCCCCCGCACACCTGTGCACTTGTCGAGTTGACGACTTGCGGACTTGGGAACCTGTGGATCGTCATTCAAGCAGGCGTCTTAATGTTTATATGGCTTTCACGCCCATCACTCACGCCCACATGCCACTTGAGGCACTGCTGAATATTTGCATAATTTATAAATTAAAAAACTGTGTTTATGTAATGACATTTCTAACGGTTTTTTGGCCGCGTCAATCGTTCGACTGATGACTTCATAGGAAGTGCACAGGAGAGCCATGCTATAAGCAAATAGTTCCAGCCAACACTTGATGCCACTGGGCATAAAACTAGGCTCAAATTTGCATAGCTGGCCATGGCTTGGACAAGATGTGGTAATCGGCCAAGTGTCGTTATAGTCATCGTCATCCTGGCCAGGCGTTTGTTAGATTTATGCCAAATGTTGTTGCCTGTGTAAAGCAAAAGAGCTCTAAACTGGTCAACCATGGAAATATCCGTCAACTGTTATATATACACTTAGAAATAAATCGTTCTTAAATGGATACCGAATTGAGCAGTATAGCGTTACCAAAAGTTGCCCCAACTAGGATTTATCAACATTTTCATATTTATTTATTTATATCATTTCAATCTTGTTAAGTAATCGATAATTTAAGAAGAAAGTTGACAGGACTCTCTGGATGTAGGGAAGCTTTAAATAAAGTACTGTTAATGCTCAATTGAAACGAACACATTTGAGCTGTTATACTCAAAATGGTCTGTTATGTAAAGGGCTGGACGCTGCTATGTTATGGGTATGTTAAGTGACATACAGTTTGTTCGAACACTCAAAATGGTCTGTTATGTTACAGTGTGGCCAACTCTGGATCATCTTTTGACCAATCGCTGATTAACAGTTCATTCGAATAAACAAAAACGGTCTGTTATGTTACAGTCTGTCTAGGTTTGATTTCCAAGTCTAGCACATCTAAAAATGTTATAAAAGGAGCACACAGGTGTCGCTTTTTTTGGGGCAGACGTGTTTTTTTCTAAGTGTATGCATCCATGTTCAGTTTGATGGTTGTATGTGGGCAATCTGTGTGATCAGCACACGACGCTAATGTACAGATCATGAGCACTGATTGCGTTTAGTGCATGAAAATTGGAAAAACTGGAAACTTGTTGTCGTCGTCGCCGTCGTCGTCGTCGCCTTTGGTTGTCGGTCGATCGTTCGTCGGCGACTTGTTCTTCAATTGACTGCAGTCTCCATGATACTGGGATGATCATTTCGATCAGCATGATCATTATGATGAAACGTTTGTTGCCTTTTCATGCTTATTAATTTCCAACACAAGCTGTGCGGCATATCAACTCCAAATTACAAAGACTTGGCTTGTTCTGGACCTGACTGCTGCTGGGTCAGTGACGCCCCAAAGAACATCTATACGTCCTATATATGTATGTACTATAATACATAAGTATATATAGTTTAGGAATCCGGCGCTCTAATTAATTAGAACGACTTCAAGTTGTGGTGCTTCAATGGCTTGAGCAAAGGCCCCTGACCTGTGGCAAGTTTTTGTTGTTTGCTTTTCACAATTAACACAGCACATTGAAGCACTCGCTGCTCATTAAAAAATGGCAAGCACCATGACACTGCCACATGAAAATTGTACGCTTCGAAAACTACTCCTCAAAAAAAAAAAAAAATTTGTAAAATAATATGAATGGGTCGGCTTGTCAACGTCAAAAGCTTTGGACCTTCACCTTCAGTTGCTGACACTCGGTAATTTCAATTCAATTTCAAATTAATTGATGCCCTTTTTTTTGTGAACAACCTTATTTCTGCTGACTTACAAATTGCTTTGTGTACAACATTGCGTATAACTTAATGGCTAAGCCCTGGTCTAAGGTTACAGTGTAAGTGTATATGTTGTAAGGTAACCAAAGCATTGTTGTAATTTGAGCAGCATTCCAAGTTCACTCAGGTGTGTACTCTCAGATACTCTCCAGATATTCGCCAGCAACAAGTATTTCAGTGATTATTGAACGATATGACTGCAAATTGTGCGCGCATGTGAGAAAAGTGAAAGAGTCACAGGCTACACTGGCAGAAAATGCGTGTACTTTAATTTAAATGGGGCCTTTATCCTTTTTTTCAGCTTCATGCTTTATGGTTCTGTATGACAATTTGTTCAAATTAAATTAAATTTTAAATTTATTTATATTTATTTATTTATTATTGCGATAATAAGTATGTTTTATGATATGAATATTGACTTGGGATCTATAGGGAAAGTAATAATAACTTTGAGTTATAAAAAGTGTTGTTAAAGAGTTACTAAAAGTGTTGTTAAAGTAGCAACGAATATTGTAGATATTGTCCTAAAAATACCAATATTTACTGTACATTTTTACCATCTTCACAATATGGAATAAAGAAAACATGGCAACATTTTATAAAATATCTATTTACAAATGAAATACTTTAAGCACAAATCAGAGAATACTTTTTGATAGACGATAAAATTAAAAAAGCGTTTCATTATAACAATCTATTTTAAAACACATTTGGGACTGGCTATGACGGTGAAATTAATCAATTCTATCTTAAATGTTTGTTTTCTTGAACATTTTATCCATTTTTATGACATAAACATTTTAAAATTGCCATAAATTCCAGTGCAGACAGTATTAAGTTTATATATTACTAATATTTATATATTTTTGAATATTATTCCATTTGATCCTTTGAAATTGCATGTGTAAATTATTTTTGATAGCACATCCTATACTTTTTTGTATGCAGCTTTCAATTTCACGAGCATTCCAGCTTAAGTGGTCCTTTGAACTGGTCCTTTGAACAAATCATACGAGCTCGAAATAAGGTTGTTCTGAATTCCGACAAGCAATTGATTAAGCAGTTTGAAGAGATTTTCCCATTGCAATGGGAACAACAGGGAAAAACGGAAACGAGTTGTAAGAAAAGTACTTGGTTATAACATTGAGGCTCGGAATATGATATTTCTCAAGATCTTTTGCATAGTTTATTTAATGTTTTTCCTGCATTTACTGCACAATTTCCTACTGTGCATTGGTCGTGATAACACGTAGGCAACAACTACGTAGGCAAAATCTACAGCTTCAGCGGCAACTCGCAACTTCAGATTGAGCTTGAGTTGCAGCTTCAGCTTCAGCTTGAGTTGCAGCATGTCTGCGTCTGGCTTTATGGCCAGATAAACAGAGCCGGGCCAAGCAACACCCACTCGACTGTGCCTAAGATTTGAGCTGGCTTTTTTTTTCCTCTTTTTCTTGGCTGGCTGCACACTTTTATTTGGTGGCACTGCCAGTTTTATGACCTCCTCAGAAAAGCACTTTTTAGACGGCGGTACGACAACGCCTCTTAAGTCAGGTGCCTCTACAAAAAGCTCAGATTTCGGTTGTGTATCTCTTGTTCTCTTTTTTTTTCTATTTTTTTTTTTTTTTAATTTTGTTTAATAGTCCGTTGTGGCATGTTGGCTTTTTAATGGCCAGCATATAAATCTGCTTGGCTGTTGTACTCTCTGCTATGTGCTGTGTGTGTGTGTGGTTTAACCTATTTGAAAACTTTGTTGGCCAAGCCGCCTTACAGCGGCTATCTAAGTGTGTGGCTAGGTAGTTAAAATACTGACTAGAAGATCGAGTATAATAGCTATGTCTTGGCCGTTTGTAACATGAGTAGAGTAGAGAGTAACAGCTGAGCTTCTGGCATGTTCGGACTCTTCCCATTTCCGATGCCAATCAGAGCAAGAATATTAGCTGTTCTAAATTCCGAAAAAAATCACTGAATATTCAGTTTGAAGAAGTTATTTAAAATAACTTTAAAAAACATAAACAATTGCTAATTCATTTGAAAATGGAAAAGGCATATGTACATGTATATGGCAAAATGTAATTAAGGATAGAAATTGCGGATTAAGGGATGCTTTTGAGTCCTGTTTGCCGCCAAATTTGGATTTTTAGACACTACTATTCAAACTTAAAGTGATTAGCACAAGAAGCACACGGAAATGAGAACTGCTCTGAAACGAAGTTCACGAAATCAGTTAACATAACTTGACAACAAACTTTATAAACTCTGCGTTACTTCGTGAAATGGGAGGCGCAGCTAACTTAACTAGGTTCTTTTCATATGTATTTCGAATGTGTGGCAACTCTCGCGCAGCCAACTTAACAAGGTGCTTTTCATGTGCATTCAGAATATGTGGCAACTCTGGCGCAGCCAACTTAACAAGGTGCTTTTCATGTGCATTCAGAATATGTGGCAACTCTGGCGCGGCCAACTTAACTAGGTTCTTTTCATGTCTATTCAGAATGTGTGGCAACTCTGGCGCAACCAACTTAACTAGGTTCTTTTCACGTGTATTCAGAATATGTGGCAACTCTGGCGCGGCCAACAACAAGGTGCTTTTCATGTGCATTCAGAATATGTGGCAACTCTGGCGCGGCCAACTTAACTAGGTTCTTTTCATGTGTATTCAGAATGTGTGGCAACTCTGGCGCGGCCAACTTAACATGGTTCTTTTCATGAGTATTCAGAATGTGTGGCAACTCCGCAATTCGTTTTGTAAATATATAAACAACGCAAAAGCAGAAATAACTTTGAAGAAAAATAAAATATATAAAATAAACTTAAAGATCATAAATATCTATATTTGACAGATATTTCTGATCTTAAAGTTTATTTTATATATTTTATTTTTGTTCAAAGTTATTCAAAATATTGTGAATACATTTGTAATTGGTTTTCTTTACTAAGCTCAAGTTACGTGGTTTTCTTAAAGGGTATTTGGTTTTCCGCCTTGTATAGCATAAATTATTTTTCTTTATAGCTTTTCGTAGGCTTTGATTTCTGCTGGTCAACGCTTTGGCCATAATGAATTGTTACAACAACACGTTAAGATAAATCTAAATAATTCTATAGAGCTTCACACTTTCGGATGTCGAAAACCGGAGCCCCTCTGAACGGAGCAGAACAAACAAACACAATAGATGCTATGATTTATGGGCGGGTCTTTGGAATGCAATGCTATAAAAACTTGTAGATGAAGTTCTTGACTTTGTTTCGAAATTAAATACAAAATAGCTCAAGCTAACAACGGGCAAATCATATGAATTAAATCAATTTACAAGCCATTACACACAATGACCTTACAACTAGAATTGAGTCATTAAATTCACTTCCTAGTCATGCACAGCCCCAACTCATTTCAATATTCTTGATTTAGGGCTACTCGAACATGCTTGTAATTCCATTGGCGCCTCGAGGCAATTAAATAACTTATTTAGCAATGGAAAAAGCACATGAATAATGTGCGATCGTCGGGGAATGAGTTCAAAACTAAACAACAATAATGATGGCCATCAAAATGTAAAAGAAAAACGCACACGTAACACACATCAAATCATTTGGATTTTGTATTTTCTATTGCTGTCCAATTATGTACATATATAAACACACCTGTAATAAGTATGCAAAAATACGCAAAAAACACCCTTTTGTTTGGGTTTTTTAGCACAATACAGTCCAACTTTATTATGACAAACCTAATGGGGATTGGAACAAACTTTATTAAAGACCAGATCCATACAAATGATCTGTATATGACTTAAACTCTCATAAATTTGTCTAAGCTGAGCTGATTTCTGTTTCAAGATTGATTCTGCATTTAAATTCATTTTTATTTATTTCTTCGATTGATTTTTCTTGTAAATATTTTCTATTCTGAATTGTTTAGTAATCATAGAACATTTTTGACTAGACTTTTAACCCTCATAGCTAAAAATAGCTAAAGATACATCGACTTACATGCGAATAACTTCTTAAGTTATAATTTTTGCTTTAAATTAATTTGTTTGTCAAGCTTAATTAATTTTTATTGTTGAATGCCTTTTAAAAATTTGAACTATTGATGTAAAACAATCGATTTTTTGCATGAAAAACATCGAAAAACATCGAAGTTCAAATTAGTGAGGTAAAAAAATCGATTTTTTTTATGGAAAACATCGATATTCTTTGATGTTCTTCGATGTTTTTTATACAAAAAATCGATTGTTTTACATCACAAATTTGAACTCTATTAACCATTTTGGAATATATTTAAAATATGTAATTTGTTTGAAATATTTTTCTTAAAAAGTGTACTTCTCCAAATTGCATTTCTGATACATAAGGCATGGAAAATGTTGGTTTATAGCAAAAATTCGTTATAGAGAGATTCGTTATAGAGAGATTCGTTATAGGAAGGCTCGACTGGATTTCAAATTTTTGTCTGATGTTGAAAGTAAAAAAGGCGGCTGCTTTTAGAAAAATGCAAATAAAAAACTAAATTGATGTTAAAAAACAAATGAAATCAAATAAAAATCATCACCAAAGGCGGCAAAAGCAAATTAACACACAAATCACACACGAAACATAAAAAACAGAAATGACTTTGGAGCTACTACAACTAACTATTTGCAGCTCTCCAATGCCCCATAACTTTTACATCCGAGTCTTATCGGCGAATCGGGGATTCGAGCATGGTAAATCGGGGCCCGGGGCAACTGCTAAACACCTACGTCCTACTTACTACCTGTAATTAGCGCTGCTAATTGAAAAACTCACGCGTCAATGCGGCACAACAACGAAAACAAAACAAAACACAACAAAACACACCCAGGCCAAACTAATAAACATACAGTCGCAGCCAATTTCAAAGCAACACGAATAACAATAACAATAAGTCAAGACCCTAATGAACTCGAAGTCAGCTAGAGCTGGCAAACAAACGATGCCGCCATCGATAGTTTGGATGTAAAGAAATCTGAAAGTAATCGATAAATGCCCTTGTTGATATTCTTTTTTGAAAAAAATACATCGATGTTTTTACAATTAATCGGGTCGGAATAATCGAATCGTTAATATTAGCTTTCAAATCAAATGAATGTAGAAAAAACTCAGTCTATAGGAAACCATTGATTCTAAATAACATATAGTATGTACGATTGCGCAATCGAAGCAACCCTGAGACGCGATCGATTAGAATATATATTCGTTGTGAAAAAGACTATTGTAATCGATTAATTTTGCATTTTCTTGATGCCTCATTGATATATTCGATGGGTTGAGCTTGCAGCCACTATTGAGGCTTATTCCAATCATATCGATAGTCGATAGTAGATCTGTGATGTCGATAGTCGATATCGATAAGAAGCAAGTTAATAACATACTTTGCTTTTAGAAATAAACATGTTTGAAGGTATATAAGAAACTTTATCCCCATTATCTTTTATAACTTCCAAATTTACATTGATTGAAAAACTTATCCCATTTTGCTTTATAATTTCCAAAATTACGTTGCTTTTAAATCTTATCGATAGTTTTAATCTATCACTGTTGGGAACTATCGATAGGCAATCCATTCTATGATGGCTTCTATACTAACTAGGCAATTAAATGACATACTTAACTTTTAAAAATAAACATGTTTAAAGGTGTGTAAGAGACTGTATCTCCATTAATTTCCAAAATTACGTTGATTGAAAAACGTATCCCATTGTGCTTAATGATTTCTAAAATAACGTTAGAAATCCCATCGATAGTTTTAGTCTATCACTTTTGGGAACTGTCGAGTGGCGGCATTATGGATGGCTTTCCAGTCTCTGAAGTCTCTAAAGTCAACAGTTTTGTGGCTTATCGAGGGCGTTGCATGCAACTGACGCTACATCTTTTGCTTCCGTCTCCGACACTCCCGGCGACGGGCATCCGTGGCGTATGCGTAACATTCACAAGGTTTTCGTATGCATGTCGCATGCTTTCATTTCATCAATGTCGTGCAGTTGTCATTGCGACCAGTACACATTGTTATTGTTATTCTGTCTCTGACTCTTATAAATCTCTGCCCGAAAAAAGCCAAAAAATGTTTATTACATAAACCAATTAGTCGACGCGCGGTATTTGCATTCAAATGCATAATTTATGAATGCATTTTTTTTTTGTTGTAAGCCAAAATATAATCAAAACACAGGCGAACAAACACAGCTCAAAGTGTGGCAAAAGTTATAAAAGAAATGTGTTTCTCTGAATGAAAAAAAAAGAAATATGTATAAGAAAAATACAGGCGCAAATGAAGCAATTAAATTCAGACACACAATAATAATATTATGGAACTTACAAAAGCCAATAAAGGCATAATAAAATACATATACAGGCATAAATTATGTTAATTTCGAGTTTTTAATACGGAAAGGCATTAAAAAATTAATTTCTTGTTGTAATTTTAATTGGTTGTAAAGGCATTTAAAAACTATTTAACTATTGTTATGCTCAGGCACAGGAATTGAATACGAAAGTCTTTAGATATTTAAACGAACTTTGGTGTGAAGTTGTATAGAATTTTGTAGGAACTATAAAAGAGTTTCAAAATTAATAATTTCAAAGTAATATTGCTGTTCTTTTCAAGCATAACCTCTACAAAAGCTAGTGAGTGTATACCTCAGTCAGTAAAAGAGTTAAGATATTTATTGCCGCAGCAAATGAGTTTTATATTGTTTTATTTATAAGCTAGAGTCTTGAAATTTGGTACAGGGACTACGGATGATGTTTTTGAGAGATTTAAACAAACAAAGCTCTAGAAAAACAACAAAATATAAATATAATAAGTATATTTCACAACAGCCAGTTCCAGAGATTATTGAAATTTGCAAAATTCTTACTGGTTATTCTCTTTCCTCCAAATTTACCAAAAAAAGTCTATGGGGTTCGTTAGTCTGTCGCAAAATTGGTATACATACTAGGATGTAGATCTATCTTCCACTTTCATCCCTTCTCCCGTGATTAAACTAAAGTTATATCTCTTAGGGAGTCCACAGGTTTGATATGAATACTGTTGAAGATCAGCCTAAAAGATTTCGTTTTCGCAAGTTAGTTAAAGAAAACTTAATGGCAACAGAGTATACCACAGTCGGGAGCTTGCAACTGCAAAATTCTTATATGTTTTTAGTTAATTTAGTACTCATTGGTCGGAGATTAAGTGGCAATGCTTGACTAATCCAACATTATCTAGTAATCTCCCTGACTTATAGAGAGCTTTCTATTTATGAGCAATCCCCATGTTCGTTTAAGACGATTTTATGTGGCTAAATCTTAATAAGCGACTTTATGGCAGCCGTTTAATTACCTTACACACTTGTTGTCTCTCTTACTCATACTCTATCTCTCTCTCTCTCTCTCTCTTTGCAGGTAAGTTACACTGACCCACTTGGCCAATTATGTGCACTTAAAAAATAAAACGACGTCGTTGGTCGGCACTTGGCTTTCATCAATGGACCAGGCAAGTGCTGGGAATTGGGTGTTTGCTTTTAATACACTTACAGAGGGTATTCCGACTTTCTCATGACATGTGTAACGCATGGAAAGAGCTCTTTTTGGAAGCCATAAATTATATATTTAGAATTGATCAGGTTTGATTTGATATAGTCTTGACTTTTTCCTGTGCAAGCTAGTTCCTCAGTTTTGGAAATACCATTATAAAATTTGTATTTGATTTGTATCCCTTTATTGTAAGCGATATATATATTGGAATTGGCCGGATTACTACTTCATATAAAGCACTTTAATGCCATAAGAAAGTGCAGTTGTTGTATAAACCATTTATTTGATTATTTTTCCAGATATCTCTATCAAATTTACCAATTCATTATATTTCATTATATTTCTCGAAATTTGATTAATTTTAATCAAAATCGGATCACTATACTTTATAGCTGCATATGGAAGAATCGGTAGAACAATGATAGTTCGAAAAACTACAGATATCTCAATTATTTATGATGTTTTTTTCTTATAGTATAGTTCCATTAACTACTCAAACAGAGTAGTTTGAGTAGTTAATGATAGTTCGTAGCTGCAATAGGAACAATCGTTACAAATTGTTTGTTTCTATGAAAAATCTACAGATATCAGAGCTATTTTATTTATTAAGTTTTTTCGTTTATATACTTTGTAGCTGCATTAGGAACAATTGGTTAAAATTATGGTTTCTATGAAAAAAACTACAGATATCTCAACAATTTTGTTTATTAAATTTTTCATAGTTTGTCCATTTACAACGAAAATCAGTTCATTATATTATAAGGCTGGTATTCTTAACATTCTCAGATCATTATATTATAAAGCTGGTATTCTCAACATTCTCTGATCATTATATTATAAAGCTGGTATTCTCAACATTCTCAGATCATTATATTATAAGGCTGGTATTCTCAACATTAATAATATTATTATTTTTTTAGAATTCAGTTAATAATGCAATCAACATTACAATATTGTTATACATAAGTATAATAGTTTATTTTTCCCCTAAATAAATCTGTTTCTTCATTTCACTTTTCAATTTAATAAGCAACTGTGCAGGGTATTAGATCTTCGGCAATGCCAAAGCTAGCTTATTATTTCTTGGTGTAGTTGTTGGCGGCACTGCTTGACACTTATTTGTGTGGCCTGAACTGAATTGGCCTGGTCTGAACTGGCCCGGCCTGGTCAGCTGGCGCCAGTTGGCTCAAGAGATGCCCTGCAGGCACAAATATGCCCAATAAAAAGCAGCATGACAGCAAATGCTTGAGAGAGCGGTAAATGTGGGAATTCTTTATTGATATGTGACACATTATCGATGGAGCTTGTGGTGTTTTTGTGTGGTGTTTTTGTGGGGCTGGCTGACTTTCGACTTTCCATGAATTATGGCACAAATTCAAATGGTCTTCTGTCTGCCCACAAGCGATGCAGCTAATTAAACACATCTGATAGCAATGCGGATGAGTTTCTATTTTATGCGCTTTCCCAAAAATCAAATAAAAATCAAAATCAAAATCAAAATAAGTAAATTAATGACGCCCTGTGCACAATTGACAGCCAGCTGATAAGATCGCTGAGATGGTGTCGAAACAGGCGCCGATAAAAAACAGAAAAGTAAAAACCGATAAAAAACCAACACAGTGCTCCACAAAATTTGGCACACAAATTGAAATGTGAAATGTCGCGATGTGTGTGTGTGTGTGTGTGTGTGTGTGTGGAGGTGCCAACCTGTTCTCTAATTGGGTTAAAATGCAGTTGACGCTGCTGCCTCCAGGCGGAAATCTGTGGCAACTGTGGCAGCTGTGGCAGCAGCCAACAACCAACAGGCAACAACCAACAGGCGTTGGCCATTTAGCCATAACATGATTTATATGCAACGCTTATGAGACTGACCTCGTTTCGCATTTGGGCTCATCGATTCTGAATGCATTTCCCATTGAGGACTGTCAGCTACTGACCGACAGGCGCTCTGATAGCGCTCACTGGTCTATTTACGTCAGCATTTCCATGGTCACTTTATGTGCAACGCTTGAGTCGACTAGTAAGCCAATACTGGAAGCTATCACAAAGTTATAATCATGATCACTTAAATCACAATCATAGAAAGTCAATAAGTTGCTTATGTTAACAATTAACATGAACTACATGTCCTCCATGTTCACATTTTTAGTTTAAAACGCTTATCCGGAGAAGTAAATATATATATAAATAAACTATCGAAAAGTATTCATTATGATCACTTAAATCACAATCATAGAAAGTCAATAAGTTGCTTATGTTAACAATTAACATGTCCTCCATGTTCACATTTGAATTACTTTTTGGTAACACTTATCCGGAGAAGTGAATATACTAAATGAACTATCAAAAAGTATTCATCATGATCACTTAAGTCACAATCATAGAAAGTCAATAAGTTGCTTATGTTAACAATTACCATGTCCTCCATGTTCACATTTGAATTACTTTTTGATAACACTTATCCGGAGAAGTGAATATACTAAATGAACTATCGAAAAGTATTCAACATGATCACTTTAGTCTAACCTAACCTATCACTTAAGTCACAATCATAGAAAGTCAATAAGTTGCTTATGTTTACAATTAACATGAACTACATGTCCTCCATGTTCACATTTTTAGTTTACAATAATAACGCTTAGCCGTTGAAGAGAGTATATAAATGTAAACGGGTGTATGAGAAAGGGCGACGTTATCGAATATCAGTTCGGTGGTGGAAGTCGATATCAGCAGAAGTATCGATATAAGCAGTTAGAAAAGCAGTCGGAGTGAATCTTCATCAGAAGCAGTTGCTGACAATCAGTTCGTTCGTTCGTAATAATCGGAGGTCGTCGGCAGTCGTAAACTAAGCAGTCAGTCGTAAGCAGAAAGTGAATTCGTCGAAGCTGTTCTGTTGTTCGGAGAATCATTCAAATTATCATTATACGCTGTATTTGGCACATAGTTCATTACACATAAACACAATAAAGTATTGGTTAATCTATATTCAACATTACATAAAGTAACTATAGAAAACTATACTTCATGATCACTTAAATCACAATTGTACAAATTTAATAAGGTCCTTATTTTTACAATTAACATGTTCTCCATGTTCACAGTTGTATTAGTTTCTGGTTTTTACTTACAAAAAAAAAACATTTATCCGGAGAGGTGAATATACAAAATAAACATTCGAAAAGTTTTCATCATGATTACCTTAATCACAACCATACAAATTTGACAAGGTGTCTATATTAACATTTAACTGTTCCTCCATGTTCACATTTTTATAAATCTCTGGTTTTTTCTTAAAATAATAACGCTTAACCGGAGAATAATAAATAAACTATCGATAAGTATTTATCATGATTACTTATTTTAATAACTAACTGTGCCTCCATGTTCACATTTTTGTTATTTTAGCTTAAATTGGTGAGGTGAAAACAAAATTAAGTTATCGGCAACTGTTTCTATTTTATTGAACATAGTTTCAAAACACTATGTGTCCTCCATGGTCATTTTGTGCAGCCATGATTCAAACCCTTATAAGCTTTTACCCCAGGTTAATTCAATCGGCATTACACCACCTCTTAACCTCTTAACGATTAAGATACTACAATACATGTCCTCCATGGTCATTTATTGAACATAGCATGTCCTCCATGGTCATTTGTTGCAGCCATTATTCAAAGTACAACAGGCTCTTATCCCAGGTGACTTCAATCGCCATCACATTAGCTCTCCATTAAGGATAAAGTTACTACAATACATGTCCTCCATGGTCACTTGCTTTAGTTTAAAATAATGCTTCGGTGGATAAATGTAGATTTCGAAAAACCTTTCACAAACTTAAAACACAATCTCACTAGCAATAAATAGTCCTTCCGTTAAGAATTCAACATGTTCTCCATAGTCACTTTCATATTTTAGTCTTCCCTAGCTTGTAATTTTAAATAATAACAACTAAGTAGATAAATAAGTATAGTTAATTGAAGCTGTCACAAATTATTTCCAATCACAAACTGTGTAATCACAAATTAAAATACCAAAACGTCCTCCATGTTCACATTGCCTGATAGATAAAGAAAAACACCTCAAACTAAGCGTTCGTTTGAAGACACATTTGTTCTCTAATCTTCTTAAAGTTTACAATGAGTTTAAAGGCAGTAAAACTTGTTTATTGCAAATGATTTATTGTGATTTATTGGCAATGCTTTCAATATAATTTATAATCGCAATCTGTATATGGTGTATATATGTATATGTAGATAAGTACTTGAAGAAAAAACGGCCTGTTGTCAAATGAACCTGTCAAATTTTAACAAACACTCACTTTCTCTTTGGAGTGCAGCTGGCGCTAGTCATAGTCGAACTTGTAGTCATGATGTGCATCCTGTGCCAAACTAAATTACAATTTATTTATATGCAACACCCACACACAGAGCGAGAGAGTGAGAGAGAAGTAGAGAGTGCAAGTTGGACATGCAACATGTGGCACATGTGGCATTGCCTTGCAGCTAAAACTGATTTGTCTGCAAATCAGTAGGCAATAAGTCAAACGCTGCCGCCAAAGTTCAAAATGATTTTTTCTATTTTTGCGCTTCCGTTGGCTGTTAACAGAGAGAGAGGGGGAGCGAGGTACCCCCTCAGTCAGCTCAGACAGTTGGCTGTCTATCATTTGCTTTACATTTGGCCTTTCATTTTAGCCGCAATCCCAGACAATTAACGTTTTGAGGCGGCTTCCTGCCTGCCTGCCTGCCTGCCACAGTCCGCCCTCAAAGGCGCCGCTCTTTGATTTGGTTTTCTCATTTGCTTTGATTTTGCAATGCAGTTTTCCCATTTGAATTTGAAACTTGTCTCTCTCTCTCTCTCTCTCTCTCATTTCATTCATGAATTTTCGCACAAAACACATGTTTCAGCCAATTTTGATCTGTTTAAGCTCAAAATTGTCTTATGCAAGTCTTTTTTTTCTCTCTGTTGGCAATGAGGAAGTTGTTTTGAGTTTGTACCTTTTGTGGGTGACTGTGGCAAATTGTTGCCTGATTATAGGGTATGTTAAACTGTTAATGCCCCAACGCTGCCAGCGAAATGTTGCAGTTGCAGTCAGTCGATATTTTCAATGCGATTGACTTGAATGTGGCATAAACGAGCGAACATCTGAAGTTCGTTATGTAGGTAGGCACCCAAAGCAATTCATAATTGAGGATGTTTCCATAAATACTTTCGCCTGGTTAGCAAAACCTATAATTATTATAAGCGAGCTTTGGACTGCTTTTTGTGTAACACTTTCTTTTTGCCAGTTGATTTCAGCAGCTGCATTAAAACAATTTAAATACTTTGCTTATAGAAATTCCATTCCCAGCTGCACGTCCTCGACCTTTCAGCGCCCAGCCCATTTTGCTATTTTTCTTTGGGTTTGTTTTTTTTTTATATTATTATTTCAATAACAATAAAAACTGCGCCTGTGCAGCATTCGTTCACTTAGTCAGTCAGTCAGTCAGTCAGAGGCAGAGGTAGATCCAGAGGTAGAGCTGGAGGTAGAGGTTGAGGTAGAGCCAGAGCCAAACAATGAGACCCTGGCGCGTGCTTCTGGCCCCCAAGACGTTGAATGACAGCGTCGCACAGTGGGCAAAACAGGCAAGTTTGCTTATAATTAAAATAATTATATTTAAATACACAAAACTTAACTAAAGTCGAAGTCGCTGTAACAGATCTAAAACCTCTATAAATATAATAAAATAATTTAAAGTTTCTTTAAATAGAAAACTCACCAAAAGTGATAGATTTTGTTCATTTTATGTTCACCAAGAAATAGTTGTTACTTTTAACATATTGGAAACTTACCACAAATACTTTTTATACAATATGCATGCCCCAAAATTGAGCTAAGAAAAAAAAAAAAAAAAATAAAAAAAAAATAAAAAAAAAAAATAAATAAAAAAATAATAAAAACATAAAAAAAATAAAAATAAATAAAAAATAAAAAAAAATTTATAAAAAAAAATAATAAAAAATAACAAAAATACGAAAAAGTATTTAATATAAGTTTAAGTTACTTTTTATGTAAATGAGTAAATTGTGATTTTGGTAAAAACAAAATAATTTAATTAATTTAATTTAGTCTACATTCAACAATTAATCATATTCTAATAGCTCTGTCAAAAGATTAACCCGCATGGTGAAAAATTAACCAAAGCGGTACAAATCGATATACCAAAATGGTTTTCATCTGGAACATCTAACTTTTTTGGTATTCTAAACCAAACCTTAAGAACTTTAAAAACCTTAGAAGAAATACTAATTGTTTGAGGTTCCTTTAGATGAAAGAGATTGGTGAAAAATTGTTTCGAATCGCTGACAACGTTTTTTTGGGCTTTGCAAACGGAAAAATGAACAAATTCCAGGGTGATTCCTTATTGAAAAGCATTAAATATATTTAATATATATAATTTACGCAGCAAGTTTGCTTAATTCGCCCCACTGTGCGTCTGGAGTGTAATGTAGCGCCCATTTTTGCCAGGGCTATTAAACGGCAGCCCGGGTAGGCGTTGCGCCTTCCCAGACAACAATGGGCACCCGGGTCTCGGTCGTCTTGGGCGTCTCGGGCGTCCCAATCTCCGTCTACTAGACTACGCGGCCATAATAAATGTGCTCGCCTGGCAGGTCTAATGAGAGCCCAGTCGGTTGGTTGGCCACATTCATCAGCGCGGGGCTCAGACTTTCCGTTGATTTGTCAAGTCCAAAGTTTGAGCATTAAATGTTGTGGCATGTTTGCCTGAGCTCTGAACTCTACTGCCGCGGCAACAGCGGCTTCGGCTTCGGGTGTGTCCCATATGAGAGCGAAAGTGAGTTTCAGCTGACCAAAGCCACAGTTGTTGCCGCCACTGCCGCAGCCGCCAGCAAGAAATCCTGCAATGAATTATTTACTCATTTCATGCAAAACGAAAACGAACTTTTTGTCGTAGCATTTAAGCCGCAGGAGTTGCGCCAGCCTCCACTCCACTCGACCGACCACCCAAAGACACCACACAAACTGGGGGCAGCTCCAAGACAGACCCCAATGCCGGCAACGCGTTGCAACGCTGACTTGGCGGCAAATTCATCACATGAGTTCCCGTGGCGACGGCGGCGCTAAATCGTGTGTGAATGGCTTGACGAACTGCAGCAGCGCCAGCCGGACAAAAGCGTTGCACAGTGGTTCGGGGCATAGATATCAATTAAGCAAATTATAACAAGTAAAGGCTTTAGTTAATGGTCTGCCTAGTCCACCTGATTCCATAACTTTAAGACACAAGTTTAATAAAAATTCAAATTTTTAACCAAAAAAAGAAAAATAACTTTAAAAGATTAACAAATTCCATGGTGATCTGTATTTGTTCTTTACTACCATTTTATTTATTGTATTTATGAACTTTTCCTTCCTTAAGGGTGCTACCCTTATAAAAGTTGAAATTTCAATAAGGGGAAACTAAATACGATGCTTAACTAGCCAAATTTAGTTACAGCAATTGAGAAAATATATTATTTTAAATTTTTAAAATTTTCAACATTTTATTGTTTATAATTCCAATATAATTATAAAAATTGGCATTCTGCAACCATTCTAAACATTTTGTATTGTCTATTTTTATGGTTTTGTTTTGTTTTAAGGTGCGGTCACACTGATACGGCATTTTGCCACATATGGGGCAGTACGGTATAGCAGAATGCCACATAAATTTTGTGATTGAGATACGTGCTCACACGATATGTCAAATCAAAGATTTCTATGGCAGAAACGTGCCATATGAGTTTATATGTTAAAATATTTAACATATATTCTTACTTTTGCCATATAAAATTTTTGACGGTTGATTTCGATAACGATATTACATATATGTGGCACAATGCCATATTGTGTGACCGCACCTTACGAAACGTTATATAAGAATATATTATTAACTTACTAAATTGTCAGCTTGAATATCCTATATTCCATTTTATACTCTTAAATTTCCTTTAGCTCGTTTTATATTATTTTAATACTATAGATTTCCAAGCGGAGTGCCTTATTTGTTATGGTTTCCACTTTATATTGGACATCAAAAGTTTTTCCTATAATATAAAGTGCTATATATGAAGTTTCAAACGATTTTTGACATAAAACCTTAGTATAAAACAAATTTTCAAACTTATAAGCACATATCTAAGAGCTTTCTCATTTTGTGTCTAAGACTAAGGAGAAAATATCTTAAAATATTGAAAATTTCAAAGATTTCAGATTCATTGTTACTTTTATTTTTATCATTTTTCAAATACCATAACCCTTGTGAAATTGCTTAAATTTCAATGTGTTGCTTTTGGCTAATGTGAGAAAGCATTTTTATTTTTATTATTTTTGTTGTATTTTTTCTTAGGAAATTTTCTTTTTATACAAAATTTTGATGAAATTAAATAAAATTCGCGCTTAATTGATAGCGATTAGTTTGACAGAGTCATTAATTTTGATTGGCATGCTTGAACCACTGTGCAGCTGATCGACTGGCCTGCCTCCGTCTGCGTCTTGCGTCCCCGTCTCCGTCTCTGTGTTTTGACTCTGGGTCTGACTGTGACCATTATGCTGACCAATTAGTCATTCGGCGCTGGTTTTGCTTGTCATCTATTGCAGGGTTTGGCCAAAAGACAAACATGCAGCATGTAATTTGTTGGTCAATTAAAAGTGCCGCGGCAAGCATCAACATGTCTTGGCCATTTATGTGACTTTCGCAACGTGTTACCAACTGCCAGCCAAACTGTTGAATGAAAGCGAACTGCGGTTGGGTACGGGAACGGGAACGTGATCGGAGTTGGGATAGGGGTTGGAGGTTGGGGTTGGGGTCGGGGTCGGCCAATGCGAATTCTGAAGGAGCTGCTGTTGCAACTAAATGCGGAAATTGACAACAGCTGGCGCTCACTTTCAAGTGGTGAGTGGTGCAGCGCTTGGCGAGTGGCTTGTGGCAACTTCTTTGTGGTTCTGCCTTGTCAACGCTAATGGCCATATGCAAAAAGTAAAAATAATGAGCCGCGACTGCTGCAACGTCTGTGATTTGTTGCTGTTGCTGTTGTTTCTGTGTTGCTGGCGGCACTTTCTACAGCTAAAACCGCTGTCCAAAAATAAGCGGCCCATGCTGCAGTTACAAATATATAAAAATACATTTTTTTTCTCTTTATTTCTTTTTGGTTTTTCGGCCACAAATCCTAAAATGGCATGCCGCGACATGTGCGACCGACTTAGCCAGCCGACAAGGTGACATGGCCAAAACGACAACGTCGACGGCGACGGCGACGGCAACGGCGACGACGTTGGCAGCGAAGCCGCAGCTGTGCACTCCAAGTCCAAGTTGCAGTTGAAGTTGCATTTCGATTTGGATTTGGATTTGCCGTCGTCTCCGCGCAGCCAAGCATGGCAGATGCGTGCCTCTGCCTGACTGCTCTGCCTGCCTGCTCTGCCGGCACATAAATCTCAAAATATAATAATAATAATAATAAGCACAAGCGAGGTGCGTTCTGCAAGTTGTCAGCTGTCAGAGCTGACATACTAAATCAATAGTTTATGACTCGTCGAGTTAGAAGTAGATCAACACTTGGTTATAGACGGTGTTTAACGGAAATCGATTGCAGGTCCTTAGGAGCATTTTGGGTTCTTGAGAAGCGCATTTGGAGCACTTCCTGCCGCTTCTTCGAGAAACATTAGTAGTATTTGTGCTTTCTCTCATAAAAGTATGTATATTAGCTGAACTAAGCATACATTATTAGAGATTGCATAGAAGAGCTGACAAACAATCAATAGTACATTATTATTATTATGAGTTGGGCGTCGCGAATATTTGTCCACTTTGGGGAGCTCTACCGCCCAAACAGATGAACCAAATCCAAAAAAATGTACACATCCATAAACTATAAACAATTGTCTATCAAACTGCATTTGCCGTTTTACATTTGCTCACCATGACCTTTATGATTTGGCGCCACTGTGCTCGTATGTACTGCGATGTACAAAATCTATTACACCTCCTTTTGCGCCTAGAGCTCAGTCATCCTATCATCCTATCTCCCGCAAGAATACAGGAATATTCGTCGTGTTCCTATGTCACCTGTATGGAGGATACACCTACACAGGAACCTATTTCTTCTTCTAGCTAAGGTAGTGCATTATGCTAGTATGTGCAATAAGGATTCATCCTCTATCAATAGTATATACTATCGATAAATTGAAATTGATGCTAGTCCAAAGTTCATCAAATCATATATCTTTTACATATTAAATAACCATAATTTTATATTGCAAAATTTATAAATTACTGGAGCTAAGCCCCTAAATTAAGTTTAGTAGCGTATAGTTCCCAGTTATCTAGGTATAAGTTAACATATAAGCCGATCATTTAAAGGTTTTCTTCCCCATTTTCCTTTGTAATCTATATTAATTATTTTTTAAACATAGCAAATTCATTAAGTAAACTAAAGAAATGTTACTGTTGAAAAGCAATCGCTAAAACTCGGAAAAATACTACAAATTAAAATTTGGCTTTAAATAAAACATTGTACTTTAGAGGGGAAATAAAAGCAAATTAAAAAAATATATATATATATATACAAATATATCTTTTAAATGAAATTTGTTCACATTCTATATATACTTTAATTGTCTTAAGAATTTAAGACTTTTTCCACCTTAACTTCATGTATGTAGTCGGTTATTTAGTTCTGAATCAGAACTTCCGATAGATAGATCTAATAGTTCTAATAGGTATATCAATTGCACACCTCTCAAAATATATGTATATAAAGTAAATTAATGAAAACAAGCGTCTGTTTAAGATAAACACGCAGTTCTATTGCAATTCTTCATTTATTAAGAGTAAACTTGAATGTCTTTCGAAAGTTTTTCGCATTAGTATTTCAAATACAGACCAAAGACTTGCCTGTTTTTACACTGTGAAACTAATTACTATTGTAATTAAATTAAAGAAGCGAGAAGACGAATTGACAATATAAAAAGTTGTAAACATTAATTGTTAGATTACTTTGACAGCTTCCTTCCTTTAGAAACTGAAAGTTTTTAATGTTTTGCGGAACTGGGAACAGCAAACAATAGCGGAAATCGTGAGATTCAACTGACATCAATTGTGAAATGACTTTTATGACATACTTTCTTAATATAATATATATATAATATTGATTGATTTTATTAATATTATAAAGTACTATGTCAGTTTGGTATTCCTCAGTATATTTCCTTCCTCTTTGAAAATTTCTTCCTAATTTGAATAGTAAGCTTAGTTAGAAATATAGATTCAACTGGCATCAGAAATTGTGAAATGACTTTCTTAATGAAATGTGAAATGACTTTTATGACATACTTTCTTAATATATCTATTGATATTATTAATATTATAAAGTACTATCACAGTTTCGTATTCTTAATCACATTCCTTCCTCCTTGAAAATGTCTTCCTTGAATAGAAATATGTTTTTGCTGCCCTCGCAATTTATATATGCCAATTGTCAAGTTGTTGTTGTTTATGTTGTTGTTGCTTATGTGTTGTTGTTGTCGCTTTTGATGCCCAATTTGGCAATTTTGCGACGAGTTTAGCGGCATTTGTGGGTCATGCGGTCTATGGAATTGAATTGAAACTGGCGCCCAGTTGTCGTCCGTCGACTGATTTTCATATTTATATATAGTTTTCCACAATTTTCCAAGCGAGTGCAGCTGAAGATGTTGTTGCCGTGCATCCGATTTTGATCATTCAATTAAAATATTTTATGGCCGAAGGGGCCAACAAATAAAACCTTGAGAGCAGACAAGCGACGCCAGTTGAATTGATTGATCAGAGCGCTGCAGAAAAATAAAAAAAATAAAAAAAAATATATAAAAAATAATAAAAACGATAAACGTATATAAAATTAAAGTGCGATGTGCAACATGTGCAACACTTTGCACTTCCTCATGGCTATAACTGGGCATGAGGGAGGGGTGGACAGGGAGGGAAAGACTGAGAGACTGCCTGGATGGAATTTTGCGCCGTTGTGCATCGGAATGCGAAATTAATGAAATCACATGCAGACAACAGCAAAATAAAAGCTCCAGGATGACGATGAGGTGGCCCCGGGCACAGACCAGACCAGACCAGAACCGACGAGATCCCAGTCCCAGTCCCAGTCTCAGTCCAGGCTGCTGACAGTGATTAATGTTGACGTTGTCAGGCTGATCAACAACAACAACAACAACTGCAAAACAAATGCAGCTTCGCAGAACACAAAAAACACTTAAAGCCCATATTATCGACACATTTGTTAAGGTTCTGTTGAAATAAAACCAAAGCAAAAGAACCAAAAGAACAACCCAAAAACGATTAAGATCTACTTTAAACCACTTGAGTTTCTCAGTTTCTGACTTTTTGCTGTTTGGCCAACACTTTTCCTTTATTAAAAAGCGAAAGAAGCTGAGGAGAATAACGAAAGTAGCTTAAGTCAACAATGAAATGAAATGGAATGTTAAAAGGGTCTCAAGCGCATTAAAAAACTGCTTAAAACAAAAGTAAAAGCCGTGTAAAATCTTCAGATTACTAAGCTACTTATGTGCAGATGTAATGTCTTTGGTATTTCTTAAAGTCCACACATAGCAACAGGTAATTAAATTTAATATATAACCATAAAGTCTGTGGAATATATAAGGAATTTATATGCACATTCCTTCATTAGTTATAGAAATATATATGCATATTTCTTCTCTACTTATTTGCAACTGTTTTTCTTATATTATAAACTATAGGAATTATAATAAAACGGGAATTAAATAATGGGGCTGTTCACGGGTTGTAATTTGATTAACTGATGAGTGTTTCTATATAAGTAGTTGGCAACGCGAGTAACCTAAGCCAGTAAAAAGAATTCTTGTATATTAAGTAAAATTCGCTCACTTATTCAGTTTTTGCAATTTATTCAACTTTAACCAGTTAACCTGGTTAACCAGTGATTGTAAACAGGTCAACTAAAATTTCTATAAAAATAACTAAACAGACTTCATTTTTTTAGGTAAAGTATTTCTTGTAAATATAATTTAAATTGTTCATAAAATAACAGACAGATTATATAGAAAATAATCATAAAACTAATAACAAAATTTGATTGTTTTGTATTTATTTATTTATTTATATTATGATAACTGTTAGTTTAAACTAAGAGTTAACATAGTGTTCTTAGCCATGGCTGCCAGGGCCTTCAGCTGGAGTTACATTTTAATGGTTATTATTTACAATATTATGTGGAATGTATGGAGTATGTGTATAAATGTATTAGAGAAGTGTTATTTACATTATTTACAAGATTTGTGTGGATGTATGATATTATGAACAATGTGTGTATGAGCGTTAGTGATGTGTGTAATTGGATATTGTGTTATATTTTAGGTATCAAGTTGGTGTTGTTTAGGAAATGAAAAAGAATTTTTATGTTTTTATTGGTGGGGTTTGTGATTAGGGATAAAGGATCATATGTTGTGAAATAGGGATGTTCTGTGGGATCATATCATTTATAACACATCGTTGTTAAACTTAACTATAAGAAAATTCCTCTAATATATATTCTGATCAGTTACAGACACAGTTATCTAAATTCTCAGATTACTTAAAGTACTTTTAATTAAAATCTTTCACTTATTTTATCACTTTATTTTATGTTGTCTATTTTAGGTTATGTACAGTCACAGTTAGCTAAAATGTGATATTCTTTGCTATTTTTAAAGAACTTTTAAATCCAATATTTGGTCAATTTTTAGATTTTTTGAAGTGCTTTTTGAAAATTAGTCACATATTTTTTGCTTGAAATCTATTTCCAGTTAAAGCATTACTTATTTTCGAATAAATTCACAAATTTTATTGACTACTCAAGTGGCACAGCTTGAAACAGAAAATATTTTTGCTAAATGATGTATGATTTTTGTGGCAACAACAAATGCGCATGTGACGCATGTGCAGCAGCAGCAACAACAAGAATAACAATAATAACAACAAGGTAAACGAAAAGGTTGCTGTCTTAAAGCATGAGATTTAAATTACAGAGCTGTGAACATTGTTTTTTTCATTTGTTTTGGGGTTTTTGGTGCCCTTCTTGTCTTAACAGCAGACAGAAATATTTCGGCCATAAGCAGAAATTGGAAGACGAGTTGCAGACACAAAAATGCAATGCGAACGCTAAGGTAGCACCAAGAAATATCCCATTACCATGGCAGTCTGGACAGAAAACGGATACGATTTCATTATACAACAATGCGGCCCAAAGACGCAACGTTTACGAAATGATAAACAGACTTAAAGACGGACTGAACTGTGCAGGCTTAGAGACAAATACTCGGACTTCGTACTCGTATAGCTGATGTTTCCGCAAAAGTCAAGTCAAGTCAAATGCTGGGTCCAGTGGCCACTAACAATTTGTTTCATTAGCGGCGTGAAATGGCCTTTTGTGGCCAGGAAGCCAAAGACAGAGTCAGAGTCAGAGTCAGAGTCAGAGTCAGCCTCAGAGTCAGACTCTCCATCGATTTGCCGCATGGTGTGCATAATTTTTCATAATTTGCGTGGGCTGCCTGCATTTGGCTGGCATTTGCATTAGCGACCGACTGACTTCCTTACAGCTGTCATGCCACACACCCACCCAGCCGAACAACCAGGCCAGATGGACAGTCTAGGGAGGGACGCGTATTGTGTTTCCCATCGTGACACGAGCACGCACTTCGCAGTACGACACTTTCGTGTTAATAACATCAAGTTTCTTTGATCAAGCTAAATAAAACTGGGGATAACCATGACAAAATGATAAAGGAAAGCTTCAGGCCATGAACTTTTCATTTCTAATCCTTTCAGTTATTGTACTGCGCTTTAAAAGTATCCTTACCCAATTCCTAATGGAAAACCATGACAAACTGATGAAGAAAACATCCAGGATGTGATCTTTTCACTCCTCATCGTTTTAGTTGTTGTACTCTCCTTTAAAAGTATCCTTACCCAATTCCGAATCGAAAAACAATACCAAAGTGATAAGGAAAGGATCCAGGCCATGATCTTTTCATTCCTAATCGATTTAGTTATTGTACTCTCCTTTTAAAGTATCCTTACCCAATTCCTAATGGAAAACCATGACAAAATAATAAAGAAAAGAACCAGGCCATGATCTTTTCACTCCTAATCCTTTCAGTTATTGCACTCATCTTTTTAATTATCCTTACCAAATTCCTAATCGAAAAACAATACCAAAATGATAAGGAAAAGATCTAGGCCATGAACTTTTCATTCCTAATTGTTGTAGTTATTGTACTCACCTTTTTTATTATCCCTACCCAATAACTAATCGATGAACCTTTTTTTAAGGCTATTTTAGAATTAATTCCGGGGGCCAAACTTTGCCTGCCGTCTATTTAATCGTTTTTCGGAATTGAGAACAGCTGAAAATTACGATTTCAAATGATTTAATCGGAATTGGTAATGGAAACAGACCAGAATATTCCAGAAGCAGTAGTAAGCTTATAGTTTATTTAACTAAGTCGTGAAGTGACTCGTGTCACGCTGTCATCTCTATCAGACCACCAGTTGATGTACCGGGGCTTTTGCCTATTTGCAGCCACGCCCACAATGTTGCACACATTGTTAATTGTCAGTCGGCGGTTTTTCAATTAAACTTGTAAACTCGCATCGCAGATTGCAAATCAAATCGATTGCTGCGCATTTAACGCCTGTCACATTACTTTCGGTGCAAACTGTTACGCAAGCTGCGCCGCATGCGTAGCCCCAATATCTTTTAATACCCTTGCAGAGAGTGTTATAATATTGTCATGAATTGTGTAACTTATTGAAGGAGACATTTCCAAGCCCATAAAGCAATACTTTTCAGTTGTAAGTATACAATAAGTATGCTTATAGATAATAGTCGCATTGAACTATATACATAGGCTTGTACCTATTTTTTCCTCCGCCACTGTATATATGATCTGAGTGGATATATTCCTCAGCTTATAAGCTGTTAACAAAACTTATAGTATATCTGTTTATAGTATTCGCTTCTGGAAACCGAATCGATTTTCTATATATAGAAGTAATTGAAGTAAAATTAAGTTGTAGGATGACAACTTTTTGACTTTCAGCAAGTCTTGACCATATTCTCCAATGACAAGTTTCCTGCTCCAAATATTCAGTAAACTACATTATCTAGCTACTATAGGAAAAATAGGATAGATAGTTTGATAATTGAGTTTCTTAAGGAATTCTTTCAGCAAGTCTTGACCATATTCTCCAATGACAAGTTTCCTGCTCCAAATATTCAGTAAACTACATTATCTAGCTGCTATTGGAAAGATAGTTTGATAATTGAGTTTTCTTAAGAACAACTTTCTTGTTTAAAGAGTTACGGTTTAAGTTTTTAGTTAGGATCAGCTGCTGTTTAAATAACATGTCAGCAAGGGTATTAAATCTTCCTCTAGCCAGTAGAAAGCTCTTCTTTCTTGTTTTCAGACGCTTTTCAGCTACCAGCTGACAGCTATTTAAACGGTAGCCAACTTGAAATGCATTTGGCATTTTGCATGCTGGTTTGCTTGCTGGACATGCTTGGTCGGGAAAGTATTGGTAATTGCACTTTTACTTGATGCTTTTCTCTAGTTTTGGCACAGTTTGTGGCGTATACGCTTCAGTTCTTCAGCTCGATTCTTCTGACCGAATGGGTCAGTAAATTATAGTGCTTACTGTGGGGGGGTATGGCATTATGTGTGGGTTTTTGTGGAGCGCTGAGCAAATAATCGTTTGTTTTCGGACTGCTGGCTAATGGGAACGCGGCCGAGCACGAAATGCCAGGCACTTTGTCTTATTTAAAACAACCCAGACACATTTCACAGACATCAACGGACTTCTGTCTGCCGGTCCGCATGTGTGTGGAGGTGGTCTACCACTTCAAATTAGTAATGGACACGTAATGCATGGCATAAGTGTACAAAGTCGTGACAGTTAAATTAGAGAGTACTTAGTGTAGTAAACAATAGTTTTCAGTCAATTCTTGGAACCAAAGAACTCTGTTAAACTCAAATCTTTCAGAATCAGCTGTATCAAATTTCCTGAATATAATTTCCAATTTCCTGAATTTCCAGTTTCCACTTTCGATAGAATTCTAGAGAGTCTACGATTGAAGTCACTTGTCATGGATAGAGTATTCCATTCACTAACTGAATAATATTGAAAATCTGAACATTTAAGAACATTCACTTCCGAAAAACTTGTACTATGAAATGTAAACCGGAACAGTTACGATATCTTACTCTTATCGATCCAGCTTATCGATACTACAGCTATCTATGGCATTTTCTTATATCTAGGGCTGTAAACAACAGTCGGACTTACAACCCTAGAAGAATATAGAAATTTTCTTCAGCTAGTGAATTGACAAGTGAATTCAATCCGCAAAATCTTGCACAAAAGTGAAAATGGGAACATTAAAGTGACTTTCAGAGCCGCATAAGCTCTCAAACTCTCAGGAAGTGAAAGAGAAGCAGGTCCTATATTGTTTTTACGACTTTACCATCAGCCCTAGCTGTTGGCATTCCTATCTCTAATTGGTGAATTCAATCCGCAAAATCTTGCACAAAAGTGAAAATGGGAACATTAAAGTGACTTTCAGAGCCGCATAAGCTCTCAAACTCTCAGGAAGTGAAAGAGCAGCAGGTCCTATATTGTTTTTACGACCTTACCATCAGCCCTAGCTGTTGGCATTCCTATCTCTAATTGATGATCCTGCACACTTGTCACTTGGATGGCCACTCCGTCAGTCGCGTGTCTAATTTATTATTATGACCTATGCTTGATGTGCATTGCCTTTGGCTTTTTAATTATTTAGCATGCTAAACAGCTCAATTAAACAGATTGCGTCCTTCGGTGCGTGTCAAAAGGATATGCCGTCGGTCTGGTAATTGAAATGTGCCCTGTCAGCCAACCCCCAAAAAGTAAGCCAGCCTGTACTCAGTAATAATGCATGCGTGGACACACCCAAGAACCCTCCCCCCACATACCGCAACCACCTCATGAGGCTGCCCCAGTGCACGAGTGCGCCAATTTCGTGGCAAAGGCGCGCCCAAAAGCACGCAACAGTTTTTTTCTCTCGTCTGTGCATCCCAGCTTCCATGGGACAACCCGCAACCCCTTGTTGCCACCCGCAACCCCATCAGGCTTTGTGAATCGGCGTTGGAAACGTGCCACACATTTGAAGTCGTTCGCTTTGTTCTCGAGTTGAATAAACTCAAGCCGGCAGCTGTTCCATATGGAACAATGCTTGAATAATATTTTGATGAACTTTAAGCATCCCTTTGTAGTTTTTATGAACTTCAACTCCACCCCCTCCCTTGACTGCGTTGATTGCGCATATTAAAGTCGTGCGCTTATCATGGGAAACCCATTACAGCACTTTCACCACAACTCATCAACTTCGAGCCGGGAGTGTGAAAATCCGTGGCAGTAAATCAACAGCTCAGCTGAAGTCGACTATTACCCTACATAATCGAGGGGAATAATGCAAACGGAGCAACCCCTAAAAGCCGGCGCAATGTATTCATAACGAGCACAATATGCAATTTATCCATACATACATATAAAATGCATCTGTTAGATACTCACATCTGGGAGTTACAAGTGCGTCGCCTCGTCAAGTGCAGTGATGTCCATAGACAGAGTTAGAGTTGGTGGAGTCTGGTGTAAGATGATCTGATATAGCAAGCAATTCTATAAGTTTTGTAAATATTGCGCTATGACTTATGAAATGCCTAGGAATTCTAGGATATCTTGAAATTCTATTTCATAAAGAGGTTTTTTTTTTAATTTTCCATGTTGTGTATATGGAATTTATTTGATTTGTTCATTCTATAATATATTGTAGATAAGCATTGTTTTCAGGAACTAAGTAATTGCTTATAATAGAACTGTTGTTTAGGTAAAGTGAGCTTATCTTTCTTTTATTACACCTGACAACTGCAAAAAAGTTAACCATTACCTTATCTAATTCCTTGTGTACAAATGTGATATACTATATAAGTACTAGAAGCATGCAGTTGCGCCAAGTGGCATTGATTTCGTTTTTGGTAGAAAACTGTTAGTTTAAATTGTGATATAATGTGTACTACTAAGAGTTTCTTTATAGGATCAGTCTAAATACTAGGAAAGTATATATTTATTCCTATACCTATGCATTAAGAAAACCACATATGAACTATATATTAAAGCTATAGCGAAGGTCTTAATAGGAAAGTATTTAGAGCAAATGTTATAGAAAATCAACTTTGAGAAGGAAAATCAATTCCCATATCAATCGGTAACCAAATAAAAACATTTTGGAAGGAGCATCGTTTTCTTTCGAAAAGTACTTGAAAATGGGAACTGGCCTGTTTATATAAGAAAGTGTGTACATACATGTATATATAGCTTGTAGGGTCGTCTCGGTGGGTGAGTTGTCTAAGTGACCCAGTCATTAAGGCAGCTAAGCAACGATGTTTGACCTCGAATCCCAGATGAGGAAGGCCATATTATAAGGTGGCGTTAAATTAAGTTAGCTTGATAGTTTCTAACTAGAGCAGTGTATTGATGACAGCTGGCAGCAGCATTGTTCGTGTCGCGTCGGCTAATTGCATTCGGCTGGCAGGTTCTCTGGCTGAGCCATACTGAACCCTCAGCTCAACCCCAGGGCATAGACAACAAAAACAAACTGAGGGGCAGCTCTCGACCCCCAACATGCGCATGCACTCGAACACAAATTGTCGCATTTCTTTTGACTCTCCCACACACACTCTCTCTCTCGGCCTTTCAGTGTGAGCGGCACACTCTACCACACGCACGCTCGCACTCACACTCTCAGCAGCCCTCACTCTCTCGCACTCTCTTTTGAGCGACTGTTTTCATTTTTTTTTTTTTTTTGAATTCAGTTTCGGTTTCGGTTTTGGTTTCAGTTTCGGTTTTTGTTTTGTCAGTTTTCAGTCTCACGTTGACCGGTGCGAGTCGACAATCGAGCAACAACATTCGACAACTTTTCGCTGACATTTTGTTTTTGTTTTGGAGTAAACAACGCGTCTTGGTGGTTGTTATTGTTATTGTTAAAGTTGTTGTTGTTGTGTGCAGCGATGCATTTAAATGTGTGTCTAGTTGTTGCTTGAAGAAATCTACACACACACACACACATAAAACATACACATCCAAATAGCTTCCGTTGTGCACCAATTGCGACCGCGCCCCCCCTACGAACGAATTTGTTTACAGTGCCTTCGTGTTGAATGTTTGGCAACATTTGTTGTTGTTCCAACCCGAATCCGAACCCGAAAACCGAACCCAAAACGAGGTCAATGCATTCGTAATTGCTGATAACGGCAAATGCATAAAACTAATGAATAAATAATAAAAGATGAAAACAAAAAGATGAAATGTTAAGTTCAAAGTTAAGTGTGCCTGCACCCCTCCCTACCCCCTACCCTACCCTTCAAATAACCATAAATCAGTAAATAAGAAAAAATTTTCCACTTGAGCGCACAACTTAAATGCATTTATTAACTGCCTGGCCAACCCCCCCGGCCTGCCCGCTCGCCCAACCGACCGACTGACTGTAGTATCTGTATCTGCAGCCGTGCAGTATCTGCGGCTGTATCTGTATCTGAAGACTATAATTGCATGCCATAAAACTTCAGTGCCCGGGCAGAGGGTGCCCCGGCTGCCATACAAAGTTCTCTTATCAGCCCCGGCAACTGTGGATACTCTGGAATCGTGGAATTGTGGAATTGTGGAATTGTCGGCTGCTGCATTATAATCAGACCTCGACTTCGACGCCGACTTCGACTGCGACTTCCACTTGAACTATTTCTGTTTTCACTTATTGGAATTTATTGGATTAGCGTGCATTAAACTCCGTATCTGGAATTTGTTTGCCGAACGACAGGTGAGTGCCGCAGATGGTGCAACAATGTTGCCGCAATTGCACTTGGCCATGACAACATGTTGTCTGCGTGGATTTACAACGCACACACACACACACACACACACACACATGCATGTTGCCAATGTGCTAGGGGCATTGACATTTTGGTTCACCCTATAAATGTGTCACTGGGAAGTTCCACACCCGCATGCAGCATGCCACATAATCGAATTCAAATTTAAACATAAATATGACAGATGGAGTCCAGCCCATCCGAATAAACTCAGCTTGAAAGCGCTCATCTCTTTAGATACAAATTTTAATGATATTCGGGAAAAATAAAGGGCGGAAATGTAGGAAACTCGAATATCATAATAAACAACAACCCAGCGTAACAGAAAGAATATATGTTTAAAAAAATAATATATCATAAACCAGTACGAATGATATAGTCGAGTAAACTCGACTACGAAACTCCCTGTACCCAGGTCTAAAACTTCCAAACACATCTTCGTACACTTACACATAAACACACACATACACAAAGCCGCACACACACGAGCCACTGCGTAAGCGAGGCATTTTAACTGGTGGCTGTGCTTCTTCTTCTCCTCTTGATGCAGCACTGAATCTTCTTTCGTCAATAACTTCCGTGTTTAGTATCCGATCGACTTGAAATTTGGACAGTAGTTTAAGAGTGCCTAAAGTATTATATATGCCAAATTCCAAAGTTATATCTTGAAAATTGTTGGTATAAAACGTTTTTATCAAATTGCGGGGGTGCGGGGTAGAAATCTGGAAAAGAAACTTGATCTGCGTATGGTATACAGGAACCTACATTTGAAATTTGGTGACTCTAGCACTTATAGCTGCTGAGATCGACAGATGGACAGACAGACAGACGGACATGGCCAAAGCAAAATCCCTTTTGATACTGATCAAGAATATATATGCTTTATAGGGTCGGAGATGTCTCCTTCTGCCTATTACATACATTTGCACAGATTAAAAACCCCCTTTTTACCCTTATTATGAGTACAGGGAGTAAAGAGCATATATCAAAAAATCAAGCAAATTTTAAAGATATATAATATATATTTTTTATATATATATTTCAATATGTATTACGTATGTGTGTAGAAACTAAGGCGAGTCAATAATATAAAAAAACGCTGATAAACGCACTAAATGCTTCGCATTGCAATAACTTTTGTGTTGAAGACTTATGAATCACAAAGAATGCATTTACACTCGTATTATATGACTGAACATGCTCGTTGTATAATACTAAAAAATGTGACTAATCGGAGTACATTGCTTTCAATTTGCCAATATAACTAGCTTCCTTGATTCTTATATAGTACAAGTTTTAAACTATTTCGAGTTGGCAGCGGCATAGCCTTATGATAAGGTCTTTTGAGTTGATCTTTTGTAGTTCGAAACTCAGTCAAGTAAAAGTTGTTGTATGATAAAGATTAAAGATCACACTTGAAACTTTCACCTGCTTAGCTATGATGAAGATTTGAATAGAATATATCAAGATGTGAATGCGCTTGGGAAGGCGTCATATGATATTGAGCACAAGTACGGGGCGCTGGAAACCACAGGGCAGGTAAACAAACCCGCCACACATACAGATATCTATATCTGTATATATCTGTATATATCTGTATATATGTATTTATTTATAAACACACATGTTGATCCACAGTTCATTCAGCCGCACTGCGTAACCGCAAAATTTCGTACACAATTTCAATAAGAATCGACCACAAAAAAGAAAAGAGCCCAAATTAAGATCTGATTGCAGAAAAAAAGAGATATAAACAACTTGATTTTAATGAAAATACTATAAATAAATAAAAATTTACTATTCAAATTTGTGTATAATGCATATATACAATACTATCTTATATCTATTTTTGATATTAGTTATATTTTTCAAGAAAATTATTTAATACAGATATTAAATTTTTACTTCTATCGTGTTGAAACTTGGCCAATACTCATTAAATGGAAGTATCATTGTGTTTTATAGAAGCTTATCAAATTTGGTCAAAATCCTATTACTATATCCTACACCCAGAAAAATAAATGCCATTGAATTCAGAAAATCGCCATACAATAAAGTTCAAGCTAAAAGCCAGAAAGAATTTCTGTTTAATAGAAATCATTTCTAAATTTGAGAAATATATATTTCTTATATTCAGAAAAGAATAAGGTTAACTGCCTTTGGCTACAAAAGTTTGGCGATTTTCTACATTTAAGGGCGTTTATTTTTCTGAGTGTAGGAACAATTGGTTGAAAATGTATGCCCTTTACAACTTTTTTGTTTTTCAAGTTATCCCAAACAATCTCAGAAATTCTAAAATTCGTTGCAAGACCAGCGAAATAAGTCTCCTTATCAAACCTATTAAGGTTTGTATTTATTTTTTATTTATGTAATTAACTTTAGCATAAAATTATGAACATTTCATAAAAACAACGTTTTTGTTTTTAATCGAAAGAATCATGTTGATAAGGTGACTTATTTCGCTGGCCTTACTTTGAAAATATTGACGAAATTTGATTAAAATCGGAATATTATATTTTATACATATCTGTTTTAACAGATATTTGAACAAAATCTCAGCCATTGTGAATTTAATGATACCTTATAGAGTTTTCTTAAGTTTAATCGAAATATGATGAATTTATTATATAGCTGTCATTGGAACAATTGGTCGAAAGTTCAGTTCAGTCTGCAAAAGGGGATATATAGCCTCGACATCCTAAGGACAGCCCTTCTTTCTTGTATGTTTTCTAAACCTTTTTGAGTCCCTCTGTAAATCTCAACCATTATGAATTAAATGATACCTTAAATAGTTTACTGAAGCTTAATCGAAATATAATGATGCCATTGGAACACTTGATCGAAAGTGCTGTTCAGTCTGCTATATACTATATACATAGCTTCGACATCCTGAGAACAGCCCTTCTTTCTTGCAATGTTTCTAAACCTATTCGACTCCCACTTTAAGTGCATCATAAAGAACCGCAGCTCATAGTTGCAAGATGATATCAGCTGTGGTTGCAATTACTCATGACTATGCAAATATGTAGATCGTGCAATATTTGTGTATTTAGCACAGCTGGAAGTATCGATTGAGATCAATATTAAGATATAGAACGCTGTACTTGAGGCTGATTGGCGGCCAATTAGTATTGATGTGTCCTCAGTAGGAATAACTGTTAATTGATCTGACGTCGCGTCGGTGTCATAAATATATATATGCTATAGATGGCGATAAATAGTAGAATTGATCAACGGATGTCTATAGCCAAAGATATTATGCGGGCATTGACTGCTGCTGCTCAAAATTGGGTCAATTGTTGTCGTTTCTCTTATTGTTTAACTATTTTGCAAATCAAATTGTGCTCAAAACAAACTCAAATGAGCAACAGATAAAATATATAGAGACCGGCTGAGTTCAATGTACTTCAGAAGACTGTAGACAGCTGTAAAATGCTGTTAAAGATTTGAAGAATTGCGTCGTTTCTTATACCCTAACAAAGGGTATTATGATTTTGTCAGAAAATGTGTTTCGAACTTTATGAAATACAGATATTCTTTATGAATTAATATATGGCTAGCATAGGAACAAACGGTGTAGTTTTGACTTCTTATCTGAAAACTTTTTTGTTTTCTAAGATATATTATATATTTTAATTAAATTTGATTGTTTTATTATGATCATAGCCTGATGACTATGTTATATGCCTGTCATATGAACAATCGGTTGAGAATTTAGTTGTTCTCTGAACAACTTTTTTGTTTTTCTTTAGATATCATGTATAATCTCAACCTATTCTAAATCTCAGTATGCATATATGTACCAGCTGATAAGATTTAATCAGAATCACATAAGCTACAATAAAAACAACCGGTCGAAAATTGGGTTACGGCATAAAACAACTTTTTTGTTTTTCGAGATATCTCAATCAAACTCAGCGTAATAAAAGTGCTTTATATCTTTTATTTTAGTCGAATTTCAACATAATCGGATGACTATATTATATAGCTGCTGTTGAGCATTGAGTTTCGACAAGATAACCTTTTTTTTTTGTTAAGTATAGTTGACAAGGGTATAAGATCTTCGGCTGCGAAGAGAGTAGCTTATCCGGCTTGTTAGTCTTTCGCATTGGATTTTGGCAACTGGCAATGCAGCTGAGTAAGGTTTTTCAGGTTGTCTCCTCTGCTATTTGTGGCACTGACAGCTTCAGTGGAACTGCAGCCCACAAACCTCGCATAATAATAACCCTGAAAGTTTACTGACTTCCGTTGCCCGGCACGGAGAAGACAACAAAGTATCAGAACCGGCAGCTGTAGGCAGTGGTTGGCTGCAAAGAATGCCAAGCAGCTTGTGGCCAGATACAAATCTCTGGATACGAACACACACCACAAACAACACCCAGCACAACCAATACACACCTACAGAGCTGCCTCCACATGTGTGTAGGTGGCGCTAGCTGAGGTACAAGGAGCAGAAGGCGTTGTCTTCGTTAAGGAAATGTTTTTTTTTCCCTCCTTTTTTTGTTGTTGTTGTTGCTGTGTCTTTGTGTCGTCTGCAATTTGTTGTAGCTGGTAAGGTGCAAGTTGCAACTGCAACTGGCGTGTTAACAACCGTTGCAACGGTTTACCAGCCGAACGGTGTTAACTGAAATGTTTCTTGCCACTCGCACGTTTTGCCAGCTTTTCAACTGCCTTGACATGACAGCAGCCTCATGACAATGTATCTCTCTCACTCTGTATTTATCTTAATTAGCCGCACTTGAGCCTACTGTCCGTAAATACTTCAAAAGGGCTAAAAATAGTATTTAAGTTTATTTCTTTTTCTGCATTGCTGGGTCAGCTCAACTATTTGTTTCTTACACCACCCAACAGCTTTATTTCACTCTGATTAGCCTCATTTTGGGTTGGTTCTCCTCCTCACTCGTGGCCTACATCTTATTAACCCAGATTCGCTATACAGTCGTAGAATTTGCCAAGGCAACTATAATTTCCTGTTTGATGGGTTTGCATCCAGTTGGCCTTAGAAGAATCTCTCCTTTGTTCCGTCCGACAAGATCTTATGCTACTTTGACTAATAAATTGATCCCAACGGGTCTGAGTTTGTTCTGTCGAAGACCTTAAAGTAACTTAAGCTTAACTTAATCTAAAAGTAGTAAAGTAAATTCAATTTACATTCGTTTCTATAAATCTGTAGACCTTCTTCGCAAACATACATATATAATCACATTTCTACAACAGTTTCAGTCATATTAACCAAGATTTTAAATAGTGAAATGCTAAACATTCCGGAAGTTTCTTGAACAGACCTGTTCCCGTTTCCACTTTCGGTAAACTTTTGAGGAAGTGAATTCTCATAAGTGTTTGAAATTCCAATACATTGTAAAGCTAGTATAAGATCCCCTTCAAGCGAATTCAAACCTATATTTAGGGGGAAGTTCACCTACAGAAAATCCCGCTGAAGATTTAAAACCAAATCACGCCTGATAATCTATATAAACTTTAAACTAAACCTTTTTCTTTGGCATTTATTTTCCAAGCTTCACTCAATACTTGAGTTCTTCCTGCCGCGTGCCCATCTGTACTTTGAACATACCAAATTTGGTAACTCGGATTAATCTAATAGACAAATGTCTGGGCCAGGTCTAATGCCTCGAAGTGTTCAAAGCTGGCTGTAAATGCATATCGCATGCATTCCAATATTAAGTTTACCGTCTCTTGAAGTTTAGGTTGTCGCTTTTCATTTTGTCTGCACCGGCGAGTGATTTTTTTTATTCCAGTCCTCGACATAATTTACGTGATCATGGCGCGTCGATAACAAGAAATTATCGGCGCGCTTGCGCACGAGTCGAACGAATCGTCGTGGCGGCTAGAGATGGCATCGTGTTCGATTTTATGTTAAATAGGACACGACAACTTAATTTAGGTAATTTATATGATACGACACGATATAAGCACCATGTTTACTAATGCGAAAAATTGTTTTAGAATTATATTTTATATTTAAATTTAAGTAATTTTATGATACGACACGATACAAGCACAAGTTTTACTGATGTGAAACATTGTTTTAGAATTATATTTTATATTATAAAACCAGTGAAGTCTCAATTTAGTTAAAGTTCCCAACTGGCTGTAGTACAGTCATGTAATAAATAAATCGATAAAAAATACAACGATTTATAAATACGTACGACATATAATGTCTTAGAAATGTTGGACCTTTTTTTCATTATTACAAATCGATTTTGATTACTTTTTAGTGAAGCTTTCTTAATGACCATTATTGATTTAATAATGACGACTTAACTAACTAGTGTATTAATATTTAAAAAAGCTTTAAGCATACATAGCATAAAAGTCTCTCACTTTTATACAAAATACATTTTTATGAGGAAACATCGATATATCAATATATCATCGATATATTTGCTTCAGCGATTGTTGTCGATATTTATTTTCCGATGGTAAAGGTGCGGTCACACGATATGGCATTCTGCCACATTTAGGGCAGTCGGCAGCTACCATAGCGTGTGAGTACGGTATGGTAGGCTGCCACATAAATTTTGTCATTGAGATACGTGCTCACACGATATAGCAAATCAAAGATTTCTATGTTAGAAACGAGCCATATAAGTTTATATGTTAAAATATTTAACATATTTTCTTACTTTTGCTATATACAATTTTTGACGGTTGATTTCGATAACGATATTACATAAATGTGGCAGAATGCCATATTGTGTGACCGCACCTTAAACATCGCTGTTCATTCCAGATGTGTTCGTTATCCCGAATTAAAGCACGACACGCGCTCATCTCTAATTGTGACCACCGACGCAATGCCAATCGATGTCGATGTCGATGTCGATGGCGTCCAATCGTCGATAGCTTTAAATGTTACTTTTTAAGTTGTTTTTTGGTTGTCGTTAGCTGCGTTTCTGCTGTTTTTTGTTGCTTCGTTTCTAATTGTTGAGCGCGTTTGTGAAATTTATTGCGTTTCGCTTTTTGGCCACGTAACGCCAACAACTGCAGTTCCAACTTTAGCTTTAACTTCAGCCCCAGCTCCAACTCCAACTGCAGCGCTTACAACTTCATTTGGCCTGGTTGAGGCGATTTGGTAGCTGTGATATGGCGTTGAGAAAAGCGAAATTCATTTTTATGTTAATGGCTTTTGGCGCTGGCCAGCGACACGCGTTTTCGTGAAAGGAAAAGCGCATTTGACTTTTTTGTATCTTGTGTTTTTTTTTGGTATGAAAAGGTTTTCATTTACAATTTACAGTTTTATTGCCGCCTTCCCGCATATTTCCTGTTTGAACATTGCTGTTGCATGACAAGTCTCAGAATAAGAACTGAATAAAAAGTTAAGCCAGTCAATGTTCCACACTGCGACATACTCTGTTTTCAGGTGTCTTTATTTTACTTATTTGTGGGAGCGGAAGTGAGCGTAGCAAATATATGTTTAGTCCAAGCTGTCAAGGAGGTCAACAGTAGCCTGTGTATCAAATTTGGTAACTCCAATTATAGAGGTTCGGGTGATATAGAATTTGCCTATTTTTGTGGAAGAGCGCGTGGGAATGGCAAACAGTTTTGAGTCAAATATGTCAAGAAGGTCAACAGTAGTCTGTATATCAAATTTGCTAACTCTGCTGTAGCAGATATAGATATTGCTCATTTCCGGGTGACGTAGTAAGAGTTAGATGAGGATCTTAAGACTTTAACAAACGAGGATACCTACCAACTATGTGTACCAAATTTGCTAGCTAGATGTTGCTCATTTCTGGGTGACGTAGTAGGAGTTAGATGAGGATCTTAACACTTTAACAAACGAGGATACCTACCAACTATGTGTACCAAATTTGCTAGCTCTAGCTTCAAGAGTGTCTAAGATAATTACGCTTAAAGAACGGATGGACAGTATACAATCCCAAAATACTCCCTTTGCCCCAAAAACTGCTTTGAAACAGAGTATAAACAGCTGTGCTTCTGCTGTGGGTACGCTGAACCGTTCGCAGCGGAGCTCCCTAAAAATTCTGACGTTGTCTGACAGATTCGAAGTTTCCCGGCCCGTTCCCCTCCCGGCCGTACCTAATAAAAATACCCCAAGTTGATTGGTCAGTTGGTCTGAGTCACTTTGCCTGGGCTTTATGGGCATGCATCATATTTAATCTTTTGCTGCCTGCGGCTCGAGCGGCAGCGTGTGAAAATAAACCACAAATATTGTGCAGTAAATTGATATCTTGTTAGTCTTGTTGTTGTTCCTGAACTTGTTTGTTGTTGTGGCCTGTCCGTGGAGATAAACATCCGCCAATTTTTTGTGGCTCTTGCCATCGAAGTGCATGAGAAAATGGCAACGATTCAGCGATTTCAGCACAGGATGAGATTGAGAATATGTTTACAAGTAACTTGAGAGTCTAAGAAAAATATGGGATATTGATTAAGAGCTGAGAGATTTTGATGCTTTAGAATTCATAGTTTATGATAAATAATACATAAATTTCGAATAAAAATCTTAAAATCATAAAATCATGTTATGCTCTTTGATTAAGAGCTGAGAGATTTTGATGCTTTGAAATTCATAGCTTATGATTAATAATACATAAAAGTTGAACAAAAATCTTAAAATAATATAATATTATACTCTACTCGAGAGTATTGCGTAATTTTACTGAAATGCCCATAAAATCAAAACGGAGATTAAAAAAATGCCATAAGTGAACCAGTTTCGATTACCGATCTCTGATGATATCTCAATATCACATTTCGAATGCATTTTCAATGCCAACAAAAATTAACTGCAGCTTGCAAAAGTTTGCACTACACACTTGCAACAGCAACAACAACAACAATAACCACAACAACAACATCATCACGAATTTGTGGGCGTGGCTGGCAAGTGTTCGCTAATGGCCTGGCTATAACAACAACTAATGACTAAATTTCACATGCCTCACACAGAAATTAAAAATAAAAGCCACAAGCAAGAAAAACTTATCATAGGCCTGCCGAATTTCAAATACTCTTCCAGAGAGTTGCAATTGTTAAAGTATGCAAGTGCGATCGTTTATCATCTCTAATGTTATGTTAAGTACCATCTCTAGATTATCATGTATCTACTTTATGAAGTTCAGTTCCATTAAAACGTTTATCGTATTCACACGTAATTGCGGAGTTCTTATTTCTGTATGATATTTGGCATCCATTTCATTTCTGCACTAACAGCAATAATATATAGTTTTCCAGGCAAAATCGAAGTATCCAATCGATACTTCCTTTGCCTATTTTTACTCCCTGTACCCATAAAATGGGTATTGGATCTGTTTTTCTTATAGTTTTTGATATTTTTTGATGTGTTTTATTTCGATCTTAAACAAATTTAACCAAACTATAGGAACTTTAATAGATTTGTTGAATTGAGTTGAGTTTCTTGAGCTTAGTTGAGATATCTGTGAAAAACAAAAAAGAAACTTCATACAGCAACTAATTTGATGAACTTTAGTTCCTATAATAGCTATAACAAATATATAGATATTCGATTTTGACTTTAATCAACACTTAAGGCGTGCAACGGAACTGGTGAATTGGTGACTTGGTGACTTTGATGAAGTTATGTTGTAAAACAAAAAAGTTGCAATACTCGACCAATCAATCCTATGGCAGTTTTAAGATATAGTTGTTCAATGTTGATTAAAATCGGTCAATTGGTATAAAGCTGACTAAAACTTTGATTTGGTGAGTAAGATTGTTCTAACCTGAAAAACAAAGAAGTTGCTTATACAGAAACTTTGTTTTGGAGAGATTTTTGCCAGGAAAGCTATACCATTAACTACTGAAACATAGACGTGTCAAAAAAGCATTTTTCAGATGCTTTGGTGTTATCACAACCCCAAGACACTTCGGCAAAAAAGCCGAACTCAAGACAACCCCGTCGTGGTTTGCCAGCTCGGAAAAAAAGCCGAGTTGCTAACGCCGCTGTTCAGAACGAATATTTTGTCTTGGATCGACACCAGAACGATGATCACGGCTTATGTCGCTTGTTTCAGTAGTTAATGGCTATACTATAACTATACTATAACTATAACTATAACTATAACTATAACTATAACTATACTATATACTATAACGTATTAGTGATTCGAACTGTCTGGTTACGACATATGTACTGCCTGCAGCAAAAAGGAAGCATTTGAGCCAAGTTTCATCCAGATTTGTTTGTCTCAAGACAGTCAGAAAGATGGACATAGCTAGATTGTTTCGTCTTGGATGCAGATTATCAGAAATGCCTATTATAAATGCGTAACGCCAGCGACTTAAGCCGTTCTCATCGTTCTGGTCTCGATCCAAGACTAAATATTTGTTCGGAGCCGAGACGTTAGTAGCTCAGCTTTCCTTTGCCGAGCTGGCGATACACGACTGGGGCGCTAGTAGTTCGACTTCAGCAAAGCATCTGACCTCAGAAAGATGCTTGTTTTGTGGATGGTTACACAACTTGTCACATAATTAGAATACCCACAGCAAGTGTATGACAAAAAAATCACAAAAATTGTTAATGTTTTTGTTGGGGCTGCTGCTGGCGGCTAGGAAGCAAACGTTAATTTAATTTAATCACGTTTTATTTTGGCTGCGACAAACAATGCAACGCCACAGCGGCGGCAGCGGCAGCGGCAGCAACAACAGCAACAGCAACATGTTGCCAGTTCAAAGGTTAAGTGAGTGAGCGCATTTGGCTTGGGGCGACACACCCCAAAAATGGGCAACATTTGCCACAACTGGCACGGGGCGTATCAACGAACGCATCAGTAACAGTTGTCGTTGTTGTTGTTGTTGGTTGCAGGTTGCTCGTGGCATAAACGCCAATTATGTGCAACATGCATGTGTGCTGTGTGGATAACAGGAGACCAGAGCGTGGCATGTTTTTGGCTATTTTTCATTTCCTGGCGGAAAAACTACCTGCCAGCCAAGTTTGCGCCCAGGTTTGGAGTGGGTGAGCCTGAACCTGGTCAGATGTTAGTGCGGCGATAAGGCGCCAAATGTGCAACAAGCATGCGCCAGCAGTAGCCACAGTATTGAGTGGAGAGTGAGTAGGGGGGGATAAGAGTTGCAACAGCCTGTTGCACAGCCTTGGCAGCCAGCCTTGGTCACATTAGAATGACAGCAGCCGCAGCCATTGTCATTTCTCATGCAGCAAAATGCAGAAAACTGGTTGGCTGGCAACTGGCAACTGGCCACTTGCAACATACAGCTAGCAACTTGCAACTGGTCGAGACGCCGTACGATGCGGCATGCAAATTGCCGTAAATTGAATTTGTCTGATTACGTTTGCGCCCAGGCGGCAAATAATCGATTGTCTTGTATCCCATGCCCACAGATCCGCGCCTAGCATCAATATTTGCTTTAAACTTGGCTGGCTGTGGCAGCCACAGGATGCGGTCGAAATAAAAAATGAAAAATTGTGCCAACTGTGAGCCGCACTGCCTGACTGAGCAGACAGACAACCAGACAGTCAGACAGACAGTCAGACAGACAGTCAGATAAATGATTGCATTCGAATTGCATTTCGATGATTGCAAAATTGCAGCGCGTTTGGGGCACGCAGTGAAAATTATGAGCATCATGTTGGCCAATGCAATGTAAATGCTTAATGGAGATTATAGAGCACAGCAAGACTCGGATAGCACAAGAACCAAAGACTTTATAACTAGCGTATTCCAGGGAAATAACTGCTGAATAAACTTCTATCCCAAAACAATTATTTACGCTCATAGTTTCAAATCAATCAAGGAAAATATGATATTAATACCAAACAGTGAATAAATGCAAATTTATGGTAAAATTAGAGAAGTTCATGTTTCATTTGATTGATTATATATATTCGATATATATTCTATAGCAAATATCATAGAGTTCCATGGAACATTTTCCTAGACTAAACTATGCATCGATTTAAATACGAATTAATACAAATTTTGATTTCATTTGATTGATTATATTCGATATATATATATTCTATAGCAAATCTCATAGAGATCATGGACCATCTTCTTAGACTAAACTCGGTTAAATATGCATCGAATTAATACAAATTTTGATCAAATTTTTTTATGTATTTTGTTAGTTATAGTTTTTTTTTTATTGGAAGTTTTATTTTTGGGGGGGGGGGGGGGGGGGATTTTTATATCGAATGTCATAGAGCACCTTCTCCCTAAGAAGTCGAGATTAACTTTGTCACAACTGAGCTGATTGAGTATCTAGGGTGATTTTAGAACACGCTCTCCCTGAAAAGTCGATATTAACTTTGTCACAACTGAGTTGATTAAGTTCTCTAGGTTGATTTCTAAATATTATTACACAACATCTTATGGGCTCGATTTTTCTTAAATATTTAAAACATTATATATAATACATATTATTTATAGTACATATAACAAGATTGAAATGTTGATTGTATTATTAAATTTAAAACATTATATTAATACATATTATTTTTAGTACACATAACAAGATTGGAATGTTGATTATATTATTCATTAAATAAATAAAAATATATTAAAGAAATTCAAACTCATCGTTGAAATACCTTTGAATTTTTGTATTATTAATTAAATTCTTAAAAATTAAGATGATAATTTCAAACTCATCGTTGAAATACCTAATTTCTAACAAAAAAGCTTAAGTACAGCTTTAAAGCACATTAAAGCTCATTGAGGAGCTTTCGCGAGCAAAAGCTCGAGTAAACGAATACGCAGCCAGGCAGCTAAACAGCTGATTAAGCGCAGCTTGAAATCAGTTTGCCCAGGAGTCATCGCCCTGGGAAAAACTAATGCACGTTTTTCTAGTTTTCCACAGCATTGCGGCCAGCTAATTGCATAAAATTTGCATATGCCAAATGAAGTTTTGGGTCTGAATTCAATTAAATGCAGGCGAGCAATCTGATGCCGAGCAAATGAAAATGAAGAAAAATTAATTAAAATTTGGCCAACAGGCAAATGTTTTGGTACAGTTTTCCAGGTCAGCTAACTGCAGGCAGGCATTTACATTAAGCATAAGCATGTGTTGGTTTATATCTATGATTATAGTATATAGTATGCCACATGGTGATGATAGCTTGCCACATGCGTGCCCAAATAGAAATGGCCCCAAGAATGCAATCATTAAGGCTGCAAATGCTTTGCGGCATGTCAACGTAAGCATTTGCCATAAATCAAATGACGGCCAAAAGCATTAAAGCCAAGAAAAGTCTAGGCAAGCAGGGCAATGCCAATGCCTAGTCAGCCCAGTCAGCCCAGTCAGCCATTCAGGCAATGCCTCAATTTGTACAGCTTGCAGGCTGCGGCGCAGGAATGTCGCAATCAAAATTTCAACATCGTGTTTGCCAGCGACTAAAAGAACGCCACAGAATGTGGCAGACGGGGCGGGCGGGTAAAAGATCAACAGAACTGAAGAACTGAACAGAACAGAGAACAGTACAGACATAGACCTAGCCATAGACCCTGGAGCATGCGCCTATGGAACTATTTTTAGATGCATTCGATCGCCATTCGATGGGGCCAAATGTTCTATCTGGCCGCTGTTGCAATCTGCGACCCAAAAAAGAAGAAAATGAAAGAAAAAATACCAGGCAAGCACAACAATAATAATATCGGAAACTCCATAAAATGAGAGGTCGAAAGAACGTTTTTTTTTTGAATATGTGTCTAATTGGCGCAAATTATTGTAGATCTTCAGATTGTGGGCCTATTATAATAATGCATAGCTTCAAATTGCTACCAATTTGTTTTGCTTGCGCATTCCACAGATACAACTTCCATATCTTCTTGTCGCTTCAAAATAAAGTATTAAATTACCATAAATTAATATTGTGTGCCCGGGCATTTAATTAGAAAGCCAGACAATGGGTATGAGATAAACGAGGGGCAGCTTTTGACAAACTTGATTGTTGGAGATATAAGCATGGGAACAGTGGAGCCTCTCAATCAAAGAAAAGAAAACAAATGAAAATGAAGCTATATTTTGAAGTGCTTTAAACTCAAGCTTTAGATCGATATCGAAGCTTTCAGGTGCTTTCAAAGCTCATTGTTCACATGTCTTGAGCTTGCACTTAAATTGGAGTCGAGCTTTAAGCTTTGCTTTTGGAAGAGCTTGTTCTCAATCGCTGTGCTTTTTCTTAAGCTCTCACTCTCAAGCTTTCAGGTGCTTTGAAAGCTGCTTGCTTAAATGTTTCTTTATTCAGTAGTTCTTGCGTACTTGTCTCTATACAAAACATTTAATAGAGCACGTTTAAGTGAATGTTTAGCCTATAAACATGCATAAATATGGCTTTGCTTATTCATTCTTTAGGATTAAATTGCAGTTGCCTTTTCATGTAGTATTCTACTCAAAACAAGACTCATATTTCCACTGAGAGTGCTACCCTACTCCACTTCAGTTGACATTGAAGTTGCAACAATTTGTTGCTTCTCCAATTCACAACAGCGTCAATTGAAAATGATGAATGTGTCGCGTGTTTTAATTTACTATATATATATATATATATAGATATATTCCGCACATGGTCAGCAAAAATACGAGATGTGGCAATGTCAGACATGCTATGATTCGAGATATTTGCTATTGTAATTCAATAGAAAACCATGAGAACAAATTGCGTCTTAAGTCTTTGCCTCCTTGTCAAATTGCTCTTACCTGCTTAAGGGTCAACATTTGGACAGTTTTAAGCTTGAACAATTTGTCATAATTAGCGTAAAGTTTTGTTTCAGCTTTAAACTGGGCTCAATGTCAGCCTAAGGTATCGCTTTGCAGTTAAGGATCAGCTACACCTAGAAAAATCAACTGAACAAACTATTAAGGAAGGCAAGAAAGGAGAAGAACTGAAGAATGATTTTAGTTTATTTCATTTATTTTTCCTCTTGAGGATCAGCAACATCCTCAAAATCGAACTGGTAAAAAAATGGAAAGAGTTAACGACCATTTGAATCCAAACTACATTTAAAAAGTCATCCTTTTTATACAAAGTTCAATATTTTTTAAGTTCATGGATCAGTTTCAGTTGGAAAAACAAATTGATAGTTTAAAGTTAATCTTTAACCAAGCACAACTCTAATTTTTCACCAGTCATCTTTTTGATACTTTCAAAGCTTTTTTGTTGTTACTAATAGATCAGAAATACTTTGAAAACCAAATGATTGAACTAGTTAAGAATGAAAGGAAAGTGCAAAGTTTGAAAGTAATCCTTAACCAAGCAAAGCTCTAAAATTTCACCAGTCATCTTATTAGAATATCTCCTACTTTTCCTTTACCGAAGCATCAGCTATACTTTGAAAAATAAACTAATCAAATAATGAATATCAATTAAGTTGTAGAATTGAATGCAATTGAGGTGAATAGGCTGCAAAAATGTCGAAAGCAAACAAAACAAAGCATATTTGCATATTTGAGCACTGTTTTCGCGCAGTGTAAGAGCAATAATGTTGCAGCAGCAAAGTTGCGCATCATGCTGCGGGCTGCAACATTCTGCGCATGTGCAACCAATTATTAATTGCATATGAATTATGCGGCGTTGTTGTTCTTGTTGTTGCTGTTGCTGTTGCTGTTGCATTCCACCGTCGCCGGCTGAGTCAGCATTTTGCTGGCTTTTGTGCCTTTGTGGCGCTCACTGCGACCGACTGGCGCCGACGTCGACAGAGGCGTCAACGGCGTGTGCCTGCCTCAGATACATAAGTATCTGTGAGTTGCCGCTCTGCGCTTGTGTGGGTGGCTGGCTGGCTGGCTGTCTATAGGCACGGTGCAGGCAACTAGAATATTATATATACTATATATACATGCATTTTCCTTTTTGTTGTGTGCTTGCAACATTGTCTCGCCCCTTTTTGCGTTTGCTTATTAAATTACAAAACAAACGGCCCACACATAAATAAGCTTGCAACGCGGCTAGGCGGCTAAAAAGAAAATGCTGCGGCCGGAGCATTAGACGGAAATGCGCGCATCCTGCCCCAAGAGCTGGCCCAGGCTCAGGGCCAGGCTTTATGAAAAATTCCTAGCGCTGCGGCGTCTATAATTAAGCGTGAAATGTTGCTGGCGTTACGCTGCATTCCAGCCAGCAGCCCTTTGGCTATAACCAGACAACAACAGCAGGCAGCAGGCAGCGTGCAACAGGCAAACAGGCAAACAGGCAACTTGCAACGGACCAACATGACCACAATGTGGCAGTCACTTTTATGGCTCCTTGGGCCTTGCACCTCTCTGCCGCAGCATTCATATTAATTGCAAGTGTCCGCACTTACTTTGCAACATGCGGCAATTAGAATGTTGAGTCAAGTTTTGCCTCAGTTTCTTGTCCTTTTTTTTGTTGACGGAAGTCAATTCAAATGTAGCCCTAGAGGCCCTTCCAGTCCAAAGTTGAATGCACTTTGCAAATTACTATCAACAACATTTTGCGAGCCGGGCTAAAATTGATTTCTCATGTTTTGGTTGTATGGTTTTTTCGGCCAACTGCTCGTAATATAAACAAGCAAAAGGCGAGTAATTAAAATAAATTGGTACCTGGTTGCCTGACTGGGCTGGCTAGTTGGCTAACTGGCTAGCTAGCTGGCTGGCTGACTAGCTGGCTGGCTGCTTGGTGTTGGCCATCTAACGCCCGATCCTTGCCTGTTGATAGAATTTGCGCCCAAGCTTTGACTTTGACTACACACTGAACAAAATGCACATACGTGTTCTTCGATTTCTGTCAATATTTCATTTATTTAATGTTTGTCAATTCTATGAACTGTCTAAAGAATGGTTCACAGTCATATCTTGCAAAGTATTTGGTCTATATTGCTGAAATTTGGGATGTGTTGTGCCTAAATATTTATAATACTTTCCAACTTGTATTTTTATTGAATTTCAAATATATTTCTCATATTTTTTGGGGTATTACTTCTTGAAAATAAAGGCTTATTTAGTGAAACAATCTGCTTTAAATCACTGTAAAATTACTCAAACTATGGGATATGTTTTAAGTCAATTATCCGATCCAAAAGTGGTTCAGCGTCATATCTTAGAAAGTATGTGAGCTAGCTTGCTGAAATTTGGGATCTATTGTGTCTGGATATACATAAGCATATATGAGTATTCGTTCTGTTTGCCTGCTTTGAATTCCCTAGGAATTTCTAATAATAGAAGTTATTTAAAATTGTTTTAAAAAGCTGTCGAAATATTTCATATTAATATTTTGAAAGATATTTCAATTTGGATGCTATATTTCTGCTACTTATTGTAACTTAGCATTTCCAAACTTCTACCTAATTATTTTTCTCAATGTAGGGCTGCAGCTCCTCAGATATTCCAAGTCGTTCCATGGGCTGCTTGTCGCCTGTTTGCCATCAAATTAAAGCGCTAAATTGCTGTGCGCCTTCTTTGCTGTCTTTCATCACGCATTGAGCATTCGCGTAGACAAGTCCCAGGTCCATGTCCAATGCCGATCCGATCCGTTTCGATCCGTTCCGTTCCAAGCCAAGCGGAGCGGAGTGGAGCCGCTGCTCCCCTGTCTGGTTCATTAACATATGGGCGGTTGTCTAGGCTGTTCGGCGCTGTAAATTACTGATGGACAGCTGCCCGGTTGGTTGTCCGCTTGGACTGACCGGACAGCCGATAGGCAGTGAAATTTTATGATGCCACATTTCCTTTTGGGTTGGGGCAGGCTGTGGCCAGTGGCCAGTAGGCACTGGTGGCACCGTTGCACCTTTTATGTGCTGTGCAACAAATGCGCGAACATAGCCGCTGCCTGTCCATCAATTAAAGATGCTGGCATATAAATGTGGCCATAATTTGATTGTTTTTCGCCCCGAACAGCAGCAGCCCCGTCGCAGTCGCTGACCTGCTTTTTATGACGCTGTCTTTATTTCGCCTGCACAGATTTTTCCACTTGCCAATTACAGCAGCCCCAACCAAGCCCCGAACCGAACCGAACTGAACCGGGTCGGTCTCTCTCTGCCTGGCCAAAGCCATACACAATGCTGGCCAACCGCCTGCAGCTGCAACGCCGGTGGTCTGGCCAGACACTTGGACGATCACCGAGAGGATGATGGCCCCCTGAAACGCGTTCTCAGTTCAGTTACCAACTTGGCATTTAAGTGATCTGCACTCTTCACCAGCAGCATCTTTGGCATATTTTCACTGGAAAATGTGCGCACTGTGGGCTAGAGGTGGCAGCAAATCGATAGTTCGATGGCGATAGCTTGCTGTACTATCGATTGAACTATCGAAAATTTATGGTTGCTTTTAGGGAAATATATAAATCAGAAAGAACAACTAATTTTGGCTAAACTTTATAAATGAGCTTGCAGCAATGTTTCTGATACAAAAGCTCAGTTTATCACCGATTATTTCTATGGAAGCTCTAAAATATAATAATCCGATTTGGATAGAATTTGTACAGTACTATCCAAAGAGTATACCACCATTTATAATTTATTGTGATATATTGAAAAACAAAAACTTTATCATACAACTCAATGTTGTACGATCTATACCGTATTTATAAAAATAAAATAGTTAATGGTTTTTTTTGTTGTGCTTCATTTGTCAATTTAATCTATCAGTGATTTTATGGACAACTTCAATAAAACTTAAACTATATTTTAAAAAATCAGTAATCGTTACAATCGTTTAAAACCATCGATATCTATCGACTATTGTTAGTGGCAACGATATTTTGTTGCCATCTCTACTGGGAACTGGCGTGCATTTGAACCACTTTTGTGCTCGGTGCATTGACCATCAATTGAAGCCTTTTAATAGCATTGACATTGGCCACGACTCTGTGTCTCTGACGGCATCATCTTTATGGCATTGGGTATATGGCATTTGGCGCCCATTATGGTCATTGAAAGTAGCACCACATTCCACATGCGGCCTTGCTAAATACGGTACATCAATCAAGTGGGTAGACTTGTATCTATTGAGTGTTTATTAGGCTGACCCCAACCAGCCAGGGAGAATTCTCAGGATTTGTTGCCTCAGCGCGAGTCAAGTCAACTTACTAATTTATCTTCTTCAACTCTTTCTCTTTGCAGGTATGTTATTGCTGTTGATTAGCTGCGAATGTTTGCGCAAACACTTAAAGCCGTGTTCTGAGCATGTAACTGTACGTGAGTTGTTTGAGAAGTTTGTATAAGATTTAAGACAAAGTAGGTAAAAATATGTTGAATTAAAACTTCTAATAGAAGCTGGCTATTGTTAAAACATGATGCGATCCTGAGTTAAAGTCAAACTGTAAGCTTCTATATAAATGGAAGAATTCGGGTAACTGAATATCCGTTTATTCATCTTCAAAACCAGTCAAAATTATGTTTTTAACAATGTTTATTATAATGAAACACTTTTTCTGAAGCAACATAAGCTTCTCACAAAATCAAACAGCGGAAAAGCAAATATTTTTGTAAGAAACAATTAAATATTGTTTGGGAACGAGATTTTTGTAGAATAGAATAGAATTTATCGATATCGTATGTAAGTGCCAGCTCTAGCGATTTTTTATTTATCTTTTATCGTTAATCTTAAACGGAGTTCATCATTTTTGATCATATTTATTGAAATATAATATTTTTTATTTTATTTTTATAGAAAGACTTTAATTTTAATCACAAAGGGCCAATACTGTCTTAAGAGTGGGAAAGTTTTCAGTTTTTCCGTCCCAGCCAACGTAACCTAACCTAGAAAGACTTTTCTAAGTGAAGTAAAATTTATATTATTTCATATATTCAGAAATTCATTTTAATAATTAAGAGATGGTTCTTTGGTTTCGAAATTTCGTAGTAAATTCAATGAACTTTGCTTTGTGGAAATATTTATAAAGTAGTTGGAAAATCGAGTCAGTTGCAACTGGGCTTTTGTTCAATTGAGTTGTCATCAAATCAGTTAACAAGAGAAAAGAAGAACAAATCAACTGGCAGGCTTGTTAACAAAGATATCTTGTCTTGGCCCGTGTCAACAGGCCACTGCCAATGCAAATTTAACCAAGCCAAGGCGATACCCAGCGGCTTATTTATGGTGCTCATTAGCGGCTGGAGGCACAGCCAGGTGCCGGCTAAGGGGCAGGCCGGGGGGGCTGAGGCTGAGGCTGTGGCAGTGGCAGTGCCGTTACCAAGAAGTCAATGTTGGCATGTCCAGTGCGTATCTAGAGTCAATATTGTGGGTTTATCTGTCTGTCTGTCTGTCCGACTGACTGTCGTGTAATGCACCTTTAGTCTTTTGGCCTTCAAAAGTGCAGCGTTGACGAGGCCAGACTTGACGGACTGTCAGAGAGGCTGACAGACAGCTTGTAAGCATCTGACTGGGTTAGCAGTGTGTACTTGAGTACACGTACTTTGACTATTAGATGGAAGTCTCAGTGCCTCAGTTCCTCAGCTCCTCAACCGGCGACACCCACGCAGCAGCGTTGCATTATGCAATCCCTGCTCCACTTATTGGCCCTGGCAATCAATCACGTAGCCGAGCTCGAGTCGGAGTCGCAGTCGCAGTCGGAGCCGGCCGCAATCGAAGCTGTAGATTTAAACATTGACAGACGTTTCCTGCTCATTGCGGCTTTCGCTTTCCGCCAGATGCGTATTTGATACCACAAAATTGATTTTGAAAGCGAGTGCCTCAAATGAGCCAAGCCACACACACACGAAACCGCATCAAAATGTTGACTGTCCACACAGATTAACAAGCTTGCCACTGCAGTTGCCACAGCGCACAGTGGTGCATTTGATTAAATCAATGAAATTGCTGTTAAATATGGGAAGGCATAGGAGAATGCTTTTTCAATAGCTTGTCGGGGTTTGATTGATTGTGGGTGAGAAAGTACACAATAGAATTAACTTAAATATATTTTCTTTTCTTTCTTCTCTTATCTAAAATTGATAATTCTAAATACTGCAATTGTTTTGGTTAATAATGCTTTTTCATTTCAATGAAATCAGTCGTTTCCTTCCCATTGAAGATAACCTATTGTTTATACCAAATTGCATCTACACTTATTTCTAAATTATTCTTCATTTTATTTATTAATTAATAACCAATGTTTGTGGACTTCCTGGTTACTTTATATCTAGCTTAACATGCAACTTACAACTATGGAAAAATTTGAGACAATTAAAGAAACAACTTTTTAAGTAGATCCTTATTTAACATTTTATTATGACTGAAATCAAATCGGATAGTCAAGTTTTAATCATTTTAAAGCTCTTATTTGTGACCTATTTTTTAGACCAAATAGAATATTGTAATATCTATAACTTAGACATTTGTAGGATTAGGAAGATTCTTATGTCTTGTTGTCGGTTGATTTTTCATCAAGGATTCTGCAGACTTATTCGGGTGAAAAGCTAATAATTGTATTATGAAAGTATGGACAGTTAAATAACCCACTCTTTCATCTAATCGTTTGGTAGATAGGTCAGGAAAAACAACTTTTATCTGTACTCGTATATAAAACAAGACTGATCCTGGACATTTTTCTCAAACAATTTTTGAACGATTCTAATTATAGGAACTTTAAGATATATGTAGTACTCTCGGGTTATAATCATATTTGTTTAAACAACAATTAATCATATAATTTCTGAGTTGTGGTGAGATATTTCAATTTTTTACTCCCTGTACCCATAATGGGTAAAAAGGGGTACAATGGAAAATGCAAGATGTATGTAACAGGATTATGGATACGTCTCGGACCTTATAAAGTCTGTCTATTCTTGATTAGTATGCAACGTGATCTGATGCTCGTAGCAAGCCATATAACCAAATTTGGATGTAGGTTCTGTATACTATACGCATATCACAATATGATTCCGATACTCCATACCAAGATGGATATTCGAGCCTAGAACTTGTTGTTTGTTTGCCTTAATAACTGGTTAATATTTAGAGTAAAGTGTTCTGGTCTTATATACTAGAACATGCTAATTTCCTAATTAGTTACTATCATTTTAAATGATAATTTATTTATTAAATTTAATTATAGATAATTTGTAACTAAAAGCAACCTTTTTGTTTGTCATTTTACTTTGCAACTTCAGTTTGACCTAAGTCTCCACAGTGCCACATTTGAGACTCCGTCCCCAACCTCTACATATCCCACCCCTCCCCAACATTGTCTGGCTGTCCGATTGCATTAGAGGCGTGTGGGCGGCTTTGGTCGAGGTCAAAATGCGACTGCTTTCCACACACACACACACACAACAACAACAACAACAAAAGCAAAACCCGCTAAAAGCTGGTAATTTTCTCGCTTTTTTATCGGCTAATTAAATGTGAGTGCGCCAGCGCCTGTCTTATATAATGCCACGGATTTTGAATGTCTTTATCAGCGTGCAGCTATCGCCAAAGAGAAGCAAAGAAGTAAAAGAGTTGCCCAAATGCGGCACAATGCGGCTTGTTGCATGTGGCATGCGGCCATGTTGCAAATTTCACCCGAAAATGCCAGCCTTAAAAGCCCTTGAACTGGAACTGGTCATGGCCATGTCTGACTATCTGCTGTCCATACTTGGCACCGCCAAACAGCGGCAACAACAACAAACGACGACAACAATAATGGCATTAGCATAAGGCCAATAGCCAGCGCCATTTGGCCAAAATGCAAGCCAAATTAGTTTTTACGAAATGTTGCATGCCATTTTTACTTTTTTTTTAGGACGTCGCATTTTTCAATGCTATTTTTAGTAATTTTTTTTTTTACTTCACACTTTTATGCATTTCTCGGCATGTTTGCAATTCATCAGGCAACAGACGATGTTGTTGCTGTTGTTGTTGTTGTTACTGTTGCCGGTAATGTTGTTGTTTATGGCTCAGGGGCACGGTCTGGTCCTCAGTTCTGTTCCTGTTCAAATGCCAGAGTCACGCAGTTCAGTTCGTCATGTCAAAGTCAACGATGGTCTCTGCATGGCAATGTTATGATATACCCTGTAAATGAAGCACTGAATGGGCATACACCAACAGAGGGTGTCTTCAAATTAACGCATATTTAGAACTACGTTTGTCATTTGTGCATTAAAGTGTTGCAGTTGAGCAAAGTTTGCAAAATGATGAATGCTTTCAATGCCTTTATCAACTGGGAAAATATAAATTACAAGATATAGAGAGTATTCGGATTGTTAAGTGATCTTGGAGAACTTAAAATATGAAAGGGGCTTGTAAGATTAGTGCTGACAGTCCAGGAAGCTTAGGACAGATTTTTCACAAGCATTTATAAGGTACGAGCATAAATAACCTACCTAGAACTGAACGAATTCGTTATATTATATTTTAGCTGAAATATGCATAACTAACTCACTTCCGTTCTTAGTTTTTACTTAATCTTCTGCTCACGTACAGTGCACACGCACACGAAGCTTTGAAAGCTCAAAGCTTGGCGTTCATAAGTAATGCAAGGCGAGCAAAGCGTTCTCAACAAAGCTCACCAATACATGCACACCTAACAATACACGTGTGTATGTTCCATGTGTCAGTTAGCTTGGAAAGGCACATAGGGTAGCGTGTGCTTGATCATTTGCTGTTGACTAAATTGTTCTTTCGTATTCTGCTGACGACACTCGAGACTCCTCCCCGGGCTGAAGTGCAAAGTGCAAGCCGTCGGCAACAATATTCAGCTGCTGCCGCTTGACTGCAAGTGTCGCATGCCTCGAGTGGCCTCCTCGACGCTGTTGCAGCTGGATTTGGAGTGGGAAGTTGGTGTGGGGAGTCGTCGGGTATGAGGAGTTGGTGCAGGAGCTGGGCTGAGTTAATTTAGAAGCAGCTGCCTAGCCTGGCCTGGCAACGTTTTATGAGATTTTAGCACTTTGGCCGTGGCATGTTGGCTGGCCTGGGCCGCTTAATGGATTTCTAGCCATGGAATTTAGCACGTAGCTTGTGGAAAACTAATATGCTAGCCTGGACACATCCACTTGGTCCGCCTGCGTGACATTTATGGCTTCGTCTGGGCCGTAGCATACTCGTACACGTTGTCCACATGTCCACATGTCCAGTTTGTCCAGTTTTGTCGACTTGTCGAATGGCTCACGTGCAAATATGAACAGGAAGATTTATAACATTTTGGGGCCGCCTGGCCGGACCGAGGAGACATTTTCCTAGATTTTTGTTTGCTGACGCTTAAAAGGATTTCACTTTTTCGCTGGAATTGCAAAAAAAATGAGTTTGCCTCTGCCACAAAAGCAAAAGTTGGCCACGTTGTTTGCCCCTTTATTGGCCTCTGGTGGGAGAGCCGTTTAAGTGCCTCTGATCCATACGATCTTGCCGCGTTTAAAAATAAATATGCGCCGCGGAGGAGGAAGTTAAACAGCGCTGGGGGAGATGATCTTAAGAATTTTTATGCTTCTCCGCAATTTCCTATGCTCTTTCGCAATTTGCAGTACATTAGCCTTTTTATCAACTGTTTGGGTTTTGTCTGGAGCATTGAAGAACATTGCTAGTTCGAAGTTTCCGCAATGCAGTGCGATTATTGTATCAGTTTCGAACGGATGCTAAAAAGAAGATGCAAATTTATAAAGAACAATGCAAAGCATTGCTTAAAGAGATAACTTTTCATTATGTACTTACAAGAATGATTCTTTCTAATTTGTTTTGTTTTTCCACTGCAAAATTGGGTCATGGGTTCGAAACCCATGGCGTCTGCATATCTTTCGAATCAATCAGGTCTGTTTTCATTTCCCACTATAAATACTAAACAAATGATTATAATAAGGTTTCCTAGCGATAGATTTTCGGCTTTCTTTTGATTCCAACCGCTAAAAATCAAAGATCTTGTAGAACAATAATAATTCATCAGTTTTCCGAAATTCCGACGATCCAAAGTTATGAATTCCAATTGATTTGATCGGAGTAGGAAATTGAAACAATCCTGAGTCAAAATAAAGCTATTAATTGAAATATCTAAGTTATAAGGAGTACTGGAAAGAGACAGCTTATCATTTAAGCTAATATTTTAAATTATTTTACATAATATTGATACAATACTCTCTACGATATTCAAGAAAACTATAAATTGAATGAATTCTAAATAAACAAGGGAGCTGTAAAGACATAGGATAAATAAAAAGCTAATATCATTAATTACTGAATATATGTATATATACGAGTATATATGTATATTCAGAAATTAATGGTAATATGTTATAAGATTTTAAATAATTTAATATTTCATTAGAGTATTTTCTGATAAGTAAACTATGTTGGCCATAGTTTTAACTAAGCCCACTTACTATTAAATAAATAAATAAAAAAAACTTTAAATTGAAATAACTAAATAGACCAGGGCACTGGAATACAGGGATCTCCCTGTATGAGATGAAAGTTTCTAATTACTTTCTTATACATTTAAAATAAAAATACTTACTCACTTGCACTTTCCAAATTCATTCTCTTTAATAAGTAAAGTTTTCGATTTTCGGAACCTGTAGGAATATTAAGTTGTTTGTTTGTTTTAGTATAATTCGAGAGTAATAAATTCAATTTGTTTCACTTAGTTTTAGCTAGTGTATAGCGGTATTCGACTTGTGTATGACTTCCGTTCTGTTATTTTAGGTGTTGGCTGCATCCGTAATAAAAGTTGAGTTATAGTACAATGATTTCTACATGTGGCTTTTTCAAGTAGGTGGAGGTGGAGCTGTTGTTGTTGTAGTTTTCTTCGTGCCCAATGGCGCATGAATTTCGCTGTTGTAGTTGTTGCTTCCGCTTCGAGTTATGCGTTGGACCTATATACACCCATACACACATGCATAACGTTCAGTTACAATACTATAATACTTACTTATACTTATGCAAAGCTTGCAGGTGTCGGCATAAAACGCAATAAACAGTTACTGACTGGTTAGCAATTTATACTAATCAGCATTCAATTTATAAACAATAAACAAAGCCGTTATTTGTTATGGTTGCTGCTCTTATCGGCTGAAATGTGTGTGTGTAAGTGTGTGTATGTGTGTGTGTGTGTGTGTTTTAAGCGCATTTTGCGACACATTGAATAATTTTGATGGCAATTGCAAAATGCGTGCCCAAAAGGCCAAGTTAAAAGCGTTGATTTGGCTTAACACACGTTTACACTGATAGCTGCGTATGGCAATGGCTTTTTAATGACCCCAACAGCAACAACAGCAGCAACAACAACAACACCAGTGTGTAAGTGGGAACGGGTTGAGTGGTGCTGCGGTGCTGTGGTGCAGTGGCAAAGTGGTGCTTAACTGCCAGCCACTGGTCATTTCCCTAAACACGGCCAATGGCGCCAAAGAGCAGACTAAATGAAATGCCGATTAAAATATCAATTGTGTGTGTGGAGCGTGTGTCTACCTTGGCCAGACGACGCACAGTGTCCCAAACACCTTGAAAATGCAACCAAAATTGAAATGTAAGAGATTATTGTTTATGGTTAATGATAAAGAGTTGAGTAATGGTATACAAAACTGCGAAAGCAATCCTGAGGAATCTAGGACGTTAAAATATATAGAAATTATAAGAATGTGGACATAGAAGACGATGAAAATCATATTGATAAGGTTTTAAAAGAGATGGTAACAAAACATTTTTTACAATTTTATAATCTATGAAATAATGTTCAATATAAAATGTATTTATACTCTGTTCCCGAAGGGAAAAATAGTATATTGGGCTTGCGAAATGTCCGTTTGTCTGTATGAATGCAATTTTTGAAGCTAGAGCAACCAAACTTGGTACACTTGATGGTGTATACCCTCAGTTTATAAAGTGTCAAGATCGCCTACCATCCCCTTCCTCCAATTTGGCGAAAACCTGTATCTTCCACATTTTTAAAGCTATAGTCACTAAACTTAGCCTACTGACTAATAGTTAAGATTCCTGAAAGATCTGCATCCAAAAATATTTGCCACTACCACCCCCTCCCGACCAATCAGAAAATGCTATCCTCACTGGGGTATATCTCCTACAGTTTCCCAGCTGGAGTCACTAAATTTTGTATACAGACTAATGTTGACCTCCTGGACAAATCTGCATCATAAAAATGTTGTCACCACTACCCCCTCCCCCGAAAATGAGCAAAATCTATATCTCCCACACCTGTAAAGGTTGAGTCATCAAAATTTAATAAATCAAGACAAGAAAGAACTTTGTTTTTCTATAAGACAAATCTTAGCTTTTTAAAAAAACATTGTTGTATAAAGTTTCAACGAGGCAATGCTTATTAGTTTTGGCCGCTTTATATATGGAAGCGTTCCACTGTGCGACGCCAGCATACAAATCGCCTAAGCGCCTTAATATAATGCTATCAACAGCTGGCCAAGACGCTGAACGCCGGACAAAGGCTGGCCAAGGTGCGTGCCAGTTGCTGTGGCAATGTCAACATGGCAAGGAGGGTGTTGGAGAGGGGTTAGGGCAGAGGTAGGGCCAGGGTAGCCGCCGCAACTTGCTGCTGCCTGTTGAACAACTAAAGCAATCGATTTAGTTGTCGCCGCATTCGATTGCGATCGCCAACAGAGGAGGACTTTCCCTGGCCGTGTCGCATAATTCAATGTCAGAAATGCAACTTATGGGCGACTTATAAATCAGCACTTTAGTTGTTACTGTTGGCTGTCAACACCTTCTGCTTGACCTTTTTGGCAACTGTGGCAACGCTGTTTCGGGTCTGGTAACGCTGGTTTAAGCGGCTATTTTTAGCCAAAAAACATGGCGTAATCTTTGGCCAGCCATCGGCGGCGTCGGCATTATGAAATTGTGTCAGCTGTGCCATAAATTGCGCACTTTAAACGGGCCAGAGAGTCCGGCTGTGGCTGGGGCTGTGGCTCTGGCTGTGTGGCGGGGGGTGTTCCCGATAGCATCGACTCTGACACCTGAAGCCGCCACACGACACGATACGACAGAGCTGACAAAGGGCCGCAGCGTGCAACAAAAATGTGGCAAGCGTCATAAGACTTGCCAGGCCTTTTGTCTGCCACGGGGATTTGTGTGACGGCCAGTCCGCAAAATGAAACCAAAAGCTGGCAGCCAACTCTCAATGTCTCAATGTCTTGCCAGCTTGCCAGCTTGGCCAAAAGCCGGCTACTCCAATTGTAGAATTGCGAAATGCTTTTCATTGTTTTCAGTGACAATGCGACAAAGCGACATGCAAATTTGTTGCACATTTTTGTTGCTGCCTTAGCTAGTTTTATTGCTGGCAGATCCGTTGGCTGATTGCCAGGGCGACTTAGCACGAGCTTAGTCCCTCGAATCGCCCATAAAACTGTCAACTCAAATTAACCCATAAATTGATTAAAGAAATCACTGTAAGCCGCGGCTGCTGCTGCGATTTAACTACTGTAATCTTCCAGTTTAAAATGGGTGCTTTAAGTTTATGCAATATGCGAGAATTGTAGTCAGAGTCTATTAAAGATTGGGCATGCTTGTAATACTTAAATGTGTATTAATTGTATTGAGAGGAACCTACGTTTCAATGCAAATCAAATAAGCTTAGAATTATACAATCTAAAGATCAGCTCGGGAAATCTCTGGACTCCCTTGGTATGTCAAGAGCTGTGTCAGCGAGAGATCTAACCAAGATCGGAGATCAAATTTATTGGCATTCAAGCTGTTACATTGAATAACTTTCTCCCACCCAAACTCTCTAGCCAGGAGAATCAGAACAACTCATAAGACTCCTCCACTCCTCAGATCTCCTCGCAAGGAGTATATAACTAGCAACACTACCTACTCTTCTACATAACCATTACATATATTTAAGTTTAAATATCCTTACCTACTATTGTCTAAAAATCTATCAATAAGTCCCTATTTTTCAAATATAATAAGAACGGCGATTTTAAGAAAGAAATCTATCCAGTTAAGATCAGAATATCCAGATCAGTCTTGTTACAAAAGTATGAAAATGCGAAAAAGTTATCCCACGTTGGGCGCCATAACGAGACTGTACCGTTTTCAGATGCTCTTTAATTTACTACTTTTAAATTAAACGATAAGTGATTAAGTTTGTTATTTATAATATGTTAGACATACACTATAAGATAACCAGTTATCTTATAACGAGGCCTAATAAGCATGTGCAGTTTACATACAAATATGATTTGCTTAACGAGTCTAAAACAGGCCCAGGATGGCATTTGTCTAACGATCTCCGTGTGAAACAGTTCTACGATGGGCGCCAAAATGCGGTTCTATCGTTTTCAGAGTATTCCATAGTTAACTAAACTTGGGAAATCTTGTTAATTAAACGAGTGACAATGATAAGACTTAAGTCTTATGGCCATTTCCGAGACATAACTATAACCTGTTGGCTATTGCTTACCTGTCGCTGCAGTTTGCCACGGCCCACGGCTGGCAATTAAGCAAACTGCAAAACGCTCTTGCCACCAAAGTGGGTCAGAGAAGCTGCAGCATGGCACATGCAGCAGGAAGATAGCATCTGTGGCGTCATCAGGCTCGTCATTGGTTGGTGCAACCCACGCATGCGCAGCGTCGAAATAATCAAGCAAAATGATGGAAAATTAAATGTACAAATCATGTTTACGACTTGTCGTCAGTCTGCCAGCCAGACTGACAGTTAGACAGACGGACAAACAGGCAACTGAGTGTTCCATCAGTCTATCAGTTTAGTTAGCCAGTCGACTGGCTCTGTCATTTTGTCAGCCAACTGGCAGTGGGCGTGGCACTCAGGCAAAACTAATTGTTGTTCGTGGCGGCTATTGCTGGCCCCGTCTAAAAAACTGTTGCCAACAAAATATCTATGCAACAACATTTTAGCCGGCTCCACATTGACACCGTTTGCAATTAGAAGAAAAAGTGGCCCGTTGGCTACTGTGCTGAGGTTTCTTGAGGATGCCAATGGGCATGGGGTTGGGAATGAGGATGCCAATGATGATGATGATGATGATGTTGATGCTATTGCCTGTGTATGCTAATGCTTGATTCTAAATAGCTGAAAACCAGTTACTGCTGCCAATTGCAGTAGCCGGTGCCTCTCTGTGTTCTCTGTCTTAAAGTTAATTGCCTGATTTGCTGAGCCTGCTGCAGTCGCCTCGGCACAGTTTCTACCTTGGCAAAACTGTGGGCAGATCTCCGAGCTGTTAGGCAAATGTGCTAAAAGATTATGCTTTGGGATTAGGCACGCACATAAGTTAGGCGACTGGTCGAAGAATGTGAAAACACGGAAGGAATATTGATGTGAAACTTTTGGAATTAGCTGTGAAAATGAACTAGAAGGTAAATAATATGAAGGGCTAAGAACGATTGAACGAGTGGGGAAAGGTTAGGAAGGGCATGGGATAAACATGATTAGAGAGTAGGTAAATTATAGGAGAAATAATAAGGGGAATAGTATACTGGATATCAGTTAAGTAAGGGAATTTATTAGAAGGTAAGAATAGGAATATTGAAAGCAGGATTATAGGTTAAGAATATAATAGGAGGAGTATGAAGTAAGAACTAGAAGATGGGAGAATTTACAGAGTAAAGGAAACTCTAGAAAATGCAATTAGAAATCAATGTTTAGTATGATAAATAGAAGAAACAGTTAAGATAGGATAAAATGAGCTATATTGCCGATAAGGAAATTGAGTAGATTTAAATGTATTAGCAGGATTGAAGACTAGGGAAAGCTATAGGGAACTGGGAAATAGGGAATACGAAAGAGGAAATGAATTAGTAAGACTCAGTAGCTGGTAAAGTTTCTTCAGGTTTCGGAAAACATTGATTCAAGGGAATGGCTTAAAAAGGAAGGAAAAAGTTAGGTTAGGTCACACAAGGAGAACTCATGAGGTGCATAGAGAATGTTGTGTAGTGTAATACACGAATATATATATATATTGGTATGCATATATTTATAAGATCCTTATATCACGTTCTCATGTTGACTGTCTGAGCTGGCGGGTTTCTAACGATCGTGCCGCGTTGATAGGCTGCATCAGCAACACATAATTTTGTGATATTTGCCATAATTTTCTTGCGTACAATGAAATATGTTAAAGCTGGCGAGTTGATGTATTGAGTTGTTTAGCCGCAGGACGCGAACAGCAACAGCAACAATAAAGCCAAAGAACGCGGCCATCAGTCAAGGCAACAAGTCAAAACTTCGACTTCGAGTTGGAGTTGGAGTTGGACTCTGTTCTGGCCTGCCGGCTGAGTTTGCTGCATAAATAAGTAGGTTGCCTTCAGGTCCGTCTCTGCGTCTCTCTGTCTCTATCTCTGTCTCTGTGTCTGCCTGCTGGCCTGACATGTGAATTGATATGCCAACGCAACATGGCAGCAGCAGCAACCGCAAACGACGCTCTAGTCACCACCAACAGCACCACCAACAGCACCACCAAGAGCACCACCAGTTGCAACAGTCAACTGGCAATTGGCATGCTAGTAGAAGGGGCATTCCTCAGCTTTGCTCATCATTTCTCACAAATGGTTCAATTAATCAAACTGCGAGTTTAATAACATTATTCGCCACGTTACACAACACACACACACACACACACACACACACACACACATGCACATACATTGTATCTGGCAGTTGATAAATAAATTATAGATCATGCAAGTCAATAGTCAATAGCTTTAATGATTGCTCTTGTACGTATTCTTCTACTTGGCTAAAAAGAACAACAAAATACTGCAAATAGCACGAATCAATGCTTGGAATGCAGATCAAGATCGACGACTCTTGAATACACAAATCTCTTGAGTATGGGAAATTACTCATATGTCGGATCGTATTTATTTAGGAAAAGAGATTTCAAATTTGGTCAGCTTAGCTTCTATTGGTAGTCACCGGATTTGGCAGCATCAGTTCATTCGTTTTAAATAAATAGAATTTGATTGATATTTTAAAAATAAATAAAATTTTATTTTATTTTCTTCCATTTTTTTACCACACATTTTTGTAGCATTTTTTTCAAATTTAAATTCTCGAATTTTAATATTTAATGATTGCTCCAAATTATTATAAAATGCTAGCTTAAACAAAGGAATATAAGGTCATACACAAGGCAAAATGTGGGTACATACGAATAGGTCCCCCAATAGGACATTTTTCTTTGTATGAGATGCGCCTTCTGTTATGACATTATATTCTTTGCCTAAAACGTATCCTGAGATAGTAAATGATTTGGTAGAAAACCATCCCAAACATGCAAAAAGGCTTTACTTCTACAATTCAGTTCATAGAGAATGCTCTTCGTTACTTCCTAGATTTCCAACTCGCATAACTTTGTCAAAACTTAACTGATTTTCATGCGGACAGTAATTTTGATCGTTATTTTGTTTCCTTGAAGAGTGAAAAAGAAGAAAATCATTTCCGAAATTATTTGCGATAGGATGGGCTGAAATCCTTAAGATGCTGAACAATATTAGTTTGGATGGATCTGATATCTGCAAACTTATTATTAGCACAAGCCTATTGTCCTCTGCCTACTCCTCTGAATATATTTATTCGGATAGTTCTGATATCTCCAAACTGTACCTGATATAATTCTCAACGATTTATTCTATTTTCTACTCCTTACAGGCAGCAGCACAGAGCTGGCACCTTCGCTGCTGGGTTTCTATGACACACTGACGAATAGCTTGGCCGTTGGCGGTGGTGCAACAACCAAGGCTGAGGTGCATACCCCCAGCACAGGCAAACAGCAAAGCAGCGGCGAGTCGACGCCCAAGCGCAGCAACAGCAACTGCAGCAGCAGCAGCAACACTAGCAACACCAGCAACACTAGCAACACCAGCAACACAAGCAACAACAGCAGCGACAATCAGTCGGGCAGCTACACACTCGCTGCGGAGTCGAAGTGCCACTTGAAAGCCGCAGCAGCAGCATCACCACCAACACCGCCGCTGGTGGTTGCCGGTCTGCGTGATGAGCCTGATGGCGCGCAGCTGAGTCGTGTGGTGCAGCGGCGTCAGGAGCTGGGCAGCAGTCACAGCATTGCCTCAAGCTGCAGTGGCTCAGGAGTTGCCACCAACTTGCGACGTGGCAACAATATTCGCGTGTTGTCGCCGAACGTGCAGCGGATCATCACACACGCGGATGCTGAGCCCGTAAATGCCGTTGACATTGAGGCACTGCAGCAGCAACAGTTGCTGCCGGCACAGCGTAGTCCCACGCCAGTGCGTTATGTGAAAGCAACCACAAATACACCACCCAAACTGAAACTATCGCATCTGCCGCTTTCCAAGATTACGGGCAAGCTATCCACCCAATCGGGCAGCGATTTGGTGTCCACCCTTGATGCCAGCAGCGAGTACAACAGCTCCATTCGAAAGGTCCCGCCCGTGGATGAGGATAAAACGCCTACCAATAAGGCCGCACCGGGAACACCCTTTCACTTTGAGGGTCAGCCCTTTGCCAAACTAAAATTGACCCGCTACGATAGCCAGCAGAGCATCAAGCTGATTGAAATGGAGCAATTGGCCATGACCAGCACGCAGCTGGCAGCGCAACCATCAACGCCAAGGTAGGAATGTTGAATCCTCAACTTTGTATCCCTATTAAAAATATATCCCTAACATCGAAGCAACATCGATTTGCGTTGATATATTGCCACCTTCTTTGGATTTAGCAATGAATGTTTTACTTCTTAAAATCCAAATTCAAGCGCATCGTTCAGCAGAACTATTCGCTGACTGATTTCCGCTGCTTGTTGTTTATTGTGTCTTTGATGTTTAAAACTTTGAACTACAAATTCTGTGAAATATATAAAAAAAGCAACCTTTTACCAAAATGTGCTTATTAATTAAACGATTAAAAAGAAAAATCAGTTAGCAGTTATCAAAGCAGCGGAAGGCAGTCAGCGATTAGTTCTGCTGAATGGTCACAATGCTTCTCAACTTCCCATAAATTTCAAAGAAGTTGCACTTCAGTTTACTTAACAAAATTACTCTAATTCAGAATTGTTTCCATTTCTGAAACCAATATAATATTTCAAATTGATTTTGAATTACGATAGATGGTTGGAAAGTTTTGACTTTGTCAGTGGAAGGAGATTATTAGAACATAACTTCAAAAAGGAGGATAATGTTTTTTTATTTCATTGGAAAATGGGAATCCAAATCGAAAAAGGTTCAGGTTGAAGAATTCTCGGAAATGGGAACAGGGTGGATTAAATCCACATAAATGAGAAACGTACTAAACGAATTCTATTAATCAAAGACGATATTTTAGAAAATAGTATAATTTTGCAGGCAATATATCAGCAGCACTATCGAGTCGGTACGATATATTTTTTTAGTAAACTTTCGCTAACATCGATATATCTTAAATTTATCCCAATCCCAATCCCAGGCACAAGGAATTTGTAGTCGCTAGCGAACCACTGAGTCCTGAACCCTTTGTGGACACCATTAACTTTGATCTGGTGGCCCAGCACATTGAGCAGCTAACGCTGAGTGATCTGGATCTGGGCGAGAGAAATAATATGGGGGCACAGCTGGTCGAGGCGATTAATAAGCCGCTGATTAACAAGCAGCTGGTGAGGAGTGTGTCTGCCCCCCGCACCAGCTGCAGCAGCCCGCTGCAGACATATGCGCGCACCAAGCTCAAGAATCAGAGTCTGATTGGCAGCGGCAAGGCCAGCACGCTGGGCGGTGGCATGCCACTGCGCCTGCCCACCGCCGAGCAGCTGGCCGAGCTGGAGGAGGCCAACAAGCTGTCCGCCGAGAGTCTGGACACATTGACCGACATAAAACCAAAGTTTGCGGCGCGTTTAAGCGAACTAACGCGTCTCAACAACCGGCCATTGTCATCCTCCTCCATCTGCTCCACATCCTCCAGCTCGAGCTCCGGCTCCGATCAGCTACTAAATGGCAAACTGACGGCCACCTCGTATCTGGCCAGCGTGGAGAGTCTCGCCGAGAGCGAGAATGAGCTGGGCGATCATCATCATCATATCCACACAGCGGCAATGAGCGTGCTGGAACGCGCCTGCCTCGAAATTGTGGACTCGGAGCGCAGTTTTGTTGAGGATCTTGGCCAGGTTATCAAGGGGTAAGCTGCATTCATAATACTCTTACTTGAGCTAACAATTCTCTACCTCTGTTTCTCTAGCTATCTGCTGGACTGGAAGGAACGCGCTTGTCTGCGGCTGGACGAATTGCAAATACTCTTTGCCAACATTGAAGAGATTTACGAATTCAACTCGATGCTACTGCAGCAGCTGATCAACTCTGGCATGGAGCCAGGCAAAATAGCCAAATGTTTTATAAACTTACGCGAACGTTTTGATGTGTACACAACTTATTGGTAAGCATTTGAGAAAACTACAATCTGAAAGTTCCCTAAGTTTGTTTAGAGATAATAATAATAGTAAATTTCCAGGGAAACTTAGATCACAGAGTTCTAATGACTAAGCATTTCAATCTTATGTTCCTAAAGTCTGGATGATTACTCAGAAAAGAGTTATTATGAGTTTGGAGTGTGCGATATGTCCACAATGAAGTCTAGAAGTTATTTCTTTGTGATATTTTCAAGCTTCAGAGCTTTGACTGAATTCCTTGTTCATTTTTTAATACACTCATTAGTGCATCAATCAATCGAAGTTCTCAGTTATCAAAAGCCTAGAAATGTATTTTCTTGGGAGGTTTTCTGCCACCTGAACCCTTGAGAATTGCAATCCCAAATTCGAAATGTCTATATAGACTTACTCTGTTAATAGGAGTGCTCTATTTAGTTCAAAATTAATTCCTTGCTTTTTATTATAAATCTATAATAGACGATCCTACTGGTAAGCATCAAAGAATTGCCATATCAGCTCCTTATAAATCCAGTTACTCCATTAAGAGTTACTCTGCGTTGGGATTATTCTATTTGGTAAACATTGACATCTCTCAACGTTAAGTATTTCCCAATAGACTATCCTAAACTACGTACAGGTAATATCCCAAGTTCTTAAGGACTAGATATGTACTTTATTAAGAGCTATTCTGATTTTAGTGCACAGGGAATTCCTAGTTAATTCCCGCAACGAACTTTCTCAAGTCACAGAGCAGAGAGTTGAGTAGATCCCTCTGTGGCGTGTCTGCCAAATCTCTGATACGAGCAGTCTTGGCCAAGAACGGTTAACGGGCTGACCAAAGTTGATCTCGATTGCAACTGTTAGTTAGCCAGCAGCGGGACACGAACATTTGGCATTGGCTCTATCTCTGTGGCTGTGGCATTGTGGCATTGTGGCGTCTTTGGCAGTCCAGGCACGCCATGCACCATGCTGCATGCACCATGCTCCATAGTCCATGTTCCATGTTCCATTTAAAAGCTGCAGCAACTGACATTTGGCTCCGCTAGCAGTGGCTGTCGCTGTCAATTTGAAGCCAACTGTGCACCGCTGATGGTCGCAGTTTGATTTGTCGCCCCGGCTGACAGCTGGGCATATATCATGTGGCCCAAGCCAGTCCCAGTCCCAGTCCCAGTTCGATTCCAAGTTTGGAGTCCTCCTACAGCTGATTTTAAATTCAAATTTCATGTTCGCCTGATGAAGAGCTCAAGTTTTTGGTGCCCATAAATCAGCTGCTTTATTACATTATATTGTTGTATGTTTGGCTTGTGTGCTCTTTTATTTTGATGTTTGCTTTCCTTTTGTTTTATAGCACAAGCTACCCGGAAGCCATCTCGCTGTTGACCAAACTGCTGCAGGCCAAGCACACAAACTCGCTGCTTGCCTCCACGCAGAAGCTGCTGCAACATCGCCTGCCCCTTGGCTCCTATTTGCTGAAACCGGTGCAACGCATACTCAAGTATCATCTGCTGCTGGACGTAAGTGCTGTCCATTCCTGGGACCCAACCATCGCATCTATTAATGACGTTTATCCTTCTCTTCCTCTCCAGAGCCTGCGCAAGCACTGCGATGTCAAGGAGGTGGCCGAGGCTTATGCCATCATGCGCCAGGTGGCGCACAACATTGATCAAGTGAAGCGGAAGCAGGAGCAGCAGAGTCGCGTCAAGGAGCTGTCCGGCATACTCGATGGCTGGATGGGACCAGGTGAGTGCTAGTCCTGAAATCCTGACGAAGATATGCAATTGCTAAGCCTGCAAGAAACAAGTTTTGTTCAGTATTTGGAGTACAAGGACATTAAGACCAAAGCAATACAGAGTATAGGTATTATTGCTTATACTCTGATAATAAGTTTATAATCAGTTTAAATCATTAATAAGTTTTATTTCTTAAAAATTGAATTAACCTCAAATAAATAGCTTTGTGCAATACAAAATTGTTTAAACTATAACTCAAGAAATAACAGTAAGAAACTGAAAAGATATTTCCTAAATAAAACTCAAGAAATATGTTTTATGTGCGAATCCATAAGAAAAACTTAAAATATAATGCTTAGTAATAGTTTTGTAGAGTAAAGTTAAAAAATCCACATTCGCTGTATGAAACATTCCTGGAAATGTGAAATTTCGAAACTGCATTAAGCTGCTCTTTAAAATTGCAACTCCGTCTTTCATCGCAACTCACTGCTGTCTAACACAAACCCACTTCAACTGTCTTCGCAGATCTCAGCGTGCTCCGAGAGCTGCGGCACGAGGGCCTGCTGATGGAGCAGCACAACAAGCCGCGTCAGGTGCTGCTCTTTGAGACGATGCTGATCATAACCAAGCAGAAGGAGGACGGTCGTCTGCAGTTCAAGAGCCTCATAACGGTAAGTGTCTGCTCCGGCAGCATGCACCCATTCAGGCCCATCTCTAATCTCTGGCATAAACACTCCACAGCAAAAGAATCTGATGCTTAGCGAACATTTGCCGGGTGAGCCAACCAGCTTCTATGTCATACCCTTCGATGAGCCGCGGAATCAAATTAAACTGACGGCCAGAAATCGTGACCAGAAGCGTATCTGGACGCAGCACATTAAAGGTGTTATGCTGGAGGAGCTGGATATACCCACGCGCGCCAAGGAACTTGTCTACCAGCTGGGCAACGAGGAAGGTGAGCGTCAGTCAGAGCCAACAGACCAGCTTTTTGCATAGCTCCTCAAGTGTGTGTGCTTTTGTTGTTTGTATTATTTCGTTTCGTTTTGTTTTGCCTTGTTGTGTTTGTTGACGGCGACCAAAACACATAACAATTTGGAAAGGAATGATGATGTAGTAGTTATAGTTATGCGGGCACTGCCTGCACATGTCTACACTGCAAAAAGCTCCAGGCATATTCAATTTATACAGCTTTTACGCACGCACAAGGCACACAGGCATAGCTCGATTGCACCGCTGCATACAACTTCAGTGGAGAGCTTTCAAAGCTCACCAATACATGCATAATATTGCAGATGTATTCTTAAACTTCTTGCCAAACTACTAGCAATCTCCAAAAAAAGATAGGCATTTTGCTTGTACTTAATTTTCTCTGAGAGTATTGAACTCTTACATAAAGCTTTGACTCACGCATAGATCACACAGACATAGCCTGATTGCGCCGCTGTGTGCTACCACAGCGGAGAGCTTTCAAAGCTCACTAATACATATAAGCAATTGCCGCTATGTTAGTATATGTAACAAGTAACTAGCAAGCCTATAGTATAGCTAAATATAGCCCTTTCGGGCAGTGCATTGCCACTTGACAGGCTGCAGCTGTTTGCTCCTACTTGGCGCATGTGACATAACCGCAAAAATACTCGTAGTAAGGGGAGCCTCGTAAGTGCTCGGTTTTGTAGTGCTTTTCATATTTTTCCTTGTGCCAAAAATCGTGCCATATCTGTTTTGTTTTTTGTCGTTTTTCTGTTGACAAGACGCCTCTGCGGCAAGTTGATTTATGTATGTCTAATGTTTGCACATTTTAATTGCACTGTACTAGTTACATGCTTTTTAGTGTTTTGGTCTCCATCATAAAGTTATTTAATTGGTTATGGTGTTTTTATATTTAGTACTTTATGTCTAACTAATAAAAATGGATATTTCATTTGCTATTTGTGTAACTAATTAACTTCAGATTTGTATTTATATATATATATATTTTTTCTGCTATATGTTTACCGTTGTAGTACTACCAGTGATGCATTCTAAAACTAAACCACCCAAACCAAACAAGAAAAAGAAACTTTAATTAGTTTTAAAGGCGTTCCTAAGGCTAAACACCAGAGACTGAACTAAGCGCTACTACTTTATCCCAACTTCCCCATAAAAAGAAAACCCAAGCTGTTTCACATTTTAACTATAATTTACAAGTAATTCCCAGTAATAGTTAACTGCTAATCGTTATCGTTATCGTATATTGTAATTGCAATTGTATTCGTAATCGTATGTAGTAATTTTCTGGTATTTGCGGCGCTGGCGTAGACTAATTACTCTGAAATTCCCGATCGCTGCCTCGTAAGTATCTTGAGTAATAAATTTACCACGTTTGTTTGGCTTGTATTCAATTGGCTTTCTGCTCCACTGGTTTGTGTTCGGCATGCACGCATTCTAACCCACATTATATATGCAAGTATGCTAAGCTACTAACCCAAAACTCTAATAATAGCTCAATGACACTAGCCCCAAAGTGGCAGTTGAATAGTATAGTATAAAAGGAAGGAATACGAGAATTAGGCACATTGATTCTACTGCTTCAAGTAAGTTTGATTGTATCAAGTAAAATCTTACATCAAACTGTTGGCTTATTTGATTGAGAACTGAAGACTTATTTTACCTAAGATTAATCTTGTTTATGTTCTTAAGTTCCTTTTTGAGCTAGAGTCTTTGAACTGAAGAAGTACTACAGCAATAGATTAATCTAGTAAAAAATCAGAATGTTGAATTGCAACCAAGTTTAGGTCAGCCTCAGATTAGTTTAATGTTATACGGTCTATTCAATTAAGATTCAGGTAACTGAAAGCTTCTCTTCTCAGCTTAATCTTCGATAAATGTATGAACTAAAGAAGCACTTAATCATTAGAATAATCATATAGGAAGTGGAATGTTGAATTGCAAGCCAGTTTTGCTCGAGCTTTCAGCTTTAGATAAGCTTTATTGAAGGCAGTCTATGCAAATAAGAATTGGCTTTTATTGGGGCATTGCAAGCTTCTATTCTAACAGTTTAATCATCGATTAATATTTAAATGAGATAGTGTCAACAAAGCAATAGATTAATTCTGTAGAAAGGCAGAATAATGAATAGCTTGAGCTTTCAGCTTAAAGTGAGCTTATGGCAAGTGCTTGCTATTGAGCTTTCTCATTAAGCTTTCAATTCAACTGACTCGCTTAAATTGCTTTCTTATTATGGTGTTATTTGAAGCCAGTGTCATTGAGCTTTAATTTCATAGCTCCTAAGTGCAACTCTGCATTGAATCTGCATGTGTTTGGGAGCTTTCATTTATGATTTGTGCCATTGCTGATGAAGTTGTTCCGGTTTTTAGTGCTTAGATTGTTGCTGGTGTTTGTCGACAGTAACGCACACAGGATCATGCCCCGCATATGCTTGTCTTCTACTTCTTCTACTGCACGAATCCTTCACAGCCAGGATACTAATCTTGAGTTTATCCCTTTTGTTGCTTTTGTGCAGATCGCACGCCCGATCGCAGCACCTGGAAGTGGAGCCTGCACTCCAGCAGCAATTCGACGCCCACGTATTTGGAGCGCCGGAATGCGTGCCGACGCAGCGAGATACGTCAGCGGAATGCCAAGTTCAAGCGCAAGACCATTACCAACTCCAGCTCATTTGACAGCTTCAACGAATCCTTGGAGCAGCCGCAGGAGCAGTCCCTTAAGCCGGCCAAGCCGCTGGCACGCAACAACAGCCTAGATGATACGGCGCTGCAGAAGTTGGCCGCTGCCGTGCGCTATCGGAGTGGCAAACGGGAAACGCCGGAGTCCAAGGCTAGTCCCAACAAGGAACAGTGCAAGTGCGGGGAGCAGGAGCACTGCCTGTGCATACTGCGGGAACAGCGCAGTCGCACCAAGTCCCAGAGTCCTGTGTTCAGCTACAAGGCGCTGAAGGAGCGCAGCAAGTCTGTGCCCCGCATTGGCGGCTTCAGCCTGGAGGAGCAGCAGGAGGCGGACGATGATAGCGCCGCCTCGCTGCGCGGCAGCAAGCCGGATCTGAGTGAGCGCAAGGCGAAGGGCAAGGGCTTCTTTGAGGTCAAGCAGTACAATCACAAGACAATGCCCAAGCGTATTGCCACGCTGAAGAAGCAGCGCTGCAGCAGCAGCCGGAAGGAGAGCTGCTCCACGTTCTACATGGATCTCAGTGAGTTTGACAGCACGGTGCTCAAGATAACCGAGTCCACCGAGGATCTCGAGCTGGCTGAGGAGGCGCAGGAGACGCCCGATACAGCGCCACAGCCACAGGAACAGTATTACGTCACCACAGCGCTGTCGCCGGCCGAGAAGTCTAAGCGTGATGCCGAAATTGTGCTGGATCTGCTGAAGAACAACAAGGAGTTCGAGCGCATCTACAACAAGAACAAGCAACAGAAGCAGCGTCGGGACGGCAGTCAGCCTAGCACGCCGCTGAGCTCACTCAGCCCCACAGAGGAGGCGCCCCCGTTGCCGCCACGTCCACCCTCGCGCTCACCGCCGCCCCTGGAGGCCGAGCAGGAGCAGCAGCTGGCACAGGCACTGGCCACCGCTGCTGCCCAGGAGGAGCAGGATGAGCCGATCTATGAGACCCTGCTGCGCAATGTGCACGTGCCCTACAAGTTCTCGCCCGTGATGGGACGTGCCAAGTCCGTGCAGTACTTCAAGCCACGCGAGAAGCGTGCCCCGGCACCGCGACCCGAGTCCGACTATGTGACCCTGGTCTACTCCGCCGAGGGTGTGCTGCAGCGTGTGGGCGAGGATGCCGTGCTGCAGCGTGATAGCACCAGCTCCGAATCCAGCTCAGGTTCAACACTGAAGCGCGACAGCCAAACGACTGTCATTAATCTAAGCCTGGAATCCAATGGCTCAGCCGAGCGTGATATCGAACCGCTCGAGTCGGCCTATATACGTACCATACCAAAGAACCTAATGAAGCGTCTGTTGAGCCACGCCGGCAGTCCCGGCAATAAGGCCAGCCTCGAGAATGTCAGCCACTCGGAGATCTCCCTGCTGCCGCGTGCCCTCAAGTCCATTGACAATCTGAGCATGGCATTTGGACGCAGCAATCGGCCGCCAGAGCGACGTGTCTCCGACGTGAGCGAGATGTGCCGCCAGAGCATACTGCATCGGCAGGGCAGCGAGGCGGTGGGTGAGCGGATGGCCCATGTCGACTATGCGGACCCAAAGACGCTCTTCAGCATTATTGCCAGCTCGGAGGCATCCCTGCAGCGTGACTCTGTCTTCTCGCTCACCTCGTCCTCCTGCACATCCAGTGATAGCATGTGCGAGCAGCAACGCAAACGCTCCGCCGCCGAGCTGCCCTCGAACTTTGAGTACGAGCGTGAGGTGGAGGATAGCCTAGAAAATGATTTTCGTGATTCGGCCATCTACAGCGATGATAATAATGAGAAGCGCAGCGTTGATTATGAGCTCAAGAGGCCACGCAGTCCACCACCGCCTCCGCCGCCCACAACAGGATCACCGCGTCATACACCGCCGCTAATTGCACCCAAGCCAACGAAGGCCGTCCTTCAGGAGCTGCTCGGCCAGCATCCAGGCACTGTCCTGTGTCCCCCGCATCTCAGCCAGGCGGCATCCCGCAGCTGGGTCCTTCAACAGATTGAGAATTTCAACAAGTAGACGGGCTCAGCAATTGTCAATTGCCATAAATTTCCTCCTTTTGTACTTTTTGTATATATATTTATATACGCATAATATATACATATATGTTTTATGATCTAGCTAATTAGTATTAAATATATATATATACATACATCTACTTACCTTTGTAATCGACTGTTTTATAATGTTTAGCCAGTAGTCGCTTAATTGCAAAGTCATTTAATAAAAATCCCATTTATATAATATTTAATTGAAATTAATTTGCTTGGAAATTTGAACCATCTATCTATCCTTTCAGTAGAGCTGAGAGTTTGAATAGATATAGCAGGATTTAAACTTGTTGTTAGTATATTTTTGGTTAATATTTATAGCCCTGAACTGGGCCCAAGCTCCCTGCTAAAGTACGTTTGTTGTTACAGGATTGAACCAGATCTTAAGATCTTATATGGATATTTCTCATTTTCTAAATTACGGATCATATTTTAATAATCAAATACTAATGTGGCTTATTCAAGATTTTAGTTGAACTAGTGTCAGAATTTATAGTTGGGTATCAGCATTAGAAAATCGCCCCTCATATCAAGTTCAATCAAAAATATTCTCTAAACAATACCTAATCTTGGATTGGAGCTTAACAGCACTGCTACACTGATCTACGAGTATCTAGAAATATACTATACTTCACTATCCAATACATATATTTCAGATTAGCGAGAGGTACACTTAGTATTTTGAATTTGTAAAGAGAAATATGATTATTTTGGGATTACATATTTGAAAACATTGAAATGATTGAGGTATAGAATTTATCGAAACTTTATTTAACCTTTACATGAAATGTTGGGTATATTATGATAATATTGTATTTAAGATGTCATTACGTTTATTTTGTAACACTCTCTCCCAGCACCTTTGTTATCCATGGCATAAAACTGGCAACGTTTGTGCTGACAATTGGAACTCGACCACATCCTGAAGGTCCATAAGTGATAATGCCAAACTGTACGAAGTGCTGCTTACCAAAATATTCAACTGGACTGATTAATGGGCTACCAGAAGTACCTCTACACAAGTAATCTCCCTGATAGTGACAGATTTGAGTCTGCGCGAGCTCATGTCGATATTGGTTCTTCAATAATAATGTACAATTTTGTCTATCAGCGTGGGAGTAATCAACATGTGTTTCACGTAGAACATCGATTTGTCCTTCATCGTAATTACCACCGTCCACGCTCCAAGCAGTTAGGAGGACATTTTCCAGAGATTCCAGTTGTTGCTGCAGAGTTGCATTCAGTGGCAAACAGATGGGACTGATGTGTTCTGATGATAAGAAAATTTATATTAATCGAATAATTTATCATAATTAATAAATTAACTTGCCTTTGAAGTCAACTTTTTTGGACAGCTTTATAAGAGCTATATCATAGGGTTTAGTGGATCCTTCGAAGTTTTCATGTGTAATGATGCGTTCGATGCCAACGTCCTCAGCTGGTGGCAAGCATTTGATATTGTTGCCATATGTTCTGCAGTCTGGATCCGTTGATTTTTGATGCTCACCTAAGCGCACTGATAGTCTATAGGAACAAATACGATAAGATATCTGTATAAATAAAAGAGTCTTCCAAACAAAATCTCATTTTCCTATTGATTGTTACTATAGTCGCTTTATGTTATAGTGGTCTAAATCTGAGAAGCTGCAAGGATATCATAAAGGTATTTATAATACTTACACGTTATGGGGAGATACACAATGCGCTGCAGTGAGTACAAAGCCTATGTAAGAAATTGAAGATGTTGTAAATAAAGAAATGTTTAGGATTGGGGGATCTACTTACGATCTGATATTAGGGTACCTCCACATGCAAAGCTTTCCTCCCCGGTGCGAAGACGACTTTTAACCAGTGCCATCCAAGGCCTCGAGCCAGGGATAACTGGAGCACCATCGGTAATCTGTTCCTTTTCATTAAAGACACCACAGTTCTGTTGCTCCAAAATACGTAAGCCCTCCGGATTTAACTCACCTTTGCAATGAAAATACCAATTAAATCACTCACATCTATCTCTCAGGTTATATATATATACATACCCACAGCTATACCGATTGGCGTCTGATTCAACAGAATCGCACAAACAAGTAATATAACAGACTTCATATGCCTCATCTCGACAGAACACTAAGAGAGCAACTGGTCAACATTGGCATCTTAGCCTCGAATTTATAGGCGGTAATCAGTAAATGTACCTCAGCCGATCTTAAGTTCAATGCATATTAATCTCTGGGCAATACCCTTATCTCTCTGGTATAACGATTTTGAATTCGTCGTCATCAAGGGGAGGACGGGCGAGGGAGTACTTAAACACTCAATTAATTAGTTTGGGCAACAACCTCAGTTGCATTTGTGTGTGTTGTATAAAGGCATATGTAGTTTTATACTCTAAGTTCCCAAGCACATCGTAGTACACACACATATCAATCAAATCAGCGGCAGTGCATGCAAGCAGATTAAATTAATTGATGACACCCTGCAGCCTCCCGCCGTTCTGCAGTACTGAAACTAGTTTCTTGAATAATTGACGTGATTCTTATCCGATCGACTTGCACTTTGGCTTGTTGCAATTTGCTGGCGCCACCTTGCGGCAAGCGGCGACTGAAGTTGACTCTGGCGTATTCTGACGTTGCAAACTGAAGCCTAACAACGCGGCGTCATCTAGCGGTATATGAAACAACTGTTTCGTTTATAAAACAATAGTAGTTCATCTATCACTCGATAGAGGGACATTGAGAAATGGACAAATAGATGGCGCCACGATATCATGACAATTGGGCTTAAGAATAGGAATTCACAAAAAGTGGCTTTATAAAAAACATGATCTAAATGATCTAAATGTAATCCACAAGAGTCAAAACAAATCAGGAATTTCATTTGGTACTTTAAGTTTATTTCAAATGTGAAATATGTATGTAAATGATAAAAGTTAGTTTTACAAGACATGAAAATTTGCGAAATTTGAGTTCAGAGATTCATATCCAAAAAAATTCCGCAAAGAAATCGGTTCGATTTCGTCAAAGTTATGGAGAGTTGAAGCCTTAAAAATATATTAATGAAACTCTTATTTTTATTATTGTATGCTATTAAAGGACAGGCATTTTATGCAGAACCACAGATTGTAACTGAGGTAAATATATTGAGATTTTGAAAAGTTTTTTTTTTGTTTGTAGAATATTCTTTCTCATAGTTAGTAAAGTTAATTTTTTCTACAATAGATTTGTACAAATTCTTTAGGGTACATCAATCATTCATTCAACTGATGGTATTCGCCAAAGATTTGTATATTTATATTGTATACCTAAATATCATAGTGTTTCATAGAGTAAATTGGTTGAAATTCAAGTCAAGGTCTCAGCGACATATCATAATCAAATATTAAAAAATAAACAATACATTTTGCACAAACAAAGCCAAACGCTCGAGTTTTGAGCCTCATTGTTTATAAGTATCTGAGACTTGGCCCGGGGGCTGTAACCTTGAAAAGCCCGGGAGCTGACAGCATTCTTAGAGAGGCAGTTGAAAGAACTCCAAAACAATGTGTATTGTACAGAAAACGAAGTTACGTTTCTCGAATAATGATGAGAGTTGAGTGCAGTTAAATATTAACAGGAAACATGCCTGAACTTGTTTAAACAATTGTTAAACCCTTACCAGATATTCATTTTGTTTTTGCTATAAAAATGACATTACTTGCTTGGATTTTTGCAAAATTGTAATTGTAATTGAATCATTTGGGAGCTATGAAACTTTTGCTCCGCAGCAGGCACAATGCCAGAAAGGCTCAAGGCGCTCAAAGTCCCTTAAAACAGGCAGAAAAATCATTATCAGGTCGAGGTCAAGAGGTGAGAGCTCATATCTGTGCAAATGCATGCAAGGAATGTGATCGGAATGTTCAGCAGTCAATGAAATCAGCTGAATGAGCTCAACAGAGGGTTTTCAGCTGATAAGTTAATTACCCATGATTTAAATAGTTGTATGTGTTAATTAAAGCGAAACTTGTTTTGTAAATAAAAACCAAACCGATTGTATTCTTGGAAAATCAACAGAATCGATGCATTTAAAGCTTGCAAAACCCCAAGATTAATTTCAATGCGGCTCATAACAAATGCAGGGTTATAGTAAACAATTAATAGGAATTACTAGTATACTATATTCATGAATAATAGCATAAATGCAGGCACGCTTACACTTGTACATATATATTTTCTTATTAGGCATATAGTAATCGACCGGTTTGGTTGTTTTTATCAGGAAGTTCAGTCACGTAATTTATTAGCTCCATTAACGTATGTATTTATAAAGTTATTAAATTTATTTGTATAGCTACTTAGGCAATAAACATTTAAAACTAGCACTTAAGCCTAGTTTGGTGCGCATTACTGCATCGCACGTCTAGGGTGAATGTAGTGGGAGCCAGGATCATCGTCCTGCCGGTAGATGGCCGTCATCAGGATGAACAGACTGCCAGCTGCAATGGCGCGTAGAACGGCGGCAAAGGCGCGATAACGATAACTGCGATTGTAATCGGACATTGTAGATCGAATAATTGTTTGCGAGAGACGTCGATGTGCACTAATCAAATGTTGTTACTGAACTAACTGAATAGAGCGCTGCCAGTACACATTTATTGCAATCGTCGGGTTGTGTGTTTTGCCCAAAAGCTACCAGATACTTCCAGAGAATTGCGGAGAAAACCCCAGCGTTCTGTTCTCATCTCTACTAACAATCTGTTGCTCATGAGGTTCTGTAGCTCTGTAGATGAACAGTTCAAATCAAACACTTGACAGTCATACAAATTGTTGTTCTCGGCTCACTTATTTTTGGCAACCGGGAGTTACGTGAGCCGACTTTTAAATCTCGGACTGGCCAAGACTGCTGCGCAAAATGACGAATATTGCGGACTTTTTTATAAAGATTGATTAAATATTGCAATTATTATGCAGTCAAGTACTATTTTATAAAACTTAATTACATATTGTCCGTCAAGACGTATTGGGTGCAATTTCTCCAACTCTCGTAAATGATCTCATTCTGATTTAATTGCAATTGCATAAAACTGGTTGAACTTAGAGCTGCTCTCAGACGGGGCATAGATTGCTTTCCATAAATCTGTTGAGAAACAAACCGGATACTGTACCATATCTTTCGATTGAATCGTGTGGAATTTCCACTTACCGCACATAACGTTGAAAATTGGTAGTCTGACAGAAAACACAGATTTTGTTTACAAAACGCAGCGGCAGCTGCAACATGTGCAACGCCAAATCCAGCAGCAACTGCCTCAACTGTGGCATATTCGTCGTACGGAGCTGCCGTCCTGTGGCAGCGTCAAAGGATCGCCTCAAACTGAGCTCAACTATACCCAGGTAGGATATCCCAACCAGGTAACTGCAACTGTTCTCATTCAGCTGAGATTGCTGTTGGGGTGCACAATTCAAGGGCATTGAGGTAGGTTCCATTCAGGACCTTAAACAATAGCAGGCCACAGCTCCTGACGAGTCCTGTGTCGGACAACTGGTCTCGATCGATGCTACTATTAATTAAGAGAAAGGACATTCAACTTTTCCTTTTCGTTTCCGATTTATCATCAAATTTATTAATATTATATTTGTTGTATAATCAATACGATAATCACCAAGTCATATATTGAACATTTTTTTAATAGATGTAGATTCCATTTCATTCCAAGAACTATTAATAAATAATAAAAACCTCTTTGTAAATGTGTGAAAGCGTCTCCGATCCTACATTGTATACATATGAATACAATATTGATCCGAACCAGTCATTTCTCTTGGTCTATTTGTATATCTCTTCGCAGATCTCTCTGTAGATTTCTGTGGTAGTAAAGGTAGTAAAAGAGTGTGGTTTACTGACAGATGCACTGAAAGTGGTACTATGTATGGTATACGAGAGTCTACATATCAAATTGGTCTCCCTTACAGTCTCTGACATCGATTATTAGATGATTAATTTACTGACAGCCAGTCGGGCAGATCGACGTAGTTTTATTTTACCCATTCTCTCGTGATGTACTCATACATCATGCAACAGAGAGTAAAGCTCTGAGAAGACACAGAGATTGTAGGGCATAGTTTAAACAATATAAGAACACAGTTGATTGTGAACTTGGATTAGTATCACTTTGTGCCGTGACTCGCGATGATTGTAAAGAGTGTACTGGGTCTTGCTCTGTGCCTGGTATTAGCCTTCCGGTTTGCCATAGCCAAAGGTAAGTACTTACTTGGATATGGAATAAGTTTTACAAATCTGAAATCCAAATGTACAAAAGATAATACCTGCACGAGGCTCGATGGTCAACCTGGATCTTGTAAGCACATTAGAGACTGTCCAGTAATTCGTGATCTCAACAACAAAGTGCGACAAAATATTCAATTAACTCCTGTGGAAACAACGTACATAAGGAACTCAAGATGCACTGTTCATATTAAAGTAAGTACGCAGATTTATTGATTTACAATAACTAAATTCTTACATTCCACAGAATCATGTTTGCTGTGAACCAGAAGAGGTGGTTTCGGAAGGATTGCAGATATTGATGGATCAGAAGTGTGGATTATTTGGTAATGAGTACCAAACGATCGGAGGAATAGAAATAGCCTTAATGTCAAGACCCTGGATGGCTCTTCTTGAGTTTAAAGGAGATGATGGTTACGATGACTTCGCATGTGGCGGCACCCTTATAACAAGCCGTAAGTATAAATCTACCGATCTGAACAGTTGGTTTGATCATTAAAGTAACATGTATTATTGGCAGGCTTTGTACTAACTGCTGCACATTGTTTTAAATATGAGAATATGACGCTGTGAGTAACGCCTATATAAGATTTTTCGGATTCATACTTTTGAAATTGTTTTCTGCCAATCATAGAATATCAGTGCGTTTGGGGGAACATCGAATATCCAATGAAATAGATTGCATTTGGGAAAGAGATCGAGAAAAATGTGCACCGCCAGTTGAGGATATTGGCATTGAACGCATCATTGAACATGAAGACTACACATCAAGGACTCGATACAATGATATAGCTTTAGTGAAGCTATCAAGAGAGGTGGTATTTAAGGGTAGGTTTATCCAAATTAGGTAAATTTCATATTTTAATAGTAACACTTGTGCAGCAAGCATTAGGCCCATCTGTCTGCCTGTAAGTAAAGCACTTCAACAAAGACCTGAAAAATTGACAGAATATCGTGTAACTGGATGGGGGAAAACCGAAGACGTGGACCTGTCCGATGTTCCAATGGAGTCATTCGTTTCTAGCAAGAGTCGCTCGGAGTGCCAAAGGTCCTCTCAAGGGAAAATAATACCAAGTCAACTGTGTGCTGGTGACCGCGGAAGAGATTCCTGCAATGGCGACTCTGGAGGTCCTTTGTTGTATTTAAGTAATTATTTGGGAGCGAAACGCTTTGTTCAGTTCGGCATAGTCAGTCATGGCTCCAAAAATTGTGGTGATGGAAGTCCTGGGATCTACACAAATGTTGGTAGCTTTATTCACTGGATAGCCGATAAAATAGTCAGCGAATAATTTGTTTGATATTTTTAAAATTTAAATAAATATATATTATTTGCATACGGAACTAAAATTCTCTAAGCCGAAAAAGTCTCCTGTAACTGAGCCAAGCGATGTACGTTCGTCAATTTCCAGGTGACACAGGATAGAGATGTGATGAAGAACCCAATGCCTGAAATAATGGAGTACTATTATAATAACTACTGATGTACATAACAGAACTTCAAGACAATCGATATATTGTTTTAGTCAATTTCTTTCGCTATCAATACAATTTTGATACGAAACCTATGTACTATGTATTTTTCGACTGAGCTTCGGAGCAAATGCTTTGGTCGATAAAACCGATTCGATTATTTTTCAGCTCTAGATCAGATGTATCACGCTGCACTTACCCATTAGGAGTATGGCCTCAGAGGTTTCGTCCTGCCACGCCTTAGATACCACACAGAGCAGGATAAAGCCGCTGAGCAAGCAAAATGAGCCTATAAGGACGGCCAATGTTATGAGTATAATAACTGGATCGGGTTCCTTGAGCGTCTTATAGGCGAACAGTCTTTGGCAAAGGGAACTCATCTTCGAGTCGTTGCTGTAGGCACTGCGAGAGAACAAATTGTGGCGCGGTTATATAGGAAGTTTGAGACGATTCTCTTGATTGTTCAGATACACACCAGGATTGTGCATAGGTAGGCAGAATGGGAGCACTTCTGCACTCCATGACGCTGTTCGTGGGACTGCCAATAGACGCGGCATCCAACGTGGAGTTTTTGGGGTAGTCTAGTCATATTCTAAATATACAGAAATTTCTATCATACGCGTACATAAAATGCGCCAGCTGGTAGGATGCGGCGGAATCGGATCAGTTGTATTTATAGCTGCATAGGAAGTGCCAGATTGGGAGTCGCGGCGGAACTAAACAGCCGTTTCTCTGCTGAGTAGCATCTATTTTTAGCAGCAAGAGCCTGTTGACTGATGCCGAGTTCAATGCTCTTCCTTTTCAAGGCCAGAAACTGAAAGTAGGGATGGTATATTGATCAAAAATTAACGAAGAACTTAGTAATTTAATAAACTCATAGGGAATGAAAGAACTTCGATAATACTGAATTTATATACTCCACCCACAGTCAACCCTTATACCAAGCAAGCAAAAATTTATGCGTAAATAACAAGGTAGTATGGTCAGGTTAGGGAAGTGAGTGAGCGTTTCCGTACTCCTCTATCTTCAAGTTTGGTGACTATTGTAACAATATCGTGATCATAAAAGCTAATGCTGTTTTTCGGGCTCTGTATTATCTGTGGCAAAACAAATCTTAATATGTATAATGGACACTCGAAAGAGTGAACACACAGCTGAGAGAGCCATCCAGGCATATAAAGTGTGCGGCTTTGCGCTCTCCGTTTTTCTTCATCCGCTTTGCTCTGTCGTGTTCATGCGAAACGTTGTTGTTGTAGCATAAATCCGTTACTCACTGCTTTTGTTGGGTTCTTCTTTTCGGTACGCGATCAATTGCAATCAAATGCTAGTGTTGTTATTGTGCGCTCTCTCATGCGTGCTTATCTGCAAATCTTGTACTCTCGATATTAAGTAGTCAACTACAATATAATACATTTAACATAACCTGCACAGACAGTCGTCGTCAACTAGCCATAGTAAATGGTTAACGCGTGTGAAACAAAAATAATTGTCTCGATCTTCGTATACTCTCCCGTTCTTGCCTGTATAAAGAAGAACTATTTTTGCTGTGCATTGTTGTTGTCCCTTTTTGTTGTTTACCGTTACATCATAGAAATCAATAGAAATCATTCATACATGCATACAAATTGTACTGTTGTTGGTTCAAAAGTGTTTAAAGTTGATCAGGGAAACTGGAATATTAACTGAATAATACTATGTAAAACAAAGTCAGGTAAGGATAAATTAAATTATAATAGTTAATTTTTTCCTAACTATATCTATGAATCTAGGGAACAACTACAGTTTTCAATACCCGGACTTCTATCACCACAAATCATTGATATCCTGAATACCTGATAATTAATATCAATGAACCACCAGCCCCATAAAGGGTTCTTTGGGTAAGTTTCGTTTCAAAACACTTTAAAACGCCCATGTAAAATAGAAATAGAATAATATTTTATTTCATATGGCATTATTTTTATCAGTGTAATACAGTGGGCTCTGGGCGCTGAGAAATTTTTAAGACAGACTCTTGCAAAGTATGAGTGCTGGCATTGTGGCAAGGAACCATTATTAACTTTGTTGCAGTTGGCGCAACCAATTCGCACATTATTGCCACATGTGAATTCAGTTCGAAGCCCAATCCAAGACCCAAGACCAGAGCTCAACTTGGTAGTCAGGGGCGGGGACTCCCTTGTCAGAGATTCCCGTCTACGGCAGTGGCATGTCGTCGCCTTAGTTACATTGTAAAACGTTTTATTGTCGCTGGCAGCTGGCGACAATTTGTTGCTGCCCCAGCTCCTTATGCCCCAGCTGCAGCTCTAGCTCCAACTCCAACTCCAGTTCCAGTTCCAGCTCCGGCTTCAGCTCCCGTCTGCAGTCGCAAATGCTCCGTAAGGTGTGTGCCAGCGGCACGAGGCTCACTTGACGACAACCTTTATGCTTATCGGATGCTTTGTGAATACGAATTTGGTCAATGATGGCGTATTGGGGTGGCTGTGGCTGTGGCGTATGCAGGGGGTCGGGGAGTCTGGCAAATTGCTGTCGATTGTCAGACCCAGGCAAACTTAACCAACTGAGGGCGTATGTAGGTGCTCGCTGCCTTAAAGCCACTCACAAAGTTTGGCCATAAGATAGACTTAACTGGAGTAAGAACACGACGCAAGTAAATCGGGCGTATTCGACCTTGTAATACCTGCACTGAAAGCCATAAAAGCTCTAGTGACTATTTGCATAAAACGATTTCTAGTGAATTGTGTGTATAGTACTATATTTCTAAAAATCTAGTAATTACTTTGATACCTTCACTGCAAGGTTAAAGCTCAAGCAAGTCTACTCTTGCTATGACTAATTGCTGGTATTATCAGTAGATCACACATGTAACTTAATCTGTTAATATTAACATTTTCATAAATATGTATGGGTATTTCTACGTATCAAGAATAGTTATGATACCTTAAGGGCGCGCGCACACAGAGAGCGGAGCGGAGTGGAGTTGATCAGCACGAAAAAAACAAACGTATAGAAAACAATGAGAGCGCGTTCAGCTTTCAGTGTGCAAAGAGAGTGCGTTCAGCTGTCAGCTTGCGCACTCTCACTGCATTCTGTGTGCTCGTTTTTTCGTGCTGATCAACGCTGCTCTGCTCCGCTCTCTGCGTGTACGCGCCCTTAGTAAAAGATTAGTAACTCTGCTCTCGCTCTAACTAAGGGGGATGTAAAGGTCCGACGGTTTGCTGTATCCATTGTTCTTAGATGAAATTGGGTTTAGGACCGATTCCAATTATATCAATTGATACATCAACGAAAAACTTAAGCAACAATCTGATAGCTGATCTGTAATATCAGATGGTCTTAATTGCTCTCTTGCTTGCACCATAGATGAATCAAATATAAAGTGGTGGATAAGAAACATTCTAAATGAATTGATTTTGATGGTTACAAACGAAGTCATCCCTTCCAGTCTTTAGATGGTACGGGTATACATGTAAAAAAAAAATATATATGTATGTATATAAAACGGCCAGCGGCAAATGGGCGAACTTCAGTGTGATTAAATCGGAGAACGGACTTTGTAGGTGGCGGGCAAGGGGGCAAGGGGCTGCGCTGAAAATCTTATCGTCGCACAGGAACTCGTTTCATTTTAGTGCCGCAATCAGCGCTGCTCACTTGCAATGGCCGGGCAAATATTTTACTTTTACTCTTTCGCCTCAGTTAGGTTATCTCCGGAGGGGTTGGAGGCTGGGGAGGTTGGCTAATGCGTTGCGAAAGTGTGCCACAAGCATAAAGCGCCAAAAGACGCTGACAACGAAATCAAACACAAAAGGGAATAAGGCAACAGACACAAGGACAAAGGGGCGGGAGCAGGAAAAACCCCTCAGTTGCCCAGACGCCAGCAAAGTTAAAATTAAATTAGCGTTTTTTTTTTTTAGACTTATGTACTCTTTCGGAGAGTATTATAATTTTATAATTTCACAAGGCATTTTCAACTTCATAAAGCCTATTCCTGACCAGAAATACGTTTTGAGTTGATATAGCCAGTTCTGTTATTCAAATCTACCAGCTTCAAAGCTATACTAGTTCTTGTTGAAACTTTCTATAGTTAGAAGTACCTATTGGATACTATATTGTATATATATATATACAACATAGAACAACGATCGGTTGAGAATGGGTTGTGATACAAGAGATACTGTTAACAGACTACCAAAGTTCTCAAAAATTATTTTAAAGAATCCTTAACATCGCGAGATTTTAACATGCTCAACGAGAGGTCATCTTATGAAGGGCCTTCTTAACCCGACCTAACACAACCAAATTTAAGTAAAACCCTACTATATATTTGAGATTTCATTGGATCAATCAGTTGACTATCGAACTGTTGTACATATAAGAAAAGGTTTCCATTCCTGACTTAACCTCACTTATTTTGTAATTATAGTTATAAACATCAGTTAACCGTATCTTTTAGCAGTCAGAGGAGCAAAGGGTATTTCATCTTCGGTTCTTTGAATATAGCTGTTTTTCCTAGTTTGTTGCTTATTTCTGACTGCCTGCCCAGCAAAGGTATTTGTATCCGCATTCCTTCCCACTCTCCGGCTATGTCTCCACTACACTCTCTTACTCTCTATGTCACTGTCAGTGGCGCTACTTAGGCAAATTAAAATGGCCGAGAACTTTTCTTTATTTTTTTTAGCATCTAGCATTTATGCTTGTTTAAGCAAATGCCGTGTTATCACTCGACTCCCGCTTCCGCTCCCCCTACCGCTCCCGTTTACATCTCTGTCTGTGCCTGAATCTTCGACTCGAGTCGAAAGGATAATGCGCGTAATTGTTGTCCGTGCCTGGCAATTGGCAACTAAAAAAATAAAGAAGTGTGGCCATAAAAACAGTGCGCTTAAACCCAGGACCCGGGCGTCTGTTGCCGGATCCTGCATGCCACATTCCCCCCAGTCCCCAGCAAAACCAAACAGCAATCCTATTGCCAGTTTTTGGCAACTTGATTCCTTGCTGTAATGAAAAAAAAAACCTTCCGAAGAATTTGCAAAAAACCATTTGTACATTTTAATTGGTATTGCTTGCCATATCAGCAGCTTATGCAATTTTTTTATGATATGAGCTAATTCTGAAAAAAAGAATTAAGTTTTTTCCATTTTTATTTTCGTGTATGGCACTTTAAATCAATTCCCAGCGGACAAATGAACATTCAGCCTGGACCAAGAGCACAGCTGGCAAATTGTTTGCACAAATGCTTGAAACGCAGCTCTCTTTATTCGCCACTTGACACACATCGGTCAATTTCCACTCCCCGTACTGGCCCCGTACTACCCCGTGTTCCCTTCAAACTCTATGTAGATGTGGGCCCCATTTTGCTCTGATAAAGTCATCATTCGTCACAGCAAATATGGCAAGTCAAGTGCGCCTTCTACTCCTGCAAGTATCGAACATGTGCCATATGCCCAGAAATATACCCTGTGCCCATAAAATGGAATAAAGGGGTAGTAAAACTGAACTGAAAATGTATGTAACAGGCAGAATATGGCATCTTCTACCATTAAAGAGAGTATATAATATTGTCTATCTGTCTCAGACATTCTTAATATATTAAAATTGGGAGATTATTTCAAATTTCGAAAGACAAATATACCCTTCAAGATTGCAAATAAGAAGCGCAGTCCTAAATACTGTATACTGTATACATATATAGTATTATCAAAGTAATCAATCTTAAACTTAGAGATGATTTCCAGATGCTGTAATAGCAAAAAGTGTTTTAGGTCAAGAATAAGTAAGTTGCTGTGCAAGTAGATTGCTGTGTGTGAAAGTGAAATTTACTGAAAGATCTGTGGAACTATTGTCAGATAAGAAAGAATTTAATTATATTTATTGTTGTTTTACCCACGGCTAGAATATACCGTACATAATTTCATATTTCAATAAATATATGTGTATAAATTGAAATTCATATTTGCAAAATAGTATGACACAATTAATCGACGACTATTTTATCGGCTATCCAGGGAATAAAGCTTCCAACTTTTGTGTATATACCCGGACTTCCACCACCGCAGTAACTTGATCCCCCGCTTACAATTCCAAATTGAACAAACCTTGGAACTCCTAAATATCTGCCCAATGTTAGCAATGGACCACCAGAGTCTCCATTACACGAATCTCTTCCGAGTTCACCAGCGCAAAGTTGGGTAGGTCTTAGTGTGAAATTATAGAACTTCTGGCATTCCGGGTAATCCTTGCGGGGAACAAATGACTCCATTGGAACATCAGAAAATTGTACTTCTTCAGTTCTGCCCCATCCAGTTACACGGTATTCTGTCCATTGATCGGTAAATTGTTGAAGTGTTCTATTCAGGGGCAAACAGATGGGCCTTATGTTTTCTTTAAAGACGAACTATTGAAATATGCAATTGAAATAATAATTCAAGGAACTTACCTTTGAAATCCACCTCTTTTGATAGCTTTATTAATGCAATATCATTGTAAGGGCTTGGTGGGGAGTACTCTTCATGTAGTATGAAGCGATCGATGCCAATATCCTCAACTGGCGGTGCACATATTTCTGGTTCTCTATCCTCTCTGCAATCTCTTTCATTGGATATTCGATGTTCCCCCAAACGCACTGATATTCTATGTTTCGCAAAAAACAATTTTAAAAGTATGCACTCCAATAATTAAATAAGTATAGGCTGTACTTACAGCTCTTCATCCCTATTTCTAAAACAATGTGCAGCAGTTAGTACAAAGCCTGCGAATAAGATTACATTAAGGATCAATTGAATTGGTCAGATGGGTAGATTCGTACTTACGGTTTGTTAAAAGGGTGCCACCACAAGTAAACTCTTCATTGCTGAACTTTCTCTTAAACTTAAGAAGAGCCATCCAGGGTCTTGACATTAAGGCTATTTCTTTTCCGCCGATCGTTTGGTACTCATTACCAAATACACCACAAGTCTGATTCATCAATATCCGAACTCCCTCCGATATCACTTCTTCTGGTTCACAGCATACATGATTCTGTGGAATGTAAGAATTAAGTAATTGTAAATTAATAAATCTGCGTACTTACTTTAATATGAACAGTGCATCTTGAGTTCCTTAGGTACGTTGTTTCCACAGGAGTTAATTGAATTTTTTTTCGCACTTTGGTGTTGAGATCGCGAATTACTGGACAGTCTCTAATGTGCTTACAAAATCCAGGATTCCCATCGCCCCTTCTGCAGCTATCAATTTCTGTGCATGTGAAATGGACTTTAGTTATTTTTTAAACAAATTTCATGTCAATGTGCATGTATTTACGGGAATTTGCGGTTAAGAAAAACTGGAAGGCTAATGCCAGCCATAGAGCAAGTCTCAATGCACATTTTATATTCATCGCGAGTCAGGGCACAAAGTGATACTGTCCAAAAATGTTATTAGACTGGTCTTATATAGCCGAAGCAAACTATTCGTACATATAATTTGTTGCCCGTATTGAGGTTGAGTTCTAATATATTTTTGGGTACAATATTTAGGGAACATAGCTAGTATGTACTGAACTGATTAGCCACATATTCTTGCGATTCTTTTCAATGCTAATTTGCGCTCCGGGAATAGCTGGCAGTTTCCTACGTTGATAGCATTATTTTGTCGCTGATAAAACAACATTATATACGTATACAATATTTCACTTTCATTTAAGTACACTCTTTCTAGATCTGCGCAAATATATGTAACAGGCACAAGGAGTATATATGTATATATATGTTCTTGATCAGTATCAATAGCAGAGTCGGTCTGGCCCTGTCCGTTCGTAAGAGCTTAAGATGCCAATTTATGGAATATTGATTCTTGTTACCATCAGATCAACTTTATTTCAGATATCAGATACCCCCGTAATTCGATAAAAACGTTTTACAGCAACAATTATAAGGATATAGTCTGGGAATTTGGCGTGTATAATACTTGGGAAACTCTTTATCTACTGATAAAATTTCAAGTCGATCGGTTAATAAACACAGAAGTTATTCCAACAATCACAATTCAGTTCAATTCAGTCAATTGGCAATTTAAGACTTGTGTACGCAAAACGATTTATAAAAACAATATTAAATATATATATATACTTGTGATTTGACATGTATGTATAATGCTTGGGTCATTCTTAATCTACTGCAAAATGGATCATAAGCACGGAAGATTCAGTACTGCACGGGGGAAAGCAGCGGCAGTGCTCTGCTGTGAATATGTGTGTTTATGTGTAAGTGTATAAAGATGTGATTGCAAATCTTAGACCTAGGTACAGGTAGTCCAGTAGTCGGCTATGCTCGACTAGAGCATTTTTACTTGTTTGTATCGGTTTCGATTATTTATAGTGATGGTAGTAAAAAATGGTCAAGCTCTAAATTACGTATAATTTGCAATCTTTTGTGTTCAAGTTATGCAAAAGAACCAATCCCAATACAAGAGTGCCACTGCGCCAACCGCAAAAAAAAGAACCAGCTTTGCCGCAAAAATGCCAAGTGTGGCAACCGTGCGCACAAGGCTTGTGCCACACAAGTTCGAAACAAATTTTCGAACACGAGTAGGTACGAATCGTCAGACTCAATTTGCGTGTCGAGTAATTGAATCGAAAGTCTGAGATCTGCTGTGAGTGCTTGGTATCGAATGACTGACTGAACTTCAAGTAATTTTCGTGCATGCCTGAAAAAGGACGGGTTCTGCCCGTTTTTAATATCAGCTATGCCGGTCGGGTTTTTCCCCGAGCATTTTGTACACTAACAACCACAACTACAACCACATCCACAATGCAAATAATACCTAGTTTTTTGTTGGCAATATATGTTCATATGTCAAAGACTATATTTCAAGTGCAACTACGTTATTTGTGTCACTTAGGTAACAACTAAACAGATTTTCAACATTTAAAATGCTTAAAATAAACAAAATTGAATAAAGGTTAAAGAATTTCATGGTTCGAAAACTAAATTCAGATTCATCAATACCCGTTCGGGAGTACGGGGCGATCCGATACCACCTCTTCTGGTTCACAGCAAACATGATTCTGTGGAATGTAAGAATTAAGTAATTGTAAATTAATAAATCTGTGTACTAACTTTAATATGAACAGTGCATCTTGAGTTCCTTAGGTACGTTGTTTCCACAGGAGTTAATTGAATTTGTTTTCGAATTTTGGTGTTGAGATCGCGAACTACTGGACAGTCTCTAATGTGCTTACAAAATCCAGGATTCCCATCGAGCCTTGTGCAACTATTATCTTCTGTACAAATGGATTTCAATGGATTGCAGACTTTCAAAACTTATTTCATTTACAAGTGCATGTAAGTACTTACGGCTATCTGTGGCTATGGAAAACCGGAAGGCTAATGCCAGGCATAGAGCAAAACCCAGTGCAATTTTTATATTCATCGCGAGTCAAGTAATAAAGTTATACTGAACAAAAGTTACATTCGACTGGGCTTAATATACATTTCAATTTATTGATAATCAAAAGCTCCAGTTTTATAGGGAGTATTGCAATATTCCGAACTGATAAGCCACATATTCTTGGAAATTTGTAATTGCTGATTTCATTTCATGCTGATAAACTTAAGTTCAATTTTACATTTTCCTATTAAATCGTTTTATATTTACTTATGAACCATTTATTTTCATCATAAAAAGTTGTAATTAAAATCAATTTGAAAATTGGATAGCGTAAAATAATATATACAATAAAATAACATTTAATTAAACAATGCATAAGTTTAATCAATATGATTCATTAAATTATAATGCAAGAAAGTTAATAATCTAATGTAGAACTCTGTCTTAAAAATGAAATATATTTAATTCAATTTAATCACTTTTTGTGTAAAAATTCGAAAATATTTCAGTTAAAACAAGCCATTCTATATGAATATGATGTACATAATCTATTTATGTGCTGTACCCAGAACTCAAAGTAGCTTTTGAAAGAGATCGCAAAACAATGCGGCTAATCAGTTAAGTATATAAGTATGTACCCTATAAGACTATGCTATTGATTATCAGCAAATTATAATGTACGTCTGGTATTATTGCTATATATTTAAACCCAGTCGAACGAGAGGTTTGGTCAGTATCACTTTGCGCCTTGAAACGCGATGAACATTAAAAGTGCATTGAGAATTGCTCTGTGCCTGGCATCATTTCTACGGCATTCTCTTGCCGAGAACAGCCGTAAGTACTAACAAGCACTGGATATGAAATAGCAGTACCAAAAATACTACAATAAGTCCATTTCACATGCACAGAAATTGATAGCTGCAGAAGGGGCGATGGGAATCCTGGATTTTGTAAGCACATTAGAGACTGTCCAGTAATTCGCGATCTCAACACCAAAGTGCGAAAAAAAATTCAATTAACTCCTGTGGAAACAACGTACCTAAGGAACTCAAGATGCACTGTTCATATTAAAGTAAGTACGCAGATTTATTAATTTACAATTACTTAATTCTTACATTCCACAGAATCATGTATGCTGTGAACCAGAAGAAGTGATATCGGAGGGAGTTCGGATATTGATGAATCAGACTTGTGGTGTATTTGGTAATGAGTACCAAACGATCGGCGGAAAAGAAATAGCCTTAATGTCAAGACCCTGGATGGCTCTTCTTAAGTTTAAGATAAAGTACACCGACGATGCGTTTACTTGTGGTGGCACCCTTATAACAAACCGTAAGTACGAATCTACCCATCTGACCAATTCAATTGATCCTAAATGTAATCTTATTCGCAGGCTTTGTACTAACTGCTGCACATTGTTTTGCAAATAGGGATCAAGAGCTGTAAGTACAGCCTATACTTATTTAATTATTGGAGTGCATACTTTTAAAATTGTTTTTTGCGAAACATAGAATATCAGTGCGTTTGGGGGAACATCGAATATCCAATGAAAGAGATTGCAGAGAGGATAGAGAACCAGAAATATGTGCACCGCCAGCTGAGGATATTGGCATCGATCGCATCATACTACATGAAGAGTACTCTCCACCAAGCACTTACAATGATATTGCATTAATAAAGCTATCAAAAGAGGTGGATTTCAAAGGTAAGTTCCTTGAATTATTATTTCAATTGCATATTTCAATAGTTCGTCTTTAAAGCAAACATAAGGCCCATCTGTTTGCCCCTGAATAGAACACTTCAACAATTAACCGATCGACTGGCAGAATTTCGTGTAGCTGGATGGGGCAGAACTGAAGACGTAAGATTTTCTGATGTTCCAATGGAGTCAATTGTTCCCCGCAAGGATCACCCGGAATGCCAGAAGTCCTATAAGTTCACACTAAGACCTACCCAACTTTGCGCTGGTGAACTCGGAAGAGATTCGTGTAATGGAGACTCTGGTGGTCCATTGATAACATTGGGCAGATATTTAGGAGTTGGCCGCTTTGTTCAATTTGGAATTGTTAGCGCGGGATCAGCACGTTGCGGTGATGGAAGTCCGGGTTTATACACAAAAGTTGGTAGCTTTATTCCCTGGATAGCTGATAAAATAGTCGCTTTGAAATAGCTTTGAATTGAACTTAAATTTCGGCACTATATATATATACTTATATACTTTGTTGTGAACTTTTATATTATACTAGCTGGTATTTCCACAGCGTTGCATGGTGAATTATTTTGATCAAAATAAATAGAAATGCACTCTTCGGTACAAGTAATCCATTATTTTGTATGTTAATTGTGAGATGTGTTAAATTTGGCGCACTCACCGTTTAAACAGAAAGAAGTACTTGATCTCAGATTTTGACGCAATTTTCTTCACACAAGAATGGCGTTGTCTGACCTTTTAAAGAACGTATGTTATTTTCATTTAAAAAATGATTTGTTTGCTTGAGAGTTCCATCGTTTCACTTTGGCTTGTGAAATTGCCATGTAAGTGGGTGATTCACACACACACACACACAACACACACAACCACACACGAGTGATGTGTCTAACATGGCATATCAAAAATATTGCCATAAAATATGTCAAGACAAGCTGAAAATATACCGCAAGACATGCAGAGATGCGAGTGGCGCAGATAGAGACGAGCTTGGCAACTGAGCGACACCGATTGACATGCAGGAACAGGACAGGCCAAGGAACAGGCACCGGTCCAGGAAAAGGCATCATAATGAAAAATATTTCCATATTGCAAATAAAGTCATTTCGCCGTGCCATCCCAGTCAGCCAAGACAAGGCAGTCGCCGTCCTAACCCTTGTCAAAAATCTTGAACGTTGGCTGCCGTTACCTTCTTGGCGTTAGCTGCTCAGCTGCACACCTTGTTTTTGCAGCAGAATCGGAGGAAGAGCATATTTCAATTTACAAGGAACTGACGGGAGCTGGAGGAAGCGCATATAGTACCTTGGCAGTTGCCGAAAAGTAGACTTTGTGCGAGGGTTCTCTATTGAGTTGCAGATCAGAGGTAGATGCTTATGATACGTTGTCATCTTTAAGCTCTTTTGTAAAATACCTTACAAAAGCTTTTCACTTAAGTTCTAAAATAGCTTAAGAATTTGAGATGCAACAAACTTCTAAAAGTGTTTATGATAATGATATTCCTTGTCCAGTAAATCGATTTCTTATACGATCTTTGTTCTTAAATCTATTAAGATTGTGCAGGCAGTAATGAAAATACGTTGTTCTTATTCACTATACTGATCTCAACGATCTTCGTTAAAATAAATATAATACTGAAGGCCCTATCATGTATTAAGAAACTAAAGATCGAACCAAGTAACTTTACCAATTGCTTGCTAAGAAACGACCCTCGTTGAAGGCAAACTTAGACATAGTCTGGTGTTTGTTGTTGCTTTGTCCGTGCTAAAAGTTTATGCAAATTCATTTCAAGTTTGTGCCCGGGCAGCTGCATCATCCTCCTAATCATCATCATCATCATCATCATCTCAACAACATTATCCGATGCCTGATGTCTTGCTTAGGTTGAGGTTGAGCGACCTTAAGCCACAGGGGCCAGTGTCCATGTTGACGTGCTTGTTGTTATCTGTTCTATCGCATACATTTGGGCGCATTGCCATGGACATTGACTAGCAGATGTTGTTGTTGTTGTTGGTGTTTGTTTGCCACAAGTGTCGGCATTCGTATTATTACAATTATTACGTTGATGTGCACAGCTTCACTTTGCGGCTGGGCGTGGCATGGGAAATGCGAGTGAGAGTTTGAGTCCCTGCTCGGGCGCCAATTGCTGGAGTGGCGGTCCCTGCTCGGGCGCCAATTGCTGGAGTGCCAGTCCATGCTCGGGCGCCAATTGCTGGTACTGCCTGTTTGCATATTTGCGGTACAGTGTGCGGTTGCGGAGTCAGTTGCCTGTTTGTTGTAGCTGTTGTGATGCAGTTGCTGAGTGCACTTCAATGCACTGTGTGTGTTCATTGTTGTGCAACGTGGCGTATATGCAATTTGCCATATTGGTCAATATTATGCCAAGTTACGCGCAATTTCGTGGTCGTAGCTTTCATTAGCTTTGACCCAGCACTATTGATATTAAAGGCTGCAAAACACAAACTGGCAATCAGTCGCATAGCTGCTATTGCATAAGTCGTTCAGTCGGGTGGGAAATGTCAGCCAATTTCAATGGACATTGCTCACAATTAGTTACACGCTGTCCCGCCAGCCTGACAGCTGTTCCTGCTCTATTCCACTCTCTATTTAATTAATGACAGCGCTGGCAAATGCAAACATGGAAACAGCATTCATGCATCAATATGCCTGACTTTTAATTACGAGCGAACGGAGCTTGGATCAGGTGGTGCTGTGGGGTGTGGGGTGTAGGAATTGTGGGATGTGGGATGTGAGGTTGGGGCTGGCAAAGTTTTGACTGGCACTTACAATGGCCAGGCACTTGAGACTTGTTTTCTTTGTTGCATGTGCACCCAACATGGCCCCAAGCTCTTGGCCAGCACGTGCAACCCTTTGCTGCCACAGCGGGAAACTTGATTAAATTTCACTCCGTCTCACAATCAGTGGCACTTGAGAAGCTGCAAGCATAAACCACGCTCGTTTAATTTCAACTCAAAGTCTAAGCAGTAACAAGAGCCAATTCAATAAAAATTAAAAAAGAAGAGAAGCCAACGATGAAAGCGGATGTGGGAGCCAAGAGCGGGCAAATAAACTTGAAGAAAATTAAAAGTGGCAACCGAGCAGGGAGTCCCTAACCCAAGGACCCGTTGCCAGAGCCACAGCCAGTGCCGCAACCAGACTCAGCTCAACTTGGCAACCAACTTTTTGGGAGAGGGCTCCGGGTACGGGTTTGAAAGCAGGAAACGTATCGACTTAATTGAACAAATCGCAGTAAACGAGCCGTAAATTTTTAATATGTTTCGGTTTGTGTAAATAAAAGCTGACGCAAAGTTCTTTGGTCCTTGGACCTAAATCAAATGGAAATGGCTTCAACTGCAAATTAATAAATTAAATAAGGAAACAAAATGAAATTACAAGAAAAGCAAATCCATTTAATTAGCAGCTAGCCAGCACCATCTACCTAATTAGTTGTGGCAGCTGCTGTGGCTACATTTTGACTGATTAAAACCAAAGTCCGACCAGGTTTTCTCAACTTTAAGCTTTGACATTCCGACGGACCAGCAGCAGCAGCACCAGTCCAAAGGGGGCAACAATATTTTCTTTGCTCAGTCTAGCGCGAGTCGATGTGTCTGGACCCAAAAGCTCCACTCCGCTATAGTCCTGCTCTATTTGCCCTCATTTAGCTGCCGGCCAAGTCAAAGATTCAAGTGTTAATTCAGCCAGCTGCCCAGACAGTCAGTTAGCCAGTTAGTCAGTTAGTCAGTCTGTCAAGCAGTCAGTCGTGTCTTGTTTTGTTTTTGTTTTGTATGGAAGACATCTTGGGCTACGGTTACGGCTAAGACTACGCCAAAGCCAGCAGACAACCGGAGCTTGGGCAGGTGTCTGTTTCAAAGGAATGTTTTCCACTGGGCGGCAACAGCTCAAGATGTTTCATCCTGGTTACGCAACAATTGACAACATTTTAAAACAATTACGTTCCTTAAGCAGATTTCTAAAATGTATCTCTCTCTCAAGTCTGCCTCTTTCTAGCATTGAATGCCATTCAATTAATAAATTGCTATATTTATAAGAAATAATAATAATTCTACTTATAATTTCGAAATAACCCTCTCTACCAAACATACTCTTGTCGATTCTGTTGTGTGTACTATATAAAGTTATAAGTAATTATTAAATATTGTGAGGATAAATAGGTATCATTTCCTAGACCTCACAACACACATGTTCCCTGACTTTTATAATTTCAAATATTTACTCAAGTTAATTACAAACAAATTCGCAATAAGCTTATCAGTTTAATATGTATTCTATTTATTTTCATTTTAATAACATAAAATGATTATAAATTTATTTAAAAAACATTCGGAATGCTCGTGTTGAGATTGCTTTATTGGGAATACCCTGTACTGTGTTTTAAGAAAAGCTAACCATAGTTTCTTGAATAGTATCTCTTTTACTGGGATAATTAGTTATTAAGGGTATGCAGATCTAGATTTATGTGTTTTTAACAAAAGTTATGGATTAAATATAACATTTTGAGTAAAAGCATCTTTCGTAGTTGGTAGATGGAAACCAAAATTTATTCCAACTCTTACAGGAAGGAATCGAAGGTTGATGTAACTTGAGAAATTATATTCTTTATATAGTCAAAAATATTCCCTTTCTACTGTTTTATTCTTTAATGACATTTATTGATACTTTCTTAAAGCATTTTAATTAGTTTTGTTTTTAAAATTAAATCAGATTTCTTTATAATGCTGATACAGATACTTTCTTGACGCCTTTTAATTTTATTTTGATAGAATTTACAATCAACTTAAAAATATTGTTATAAGTATTATGGTTTCTAGCTTAATCGTCGGTTTTCATGAATTTTATGTATAAACATTTCATTTTAATAATTGAAATAAAATTGTGATAGCTTGTGATACTCTTTTAACCCATTCCAGCGGGTACAGGTTATAAGATTAAACAAGCAAATTATTAGTAAAATATTGTGTCATATTAGAGACTTTCGTAGTTGTATTTTGGGAATTGCACAAAACTTATCTGTTGCCCTAAGATTAGCATTAAGTTTGTGGCAATATATAGAAAATCCGTCGCAATTTTAAAACGGAACAGATTTGATAAAGCCAGCTGAGACAGCGGCGAGCATGTGCTTCGATTTATGGGCAAAGAGTCAGTGAGGGGGCGACGCTGTTAGGGGCAGATCATTAATCAAGTAATCTGGTGGAAATCTTGCACATATTTGACTCGAACTTAAATGCTTAGCACAGCTCGAATGCCAGTCAGCAGAGCTGCCAGTAAAACAAGAGAGAACAAAAAAGAATGGGAAAAGCCCCAAAACGGAAGCGGAAATGTAACCAAAGCATAAAAAATGTTCGTTGCGCTGTGTGGGAAAATTGTCATTGTAATAGTAATTTATTGTTGGAAAAACTTTGCCCTATTGCCCGCCTCTCCCGCCTCTCTCGCACATGTCGCTGTCGAAGGCGCTGCAAATGTGAGTGCGAAAAAAAGAGGCAAGAAAAGCATTCAACGAGCTGTCGAAGTTTGAATACCCTAGCATATATGTTTCTTATTGTCTTATTACTTCTACAATTGTTTGAAGTTTCAGAAAACTAGTTAAAATATATAAAAATTGTAAGGATAAAACACAAGCACGAATGATCATTTGTTTTGTCCAAATAAGTTTTTATACTTTATTATTTTATCAATTTTGTATTATTTGTAATTTCGTGATCTGTTCATGTCTTCAATCGGTCTCGTAGTGACGCTTACTCTTCTTCTTCTCCTTTTGGCGTTGCCAGGCTGTTAGCTTGCCCGTTGTATTATGGGTAGTCCTCTGTTGGCTAACACTTAATGTACATATATCTTTAATTCAATACTAATTCTAATATTTACAATTGTATACTCGTATGATATTTATATATATCTTACAAAATGTCACTTTTTTATTAGTAATAACAATCAGCCTTAATGTAAGCTTTAAGTCTATTATTGCTGCTTAAGATTAGGCGTTGTGTTATTGTAAACATAGGAATTAAGATATTTGATGGCCAATAATTATAAAAAATATTAAAAGAAAAAGAAGTACAATTTTATCAATTTCTATTCTTTCCGGAAGATGGACTGGAAGGTCTATAGAGATAAGTTTGCTATACAAAGGCTCAGCTTGTATAAAATCATATCTCTATATATTTATATAAAACTCTTTAACCAGACTGGCAGGCAAAACTGTAGAAGCTAACAACATACTATTTTTACATTAGATTTTTAATATATCCTACTCTGAAATAATTTTGGGAAAATTCTGGTAATACCAGCTAGTTGATTATAATCAATTAATATATGATTATAATCAAAAATATAATTATATATTGGCTGGCATAATAGATGGTTAGCGCAAAGCTAAATAGATGTTTTAAAACTATACAATATATAACTATCTTATTTATTTTATTTAATAGTAAGTTGGCTTAGTTTAAACTATGGCCAACCTAGCAATAAATAGCACTGGCTGCTTAGGCCTTCGGCTATGTACATGTCTTAAGATTAGGTGGATCGATATTATTAAAAAGTGTTACTTAAAATTATTGTGAGTTAAAGTGTTTAGGTTATATCATAGATGTATGTATGTCTTAAGGCTAGGTGGTATAATATAACTATCTTAAGTTGCCACATTTGTAGCAGAACACTAGTTAACTATATTTGTTAAATATAATATTTAAATATTCACTAATTAAAAAAACAAAAAATTATACAATTTAGTAATGACTTTTGTTATATGTCCTGCTTTAAAGGATCCTATTTGTTTTTGTTAAGTACTTAATTATGTTGTTGTATATTTTATTTAAACAAGCTTTGTGCAACCTTTAGTGGCAACTTAATCTAGTTTAATATGTAAGAGATAAAGACAAATTGATCATATATAGGACTACTTTTCATATCTACCTTTCTATATTCACCCTGAATTGAATTGACGTCGATCCTGTTAAATATTGCATTTACAAAATTACACGTCGTTAAAATACACATTATATAGGATTATTGTTACATACATAAATGGACTAATATCTATCAAAATTTACAAAAATTATTTAAATATATTAATGGAGGAATCTGTTAGGGAGATCCAATGGATGGCTAATGATACAGAAGGAAGATAATTATACACTCCTTATGAACAACTCCTTAAATCCTTATCTAACTGATAGATGGATTCAGTTGCTTTAAGGGAATATAGTTTCATTCTAATATGACCATATTGCAATATTCTTACTTCCAGAGAAAATTATATTCTGCAATGCAACTCGACAAAATACTGAAACTTAGATTTGGTGAGTTTAGTTTAAATATCTTCAGAATAAAGTATATTTTATAGCCTTGTTGAGGATGTTATTGTATAATTTTGTCGTGAAATGTGGAAAACATAGAACGAGACGTTTGTGACTCCACAAAGTATATAGAATCTTGATCAGAATCAATAGCCGTATCGTTATACTGCAGTGTGCCTGTTTCTCTGCAGAATGGTCTCTCCTTTTTGGCACAGATAGTTCTCATTGTTGCAGGCAGTACATATGTCGGAATGGATCACTATAACATATAAATGTTAGAGCGGAAACGTCTCTTTGAATGCCTTGCACATTTCGCTGCAAAATACTAATGCCCTCAGCAAGAGTATAAAACGAAAGCAAATCCGCAAAGCATTTGACATTTGACATATGCGACTCGTTTGACATACAAGCAAATTACACAGAACTATTTGTCTTGTTGCTATAAATCGCATAAGCCCGAGGCGGCAATGCGGCCACGAAGTGAACTCGGGGCCAAAACTTCGAAACTGGCACAGGACTAGGCGCACTGCGTGCTAAGGGGCGTATGAGTGATGTACAACCAAATGAATTGTGGTACAAAACAAAGTAAAAAACGTAGCTATTAAAATGTCTGATATTACTAGCTGGTCACAGATAGAGAGGGCTATAGAGTGTGCGAGTGAGTGAGAGATCGAGATAGCGAGTGAGAGTTTTACGTTAGTTTTTGGCAGCTTTGCTGCTGCTGGCCCGGAGAAACTTTCGATGTGGCTTTGTTGCCTGTTGTTGTGGTGCGAATGCTGCACATTGTGTATAATTTCGACTGCATTTTGCATTAAGTAAAATGTTTTAATTAAAATTGAAAAACTTTTCCAATTAAAGCGCAGCAAAAACCACTCTTGCACCACAAATATTATCAATGCAATAGGACATGCCGAGCTCTCATTCCCGCAGCAATAAACAGGACAATTGCCATTGCACAAATGTCGCAATTGTTAATATTTAATACTTTATGCAAGTCAATTTAATTAGAAGAACTATTTAAAGGTTCTTTGCCTTCGAGTTACAAGCAAATTAATTAACTGCAAGCGCCAACTTAGACATTAACTTGGTTAACTCCGCCAAGCTGTTGGCTAATTGCGTTTGTGAGCATGTTTAACTTTTGCAACTGTAACTCAAATGCAGCTAATTGGCCAAAGAAGCAGCTCACTGAAGTTCTGGCCGCTTCAAGCAGTCCTGCGCTGAAAAGTAGGCAACGCTTTTTATCTGTCTTAAAGCTGCCACCCAAATGGCCATAAAGGAGTGCCAACAGTGCCTGTGGACGTTGCCATTGCAAATTGCATCAATAATAATGAAAATAATCATCATATATGTAAGCACCTTTTATAAAATATGCGCACTGAATGCACTGCAATGCATTCAAAAGGTAGAATCAACCTGAGACTCACCCGTTCATCCGCTTTCCACCTGTTCATCTTTTTATATCCTTGCAGAGGGTGTGTTAACTTTGCCACGAATTGTGTAACGCCTTGAAGGAGGCACTTCGGACTCCATAAGGTATATATATTACACTGAATGAGGATAACGATCTCAGTCTTTATAGCCTTCTTTCTGTGCTTGAATTATTCTATACAAGGCAGCCTTTCTGTTTTGGAATTTTGATGAAACCAGATGCTTCTTTTTCTCGCAAATGGCCAAATAGTAATCGCAGCCTTATGAAAAATTGTTTTATATTTGACAGTAGTGGTTGTGAGAGTAAAGTTTTTGTCTAGACATTAATCTCAACCAGGCTTGGGAATTACGCTTTTTGTTATATTTTTAATAGTTTATTATTATAGTTTGTTATATGTATATAATTTGATCAAAATCTGTTCACCATTTCCATCGCAACAAATGAGTATTTATATATTTTTTAAATATATATAAAAAATATTTACTTGACATTTTTATAAATTTTAAAAATACTTATTTGTATTTAAATTTGCCTAATGCTATCTTGTTATAAGGACAGCTTGATCAAATTAGTTAAATATACATGGATAAACTTAATCTAATGCAAAATAAAGGTTAGCTTTTATTATAAAAAGAAAAAAATGAGTATATGGAAAAGTGGTTGGTTGCTTTTAGTGTATCATTTTGATGGGCAACTGTGCAAAGGTATTAAGTCTTCGGCACCCAGAAGCTAGCTTTTATTACTTGCTGCAATTGCAATCATTCACCTGGCCCCACACAGATTGAGTTCTTATGTCCGCCATGTCGGTCATGTGATTAAGAGCCTGGAACGAGGAGCTTAAAAAGGCTGCACGGCTGGCTCTCTGCTGTGCGGTCATAATATTGCATATTCCATGGCGCCTGCAAATTGCTAGAAGGAAACTGCGTTTTCATTGCAATTAAGCTGCGCTCTGCGGCCCCAACAGCTTGATAATGAAAAGGAATCCAGCATGTGGCGCATAATATTGCGCAAAAATAAGGCGAAGCCACGTCCTTCCCTCTTTTTATGCGTAGCCTTTATTATTTTTCATGTGGCACAAGGACACTTTTGTGACCCATCAGTTAAATTATACATATATGCGGCCTAACTGGGCTATCTACTCTAGTTGCAACTGCCTTTAGCAGTCCTTGGCTTAGCTGACAATGCTCCCAACTTTGCTAACTGGCAAGAAAATAAGTTTTGTGCCTTTGCATTAGCATAAGCACACATGTTTCTCAGATACCAAACCGAACTCCCATTTAAGCTAAACTAACTAAACTTTTAATAAGCATTCAAGTCACTCACATGCCCAAGTTCTTCACACTCCTATACCCGCACCCAAATGCTTCAAACGAGTATATAAATAGTGCTAATATATGTAGATGTAATGATTTCCATATAGTTACTAGGCATGCATATGAAATCGAAGCATTCAACAGGAATAATCACGAATCATTGAACAAATTTTGCTTTTTAGACTTAGTCAGACCTGTTCTGAATTCCACTTGCGATTTAATTCCACAACAAAGTGTGTAGCATACTTTTTTGGGCGGACTTCAATTATAAACTTCAGTTCTAAGTTTTAAATCGATGATAAAAGTATAGCCTTTAGATTTCTGTGTAGCGAATTCGAAGGAGGATTTCGGAACAGACCTGAGCTTCTAATATGGAGAACTGCAATGGACTGATTTCCTAGAACATATTCTGTGTATTCTCAATGAGTATAAATAAATGGGCCTGTTCTGAATTCCACCTTCGGATCAATTCCACAGAAATATGTAAAGCATACTTTTGGGTATGTCTATAAGATAAATTTATACAAGAGAAAAGCAAGGATTTTTATTATATCCTGCTCTAGAAAGTATGCTACACGCTATTCTGTGGAATTGATTCGGAATGGAAATCGGAACAGGCATAACAAAAGAGCCTGTGGACAAGAAGTTTCTTAAGTAGTCAACATAACTGAGTGTCCTTTTATAAACTCTGGGTATATTATAGTCGGATTCAGGTAGGTCTCGCTGGGCTAGCCATTTCACGCAGTCTGAGCTGAACTGCAACTTTTGCTGGCACTTTTTGCTGCAGCTGCAGGAAACGGAGTTGCTCTTTAATTTACCTGGGGCACTTGACCCTGTTGCCTGCTGGAACTTGCTGTTCAATTAGCACAGTTTAAGCGCTGCACCCACTCGAAAGGTACTCCATATATACATCTTTATATACATATATATTTATATATATGTATGGTATGCAGTTGCATTTAAATGCCAAGTGTTGTTTGACTGCGCAATGCAGTTGCTGTTTGAGATTGGTAGAAGGTTACGTTGTTTTGGGTTGGAATCACAAATCTAGCGATTCTGCTGGCCATTTATCAGCCATGAAAGCGCGTTGAAAGTTTTGTGTGCGTTTTTTGGTAACGGACTTAACGGATTTGCCCTGAAGAGCCAAACACATTGCACTTTTTGGGTCTGCAGCGTTCAGATTTATTGCATTCAACTTTCGTGTGACTTTCACAAGAAACTTTTATGTCTCGAAAACTTTTCAAGTTTACTTAAGCAACAAAAGTTTTGTCCGCTCGCTTCGTTTCATCTTTTTTCTTTATATACATATATACTTTTTTTATGCTTTTCTTGTCGTTTGCCAAACGAATTTATTGCCAAAAATCTTCCGAGTTGTGTGTGTGTGTGTGTGTGTGTGTTTGTGCGGGGAGCAGGACACAAAGCCTAAAATGAAGTGTTGGTAATAATGTATAAATTATGCGCATTAAATTTTAAGCGTTTACCGCACTAAATCATCGAGCACTCAAACATATAGACTAAAAGGATGCTACTTCAGTTTGTGGCATCTTATGATGAGCCTGTTTGCGAGAGTAGCTCAAACACTTTGTCTGGCCTACATTCAAGTGCTTTCAAAGCTTTGTAGACAGTTACATTGTTTGGCCCATGTAAAACTGTAGAAGCGACTGCAATCCACTTTATAAATAATCCGGCCTATTTCAAATTTCGACTTGAAAGTTGCAAAAATGGAATTTCGAATCGTTTTAGATGTTCCCAATTTCACTTTCACTCAATAGTGGCATTACGAATGAATTCTTCAAATGTAAAACTTTTTATAGAATTTTAGTCGTCGGATTTAGTAGTTAAAAGATATGAAAGGGTGAGAATAAAATTGCTTACAAGAACCCATGAAGTGTGGTATAGATGACTTCATTTCAATGTTCTCAACATTCGAGTTTACCAATTACAGCATTCCAGAAATCGATCTAGATGCCTTTGATACATTCTTAAAATAAGAATATAGCTTAAGTTCAGCTTCTAAAGGAAGTTAAATTTTGTACAGAAATATTGAAATATAAGTTATTATAAATGATGGCAAAAATAATATATTATCTTGTGTAGTGACTTGTTAAAATGATTATATAGCTAAAATGCATTATTTTATAGCTTAAATTCAAGTTAAATTTTGTACATATAAGTTATAATAAATGATGCTATGTCATCTTGTGTAGTCACCCTCGCATGTGTGTGTGTTTGTGTGTGTGTGGCTGATTTGAGAAAGTTGTCTATTTTTCGCGCCATTAGCGACGCCAAGAGAAGCTCATTATGAAGATGATGATAATGGGCTTGCATGTTGCTCTGATCTCATTGCGGTTTTATATTCATTTATTTGCGGCGCCGCCATGTTCGGCGTCTGGTTCCGGCGGAAGTAAACAAGCGCACACTCGATTGCCGTCAACTATAGAGACTTGGTTGTTGCCGTAGTCATTGTCCGCCATAAATCATTTGATTTTGGACGCGTGAAAGTCGACTTCCTTTTGGCATTGGCTAATGAATGCCGCATCTGAAATGCTGCGGGTAATATCGATTATCAATGGGACTGCTGTTGAGTCTGTGGCACGTATTTCATGTCAGAGCACACAGAAGTCCCACACACACACTCACACACAAGCACAACTCAAAAACTCGCATTAGAATTATTAAAATGCTTGCTGTGGTTTCTTCCGCATGGCATATATATCTGCCTGGTATCTATATCTAAATGTGTGCCACATCTACTTACTACATACTAAGTTATACATACATACATATATATATGTGGCATTTCAGTTGGCTGACTGCGCCATTTAGCAAATTGAAAATATTGCCAATGGCTGCTGCTCTGGGGTGCACAAAAACAAAACTAAACAAAAAAAGGAATGAAACGTAACCAAGGCGGAATCTCTGGCAGCAAAAAATGAGCACCACACGTCGCATTTATGCCAAATAAAATCAATATCAAAAGTGGCACAGAAATATACATACATACATACATACATACGCAACTCAATGGAGGAGAGGCTTTCACATTTGAAATATTAGCCAGACCCAAATATTTTTATGGCCAATATTCATTTTCTGTTCACTTTTTATTTATTAAACTGAAATGAGTGAGAGTTCCGTTCCGTTTCCGCATGCACAGCACACAAATGCGTTGCATACTTTGCGGCAGCGCATTAAATCAAACTCTGACTGAGCTCTTCAAAATTATTGCATACTTTTTTGGGCAAGCGTACAAATGGAATTTTTCATACAGTTTAAGATACCAGCTAGCAATTGGCATTTTTTTATATTTTAATGTTGCTAAAATGTGTATTTTCTAGAGTTAATAGAATGTATTAGATGCCACATCAATCTAGAGAACATGCCATGGATTCAAATGCCAATTTACTATACAAATCGATTAGATTTTGCAAAAGTCAATTTTGTTTTTTTTTTGTTGAAATTTTGCATTTTTATGTTACTTTTGCCTTTTTGGCAGCTTAAACTAGTTGTACATATTTCTTAAATTACTTATATAAGCTTCAAAATAATCTATAAATAAAATAAACAGAAAAGAACGGCTATATTCGGAGTGCTGAAGCTATATACCCTGGCAGCAATGTTTTTATACAAAACTCAATTTTCGTCTGATTGCTCCTATGTGGTTTGATACTTATAAACATTATAGGAAACTATTTGAAGTATTATAAAACTCTCACTTAGTTTGAAGTTCCTATACTCGCGATAGGAAACACAAAACGTTGTTCATACAAAAACTTCATTTTTCACCCTAATCCTATGTGATATAGTGGTCAAATTCTCACCAAATTTGGTCAGATTATAGAAACTCTTTAGGGACTCTGTTTGTGTGAGTTTGGTGAGGATATCTTTATGAACAAAAACGTTTTTCATACAAAAACTTAGTTGTCGACCGATCATTCCTATGGCAGCTATATGTTATAGTGGTCCGATCCGGCCGGTTCCGACATATGTACTGCCTGCAGCAAAAAGAAGGGTCTGTGCCAAGTTTCATAACGATAGCTTTAAAACTAAGAGACTAGTTTGCATAGAGACAGACGTACTGATGGACATCGCTATATAGACTCGGCTATTCATGCTGATTCAGTATATATATACTTTGTTGGTTTGGAAACGTCTCCCTCAGTCCATTTCACATTTCGAGACAAAATCATAATACCCTTTGCTAGGGTATAAAAATTGATTAAATTAATTGAATTGAATATTTTTATTTAAGTTGTGTCTTTTTGGGAGCTTGAACTAGCTGATTTAATTAATTGAAATGAATATTTATATTTTATTTATATTTTTGGTAAATGTTAGGAGAAAATCAATAAATAGAAGAAAACCATTAAATTATTAGCTTTGCAAGGCAAATGTTACTTTCGGCATGATAGCTTCAAATATCATCCTAGGGGTTACCTTTAAGAGTCCTTGGTTACATAGGTTTGTAGCTTATTAAAGGGCCTTTATTGTCTGCACGTTTAATTGTTGTTGTTTACAAAAGCCAATAATATCAATTTGCTGTTGATTGCTGCTCTCGCATTGGGCTTCATCGATACAATAACCAATAAGCAAGTGGCAACAAAACGTGGCAACAGTTGTCGCTATGAGCATTGCTGCAAAGCCATTTAAATGCAGGAAATTGAATTTTCGCAACGAGTTTTTTGTGCGCGAAATAGCACTGGAGACTGTGGATATGAATCTGTGGGAATCAACGGCGTTAACTGATGGATACACTGCAAGCAAGCAGCAAGCTGGCAGGGAAAGCGTATGGACTCATTCAATTAAGTGGGAAAAGAAATTTCAAAAGGCAAGTGTGAAGTGTGTATCGACAATTGTGAAATGAAGCCCCAGTCGAAACTGGCCATATTGTATGTAAGTATTATATGCGATGTTTGCCCCTGACGGTTTGCGCTGTCGTCTGCAATTTCCTGTTGCCACACATCAGTCGAGCGGAAATTATGGCACGCCCATTTTAATCATTCGTCATTTCCGGCAGCGACAGCTGCTTGACATAAATACCCAACGTCCAAGTGAGTTGGAGTGCCAGCATATGAATCATTTCAAGAATATAAAGGTATTAACTAGCTCGAAAGAACTATCGAAAGGGGCCTAACTTAAAGTTTCGATAATCGACATCATATATAGTTTTTAAGACAATTCCTGGGGTATTCCAATCACAATTATTAAATATTTGATTTAGAATATAAGAAGAATTAACTACATACTTTAACTATTCATTTTATCGATCTTGACACATCATAAGTTGAGGATATACACCAACATGTGTACCAAGTTTGGTTGCTCTAGCTTCAAGGGTGTGGAACAAAATTGCATTCATACGGACAGACGGACATTTCGCAAGCCCAATATACTCTTTTTCCCTTTGGTAACAGAGTATAAATAGAGGATATATACGAACATGTGTATCCTGCTTGGTTGCTCTATCTTCAAGGGTGTCGAAACAATTGCTTCTACTTTCAAAATTGTTTTGATAACAGAACATAAATACTTGGATAATTATAAATAGTTAACTAAGCTGAAGAGTCTTAAATAACTATTGATTTCATGAAAACCTACAGGTAAAGCTTCTGAAACCAAAAAAACAATGTTTTTTTCGGAATTGAGAACAGCTAAAAATTTCGAATGCAAACAATTTGATCGGAAATGAAGACGAGACTAAAAAACTATCGATAGTTTCAAGCAACAAAAGATGTAGAAAATAGCGAGCGTATTATCGATACTATCGATAGTGCAATCGATAGTCTTGCAGCACCATCGTATTTATGATTGTCAGTGTGTCTTGGGCAGGGCAGCCAGTTAAGGAGAGACGATGGGCAAAGTTTGGCAACCTACCTGGCTGGCTTATTGGCCCTTTGGTCAAAAATGCAATTCATGACCGGCGCTAATTGCACCCTACTCAGCTGCTTGGAGGGGGGGAGGCTGCAAGAAAGGGGCAGGCTGGTGGGTGTGGCCGCTAAGTAGGCAACGCCGCACGACAAATTCCGTTGGCACAGAAAACCACGCGAAAATTTATGGTTTCAATTAAAAGTTTCACCATTTCCGTTCATTTGCGGCACAAACAAGCAGCCAGCAGCCAGCAGCCAGCGGCCTGCAAGAGGCGTGGCCTGCCTGTTGGTGGCCAAAAGCAATAAGGTAATGAGCTTTTCTGCCACAAGAACCTAAACCTGAAACTGATTCAGCCAGCAGGACCAAACCAGCAAAGAGGCACAACAAAAAAGCCCCCACCCAAAAAAAACTTGTTACTTTTTCAGCGCTTAGGAAATGGCAAAAGTTTCTCGCATCCGTTTTGTAATAAAATTATAATTTATTTTATATTTGTGCGTTTAAATGCTGTTTCTATGCAAGTTTCGCCAAAAAACTTTTCAAGTTGCCAAGGACACCAGACAAAAGCGCCAGGACTTGTAATTGCCTAATGAGTGCCAAAGTAACTGGTTTAACCATTATGTGTGTACTTTCTGCTCGATTCGGCTTAGTTGTATCATTAATTAATCATTAATACCACAGGCTGATGTATTTTTAATACGAGGGCGTTTAAGCCAAGCAGCCCAAGCCCAAGCCCAAGCGCCCAAGTGTCTAAGCCAATCAGTTTTGTGGCCAAGTAAATATTTTGTTAACATAATTGCATAAATCACAGTCAATTTTTCATATCACACGCTTGCCTGCGATAATTTGTGTGTGTGTGTGGGCGGGGTATGTGTGGGGGTGTGTGTATGTGGATGTGTGATTTGGCCTCGGGGCCAGGCGGGTGTGCAGGCGTTGGTAATGATGGCGCTTGTGTAAATAAACTGTCAGTTGATATGAATTCAGCCATCACTCATACGCAACGTGGTCGGGGTCGGAGGGGCGTGTTATGGCCGTGCTGGCTGAGATTGTGTACATGTGAGCAAATTACCACGCTCGTACGCACTTCGGGCAACAACAGCAACAACAGCAACAACAGCAACAACAGAAACGAACAGCAGGAAGGGCAGACAACAAACAACAAACGAATTTTCGTGTGCTTCCGCTTCCGTTTTGCGCCAGTGCCATATGCAATCATAATGAAGACATTTCCGGCTCATTGGACACCAAAGCAACAGCAGCAGTAGCAGTAGCAGCAGCAGCAGCTGGTGTAGCAAAGCTGCAGACTAATGAAGCCATCAGTGCAACACATTATACAAAATGCGGCAGTGCCAACTTTTTACGGGGTTGCCAACTCGCATGTACATAATTGATGCAAATTTTTGGGGCCCTTAACACTTGAATGCGGCTGCAGCTGCTCATTAGAAGCACAGTCAAATGTAATTGGCTTAGCCTCTGATTTTGTATGCAGATTGAATTGAGGTGCCACAAAACAATTGCCAATGGCTGCGCCAGACAATAAATATTTGCCACACACAGGACAAGAGTCTCTTGGCTTGCTCGCTTTAAAATTGATTTTGTTGAGCGCTCCCAAATGTATGCTACACTTTTTTCGACTGTCTCCTTTTTCTTTTTTTTTTTGGCTTTTGTCCCGACGGCCAAAACAGGACACGACAAATTGCTGAAAGCAGGAAAACTTATGCGCATTGGGCACAAGTCAAATTGCATTTAAAGTGACAAATGTGGCCGGCTCTGGCGATTGGTAGCCGGCGATTGTAGCCCAGCCATAGAAATTGACCAAAAAGTACGCAAACACGTGCTACAAATATTTCCCTGTGCAAACAAACCCAAAATGCCAGTTAACTTCCTTTCTTGCGCACACATTTCTTCTTCAAAGCGGAAGCGAGCATTTTTCATGCTTCGGTCCTTCGGTCAGCTGCCTCCTGGAGACTATATAGAGAAGACCATATAATACCGGTAGCCGGGCAACGCCCACCGCCCACCGCCCTCCGCCCACACGCCCACACTCTGTAGGCGTGGCCCTGGCGACCCGGCATTAGAATTTATCGCTGTCAGCACATGGGAGAAGAGAGCGCCGTGTTTTGTGTTGGCGGTTTTTGTTTTCGGCGCTGGCATTGTGCAAAAACTGTCGTCCTGTCGCTCCATGTGGGAAAAGGATATGGAATATGGGTTGTGGCATCGGTGGTGAGAGTGCGCCAACTGGGGCGGGCAAGCCCGTGGGCTATAGTAGGTGACATGTGCACAGTTTGACTTGCGAATACTTCGCTATTCAGATCTTAATCCTAAGATGGGGTTGTATGTGCTATACCGCACATTTACAATTTTAAGAAATTGACAGCAAATTCATTAAACAAGCTTCATTTTTGCATCCCTTAGGTCTTAGGTACTTTTAAAGAAGGAATAGTGAAGACATTTTATGCCTTGCTAACATTTCTCAAAGTATCGATTACCGAAACAATCTACAGTCTCCAAATCTGGGTTAAATTAATAGGTACTTAATAGAGATTTTGACAAAATGCTAATTAAATAAATATAATATACCGATTACAATTATAAGCACATTATACAAGCTTCATTTTTCATCATTATCCTAATTAGATTACATATTTTAAGATTTAACTAACAGTAGCTCGTCTTTAGGTACTTTAAAGATCGAATAGTGATGCCATTTTATGCTTTGTCAACGTTTTTTTAATAAAAAGCATTGTCCAAACAAACCATACTCTACAAATTAGGGATAATATAGTAGTAGAGAGCTAATGAAGATTTTGCCCTTAAGTGGACAAAATGTTGTTTAACGAATTCAATAAATATAAAATATCGATATTGTCGATAGCAATATCGATATTATAAACGTATTAGGCAAAGTTCTCTTCTAATTCTTCTTTGGTTAATTTGATATTATGTGTTAAGACCTTTTCTGTAGTCCTATATAAGTAGTTTAAAGCAGTTTTCTTATGAGAGAAGCTTCTGCCGCCTACAGCCAGAAATACCAGTGTTACAGCAAATCCAAAGGAAAATACGATGTCCATTCGTACCAACATTTCAATAAATATCGATTGTCAAAAAACAATTCAACTAGTTAAAAACCTAATAATATCTGCATTATGGATAGTAACATCTATGTATATATTTCCAGCTTTAATATCTAGAATTAAAACTGAAGTCAGTTTTGAATAAGTGAATGTAGTAATAGCTGAAGTTTCCTATGGAAGTTTTCCTAGTAAGTTTTGTTTTTAGGGACTTACAGCTCTTACCTGCAAGCCAAAACTTAATAAACAGAATTCATGATGCAAACTTCTTCGTCTGGACACGCTTTTAAATTGGGCTTTTATCTTATAAGATTTTTAACAGCTTTTATAATAGGTATTCTATGATATGCTGGGTAACTCACAGTTCAGCAGGCAATTGCAAGTCGATATTTATTTGCTAAAAAGAAGCAAATGGTGCTTCTGTACTGAGTACAAGCAGTGCACCTTGAGACAGCTTGATTAATGGCATTGTTTGGCTGTCAACGAGATCCATTTGAGGCTGACATTGATAAGCAGCGGAACCAGCACAGCCAGCAGAATTGAGAGAACATTTAGGGCAACCATATCAGAGTGCTTTACACTTATAATAAACTGTTAAATATCTTGAGATATTCTCATACTCGATGGGCACAAGGCACAAGGCGCCAATTAGCAGGCTGTGTGAAGGGAAAACACTTAAGAGCAGGCTGTTATATCATTTATCAGTCGTTTCACTGCAAAATAATTAGGCTTATTAACAGTGCGTGCAATGTGTACTCGTACTCGAAATTGTTATTGTTATTGTCGAGAAAAGTTGCGCCAAAAAGTGGAAATTAACTCAGAAATCTGTTGTGAGCTCATTGTCAGCATGAAAAGTTTTGCAGCGCCCCTCCACCCGCCACCCCACCGTTCGGAAAAGTTGCTCGAATACAAAACTTTTTGAATGCAAAACTTTTCGGGCGAGAATTACAATCGTGATAAAAATTATGAAAATATTTTTGGAGTGTGCAACTTGCGACGGCGACAACTTGGCATAAGCAGCAACAAATTGTGTTGCAAGAAATGTTGCCAAAAATAAAATGAAACTCTATTTTGAGAGTATGAAAAGGCAGTTATCTATATCTTATTGCGTTAAATAAAATATATTCTATTAAATAAATTATGACAGCTAGCAGCAAGTAAAAGTAGCTGAAATAATGCGCATACGCCACGTGCAACATTCGCACTACCTGTCTGCCTGTTAGAGTGCTGCAAATTGCCAAGTTACACGTAAAAATGCAGAAATGTTCAATTGAAAAACTTTTGTAATCAAACTATTGAAATTGTGCACACACACACACACAGAGAAACAGAGAGCTGCATGAAACTATTTTCACAGTCTAAACTCATAAATCCAAGGAAAAACTATTGGCAGTTCACATTGGTGAAAGGCATTGCGGACTTGGGATTTAGATTTGGTTTAGGTTTTGGTTTTGGTTTTTAGCTTTGGCTTTGGATTTGCAATGCCAGCGAAACAATGCCAAAGCTATTTATTTATTTATTTATACCTGCATAAATAAATTGCATTTGTGCACTCGTCACATTGCGCTAGATTTCCAATTGTTGCAATTGTTGCAATTGTCTTTCCCCTTTGTGCTATTTGGCTTGACTTCGATTTTGTTTCTGGCTTTAAGCTTTTGTTGCTTGCTTAAACTGTCTGAGGAGATTGTATATTTGGTTTACACAGATAAGCTCAGATATCTAAGTATAAAATTGCATTTGAAATTTAATGGCTTGTGGAATATGTTGTCAAATAAACCAAATGGGAATAAATCAAACTTGAGCAAATAAATAAATAAAGTCATTCTTTTCGGTTTTATATATAAACCAAATTTTAAATAGATAAATGATATTTGAGTTGTGGTATTAGGCAGGAAAGGCTATGAAGTCTGAACTCCTTATTTAATATTATTTAAATTAACATAAGAACACATTGTTGTGCGTGGAAGAGATATTAAGAAATAAACAAAAATAATTTACCACTAATCTTAACTCCCGTGCCTTATGATTTTGAACTTAAAGTATAAATAACTTAGAAACCAATCTAACAAAAACCTTCTCCCACACATATGACCTTAAGGCCATTTTTTCCGTCGTGGTGACGGGTGAGAGCAGATTTTTCAAGTTTCATACAACACTTTACGCCCATTATTTATTTATACATATTTATTACTTATTTATTAACCGACATGCCGTAGATAGACTTGCTTTATTTTATTTTAATAAAATAATGTTATATTTCCTAATTTAATTTAAGTAATATTAAGTTTTCTTCAACATTCTTTTTAGGGCAGCACAACCGCTGTGGAATATTATTTGCCTCTGGTTTACTTAAGTACCAATGCACTTGGCGGCCAATTAGATAAGTTTCTGGTAAGTTGCAGCTTACAGTTGCGCCCAAGTCTCAGCTGGAGCTATGCAAATCTAATGGCACTCAAATCAAGCCCAAGATAAAGCCAGAGCCAGTGCCAGAGCCCAGAGCCCAGAGGCAAGGCGTATCGAGTCTGTCGCAATATTTAAACGTCTGCTGTAAATATTTGATGCCTAATTGAATCATTCATTCAGTTGCTCATTGCACGGCATATACACACACACACATACACTACACACACACACACACACACACACACACATAGAGAGATCCTGACACGCCCACAGACGCAGTAGCCCCTTCGCTCAACGAGTTGATTTGAATAAATTTGAAATTCTGCTGAGTCTGCTTTGGAAGCATTTAGCCGCCATTCTGCCAGTTTGCCAGTTTGCCATTCTGTCAATTTGCCAGTCTGCAATTTGTCTGTATTTTAGGTGTGGCAAGGGGCCAGGGCGCCAGGGGGGGATGGCAGCGGGGGCAGCATCGACTTGACTCTCAATTCAGCTGCAGCTGCAGCAGCTGCCTGCCTGCACTGCATTTTATGGCATACTTTGCGGCGCATTATGCGGCGCGCGACAAAACGAGAATTGTGCAAATTAGCGCTCGAGTTTGCTTAACACTCATCAATATTTGCATTTCAATTAGCGACAATACGAGCCCGGCAAACATGGCTTACATTTCCTCGACAAATGCGGCCAAAAAGGCTACCCAAACAGCTTTACACAACATTCAGCACAAAACTTGTTCACTGTTCGAGTAATCGATGTTATAATTAATATTACAAGCCAGTAAATGCCATGAAGTGCTTTTCAGCTTAGTACAGCTTAATACGTACATATTAAAGTGCTTCAATAGTTAATCTCTGGGCAATTTGCAATATTAATGCTAGAGATTTTAGAGAAAACAATGCAAGATGTTAGAGCATTGTCTATTGTCCACTGTCCTTTTCATTGGAATGAATACAATTCAGGACTTAAGGAGCTTTTAAAGCACATTTTAAACATGCTTTCAGTTGAAAGTAAGTTCAGTTGAACTCTGGGTATGTTAGGTTAGGTTAGGTTAGGTTAGGTTAGGTTAGGTTAGGTTAGGTTAGGTTAGGTTAGGTTAGGTTAGGTTAGGTTAGGTTAGGTTAGGGTTAGGGTTAGGTTAGGTTAGGGTTAGGTTAGGTTAGGGTTAGGGTTAGGGTTAGGTTAGGTTAGGTTAGGGTTAGGTTAGGGTTAGGTTAGGGTTAGGTTAGGTTAGGTTAGGTTAGGGTTAGGGTTAGGTTAGGTTAGGTTAGGTTAGGTTAGGTTAGGTTAGGTTAGGTTAGGTTAGGTTAGGTTAGGTTAGGTTAGGGTTAGGTTAGGGTTAGGTTAGGGTTAGGGTTAGGGTTAGGTTACGTTAGGTTAGGTTAGGGTTAGGTTAGGTTAGGTTAGGTTAGGTTAGGTTAGGTTAGGATAGGTTAGGTTAGGTTAGGTTAGGTTAGGTTAGGTTAGATAAGGTTAGGTTAGGTAAGGCTAAGACGGCAGGTCTCCCACAGCATGGCCTCACAGGGTATCCTCACACGATGGCCTCACATAGACATAGACCTCATGGTCCCTAGTCATACTATATGATGGATCCTTGGAAAGTCTAGGAATTTTGAAAAAAAATTTTATGCGAGTTTCTGGTTAGGTAATAGTATTTTATATCTAGGTTTAATCATTTGGGTTAGTTTGGCAAGTAGAGGAACATAGATTGGTGTTCAAAAGTAGAGCTTTTGAGTCTTAAGTCGGATTAATTGTATAACCTTAATCCCATCCAATGGGCTTGACTGCGCTGTAAGCGAAAGCTTTAAGAAATATTGAAAGAAAAGCTTTAAGCTTTAGATGCGATCAAGTAACGCTTTCAAGGCTATGAAAGCTATGTATAATTATCGACTGCCATGAATTTTAATTTGGATTAACACTATAAAGTCATTTAATGTACTTTGTAATTATTTAAGCGCACTAAAACGAGCTGACACGTAACCCTTTATGCTTTGAGTTAATATAAACGGATCAACTGAATACACCTGAAGCTTTAATGAGCTTCTGAAGCTCTTAAAGCTGCTTACTTAATCATCAGCTGAAGTGTGGGGCAGCTCTCTTTGATATTTAATTACTTAATTCCATAATAAGCACAACAGTGTTCTCAAATATCACTTGCGCTAACACAGTCAATACAAATTTAATTCCTTAATAAGCAGAGCTACTTTATTAATCTGTGGGCTAAAACATTACTTAAACTTCCGTATTCAATACAAATTTGATGAGATGCGACAGGGACATCAACGTCAATGGCAAGTTTTTGGTGCAAAAGCAACTTTGCCATAATGAACACCAACGAGAGAGTATAGAAAAAAAGTAAAAGGAACTTTGTCATATTTATGACACGCTCCTGCCCAGCAAGGACGGCACTTCATACTCTGATGGCAAACGGGGAGAGGGTGAGGGATGGGGCAGCTTGTCAAAAACAGCCGTTGGCAACTTTTTGATGTGCTCAGGCCGCAGGACAATCTAATAAACGAGCCAAAGCCAAAGCTAAAAGCTCGGCCAGGCAAAAACTTTCACTGACCCCCGTCGAGGAGGAGTCGGCGGGGGGAAAACTGTGATGAAAAATATACCTTTGAAGGATTCACTTCTACACAGAGACAGACACACACAAACACACACACGCACACATAAATTGGAATGAATAATAGAATATCATGAGGAAAAACAGCACAAATGAGCTTGGGTTGTTCGCTCTTTGTTGTTGGTGTTGTTGTCTTGGGGTCTTTTGTTGGCAATTTCCGTGCTTTATTGACTCGACATTGACTCTCCGGGGTGTGCGTAAACCAAACAAACAAACAAAGTGAGAAAAGTTGACACATACACTTACGAGATTAAAAAGAAAACAGCCAAACAGCAAAACAACAAAACAAAAATAAAAACAAGAATAAAAATATCCGTTGAGTTGGCCAAATTGAAAAGGCTCTGCCAGAAACAGCTGCGAGCACCTTTACCTGTATACAGGATCCAGCAGGATCTGCAGCAGCTGCCCGCTGCCCGCTGCCCGCTGCTCGCTGCGAGGAGCTCCTGAGCCGCATATTTAATGAGATGTCGTAAGTTTCTGCCTCAGCAGTTTGACAGCTGTCCAGGGAACACGCGAGCCGGAGAGTTTCAATAGACGAATTGCTCTTCTTAGTTGGTTAGTTGCTTGGCTGCTAGGCAAAAGGGGGGCAGGGCAGGGGGCAGGAGGCAGGACAGGGCTGATGCTTTGATTTATAGCCGCAAAGTAATTTGCCAAATTGCCGGCACACATTTGGCCAAGGTAGTTGTTTCAGCTGCTCCATCAATGCCAATTAATTGCCGTTTATTTAGCCATCAATTGTCATTTGATGATCCTTAACTCAACTCTCAGCTGTCAACGTTACCTGCCAAATTTTAAGCTGACAATTAACAAATTGTTTCGTTTTGCAGTGGGCCTCCTCAAATGAGCAAACTACCCAAGCATGTCTCTCTTTAGTGAGAGTATAAAACTAATTAATTACTATACAAACTTACACTGAGAGAAGGCAACAACAGCGTTTTCATTTGCTTCTATTTTGATCTAAAGTTTTTATTTGCAAACTTTAAGCGAAGACAAATTTAGCGTTAATGGGATTACAATTACAATTGCAATTACAATTACCTTTGTCAGCGGATGTTCTCGATTTGATGCACAATCCTGTCTACTTAGATCAACTATCTTTAAATACGAATAAATATTTCATATATATTTAAAAAATAAATAAGAAATTAGATCAATTATAAAGAAGAAGAAACAATAATATTTTTAGGATTGATTTCTTATAAAATTCTGTTTATGTAAAGGAAGACTGCCACCGCTAACTCCTTTTTGATTATTTATAACCTAAGGACCCTAAATCTTAGAAATTCTGAGCATTTAATGTAAGATTTTCTAGAAATTTTGAATGCCAAGGAAATTGTTTCCTTGTAGTGACACAAACCCAGTAATGGGTGATTCATGGGTGAATGGTAAGGACCACCCATTACCGGCTGGATTGAAGGGTAATGGGTGAATTCACTGATGACACTGGTTAAGTCGCTTGCAAAGTTTCACGTATGAATTCACTAGTGAATAGATGCAATCAACTTGACAAGTTTCATAAGGGATTCATGCATTACCATTCAGCTATGAATTCATAGCTGAAGGGTAATCTATGAGTTCAGGTGTCCGCGGTAATGCAGACACGTGAACGACTCGTGAATGGTATTCCATGAATTCATGGGTGACACTTTGCAAGCAACTTGGCTAGTTTCATAAAGGAATTCATGCATTACCATTCAGCTATGAATTCATAGGTGAATGGTAATGCCACGTCGCTTGTCGAAGTAATGCGTACGTGAATGGTAAGCCATGAATTCAGCTCGGAAAAATACGTATCCATACCAACAGAACTAGAGGGAAGTTCCATGTCCAATGAGGAAAGTCATCTTATAAACTTGGTGAAAATCTCGCTGAAATAATAAAATGAATCATTCGAATGAAACCCCAATAATTCATCGCGTATATAAATTGTTATATATACAGAGTTGAGAGCATTCTTAATTTCTTTTAAAATCATTGAATAACACATGAAGATATCTGCATTTTTTAAAAGTCACTTTATTTTGAAATCTAAAAAACGATTTTAAATAATTCCAAATAAAAAGTTTATGATTCCACTGAAAAGTTTATGAATACATCAGGTTTTGGCCTTATAAATTTATATATGCTGTTAGTTAAAGTAACCAAATAATACCGAACTTTCAACAGAGTATTCTACATACAGGAACTCCCGACTACAATGTTTATTTGAAAAGATATATTGGTAATATTTGGCTTGATATAAACTGTTTGCGAACTCAAATTAGCGTGCTGATGAAATCTACTATAATAAATTCATCTTTCATATAGCATTTTGTTCATTGAAATCAACGCGTTCACCCAGTATCTAATATAGCTTTTAGCGCACAGTCATCAACTACCCTACTCATAGCCTCCGCCCCGCCACTCCCCCGCTAAAGGCGTCTTGCAGTCATAATTCAAACGCGGCTCAAAAGTCACAAGGCTAAGAGGCAAAGGCGGCAATGGCAACGGCAGCGGCAGCGGCAACGGCAACAAATAAAAAAGTTAAACAAAAGGCGAACGCATAATTGTGCGGCGAACTGTATTAAACAGGGTCATATGCACAATTATAAGAATAACAAGAGTCAAGAACAACAGCAACAACAAAAACAACACGCACCACAAAATGTTGAAGAAAAAGATTTTTTTTTTCATCTTTTTTTTTTTTTATTTTTATAAATTTTCTATGCAGCAGGCGGAAGTCGTCAGCGGCAGTCAACAGCCTCCCTCCGCCGCCCAACTGCCCCGCTTAGACACCATCACATCTAAGCACACACACACGCCCCCTCTGCTGCCCCCGCCCACGCCCACAGTCGTCATGGCTGGGCGGCTGTGCGCCTCTTGAGCCCGCAAGGCACTCGAACGTAAAGCGGCGCTGCTCTTATTTATTTATTATATATATATTTTTTTTATTTTTTTTGGGTAGGGCATTTGTTTTTCTAATTTTCTTGGTTTTTATTTTATTTTGTTGTTAATACACAAATCGGGCAGTTCATTTGAATCGTGTGATTTGAAGCGTTTGATGGTTTGCTCAAAAGATTTGCCACACAAATTGATGCCAACTGCTAACTTGATCATTTCTGTTGGCTGCCCCCATTTATTTGCTGTTATCTCTGCAAGGAGCGAACCACAACATATTTAATTGCAAATTAGACGCACCACTGCGGGGCGGTTGGGGAGGGGGAGGGGAGGGTAGCTCACGTGCGGTGTTGAACTGGGAAATCCCCAATCTCATCCTCATCCGATCTGAGTTTGAATCGAATCGACTCGGAAGTTATCCCCTGTTGCTTGGCATTGCAAATCATAAAAACTGCCAATCGCATTGCCATTGAAGGACTAATCCCGTAATTACAAATCCACGGCTGGCTGCTTGCCGAAGGGGGGGTGGCTGGTCCAAAGGGTAGCCGGGTGGTTGGGTGGGTGCAAAAGGTTCGCAAAAATCAATACGCGCTTCGCTGCGTCGTTTTCTGCCCTTTTTGTGCGCTCATAATTTGTATACCCTGTAATTGAGTGCACTTACTCATATGTAGGGTATGATAATCGTTTAATTTTAAGCAGTTAATGGCCTAAACAGTTTGGGAATTGTAAACGGAAATATGTAGTTTTCGTTACTGAGGTAGGTTGCTACAGATATGCCGCATAAAATATATGATATATGACAATACATGCCATATCTATGCTATTGCGTTGTCATATCACTGTCGTCATATATTAGCTACCATATGACGAAAATTAGTGTAAATGCTTGCTATCAATTTGTATTTTATTTGCCTTATATTGTTGTATCATATTTTATTGAAATAGTAGGTGTACTCCGCCAGGCTTCACTGTGGCACATTGCTGTTGAATGGATAGAGAGTAAGAAAAAAATAAGAATAATCTAACACTATTTTCCCTCACATGCCTTATGATTTTCTGTATGCATCGAAAACCGATCTAACAAAAACCTTCTTCACCTTACCTTAAGCCCATTTCCCGTCCGTGGTGAGCTGTTGGAGTAGATTTTTCAAGTTGCATACAACAGTTTTCTGGTCGTGGGGGTATGATATTTCAAAGCCCGCGGCCCGGGACAGCCTACTGTACTAGTACACAGCACGAACACGTAAAAAAAGTCAGTTTTCTTGGTATGTTATTGGCATATCATATCAGCTGTCTTATCGTCATACCTGTATCTATTGCTGTGGCATTTTGTATGACGCTCTTGGTATAATATGAATCCGGTATGACACCCTTATGTCTGGCACCATATGACGAGTTAAATGTTTCGCTTTTTATGTTGTCATATGATGAAAGCACTTATATGTCAGATATGACATCTGTTTATTGGTCTTTTCACGTTTAAATATTTCGCTTTTTATGTTGTCATATGTCAGATATGACATCGGTTTATTGGTGTTTTCATAAAAAGTACACAAGGAATAACCTTGGCATCAATACTTGACCTTTTTATCCCATATGAAGCACCAGGAAGAAAACACGTGTTGTCATACTATGTTCCCGAAGGGAAAAATAGTATATTGGGTTTGCGAAATGTCCGTCTGTCCGTATGAACGCAATTTTTTTGCCTTTATCTTTGAGCTAGAGCAACCAAATTTGGTACACATGTTGGTGTATATCGTCAGTTTATAAAGTGTCAAGATCAGCCCCCCACCTCCACCCCCTCCCCCAAAATTTGGGGAAAACCTGTATCTTCCACATTTTTAAAGCTAGAGTCACCAAATTTGGCATACACACTAAATGTTGAGATTCCTGACAGTTCTGCATCAAAATTTTGGTATAATTATAGTGAATAGTGGTTTCACTAATAAGCTTTAGTTTTTAGCACTAGGAAGTATACAAAAAATAATAAATAAATGAATTACAGATCATCTGAAAGTCGTTCAACTCAATAGTCGTGCATTCCCACTTGTCATAACGTTGCCATTTGCCCATTGTTGAGGGTCTTGGCCTCCGTTACGTTCGGTCTTACATGAAATTTTCCGATAAGAAAAATGCGGATACGAAGGGCATTGAAATTTATGCGCAGAATTTATGCCCCTTCGCATTTGCCGCTGCTCGTTTTATAATTTGCCCGCTGAGCTGCAGCTGAGGAAAAAAGTGGCGCATTTTATCGGCCATTGCCTATATACATGCCACATATATATAATATAGTACATATATATAAAATACGGGTGCTTGATACATAAATATTATGACTTTGGCTGGCAGTTCGATATGTTTGCACAGACTGAAAAGCAGCCGGGTCTCGGCAGATTTAGATAATGCGATTTCCTGCCAACTGACTTTTGCATTTCTTGTGGCATGTGGCAAGTTAATTGCCAGTGGCTGCCCTTATCATGCCATATCATCGTGTGGCAGGGGACGTGTGGGAGTGTAGATGGAATGAAGTCTGAAGCCATTAGCTGGCAAAGTTAATTTATGCAAATTCCTCATTCTCAGATTAAATACTTACTTATGTCATTAACAAACATTGACGGGCAAAAGGCAAAGGCAAATCTCTGAGGCACCGCAAGTGTAATTTGCAAAATGTACTCAACCACATGCACACACACACACACACATATATATATATACTGGTATGTGTAGGGATATTGGCCAGCAAAGTATCTGGCCAAGATGAAGACCACATCAAAAGCTTTGCCTGACCCTTGCCCAGTTGGCTCAGTTGGAGCCACATTGCTGCATAAATCGGGCTTAATTAATTTAACCTGTCAAACAGTTTGATTGCATTTGTACAAAGTTAAAGCCGGATACGTTGAAAACTGACATCTCCTGCCATTTGAAGGAATCTTTTGTGCAAAATTTTACTTGGTTTCATTTTAATGCACATGACATGGAGCAAAAAAAATTGATTTTTCTTTTCGCTGGCATTTCAGTTCCCTCGCGTGAGCTGCGATTGTTTTGGAATTGATATTGAAAGCTGTCAATTTGCATTTGACATCGTTTTCCATCGGTTTTTTTTCCGCCAATACTGCAGTTTTTTCCGCCATTTTGTTTTCACTATTGCCAAAGCCCGCAAGCCCCTTCACCTACCACTTGCTGGCATTTTGTGCGCTTGAACTTCTTTCTTTTTTGTATTTTTGCATTTCTTTTATTTCTTACATATTTTTTTGTGTGATTTTTCAGTTGATTTGCCCGCCATTTCCCATTGGATTGGTGCATGAAAATCTCCTTCACGACTTTGATGTGTTTGACATTGTTTTCGTTTTTCGTTTTTCCGCTTTTCTGTTTCTTTTTTTTGTTGCCCCGATTTTCGAGTTTATTTTGTTGCTCCACACGTTTGCCCGAAGAGCACGTTTCGTTGCAAAGTGTTCAATGGGATTTTGTGACGCCAACAGTGGCAGCAACAACAGCAACAACAGTAGCAACAATAACAACAACAGTAGCAACAATAACAACAATGCCACAGTTTACTTGTTTATGTCAACGTCAACGACTTTGTCAGCTTTTAATTCTATTCAGAATTCGAGCCAGCAGCATGCGAATTATTTTAAAAGCCTATTAATTAAAAAGTAAAAAGAGTAGGCTCCTGTGCTTTGGTTTTAATACTCTGTAACAAAAATGTCTGGAATAACAGTGAGTGGTATACTGGGTTTGTGTAGATTATCTAATATCTAATGTCTACCTTAATGGGGTGAAGTATTAAGATCTGCCACGGGATCCCACCAGCTTCCCAATTCCGAATAAGCCTACATTTTCTACATTTTCATAGCTAGAGTCAATAAAATTTGACATACAGACAACTGTTGACTTCCTTGATACAACTAAACTATACAAAACAAATTTCGAGAATTTAAATTTTTCAAAAATATTTTTCCAAATTTTCTAGATGATACTTACTACCTAAGTAAGGAAAAATTCGATGAAATTTTATTTTCAGATATGAAAAAAATGTAATCACAATATATGTACAAACAAAAATATGATCAGACTGGAAATTTGTTGAGTTTTGACAAAGTTATGGCATTTGGAAGTCTGAGATGAGATGATATAAAGAAATTGATTCATAAATCTTACATGTCAACATTTGTTGCTTGTATTTCGATCCAAAAGTTAACTACCTTAGCATAAGTTTCAAATAAGCTTGCTATGCTTATTCTTTCCTTCTCACAATTATAGTCCGACTTTGCGCCACTCCAATGTGACCGTTCTCTTTTAATCTTACCATCTCAAATTATGATCGATATATGCAAACTCCGATAACTTATTTTATTCGGTCACACTGACCTCGACATCAACATTCAAATTATAAACGTTTTTATTTAAACCTTTCTACTTAAAGTAACCAAGGAAGAAATTTCAAAAAAGTTTAATACATTTTTATTATTTCTAAAATGAAAAGTATTAGCTTATTTATTATTATTAAACCAATGTCCTGGGACTTCTTGGTTTATTTAATATATGAATGACAAAGGAATATAGAGGACAATTATGATCCAAAAGACAATCCTTTTAAAAATCTGCTCAGTTTTGGCAGAGTTATGGGATTTGAAAAGCCAAGAAACAAAGATATTTCCTATGTAGCTGTGAAATTGTAGTATAATAGTTTAAAATACCTGCAGGATTACCTTTAAAAGGCGCTATTAAACAGGATTTTTAGTTTATTAATGGTAATGTGTTGTAGTGTACGTATGAACAATGTTGCAAGTTCGGGTTAGTCAAAAAATGGTTGCTACCGTTTAACCCATGGCAATTTGTGGGGCTGTCTGTGACCCTTTGGCTCATAGCGGGAGTTGGACTAGGAGTTGGAGTTGGAGCTGGTCACGTGGCAACATATGATGTCTGGCTATTGTGGGGCTATTTCTGGCTGAATGAAAGTGGAGCATATGGGGCCAGGGACACGCCCTGTCTGTCTGTCCGTGGGCACTGCAGATTGCCACTTTTAATTATACATATTGTGGCGAGTATTTGGCTTAATTCTTTTTAATGGCAAATTATGCATCGGTGAATTATACGCCCGACAAATTATAATAAAGGCCTGTTGCGTGTTGTGTGTGTGTGTATGTTGTGTGTTGTGTGTATGGTGTGTATGTCACAATATATTTGCAGTAATGTCACGTTGGCAAACAGTTTACAGCTTTATAAAGTCGCACACAAAATTGCAGTCGATGTTTCATTTTAATATAATCAGTTTTGTAAGCTTGATAAATTAAAATGTGTGTACATTTTTTAAATTTAATTACATGCAGAAAAGTTTGTTAAATACAATTCAATTATTTTAAAATATATATGTTTTATTCAACGCCTTTAAGAAATTCAATTTCTATGAAATTTAATATTAACAATCAACACTTTCTCTAAATGAAAACTACAACTCTGCAATTGAATTCAGACTGACAAGGAATGTAGAGCAACGTTTCGTATTTCAAATTATAAATCATTTAAATATTTCAATCATTTCTTACAAATTGCTGAGCATTTAAATGCCATCTTTAAAATTCCCAAAAAACATTTTAGGCTGTCAGAGGGCTTTAAATTTATTCCGGAAATTATTCTGCCCATTTGGCAGGCTTCACTTTCAAAGTTCAACTGCCTCATAAATATTTAGAGCTGAGCTACCAACAACAACAAAAAATATACAAAAATACAAAATCCAAAAGATGAATTAAGGGCAGAATAAATTGTTAACACGCATGTGCCGCAAAATAATGCGAGTGACGAAAATTAACTGAAACTTTATTAAATATGCAACAGCCGAGGGGAGGCGTTGCGCGGGAGGGTGCAGTGGTCGCAGGAGGCAATAATGAATGTTGAATGTTTAAACAAAGAGCCCAAGACCGTAGTCGAAGACGGAGACGCAGACGCTGTCAGAGACGGAGATGCAAAAGTAGACAATGCCAAACAATGACGATGCGTGTGGGTGGTTGGGTGGTTGGCTGTTGGGGTTGTGGGGTGGCTGGGTGGTGCGAGGGCTTTGTCAACTATAGAATGAGTCTCTGGCCGAGGCCAGGCCGAGTCGGGCATTCAAATCTAGGCTACAACTTTTGCTTAATGCAATAACCGTGTTACGGCCCCGCCACATGAAAATGGGTAACACGGGCGCTGTTGGGGCTACAGCCAGCAATTCCCCAGGAAGTCAAGACAACAACAACAACAACACACACACACACACACACACACACGCGCACACACACACACATTGTGTGTGGCACTTACAACGGCAACGTTGGACGGCACAATCAAATGCATTGGCCTAAGGATATTTTCATGTTGGCAACAATGAAAATTCGCTGTACGTCGCAACAGAGACAGCAACAGGAAGTGTGAGCGAGAGCGAGAACCATAGCAGAATGCCAGGCAACACAGCGGGTGGCATCTCTCTATGCCACACACACACACACACACACACACACACAACAATAAGAATGCTGTCATTCATTCATTTTTGAATTTCTCGCCAAATGCCAGCACTTCACTTTTTAGCTGAATGGTTGCCGACTCCCCTGCCGCGCCCCCGCTGTAACAGCCCTTGCGCATGAGACTCGCTTGGTCTGGCTGTCATATATATAATGTGCGTGGCACAGTTTAAAACACATCCCAAAGCCAAACGGGTCAAAACTGATTAAAGCGTTATAATTTAGCTGAGCTTAAAGCTTTCATGTGCTTTCAAAGCTGCCTGCGGCAAGGATCGTGTGTTTCAGTGCTGGAAAACAGTTTTAAACTATGCTAAAACACAGAAGTTATAGAGTTATATAGCTTAAAGAATTATATTATTGATACTCAAACTACGCTTAACACGACTCCCAACTATACTGAAAATTTCATCAAGAACGGATAATAAGAACAGAAGTTATTCAATGATCAATTTGCTGTGGTACACAGAAAGGGGAAAGGATGGGAAAGGAAATAGATGGCTCGACGAATTACAAAAAGTCTCCCATATGTTCATAAAATTTGTAGCTCTATCCAAAATTAAGATATATTCACAAAATTTGATTTTTAAGGAAGGTTTCAATTAAATTAATTGATAACAAGACAAGCTACACTTTGACAAAATTAAGTAGTTTTGGTCATAATACAATCAATAGTCAGAGTTTAGATTCAATCATAAATATTTAACTATAATAATATTAATTAAGTAATATTTTGTCCTTTGAAATTTAAAAACATCTTAAATTTCGTATATGTTAATCTTGAGATTTCCTGTTGAAACAGCTGTGTTTAACAGCTGTTATCTTGACAGCTGTTCGGAATATTAACATTTCTGGTATGTAACATAATTGCTTGTATTGTGGACTGCCCAAACTTAAGACCACACATGTTGCAAGCACCTATTCCCTTCTCGTTCGCACTCAGCCGCTCTAGTTCGATATGTCTCGCTCTTTCCAGCTTGTCTTCGTGCAGTCTCTCACTAACCTATTGCAAAGGTTTATGAAATTAAGGGCTAGGACAGAAAGTCAAAGAAGTTAGGAACAACAAACATATGTACACACTTACGATATACATAAGGAGTTGTACATATGTATGTACACATTAATATTGCAATTAATTTGTATAGAATGGGTGCTGATGAAATAGAGACTTTTCTTTTAAGTTTTGCGAAATATGGGTACTTTAATGTTTATTACAGGGTATTTATTATGAGTACTGTATTTCAGCACAGCCAGCTCGATTTCTGTCGTTGTCAGCTTTTGAGTTTGTTTATTTTTAGTTCAGTGCATTTGCCATGCTCCAGTTCCCTCCACCTCTGCACCTACCCGTGCTACACATTGCCAGGCCCAGGCCCATTCCCATTCCCGGTCCCATTGCTCTTTCCCATCCCCATCCCCTTGCCATTCCCATTCCCATTCTTCATCCGTTTCACGCTCAACTGGAACAATGATAAATGTTTGTTGGCGTTCGCCAGTTGTTATTCGCATTTCTAGGCTGACTTCTGGATACAAAAGTGAAATCGTGAATTATGATTTCCAATTTTGTAAGACTTTGTTGTTCGGAATAACACCTCCCTGCCTACCTGCCTACCTCCCCGCAGCCCGTTTTTGCCAGGCAGTGTTGGCTAATTGCTAAAGTTAAGCTTTTATGGGCATTCACCTGCCGTTGGTGACTTGGTGACTTTATTTTAGGCACGCAAAAATGATAACTGTAAATTGCTTTATGCGTCATAAAATGTATGTGTGTGTGTGTGTGTGTGTGTGTGTGTGTGTGTGTGCATGTAAATATTTAATGTTTAAATTTAAAAATATAATTATATTTTGGCCGGGCGCGCAATCAGCATGATGTCCTGGCTTCCTTGACTGCCAGCGACTCCTGGCTTCCTGCCAGGCCGCCATTCAGCCAGTCAGCCTGCCAATTTAATTCGTTTGCATAAATTTTTGGCATGACCAGGGGCGGCGTGGGGTTGGTTTGTCTGCCTCTGTGTGGGTCACAAAACCAAGGCCCTGTGGCTTTTTTACCGCCCCCCAGCCAACACCAGCCCCGCTGAATAGGGAGACAGAGTTAGCTACGGTTTGTGTACTTTTTTTATGTTGTTTTTCTATGCAAAATTCGATTTTAATGTGCTGGCAAATGTTTTAAATATTTGCTGGCATTGCGACGGCTGGCTTCCTTCACAGCTCCTCCCCTCCCCCGACTGTTGTTTTGATTGTCTTTCTTCACAACAATTTCAGCTATTTGGTTGAGTCAAGGGGGGTAGGGCGGGGCGGAGCTGTGTCTCAGTGGCTTGCATAAACAGTCAAAGTAAATGCAAATAAACAGAAGCGTTTACTGTGAACTTAAAGTAACAATAAGCATAATTGCTAATTAATTTGAATGCTCTGCGATATCTTTAACTTGATCAATAATTCAACAGCCGATTGACTTTAAGCTCCTTGGCTCTGCACCGCTTCCTCGCCGCCTGACTCCTCTGGTCACACAACAGCGACCGCATGTGGAGCTCCGACAAACGTTGGGCCCCCTCGGAGTGCCATAAATCATCATTTATATTATTAACATGGGGATCAAAACAGACAACAGGCAAGCCGAACTAAACTACTAAACACGCACACTTTCATATGCATGTGTGTGTGTGTGTGTATGTGTGTGAACCGGAAACCAGAGCGACCGCAAATGACAAGGGAATGAAAGTGTGTCCGAGTTCGTGTCCGTCTAAAATATGTTGCCTGCAAAAACATCAAACGTTGCCAGGACGAAACGCAACGAAGGCACATTAAAGTGTAGCATATTTATGGGCGCAGCGTGAAGAGCCAAAGAGCCAGCGAACTAGCCATCCAACTAGCCAGTTATCCAGACATCCAGCTGTCCAGCTATCCAGCCAACCAACCATCCAGCCATCCATATGCAAAGGGCACTGGGAGCCCGAAAAGGTCAACCCAATTGAGTGTGCAGTAGACTTATGTCTTCCCTATAACTCCTAGCTACGAGGACGAGCACAGTGGGCGGCAATTGTTAGGCATCAGCTGCAGGATGTCAGCTTGTTGTAGGAATGCGATTCCCATTATGCTCTGGCTATCAATTCATTTTTACAGCCTTCAAGAACTGCACAGAATTTACATATGTATGTCAAAGCTGAAAATATAAACGAATCTATGCCGAATTCCACATAAGAATCGGTTCTGTACCATTTAAAGGCAGTGCAGGTTGAGAGAATTCAACAAAATACGAAACTTCCAAACTTACTTGGCTATAATGACTATAACAACATTGAAATTGAAACGGAAACTCATTTTATTAAGTTATCTATGACATAGGTTCGCAATTCTTCTCGTATAAGCATATACTCTTCATCAAAAATCGTTTTTGCTTTGATCTTTTCATCTAACTTCATTTATTTCGTCATTCTTGCTCCTGGTCTTGATTTTGGTTATTTCGCTTGGACTCTTCTTCTTTAACCAAACCATCCATATTAGCTTTGAATTCTTTAAGACTCGCATTATACTCCCTGACTAATGCGAGCAATCTAGAAGTTTCCAATCTTATTACTTTATCCATAGCATCCATAGCGTTCGTAGAATCCATAGAATTCATAGACTCCATGGAATCCAAAGAAAGTTGAGGGGAATTCTTCTCCTCTGGCTGATTGCTAAATACGAAAGAATACTTGTTAGTCTTTTGATTGTGCTTGTATGCAAATATAAGAGACTTACCATAGTTTACTGCTGGGAGCCATTTTTGAAGATGCAAATTTACAAATGTTACTTTACTTGAAGAGCTGAAGCAAGTCTACTGTTCCAAAGTACTCGGATAACTATGACTGCCAAATATTTCGATAATAGAGTCGTAGAAAAGCGATTGTAGACAACAGGGTTGTGTGTGCCGATTACTTTCTGTTATTAACAGACGCAGTGCTGGTAAGTGAGCATGTGCTAACCGAGTAGTGTTGGTAGCGCAACCTTATATGAAGACAGCTCCAAATGTCACGACTTTGCTTTAAAACACACTCGGGAAAAATGCAATAACCGATGTCAGGTGGGGGAGCTTAACTTTATTGCACAACAATACGTACATGCCGTTTTGATTATTTCTGTGTTGCTGATCGACCAGTCCTGGAAAGTACGTATGCGCTAACAGAGTAGTGTTGGTAAACATCACCAACACTACTCGATTAGCATATGCTCACTTACCAGCACTGCTGTCTGTTAATAACAGAAAGTAATCGGCACAAGCAACCCCGCTGTCTACAATCGCTTTTCTACGACCTTATTGTCAAAATTTTTGGTAGACGTAGTTATTCGAGTACTTTGAAACAGTAGACGTGCTGAAGCTCTAAAAGTAAAATAATCTTATATATTTAATTTCGAAAATGGCTGTCAGCATTAATCTAGTGTAAGAAGTTTCTGTTATACGCGTACAATCAAAAGACTAACAAATATTCTTTCGCACTTAGCGATCAGCCAAAGGAGAATAATAACTCTAAACTTGATCCGTCTGTTGACTTGAAATCGCAAGCTTCTTCATTGCTCGCAATTGTCAAGAAGTATAATGAGAGTATGATGGAATTCAAATCCAACATGGACCGTTTGTTGAAGAAGAAAGAATCCAAGAACGGGCCACCAAAACCCGCTTAAATAAATCAAACCACTGGTAAGTTCTTATTGAATGTTTTTGAAGCTAATTCTTATAGAATAGTTCTTTTGTTCTTGCTTATTGTAGGGTCGCTGAAATACTTATGTTTATATGAAAAAAAAACTGCAATGTTCGACTGTATACACGAATGCTCTCTTAAAACATTTGAATTCAATAAATGTGTTAACTAAATAAACTTAACATGGAATAACTGTTGAATACAAGTTGCTTGGCAGGGAGCGTTGAACGCTATGGAACATTTGGCTGCATACTTTTTGCATCTACTGTATATTCAGAAGCGCATATGCAAAACTAATAACGCCAACTGACCAGGTTAGCTGGCAACAGCTCCAACTGCCAACAACGCGCTCGTCTGGCTACCTGGCCAGCGGTCTGTGTATGATGGACTCCGGTTCGAAGTTTGCAGACTTCAGTTCGCCAGCTCTCCGGTTCGGTTCGCCAGTTCGCAGTTCTCCAGTGTTTTGCATGTTTTATAGTCCTGACCTTAATACCGGCGAGTCCTTTCCTGTGTGTCTGTGTGTGTGTGTGTGTGTGTAACGTGTGAAGCTGTTTTTATAGCCTTGCATGTGGAACTCATTAAAGGAGATATATTTGACCCCCTTGAGTATTAGTACATATTCTTCAATCACGACGATGTCATCACCTTTCTCCTGGAACCTTCGAGATCGGATTATTGACTGTAAAAACGATCGGTCATTATAGAAGTAATTGTATGCCAGATTTTAGGATGGCGCTGAGTTCTTGCTTAGATTTATGTAATTGTTTGATTTGGGGTTCCTCCTATGATTAAGTGGATAAGGAAAGTATACAGCTTGGCTGATCTTAACCTTTCAACTACCCCAACTTTACAAATATGTGTGTGCATTATTGGAGTAATGTTTTATTGGAAATTCCTTCTAGAATCGTGGGTATTTGTTGCTAACTTCTTGGCTTTCTATCCTAGTCTTAACTTCATAGACGTTTGCAATAGGTTAGTGAGAGACATCAGGCAGACAAGCTGGAAAGAGCGAGACATATCGAACTGCAGCTGAACGTAGTCTCTAGAGCTGGCTGAGTGCGAACGAGAAGGGAATAGGCGCTTGCAACATGTATGGTCCTAAGTTTGAGCAGTGCACAATACAAGCAATAATGTTACATACCAGAAATGTTAATATTGTGAACAGCTGTTAAGCTAACAGCTGTTAAACACAGCTGATTCGACAGAAAGTCTCGAGATTAACATATACGAAATTTAAGGTGTTGTAAATGTTTTTAAACTTCAAGGAATATAGCTTTTGGTAAAATATTTATGATAAAATCTAATCTCTGACTATTGTATTATGACCAAAAGTAGTTCATTTTGTAAAAGTGTAGTTTGTGATGTAATCTATTTATTAAATTGAAACCTTCGCTCAAAAACAAATTTTGTGAATATTTCTCAAATTTGGATAGAGCTCCAAGATTCTGGGAGCATTTTGGAAACTTTTTGTATTTCATCTAAAAACATATAACTGCAACAGGAACAATCAGTTGAAAATTGGTCTAACATTGTCTTTCAACATACGGCAACCAACTTTAATAATTGTCTCGGTATGTTCTTTAGAGTCATTCTTTCTTAGTTTTATCCAAACCTGTTGACATATGAACTGTATTTATTATTGTATATAGCTTCCATAGGAATACTCGGTGGAAATAATGCTAGTGTATGTGCTATTTGCTTGTGTTATTTACATTTATATTCAAATTTATACAAGAAATGCAACGTTCTAATTTGATTTGGCTCTGTTCTTTTCGTTCTTTTCGCTTGATTAAGTTTGTCACTCCTCCACTGGCTCTATTTGAGTGCATACTTTTTGCGGGCACTGTATGTATATTTTTGGAAGCCCGTATGAAAACTAAACTCGTCTCGCCACCTGACCAACAGTCTGTGTGTGATGGACTACGGTTCGAGGACTGCAGACTCCTGTTTGGTCCAATGTTTTGCATGTTTTATAGTTTTGACCTTAATACCTTCGAGTCCTGTCACATATATATGTGTGTGTGTGTATATATATGTGTGTGTGTGTATGGCGTGTGAAGTTGTTTTGTCTTTGGGGCTCCTGCTGTGATATTAAGCTTAAAGGCAAACACACACACACACACATCTAGATATGGTATATGGGTTTTGGTCACTGAACAAGCTGTTAAATTATTTCTAATCTATTTGTTTGATGGCAGTTTTGAGGCGTGTTTGGAGTAAATCAAATCATTTAATACGAATTTCGTGCAATTGTATTTGTACACTCAGAAACATAAATACCATAGACTTCAGTAAATAGCACTATAATAAAGGTTACCCAGAGAAGCCAGAAATAATTTCGAAATTTATGAAATATATTTTTAAAATTCCAAAATTAGCTACAAAAGTATGGTGACTTTCTACAATTTTGAGGATGTATTTTGCTGAGTGTAGATGACTTTAATTATAAATCGGCTGCTTGGATTTCAATATAGAGTCAATCGATTGAAAACTAGTTGAAATTGTGCTCGTAACTTGGCTATTTGTTGCCTTTGGGCCATTTGGGGAGCTGGGAGACTTGTGCTGCTGGGCCAGGACATATGTTAGCTGAATTTATTGTTATTGAATGCCAGGCCTGACACTTGAGGTCCTGTCTGTGGGCATGGCCCCAGTCCAGGCAAACACTGGCCCCACAAAGTCCAAGCAAGCGGCAAACAAGCTAAATTATGTATATTTTAATTTTGAGCTTATCGCACTCATTAACACCTTGGCTAACAAACTTGGTGCCCGGGGTCAAAAGGCTTTACAATTTCTGCTAGCCACACATACTTTGATGAGCTGCTTTCAACTGGTTTTTATTTGCATCCGCATTCGCATCCGCACTCGCATCCGCTGCTAGGTGATGTGCATAAACTAATAAAGCTTATCTCGCCTGCTTAGTCACAATATTTGCAGGTGGGGTCCAAAGTGGGGCAGCTCTGCTGAGTGTGTCAAGGTGATCCCAGAGCAAACAGAGTCCTGGAGCTGAGCAGAGTCTGAGAGGCGGCTGCTGGCCAAAGGACCAACCGCAATTGTGAGTCAAAAGCATTGAATATTGCCTGCCACGTGCTCTGGCAACTGCAACTACCACTACCACAGCCACAATATTGGCAATTACCAATTTTCGGCTTAAATTGAAAGCCTTACAATTGCAGCTCAGGCATTAAATGAAATAATGAAACAAAGTGCAGGAGCAAAGGGACGGCAATTGCGGGGCAGTTGAAGGGAGACAGACACTTGTGCTGCTTCGACACAATTTTAATTAAAATCTTTTGCCCCCTCACAATGCGTGCTTAATTAATTGTACTTTAGCTTTGCGCAGCGAACTGCGTTAATTCTGCATTTAAAAACTGCAAATGCATTTCAAAAGTCACCTCAAGCGAGAGGCTATTTCGAGCGAACTGTGCAGTTTTTTTTAACTAGGATTAAAACAGTTTAAGTCCTGTTAACACCAGCGGAAAGTAGCTGGGGGTCATGGACGTGGGATTATGTTTAGAATAGAGAGAAAATATTAACAAAAATATAGATGGATAGATATAGATGGATATAGATGGATATAAATGGATATAGATGGATATATATGGATATAGATGGATATAGATGGATACATATGGATATATATGGATATAGATGGATATAGACGGATATAGATGGATATAGATGGATATAGATGAATATAGATGAATATAGATGGATATAAATGGATATATATGGATATAGATGGATATAGATATCTAGATTTGTAGCAGTTTTCACTTTATTTTTCAGTTATAAGAAGAGCGGCGATTTAAATAGAGAAATTCATCCAGTTAAGGCCTGAATCTCCAGATCAGATCCAGAGTACTATGGCTAAGTGCTTTAACTGATTGAGAATTATAAGCAAAAATTATATAAATTGGTTTTGGCATGCTTTACTACAATAGCTATATCACTTCCATGCCTATAGGCATATAATTTTGATGAAATCTCGTTTAGACTATCTAATATTTATGTGCAATATTGCGCAACTTGTGACGCCAGCTGTGCAATGTCTGTGGAGTCATAAATGTTCTGCGACATATGCGACAGACATAAAATTTAATGTGTGCTAGCTTTAACTCAAAGCTATATTTTATTAAATACTCGTAGTCTAATAGTTGCTTGACTAACGCATGTCAGATAATATTGCACGTAAATATTAGATTGTCTGAAAGAGCCCGAATTCTATTATCTATTGAGACCCAAATTCTATTATCCACAGATCATGTTGATTGTCTTGTGTTGTTTTTTTTGTAGTCGCAGCTCAGAATGACTAAGCGCTGCACTTGCTACACAGATTGCGAGCAAGTGCTCACTTACGCCCACCCAGACACGCCCCGCAACCGTACACCCAAACACACACACACACACACACACACACAATCATACACGCACACACGTATAGAAGAAACCTTGAAGGCACAGCATTTCAGCGCAAAACAAGTGTAAATCAAATAAAACCTAATAAAATATAAAAAAAAAGCGGTCGCAGCTTGGCCCTGGTACTGCCGACAGCAGCACGCACCACACCACACCACACCACGAACACCCACATACACGCACACACACACACACACACGTGAACCACTTGGGCCCATACAATGCCCCAGACATTTAAGGACAACCAGGGAAAACACGGCAAAAAAGGGAAAACGAGACCCAAATGGCAAACGAATTGAAGTCAGCAATTTTATGTTTTATTGCAATTCTTGGCTTTCATTTTCTCCTATTGCCATTTGCCTCGCTCTCCGTGTATCCGCATTTCCGTATTCTATTTTACGGCTGCCGTCGCGACGGTTACCTTCGCGTTCCGGGCAAACACCGCAACGGAGCAGTTCCAGCATTCGCCATGGCTTGCCATAATAGAGGAGGAGAGACCGTACGACCGTACCGGCCGTAGGTGTGGATGCGTGGCTACGGATTCAGATACAGCCATTTGCCATGCAACGGCAACGGCTACGGCAACGGCAACATGGCAACGTGGCAACAATGGCGTTCCATCAAAGGCAAAAACTTGGCCTGTAGTTGCTGCCGACGGCGTTGTGGCTGCCACACGCTTGCAAAATCGCTTATAACCAAGTTTTTCCTCCTTTTTTGTTTTTTTTTTTTTTTTTTTGTGGGTAACGCGTGCCAATGGGGTTCAATGGGTGCCCAGCCGTCCCCCCGCAGGCCTGTCTATGAAAACATGCAGTGTGTGTGCGGGTGTGCGGGTGTGCGGGTTGCTTCCCGCGCATATGTCATAAATGCTGCGGGGTCGCCATAGCGGTACCGGTCCCTGCTCGGGCGCCAGTTCAGGGTTTCGGCCTGTTTCTGTTTCTGGTTCTGTTACAAGGGCAGGGTTGTAAAAACGAAATGGAAATGGGTTTTTGCGGCAAGTGCGCTGCAATTGTGTGGCATTTACAGATAGGACAGAGTGTGTGCGGGTGTGCGTGTGTGCGGGTGTGCGTGTGTGTATTGGGTAGGTATTCATGCGTGTTTGTTTGCTCGCTTGCCCTCGCTTAGGTTTTTATATTAAAATTATATGATATCGATGTGTTTTATGCATTTTCATTTCTATGTTGGGGGAATCCCGCAAATTGTTTTGAAGTGAGCATAAATTATGGAAAATTGCTGTACATACATAATTTATTGCTGGCAATATTAAAGTATGTAAGTAACCAAATGTGTGGGGTACGTGTTTTGTGGTAAAGGGGCAAGTCCGAAGCGTTGAGAAGCAATAATTGTAATGGGAATTCCTACATACTTTCTATCAGTCAGCTAAAGGGTTAATGGTATTTGCAATAATTACACTTCATACTCACTTAAATAGTTCACAAATAAAACTTGCAATCAGCTAGCTGGATATTACATCACAGATTTTATTAATGTCTCGCCACAAATATCCAAATCTCTCACGCCTCTCACATAAAACTTGGACGTAAGTACTTCTCAGCACTACTCTGGCTGGCCATTATAACGCATTAGACATAAATGCCGTTTCATGGACCTCCCTTGGCCCCTAAACCTGCTCGTATGTCCCCGGTACCGTCTAATTGCCAGTGCTGCCAACTTTCACACAATGAATGGCGTGTGCCTGGGCTCGAGCTGGAGTCTCCAAGCCCAAGTCCAAACCCAAACCCAAACCCGAACTCAAACTCAAAGTTAAAGCCAAACTCAGACTGGGAACTTCACAGAGGTCCCAGGCAATAAATCATTGCGATGGCTGCCAAGCTGCAACATCATTGAACATTAAAATAATTGCAATGCGAAAGTTGTTGTAGTTGTTGTAGGTTGTAGGTTGTAGTTGTTGTTGTTGCTTCTTTGGTCAGCACATGCCACACAGCGCACTTCATGTTCATTAATGATAATTAAAAAAGTTTTGCCAATAAAAATTTGCTCTGCCGACTTCTCAGCAGCTTCAATTTGTTTAACAACTGCAATTAAAGTGTGAGTGAGTGTTTGTATGTGTATGTATGTGTGTGTGTGTGTGTGTGTAAGGTGTGAGCATTAGAGGTGAACTTCGTATATCGCCTCATTGAAATTAGGACTATGCTCAGCTATATATTTTGGGTCTACTTATCAAATTCCATTGTCAAAGCTCAAATATTGTCCTAGCAAAGTTTCTTAGCCAGTTTTGTAATGCTTCGGAATTGGCCTGAACTTGGTTTAAGCCAGAAATAAATTATTATGTGCTGATTTTTATAAAAACAAAATAAAATAAAATAAATATTATTACTTAATTTTCTCTAATAAAAATGATTATGATAATGTGAATAATTTTACATCTTCTTTTATACAAGAGTCATATAATTTATATGCAAATTATTAAATAATAAAAAAATTAAAATAAAATAAAATAAAATTAGTATAATATTCTTTTTAATAGATAATATACATAATAAATGAAATTTTTAAAGGCTCGACGTCAACAATTCAGGGTGAATATAGAAAGGTAGATATGAAAGTTTTGGCTGGTCTTTGCGTTTTTCGTGCTGCTTTCTTTCTTTTTTTTTTGATTTTTTTTACAATAGTATTTATTTAACAATTTTGAATTCAGTAACCCTTAACACTAAATTTTTACATTTTGCTGTTACTCAAAGGTAACTTATAATGTACTGTTGAATAATAATATAAAATAAAAATAATATTCTTTTTAACATAAAAATTTGCCTATTAATAATATGATTCTTGTATAATTATAAAATACTTTTAATATGATTTAAAAAAAGATTGCAGTAGTTATCCCAAAAGGTATATATTTAACTAGATATATAGCCACAGTCTGCATCCCAAATTTCTTTATTATATCTGAACAACTTGTGATTAGTTTTGAGACTGGTTTTAGCTAGGTTTAAGCTAATAAATACTATATGAGATTGCATACCAACTTTCAATATTGTAGCTTAAAAACTACCTGTAATAAGAGTTCTGTTTCCTTAAGCTTAGTTTTATTAAGAAACTTATACAATCAGGTTTAAATATTATTATTATTTGTTGTTCTATTTCTTTAAGCTTAGTTTTATTAAGAAACCTATTCAATCAGGTTTAAATATTATTATTATTTATTGTTGTTTGAAAATAGCAACTTCAAAGACAGTAAGCTAACCTTAAAAGATTCTGAGACAAGCTTGAACTAGTCTTAGATAGGGTTTATATATAATTTATAAGCTGAGTCTACATCAAGTATTAGTTTTACCAAATTACAGCTGCAAATTGTGTTGTATTAAGGACTTGTTGAGGTAGACTGCTGACAAATTGAAGTGATGTCCTGAAGTCAGGTCGCAAATGCGTTAAACAATATGCAAAGTCAAATTCAATTGGCAGCAAATTAGTGAGAATATTCATGGCTAGCAACGCCCTGAGAACTCAATAAATATGTATGAGGCGTGTGCCCGGGCCAGTAGAATTTTGAGTGCAGGCTCAAGAGTTGCAACAGGAGCAGCTGCTGCTTGACTTTGGTGTTGGTCCTGCGACTGCTTAATATTCTGCACGTATTTTTGAGAAGCTTGTTGCTCAATTTTGCAGCTAAACTGCAGACACAGGAACGGAACGGAGCAGGCTGAAGGGGGGCGGCACTGAAATGGGCCTAAACCGAGGCAGCAGTCAAAGCCAAAGTCAAATTGATGTTGACTTTTATGTATATCAATACACGATACACCTGAAGGTGCCAAAGATTGCAAGTCACATTTCATATTTGAAATTTCAAATTTCGCATGCTCAAAAGTAGGCAAAAACAAAATTGATGCCCCCAAACCCCAAACCAGCGCGCTGTGCAAAATGTAAACAAACATTTGTCCAAACACACACACACACACACACACAGTCAGACTGGAGCGGCACACACACACACACAGACGGAGGCTGGAAGTTGCCGCCGTTGCACGTGCAACACACTGCGCCGACTCACCAAAATGCGCGACGTTCTGTTGAGTTTTGGGGCCTTCCATTCAAGCCAAGTTCGCAGTTGGCTTCTACTCTGGCCGCTTGGCCAGTCAGTTCGTACGCGTTGCCCTGTGAAGTGCGCGCTCCTCAAATAATTGAAGAGTATACGCAATTCTGGCCACAATTGACGTGTTAATTGCGACATTACGCATACGACGCGTTGGCCAAGTGACTAAAACCCCATCAACTTGTTGTGCGTGTTACGTGTTTTTGTGGTTGTGCGTGTGTTAGCTACTGACAACAGTGAACAGCATCAGCTTAACAAGAGCAAAACAAGCCGCAGTTGCAGTTGCCGGCTGCTGGCATATCCTTAACAAGGCTTTGTCGCCTGCCACACTTAATGGCTTTGACATTGACAACGTACTAGTCCCAGTGCGGCCATTGCTCGTCCTTGCGCTCGTCCTGTGTAAACATACATTTTTCTAGCTGCTAAAGTTGTTGCCAGCTTTTAGCATAATTAAGCCAGGCGCCAGCACCTGTTTTGGGGGGCAGGGGCAGCGGCAGCTGCAACTGCAACTGCAGCCGCCGCCGCGTCAGTGAAAGTTGAGAGCAGCGCCCCAAAAATAACAAAGTTTCGCGTTGCAAGCCCCAGCTGAAATTAAAGCTGCTTTAAGCTACCCGTACCACCCCCCACCACCACCAGCACCCACCTGCCCACGGTCTGGACTGCATTTTCAGGTAAGTTGAGCAGCAGCACTTAAGTGTGTTTCCACTGGCCACATTCTGCCTTGCTGCCTTGCCAGCTGGCAGCTTGTTCATAGTTTTGGCTAATTGAAGGCGGCCAGCTGGCAGCCTGGTTGGGGTTTAATTAAATATTGCATTTGAGAGTGTTTTGTGTTTGGCAGTTTTTCATATTTGAAGCAAATGATGCTCTAGTGCTTAGCAGCCCAGATGTTTCAGCTTCTGATTTATTATAGCTTAATGCATTAAATATGCATGCATAAATAGTGAGCACAAAAAGTGTCCTTTATTTGAGCAGCTTAAAAGCAAATTAATTTTCTACCACTGCTCTTTTTTGCAATTAATCTCTGTGTTATTTTTGAACAACTTGAATTCAACTTAAGCTGCAATTTATTTACTTTTTTTAGGCCTCTTTCCTTCTTCATTGTTAATCCTTTTCATATTTTGTATGTTTCATTTTGAAATGAAATAGCAACTGGTTTTCCTTTTTGAAACTTTGTTTTCATAGTTTTCTTTCCTGCAGCTCAAAGGCAATTATTTTTAAGGCAAATATTCTATCGCTTTTTGGAAATCAGAGCTGCTAACAATATCAATTCCGTTTGATTTGATCAGCATTTGAAATGGGTTGAAGCTCAAAATATATCGTTTTTATAGTTGTATAAAAATATGTATAATATTTAGTTTATTTTTTTTTATTGCTCCTTTGTCATTTAGATATAGAAATGTATTCATTATTAGTGGTGTTTCCTTCAATAGAAGTCATCAATTTTTATTATACATTATTGCTAAGCAATAAATCCGAAATCTTCCATGCAAATGACTTATAGTGTATATAAGTTTATTGTTATTACAGTGATTTTTTAAATAAATACAGAACGTGCTGCAATTTTCGTATTTTAACATCTTATAGTACTTGTATATAGAAAGATCTGTACTTTATTGGTTTTTACCTGACCTAGACGCTATATAAGGCATTAAAATTATATTTTATTTATACTACATATATTAATTCTTTATTATATGGACAGACGTTATATTTGTACGCAAATTTGCTTGTTGAAATTGACACAGCTGGCGTTCACATTGGTATATTTTCATGAAATTTTTGCAAAATGCAGTTCTGTGGGAGTACTTTTAAACCATATTTAAAATAAAAGGTTTACATATATGTTTTTATAATTTAATATATTTTTTAATTTTATATTTATATTTCGCATAAATATTATTTATTTTCATATTTTATATCTATATTTCACATAAATTTTATATTATGTTCTATATACACCCTCAATTGTTGACATCAAGTCTGCTCAATATTTCATTTACAAAGTATATAATATAAATATTAATAGTTTCATTACAATATATGTAAGGTTGTATATATATTAACCAACACTTTATTATGTTTAATGGTATGATTATTTGCTAAATACAAGCGTACAATAATAAGTTTGAATAACTGCACTGCTTTCGACGGACGACGACCTCCGAATTATCACCGACGAACGAACTGCTTCTGCTGACGATCCACTCCGACTGCTTTTCTAACTGCTTATCGATACTTCTGCTGATATCGACTTCCACCACCACTGATACTCGATAACGTCGCCCTTTCTCATACACCCGTTTATATATATATTTTATTTTATTTTATTATATTTTCATGATTTTTAATTCAATTAACAGCGAACATCTTATACTTACTTATTATATTAAATCCCAGATTATATTTTGTTTATTTTCTTACTTTGTAATTGAGTTTTCTGCAGACTAATTCAAACTAAGATAATTTGAATACTTCGCTCTTTCTTTTACCGAGAAATATATTTATATACAATCAACAAGTCATTAGAACAGAGTCGCACAAAAGTAAATATGAATACTCTAAGCATTTAATGGAAGTATCATTTTTAATGAATTCATTTTATATGCTGAAGCTTCCTTTGATTTAATCTATTTCCAAGAATTAAAGCTGGAAATCGAAGCCGCTAGCTTGCAGTTAAATTGCACTCAAATGTTATTTTAAATGCCATTTCCAAACGATTTGATTTCTAATAAAACCAAATGATGTCACAGAGACACAACTCATTTAAGAATTTAAATAACTCAATCAGGATAGGCATATCTGCTGCCTAACCAAGGCAGTTCTCTGGCTTCCTGGCGCTCTATTAGATGCAGGACCTTGGCTTGGAAGATGTACTCGCATGTAAACAAAGCCTAAATGGCTTAAACGATTTGGCTGATGATGAAGCCGATGCTGCTGCTGCTGTTGGTTGCCATGGCCAATGTTGATTTTTCGATTGACTTGTGTCTGGAAAAGCGTTGCCTACTTTTCCAAGTCGTTGGTATTAGTTACAGCAAAGAAAACTTCTCAAGTGCCCAGGCAAAAAGCGTAGAATTAAATTAAAAACACGAAACGAAACGAAATGAAAAGAATGGCAACGGAAAGGAAAGGAAAATTGAGAGCAGCAAAAATAAAAGTAAAGCCCAGACGCATGTGCAAATAGAAGAGGGCTTCAAATTCAATTTGAGGGGGGCCCACTTGGCCTAGGCTCCACGCACAATAGTTAAGCGGAAATGAACGTCCCTGGGGCCCAGGACATGGAAGTGGGCCAAAGTGTAGGAATCAATCGAAGACGAAACCCAAACAGCCAAAGGGGGGAAAGGACTCGTCAAACGAAATCGAAATGGAACTCAAGCAAAAACTACTTTGTTTGCGATTAGCACTTGGCCCGCTTTCTGGCCTCCGGGAAGTGGTGCACGGGGGTGGGTGTGGTGGCGGGAGCGGGGCGTCACTTGGCTGCCAGCAGCGGCTGGGTTTGGGTGGATCAAATGAAATGTGTGTCAATATATTGATTGAATAATGGTCTACATATTGACAAACAACTCAAAAGGCACTCGACAGTCACAAACTCAGACTCCGGCTACGGCTCCGGCTCAGACTCAGGACCTCCTCAGGACTTGACGTTGACAGGCAGCTAGAGTCTAGAGACGATAGACGATAGACGACAGGCCTAGGGGCAAAGCACTTTCATGGAGAGGAAACGGAAGCCGGCATGCGAATATGTTGAATCGGCAAATGCAAATTGAGGAGCTAAGGCAGGAGCAGGAGCAGGAGCAGGAGCAGGACATCAAAAGGCATTTCGAGTGCGTCATCAATGCAAAGCAGCTCACAAGATGAAGATGTCGATGTCGCTAGAGATGGAGCTCAAGCCGACTCAGCTAGAGAATGGGGGTATCCAGTTGTGAGCTGGGTGGGAGGCTGGTAGGGGGGCGTGTCTGTAACACGTGTTCCTTTAATTAGATAAAGTTTGTTTGCATTACAAACATACTGGCAGCAATTTGCCTCTGCTTTGCCTCTGCCATTGCTACTGCCCCTCCACCCTCTACGCTGTGGCACAAACGCTGTCAATGGCAACGCCTGCTACCAACTTTTTGCGTTCACAATTCCCCAGCGGGAGAAAAGTTTTTTTCCTGGACACCCGCCCGCCGTCGCCCGCGCCACTTTGCAGCTTGATTGACAAACGCACGTCTAGTCAAATAAAAATAAAATATAAAATATATAAAAATAAATAAAATAAACTGAAAACACAAATAAAATAGAATAGAATACATAATGGCGCCCTGTAAAGTAAAATATTTCCGTATATAATTTCATTGAATTTCTTCGCTGCAAAAGATGCTTAACAACATTTTTGCTCATTTGCGTGACATTTTCACTTCGCTGTGAGTTTTTCCCCGGAAAAGCTTCCTTTTGCGCTGCCAGAAACTTTGCACAAAATAATTGTATTTGATTTACTTCTTTTTTTTATTATTATATTTTACTTTTTCTATGCGTTTACTTATTTGCTTTTGTGATTTACAGCATTAATTTCACTTTGCTGGCGTTGAAGTTTTTCCTCCTAAATTGCGGAGCTATTCAAAATATCCCTCAGCTGTTGGTCCTGTAAGGAATGTCTTTAAAATGCGCCCAGATTCCGTTGACAGACTTATGAATTGTGCGCAGCAATTAGAGAGATTGTAATATATACGGATCCCTAGAGTATTCAGCTTTTTAGCTTAGGAAAACTTAATGAAAATACTCTCAGATCATATTTATAACATCTTTGATACAAAATGTTGTCGTATATTCTTTTTAAACTTTCCAAATCAAAGTTATAATATGATTTGAAATTTGGTCAATATAGGATGATTATATCTTAAAGTTTCCAGTGAAGCGATTGGGAGAAAAATGAATTTTTGTGGGAAAAACTTTTTGCTTGATTTTTAATTATTGTATACTTTATATAAACTGTATAAATTTGATTTAAAATCTAAAATTTATACCCTATAACTGCCACAATCTGTAGAAAATTGAGTTTGTGTTTAAAAATATACTTTTGACAAGGATATATAAGCCGAAGTTGATCCTTCTTCTGCTTCAGCTTGATGTTTATTAAAAAAGGATTTAGAAAATCAAAAATAGCCTGCTTTAGTTGACATATATCGGTCCTTGCCACACACACACACACACACACACACACACACACACACACACACACAGCTGATAGGGGATTTAGGCACATAATCCGCACATAAGCCTGGACAAAATCTAGGCATCGTTTTCTAATGCAATACTTAAAGCTTCTTTTAATAATTTTCATATAATATTTGTTGGCATAAAAAACGAAACGCAAAGAAAACGTCGCATGAAAGTCGCACAAGGACTCTGTGTGAAAATTTCAAGGCTTTTGCTTTTGCTTTGGCTCTTTGTTGAGGGTTTTGCAGGGCGCAAGCTTGTTGTTAATTAAAAGCTCACAAAAGTAGGTAACATGCATATAACAAGGCTTAAGCACACACACTCAGACACACACAGATACACACTCACACACACACACACACACTCAATTGTTGCACATATTAATTTGTGCACTGGCTTTCAACGTGGCCGCCTTTGTGTGTTGGCTTTGGCTCTGGCACTTTTCTTCATTTTGGCCAGGCGACAACAATGGGAATGACAACAATGAAGGCCAGAAATGCACATAAACTTGGTGAACAAACACAAGGAAAGTGCGCCGCATACAACACTTACAACAATTACAATAACAACAGCCAAAGAATAAAACACACTAACACAAATCTTTATTTAAGCATAACAAAAACATCGCCTTCAATGCCGGCCAAAACCAAAACCAAGACCAAAAAAATGCCAAGATGAAGAAGAAAGGGCAACAAAAACGGCAGAAGAGTAGAAAAATTAGAACAGCGAAGCGCCTCAGGATATGCAACACATAAAACTTCAGCTTCAGTGGCAACAGCCAACAGCCAACAGCCAGAGTGCTGTAAAGGATGTGGTCTCTGTGTGGGTTACTAGTTTGTGGGTTTATGCGCTGCTCCTTAACGCGATAAGCGTTATAAACATAACCTAAAGCACAAGCGAGCCTGTCTTCATTTCCGTTTCCGACTTTAGTCAGTCAATACCGATATTGAGAGGTTCCTAATTCCGAAAGTCGATCGAATAATGTATATTCTTTATAAGAACATTACCAAAGGAGCAACATCGTTAGCTATTTCAATCGAAAAGCACAACACAATTCGAAAACGATTCGGATTTGAAAGTTAATCGGAAATGGGAACGGAACAAAGTATCTTCATGTGTGAAAAAAGTTTCTTTTCTACCCATAAAATGGATAAAAAAGGGGTACTAAATATGTTTTAGTTATTTTATTGTTATCAGACTGATCTAGATCTTTAGATCTCAACTGGATAGATGTCTTTATTTGAATCAACGTTCTTGTTACAGTAATTAAAAATAGGGTTAATAAAACAACTATTTTTAACCACATAAATGGGCTTAAAACGTGATTTATAGTTGCTTGCATTCATTTTGAGTGTTGTCAAAGCTGAAAGCCACTTCATATAATCGCTGTAAGAGTTACTAGTATTTATAATTATAAATAAAGAAAGGGGTATGAGTGTGATCTTCAACATCATGATATCATGATATGTCACCCTTAAACGTAATACTAATTTTAATTAACTTCTATCGCTCTATATATTGCTCTCTATATCGCTCTCTATATTTACACTTATGCCTTAGAACAGGCACATTCTTCTACATAAATGTTGATGAAGCGTTAAAATGATCCTTAACTTAGGCTTTACTATGAGTTTCATAACATAACTTGATAAATTCTTTGATTTGCCTCGCTCGGCAGTAACAATCACAAAATTCTTTTTGTGACCTTCCTATGTTCCCTGTTGAGTTAGGGGTATCCCGGATGTTAACCTTATCATGATATGCAATGCATAAACGTTGCTTTTGTGCATTCTGTGTGCATTCAATGTGGCTGCAGAATGGCAGCCAGGAACAACAGCAACAGCAACAGCAACGGCAACGGCAACGGCATCTGTAACGGCACCCAACGGCTTCAAGTGACGTCTATGGGCAGCCATTTCCGTTTCAATGTCTCCCCGTTTAGTGCAATGGCTGTTAAGCCATTTTCTGGGCCCAAACTGAATTGGCAGTCAACTTTAAACTTGGCTGAGTGAGTCTTTCTAATGCGAATAACCGAATAACCGAATCAGCAGCAGCATCAGACGCAGTCTCAGCCATTGCTGCAGCCTATATACGAACTATCTATGAATGTGTGTGTGTTGTGTGTGTGTGTATGTGTGTGTGTGTGTGTGTGTGTGTGTATGGGCCAAAGTTTTTTCCATGGAAGGGGCACTCCCCTACGGGCAAGAGAGGCTGCCAAAAAGTTTTGCGTCGCAAACTTTTCTGCATATATTTTTCCCACAAAACGGAAGCTTGTTTTTCATGTCTGGTGGCGTATTTCGTTTCGTTACGTTTCGGTTTTCATTTTTTTAATACCCTATACTCAAACCAATTGGCAAAGGTGAATAATGAAGTTGTGAAAAATACCTTCTTGATAGTTTCAAAAATATCATTATTGTAGAACAGTTTCAAGTCTTTCTGTTTGTCCATCCCTATGTCTGTCGATCATAGAGAGCAGAAGCTTAGAGTCGTGAAACTTTGTATGTGAGCTCTTGAATACTATACGCAGAACAAGTTTAGTTTAAATTTTAGATATCTCCGAACGCTTCATTCGGAAATAAGAATATAAGTTGAAGTTTAATGACAACCAAATTCAAAAGAAATCATACATATCTTGAGATGGATCCAGCTATAGTGCTGGCCCGCGACAGGTTTGATAGTTTTAGATTAACTTTGGAATAATATTGAACAATTTTGTATACAACAAAAGGCACAATAGGAATTTGATGATAGAATAGGTGCTCTCTTTCAAAAATAGAACAGTTTCTTATTTAAATCACATGCCAATTCTTTAACAATCGTCAAACCTATTGGAATAACCATAAAATTCGAGTGTATCGATAGTGAAAAACCATCGATACTATCGATACCCCACACGATTGTTTTCCATCCTTAATTCTTAAGACTGAATGTGTATTTGGGTACTTTAGAGCTAAGTACAGGGTAGTTTCTAGTCGAGCATTCCACGGTACAGCATTTTTAGCAGCGTTTGCTTCTTTTAGGTGGCTTTTAAATGCTTTAATCGCAATTTATCAAATTGGAAAATAAAAGGGCTCAAGCTCCGGGCAAAACTTTGCTAGTTCGAACAATTTGGGCCATTTTCTAAGCGTTTAATTTGTCAGCCATTCGCTTAGTTAAAAGTTTCTGGCTGAAACAAAACACAACGGCAATTTACAGTTGCGTCTTTGGTCTTCTGTTTTTGCAGGGGGCCTGCTCAGCATGCTGCCAACTGCCGCCGCCGCCACCACCCGCCGCCCACCACAGCAAGGAGCCTAAACAGTGAGCGATGTCCAGACGGCAGCCATGTCCTTGTCGGAACGCAACACGCCCAGCCATGGAGCAATGGCCACGCCCTCGAATCGCCAGCATCGGCCGCCGGACGTTGAGGAGGCGCTCTCCTCAATGCTCTGGACGCCCTACGAGCGCACCACGTCCATGCCCAGCTCCTCGGATGAGGAGGACGACGATGAGCGGCTCAATCGGAAGCTGCGCAAGTCGCACAGCAGCTACGAGACCAGCACCACTGCCCTGAGCCACCTAGCACCACTATCCTTGCCACTAGCACCACCAACAGCAACAGCAACAGCAGCATCAGCAGCTCTTCCCGTGCCTTTTCCAAATTTTAGTTTAAGTGCTTGCGCCTTCGAGGCGGCGGCCAAGACGAGCCGGACGGGCGGGGCGGGCGGTGGCCAGAGGAACCGCTACTCGTATCCCTCCTACTACGGCAGTCCGGCCCACACACTCACCCAATGGTGTTCCTCGGCGGTCACGGCCATCAAGGAGCCGCCCTCGTACGAGTCCCTCTACGAGGCCGCCGTCTCCAGCGTGGGCGCGGCCCGGGCGAGCCTGGCTCGTGTCCAGCCGAACAATCTTCAATGTGATAGATCGCAACGATCCCCAGCAGAACCTACAACTAAAGCAACCGATAACGATAACGATGACGATGACAATGACAATGACGACGACCAACTTCAACTAACGGCAAATGTTCCCGCTGAGCGTTTGGTGCGCTCCTTTACGGATGATTACATATCGCAGGTGAGCTATCGATAAACAAATAAACCCAAATTGATGACAGGAAAAAGCTAAAATGAGATATGTGAAGAGTAAGTGAAGAAAGAAGTGTGGCTAATACCAGAAAGTAATACCAAAGACTTTAGATGTTTTTGGTAGTACTTAATATTTCATTTTATGAGTAATTCTTGAAACTCTTCTGTATTGAAATTATTATATATTATATTAATTTCAATGAATTTCAAGTCTGTATTTCTAGCATGTTCCTGTTTCTGTATACTCTCTATATCAAATTTGCTATCGATGTGCCAAATTCATGAAGATTTTAAAATGACTATTTTCTACTAAAGGTATAAGAGGATGCAGTTCTGCTTAGAACTTTAGTTTACAGCACAACAAGAACATTCTTATCGACTTTCATTATAGCTTTAATCTATGCAACACTTTTCCAAAGGTATTACGCTAATTGTCTGAAAATATATTACATAAAACCCTTTCGATAGAGAGCACTCCGATTCTTAAAAGTAATTGAAGGCAGATCTGTCAAGGAAAATAGCTAAATCTACAACAGTTTTAGTGAGCAGCAGATGTATCGATTAAAATCGATATTTTTCCACGATACTTTGCTATTATATCTCTAATACGAGAAGAGAAATCAAAAGGTGTATCGATGTATCGATTAAATCGATATTTTTCCACGATACTTTGATATTATATCTCTAAAACGAGAAGAGAAATCAATCGATGTATCGATTAATATCGATATTTTTCCACTATACTTTGATATTATATCTCTAATATGAGAAGAGAAATCAAAAGGTTGTATCGATTAAAATCGATATTTTTCCACGATACTTGTCTAATATGAGAAGAGCAATCAAAGGTGTATCGAGTATTGTAAATCGATATTTCGCAAAAAATCAATCGATGTATCGATTAATATCGATACTTTGATATTATATCTCTAATATGAGAAGAGAAATCAAAAGGTTGCATATATCAAGAGTTTATTCAACAAATTTCAATTTCTATATGCCCGTAAATAGTTTATAACATTCATAAACTCTAGCACCATATAAATATAGCTTTAGTATTATCTATACGGCTGTTGCGCATAGACTTAACTGTCAGATACTTTGTTGCCTGCCATACGATTTATGTGCATCCCTGGTGTCTTGTAGGCGCCTCATAAAATTGTCACCTTTGTGGCGCAACAACCCCAACTGCACGCACTCAGACGCCTAATGTGGCGCCATCAAATTTGATGTCAAGGCTGCTTAATGCGGGGGCCGGGGCCGGGGCGGGGCACCCTTATCGACCCCCATTGACAGCTTCTCTGCGACCGATAAGAGCTAATGTTTCACTTAGGCCCTTGAGTGCCGCCCGCGAGCTCGATAAGAGAGCGCCAGATGTCGCCTAGCATCAGCATCGCAATTGGTATCGGTATCGGTTTAAGGAGAGTGGCAGGGAGCGGGGTAGGGGTAACGGGTGCAGGGTGCAGGGTATTGGTGTGGGGTGTGTGTTGAGGGTCGCGCCGTTATGTTGCCACTGGGACGAGTGATTACAAAATACTCGTAAATATGCATTTAAATTTATTTGTATGCCCCTATCATAATTATACTCTGTTCCCAATGGGGAAATGAGTGTATTGGTTTTGTACAATGACTGTCTGTCCGTGTTAACTTTAATTTCTTGCGAATCTTTGTATACACAAGTGTTGTAGATTTCATTCTCATGCTCCCCCAAAACTCAGATAATATTTTTAAAGCTCAAAATATTAACACACCCCCGAAAATAACAAAATACTTATAAATCTCACAATATTAACGCTAGAGTCAGCAAATTTGGTATACAGGATACTGTTGATGTCCCTGAAAGGTTACACCACGAACATTTTTGCCATCTCCATCGAAAAAGAGGAAAACTATTATAATATTTACTATTAACAGCATATATTGCAGTCGGTAACTGTTTAATGTTCTGGCTTCAGTTTGTGTTGTTTTCCAGTGAAATGGAAAATTGACCACAAAGCGATGAACAAAGAACAAAGACAGAACTGTAAATGTATTTAAATAAATAATATGTATGTGTGCCATATGCCCCTTGCCATATAAGTATGTACTGCCATACGTACGGATCGTGTAGGGTTGCTGCCGAAGGGGGAAGTTCTTAGGGGTTGCAATCGACAGGCAATATGGAAGCATAAGCGGGTTTTGCAGTACCTATTGGGACCTTATCCGGTTTTCAAATTCGCAACATTGTACTGAAAATAAAATATATGAAAATAAAGTTTTAGGCACTTTTAAGGCAGTTCTTGGAATCATATTATAAATCTGCTGTTAATCACTTGAACATTTGGCCTAATACAACCACAAATTAAAGTTGCTCCGCCAGAAACCTAACATAACCTGCAAGGGGCATGGGGCATACAGAAAATAACCCATGACAAAACATTTATGATGAAGCTGTTAACGTTTTTAGACCTGCACCGTTAGCTTGGAGATTGTGGCTCTGTGGGGCGGGCCTTTTCTGATTGCAACCAGCGGCAACAATCAGCGGCAATCGCAGTCACATTGCACAAGACTGCACAGCAGCAGCAACAACAACAACAAACAACGACAAGAACAACAATGACAGAGGCAACACCAGCAACTAGAACAATAAGTCAGCAGCAGCAGCAGCAGCACGAGTTGGGGCTAACAGTAAATCACATTATATTTCTGTGACGTAATTAATGCAAGTAACACAGCGTAACATAATTAGAACCCACACTCACACTCACACACACACACACATACACACACGCACACACAGTTGTATAAGTGAAGCCCCATCGTGCGGATGAGCATTTTGGAAGATGAGGAGATTATTTGGGGCGAGCTGGCGTTCGGGTTCGTTACTGTGTGTAGATTAGAGAAGGCATAAAGCAGTCCAAACAATAATTAAAATAAGTAATTTATAATTTGGAGCTTTTATCTAATTGACCTCTTTGCTTATTCTAGCCATAAATCAAGAATCTTTTATGTGTCGCCGTTTGTACACTGGAAATGCACTTTAAGGGCTAACAATTTGAGGCAGTCACGGGGTCACCATGTTTCTCTAGTTCGATTGAGCTCTTTGGTTATTCTGAATAGATAATTGTTAAGAGGCTTTTGTGCTTGTAAAGTCTTAAAATTCAGATTAGAGGCAGCTTGAACACAAACGGGGTCACGATCTTTTTTTAGCCTGTCATTTGACCTCTAGCGAGTTTTGTTTTAGAGATAAATTAAAAAAAAAATGGTGAGCTTGTGCATATACGGGCTTTTTCGTGCTTTAAAGGTCGCAAAGCTTTAGGCATCATCGGGGTCACAATGTTTAGCGTACACAGTACGTCACGCGCCCATCTCTAACGCCGAGGCAGTCGCCTGTGCGGAATTAGAGTGAGAGCGCGATATGGAGAGAGTAAGTCATGCAGCCACAACAACAACAAGGCAATAACTTTATCAGCAAACATGCAGACGCCAGGCAGGAACAGACAACAGCAACACCAAACACAACAACAACAACAACAAGAGTAACAATTACTTGTGACGATTTTATGTTTATGCGTTGGCTTAATTAATTCAATTAAGCGCACATTTATGCGCCTGTTGGCTGCTCTGTGCCACATCCTCGGGTCCCATTACTGGCGACTTAGTCTGTGTGGCTGCTGTCACCTTTTTTGGCCATTGGCTAATCCCCCAGCAATTAACATTAATTAGCGCTTGAAACTTAAATCTTGTCATTTGGCTAATGCAAACTTGACGTTTTCTCTTTCTCTCTGTCTATTTCTTTCTCTCTGCAGAACTGCGCATTATTCACGCCAGCAATAAACGACACAGAAACGGCAACAACGGCAATGAGTGAAAAACAAAAGCCAACAACGACGAATGCAAGATCACAACAAAGCGCAGAAAATCAAAGAGACAGCAGCGCGAATTGCATTATCAATGAAAACAGCGACAAAGGCAAAGACGAAGACGACGAAGACGACAAAGACAGCGACAACGTTGGCGATGAGCAAGAAATGGCAACAACAATAAACGAGGAAACAGGCTCTGTCGCAGGCCAAGCCGCAGTCGGAGTGCAGGTCAATCAACCTGTTTCCTGTGCTGCAGCAGCGCTCAGTCGCAGTCGCAGTCACTGTGCCAGCGCTAGAGAGCAACACACAGCAGTGAGAGCGCCAGCGGAGAGCGCTGTTGCTGCCAGTGGTTGTTCAAATGAGCGACGCTCAGCAGCGATCAGTCTATCTAGTTCGTTCGGCGCGTGCACAACAGAAACGAACAGCAGCGCAAGCATTTACTACAGATACAACAATAACAATACGCTGACGTCGTGGTTGTCGCGGGGGCGCTACAACAACAACAGCAACGCGTGTAGCAGCAGCAGCAGCAGCGACGCGCTGCGGCCCAACAAATGTTTGGCAGAACTCGAACGTTTGTATGCCGAATTTCGCGCGAGTGAAAGTCTCATCGAGCATCGCCTGAGCCAGGCGCCAAACGATAGCGATAACGATAACGATAGCGATATCGATATCGATACGATGCGTTTAAATGTGGCTGCCGAGACGCCGCTAGCAACTGCAACGGCAGCAACACAAACTGCAACAACTGTTGCAAGTGCCAGCGCCAGCGCCAGCAGCAGCAGCAGCGTCTTTCTAAAAGCCAGCCACGGCAGTGACAGCGACAACAACAATGCCAAAAGCATCAGCAACATTGCTATTTTGCCAGCGGCAACAAAGTCCTGTCAGCGTCAGCCCAGTCTAACGATACAAGTGAACAACAACAACAGCAACAACAATAACAACAACAGCAGCAGCAGCAACAATAACGGTGCTAATAACGGTAATCAGGTTTGCGTCGCGTCGCCCACAACAGCAACAGTTACAACAACAACAGCAACAGCAGCAACATCAACAGCAGCAACACCAGAGTCCAGCATTGTTAACAACAACAACGGCGTTTGTGTGGTAAATTGCAACAACTACAACAACAACATCAACAACAACAACAACAGCAGCATTGTTGCCATCAATAATTGTGTGCCAGGCGGCAAAGTGTTAAGTGCAAGTGTACAGAATAAGTTAAATAATAATGCTAATGTGGATGTGCAACATGTTGCAGCCAGTGTCAGTGCCAGTGCCAGTGGCAATGTGAGCAATAATAATATTAATATTCATAATAATTCCAATGATAATAATAATGTGAATGTGAATGTGAAAGTGAGCAGTGCTGATAACAGTGTTAAAGTAATCAATGTGAATGCAACACCCCCCCCACGCACTTTCACCTCAACCGAATGCCAAACCGATGATCTAAGCAGCTCCCAGCAGTCGCAGCAGCAGCAGCAACAGCAGCAGCAGCAGCAGCAACAACAGCAGCAGCAGCAGCAGCAGCTGCGCACACGCGAGCAGCGTCGCCGCGAGCGTCGCGAACGCCGCCAGCAGCAGCAGCAGCAGCTGCAACAGCTGCCGCCCCACCATCCGCGTCGCCATCACGTGGAGCGGCATCCGCCGCCCCACTTGCACCACCCACATCCGCATCCCGCTGCCCTGGGTTTGGCGCGCGCTCTGCTGCCGGACATACTGCACAGTCACTACCCGCCGCCGTACAGCGCCCTGCCGGGGGGCGCACCACCGCCCTTGCCACCGCCTCCGCAGGCACCCGCACCGCTGCCGCTGCCGCCGCCGCCACCACCCGCGCCCATGCCAGTGCCCGTGCCACTGCTAACGCCCGTGATATCGACGGTACCGCTACCCGGTGCCGCCCCGCTGATGAGTGATGGACGCTTCACGTTGCCGCTGCCCATCATGCGCAGGTGAGTTCCAATTCCACTTCCACTTGCACTTCCAATCCTATTCCCATTCCCATTTCCAATACCATTTCCAATACCATTTCCAATACCATTTCCAGTTTCTGTAACTCTTGGTAACGTTGGCTGTCAGTCAGTTTCAGCTTCAGCTTCAGCTTCAGCTTCAACTCTCACCTCTGGCATCATCGATCACTCCAATCCCCATTTACATTTCCATTCAAGCGCTCTTTTGTCTCAGCGCTCGTGTTTCATGCAAATACCCTGTAGAAATGTGATATAGGGCTATGATAAGTGTGTCTAAAATGTGAGAAGAAAGATCTCTATGACAGTTTTTGATAGGTTTATTAGCTGATAAAGATTTATCGCTCATAATCGATAGAGAAGCGATAGCAGGTGCTGGTACCGCTCAAGGTAGTACCCACTTTATAGGTCTACTATTGAGAAAATTGCGCAGTGTTTTATTGTCAAAGAGTGACGAGTGTTTCTAAATTGCGACAATTAGTTGGAAGACTATCTATTGTAATCGAAAGTAAACAGAAGGGTTGCAGAGGTACCTATCAACTCATTGTACAAAGGTAGTACCTTTAAAGGGAATTAGAATCTTTCATTGCCAAAGGGTAGCTCGCCAGATTATAGATAGAGAAGTATCGATTATAATCGATAGTCTCGTTAGCTTAAATGTACAGCAACAATGAGATGGCAACACCCTACGCAGTACCGACTAGACGTAAGTACTTTAAGCCAGGGTATTGCATATTCGTGCATGTTTCACCAGACAATTCTCACTTCATCATATTTCATGTTTGCTTTTGGCTTATCCCCTGATTTTGTTGCTGTTTCTGCTGTTGTTGTTGTTATTGCTGCTCATGTCTATTTCGACATTTTCTATTACCGCACATCGCTTTTTGCCTTTTTGCGCCGCATTCGTTGCCGTTTTGCCGGCCATGTCTCTTCCTGTTTCGTGTAGCGTCTAATACTGGCTGGGACTGAGACTGGGACTGGGGCCCAGGCGGGCAGGCGGGCAGGCAGACATTATAATGATGGTAATTTTGATGTCAGTAACAAATTTCTTGCTTGATTTGACTCTCCAGCAACCGAACCCAACGTAGTCTCCGGCCTAGACGCGACCCGAGCCCACCACCACCAACATTTTGGTGTAAAAATTCATTTCATAGGTTGGTTGACAGCATTTCCAAGAAAAGCAAGAGACAACCAACATATATAAAACAAGAGCTCTAATTTAAAGTTTATGTTAAAAGGTCGTAGTCATTATTTTCTTGTGTGTTGTACAAGTGGACATGAGCAATATCGTTGTAGTACCTGTGGCTGAGACAAATATCGTGTCACAGTGTAAGTATCGAGAGTAACAGGTGTACAGTTGGGATTTTAACAGTGACAGACCCGATATAACAGAAACAGACCACAAAACAGTCACTGTCGTAGTATTAACAGCTACTGTACCGACAACATTAGCAGTCCTGTTAACAGTAATAGAAACAGACCACAAAACAGTCACTGTCGTAGTATTAACAGCTACTGTACCGACAACATTAGCAGTCCTGTTAACAGTAACAGTCGTGGCATTAAAAGTCTCAGTCTCCAAGTTAATCACTGTTAATATTAACAGTCCAATATCGATATTAACAGTAACAGAGTTCATTGTTATATATGCACAGCAACATATTCAAATATTAAACGTTTACTTTCATGTTCATTAACATAGGCTTAACATATCCTGCACTACTAATGTTACACCCAGACAATCGATAATTTTGTATACTGAATGGTGAAATAACCTGTAGTAAAAATAGCTCTGCACAAGATCGTTGACTCTGCACCTCCTAAACATAACATTCATCATCTCTGAAAGACTGTTCTGAAAAGAAAATTATGAAAAACAAGAATGAGCAGCTATCTTTCGGGTGCCGAAGCTACTATATACCCTCGCAGAAAGTATTTACATTCAAAAACTCACTTTTCGACAGATTATTCTTATGGCAGCTATAAGATATAGTGATCCGATTTTAATGAAATTCAGTTAACACCTTAAAAGCTTAACGTCGCTTAGAATATGTGACTTTGGTTGAAATATCTTGGAGAACAAAAAAGTTGCTATAAGTTTTCAAGCTGTATGCAAAACTTGGGAACACAAAGATCTTACATATAGATCCGACTCTCAGTAATATTTATCACAGTTATTCAAAAGCATCACTCGAAGTTGTAACTGTGACTGCAACATAATTCTATCGCTCATCTCTAATGTTTTAAGCTGGATTTTGGGTTAATTTGGTTAGCCTTACTTCAGTCGCTTCTATAACTCATTTTGATTATAATGAGTTTCGCTTTATCTGTAATTGCAGATCTTGAATCACAGTTTTGCCCAGGTACAAAAGTGTGTAAGTGCTATTGTGCTATTTGTGCCCTTTGTTCTCCACACTCTGACTGTTCAGTTTTTTATTGTTGTTCTTCCGAAGCCAGATACTTGTACTACGAGTACGTACTGGCGACTTTATATGGGCTTTTAGTTATTTTCCCACGCATTTATTACTATAAATATATATAAATATTTATCTATAGTTGCGCCAGAACGAAGGAACCAGTTTTTCTCATGACTGCACAAAAATTATTGTATCTCTTTATTTGTATTTTTATTTTTGCCTTGGTATCTGTATCTGTATCTATATTTGTATTTGTATCTGTATTTGTATCTGTATTTGGCTGGATGCGCGCTATCTTTTGAAAACGTTTCCATTATATAAAATTCTTACATATATATATATATATATATAGCACGCCTCTGAACATTTGACATTTGACAACGACGATTTCCAGTTGAGTCAAGAGCAAATCGTGTTTCACAATTTTAATTGTGTTTTATCTATTCCATATAATTGCAAAACTATGTCAAGCTAAATTGTCTGGCTTATTGTTTAAAGCAAATTAGGTTTTGTGCCTGTTGTTATTGTTGTTGTTATTGCTGTCATGTCAAAATTTGAGCCGTGTCTGACTATGATTGTTTGTATATTTACTAGCTCAAGTGCATTAGAAACTGGGCTCAATTATCCAGACGTTATTCGTTTGTGCGTCATTCGACTGAATTTTCATTGTTGATGTTCTTGATGTTTCAAGAAAATATGTTTCCTTGTTGTTTACTTATTCAGCTCGAAGAGAACAAATAAATAGATCTCTTGTTCGCTTATCACAACTATAATATACATGTATTTTTAAAACAAAGACGGAAATCTTGTTAACAAAAGACTTGTTCACTATTTCATCCTATACAATAAATGGATGTTATGTATTTTTTATTATAATACATACATAATGTTGCAAACCAATACTGTAAGCTGTTAGTTTCTCTCTTTCCCTGCTCCCCTAACATTACATTAACAATTTGAAAGTGGTTTAAGTACCACGTAACATAATGAATATAAATAATATATATACCAATATATCATATATGTTATTATTATAATATATATATCAATATATCATATACCAATATATCACATCTTGGTTCGATTTGTGAATCTGGCTTGCAATAAGGAAAATAAATATTCTTGAACCTAACCTTTCTTGAGAACAAAATGTTTCGGTTCTGGCTTAGGTTCTTCTATATTTTGGACAATTGTTTCGGTTCACTCTTCGGTTCGGAGTAGAACAACAGCTGGCATTCCGATTTCGAACCCGGATTGCAGCTATGGTAAATATTTAGACAGCTTGCTGAACCGGCTACTAAAACTCCCCCCCACAGGGGTGGAGATTTCATTCATACTGTTTTTCTTTATCTCTAGTATATAAGCCTTAAATAAGCCTTAAATAAACCTTGAATTCTATAAGTTTTTTCTTTATATCTAACTCTTTATTATCGTGCCACCGGAAATTCTTAACTGTGAAGAGGGGCATAGCTAGCCGGAATGGCAAAAAACTTGCCCCAATGGATGGTGTCGTTTTTAGATTCAATTGTAATTTCTTATAGGCTTTTAATTTTTGTCCACATACCGATATATTATATTATATTTTTTGATTCAAGGCAGCACTGTTTGGCCTTTGTAAATAAATAAATAAATAAATGTATATCATGCTCATTCCGAATTAAATGTCGCTACTTAATAGAGCTTTCCCACAGCACGCCCACATCAAACCGTTATCCGGGCATTTCCCCTCGGTTTTCCCCATCCCATCCGTGCAGCATCCCGAACCCAAAACGGATCTGAAGCCGGCAAACCGCGACTGTTATCTGCAATTTTAACACCTTCAACCTTCGCTCCAAATTAACATGCTCTTACACAATTTTTTCTCTCTTTTCTGCTTTTTTTTTTGGGGCGCATTTACTTTTATTTTTGCAACAACAACAACAACAAAAAAAGGTGTAAAAAGCGAAAGTTTTGCAGGGGACGTCAGGAGTTGAAAACTGAAGTTGGGCTGGGTGCGGGGAAAGGAAGGAAGGAAGGGCGGCCGAGCGACCGTTTGGACGCCTGGCGGAGCGTGCATAATCTTTAAATCATTAAATAACAACAACAAAAATTACAACAGCTCCCAAAATGAAAAATGAAAACAACAACGACAGCGACAACAACAACAACAACAAATAATAAAAAAATATAAAAACATCGAGCAATAAAAAGGAAACGTGATGCTGAACTCACGTTGCCCGGCAGAGGCTACATATAAATCGTTGTAATCATTTTGATACCCTTGCCGAGGGTATTTTTCACATTTTATGAGGTGTGTAACGCAGCAAAGCAGGAAATTCCATAAAGTTTTTATGTGTAGTATTCCTGATCAGAGTGAAGAACATAGCCAAGTTGTCTGATAGTTGCTAAACTTGTCGCTACATGGGAAAGATATGCTGATCATCTGAAGATCACATCAGAAGTTATCAAATCACTTTTACATCGTTTGCAGAGGGTAATGCTTTGATTGAGCCGTTTTCGATACCAGAAAGTATATCGATTATTGATCTGGATGACATTTCTCTCAGTTCAATTCTGAAATAATGGATTTATGCGATTATCGATGGCTTTTTAAATAATCTAGATGAACAAATCGATTATTAGATGCCAAAATCATCGATCGGAGTACCATTATTGGGTAATTCTTGGTTTTAGGTCCCGCACATAAAGACAGCACTGAGAATGTTCGCTTTGGTCTTAAAACACGCGGAACAGATCAAGGATTCGATTTCAGGTGGCGGAGGTAGACTTTATGCAAAAGACCGAGTTCGATATACAAAAGTCGATAAAAACACTCGATAGTTAGTGGAAATCGGGCAACTATCGCAATATTTTTACGATATTTTTCAAGGGTTGTAAAAGGCGTGTAGTTGCCAGACTGTTTGATGGGTCGACTGCTAAAACTAAACTGAGAATAAAATCTTCTGAGGTTCTTAAAGATTATAATTCTATTAAAATCAACCATCCAACCATCGTAAGCTGCAAGCATTACAAGTTATGAAACACAGTGTATATCTAGTTAAAGTTAACTAGAAATTTAATTACTTTGGCTTAACACTCCCTACTATTAAACAAGATCAGATTACCAGATTGTTATCTTGCACAGCTGCTCTACCTGAAGCTAGGGTATTAAATTTTCGGTATTTCTTGTTAGACGGTTGTGTTGGCCTGTTTTTTGTTGTTGTGCATAGGATTTAATTTTTATTTTGAAGCATGCGAAACAAAAGAGCAAAGAAAACAGCGTGCCCAGTAATAAAATCACTTTAACAGCGACAGATACAGATACAGATACAAATACAAGCGCAGAAACAGAAACTGAAACAGGCACAGATACAGATACAAAAATATTAAGTCTCAGTTTGAGTCGAAGTCGGAGTTGAGGTCTGAGATCTGAGCTTGGGTCTGGAGACAGACAATGTTCGAGTGTTTGGCTGTTTGGAGTGCAAGTTTTCGGCTACTTTCACTTTCGCATTTGTATCTTGAGGTTAAAACGTAGCTGGCAGGGGGGCGGGAGAGGGGGCATGCTGTCATAAATTTGGCTTAAAGGAAACGCACGCACGCGCTCGTAAATCAATTGTAAGTAATGCAGTTAAGATCATTAGACGAGTGTATCTCATATTAATTATGGCACTTTAACTAATTGCGCTCTGCGTTGAGTTGTGAGGCATTCAGGCGCCTGACACTGAAAACTGAACCGGTTCTTTGGCAGCGAGTGTCAAATTGAGAGTCCAAAGACCCAAAAAAAGAAAGAAAAAAAGCATTTGCATGCGAGGCAGCGACAAAAGTGCAAAAGTATCTGCAAGATACGCGCCAGAAATCGATGGATGATTCAACTCCAAGCTACAGCGTACAAAATGCAAATGCAAAAGCGCTAAAAAAACAGAAAAAATACAGCTAAAACTGAAAACCAGATTTCACCCGAAACAGCAACAGCAACAACAACAACAGAAACGGAAAACAAACCGAGTTTCAAGTTGCAGAACACGCTGCCTCAACTGAACTCAAGAGCAGCAAGCAGCAGCTCGATCTGCGCGGCTATGTATCTGTATCTGTGTCCGTGTATCTCTATCTGTGTATCTATGTATCTGCAGCTGTGTTTGTATCTTGCTGCCTGCCACACGCATCTCCTGCGCTGACACACTTTTGTTTTTTTGTTGGTCTTAGCTCTCTAGCTAGATCAGTTTTACAGTTTTGGGCCCGGCTAACTCCCAGCTGCCGCCAATTGAGTGATTTCTATGTAGTTTATTATGTGGCTAAGGCTCACAATCACAGCAAAATATGGCAGCTAGCTGGCTAAACAGACTGCCAACTGACCAAACAACTTTCCAGTTTTTTTTTCTCCTTCTTCGTTGTTTTGCTGTTGTTGTTTTAGCCGTTTTGTCCTGCGAGTTTGGCTGGAGTGCACCGCCCGCTCTTTTTACTGATTTGGCCGTGTTGGCTTTATTTATTTTTATAAGAGAACAAACACAGCAAAACCACAACTGTAGAAAATATATAAAAAATACAAAAAACAAAACAAAAAAGAAAACGGCTAAATAACTTGTCGACTTTTGCCACTAGAGCGGCAACCGCATCCCAAAGATACTCGCAGTAAAGCTAAAAAAACGAGCCAAAGCGAGACGAGAACCTAACAAAAGTCAATAAAGCCAATAAATGGTAAGTTGTTGTTGCCATCCAACTGCAGACTATAACTGAGGACAGCAACTGAAAAGTCACATCAGCTGCACACTGGTCCCAAACCTCACTCAATTTATTACTCTATCTAATCAAATTTCCTGAATTTTAAACGGGTTTTTATATAAGTTTAACTAACCAACGATAATTTGGCATGTTTCCGCTCTTGATGTATTCTAACTTGTTGTAGATTTCAAGGTTCTTTTTGGCAGTATTGTTCTGTTTCAGCAAATGTCATTGGGCATAAAATGCATATAAAAGTGGAAGTTATTTCAAATGAAATATCTTGAACCTGACTCTTCACCTTAAGGTTACACTTTTAAATTGAATGGTTTACTCTGATTCGCATACGAATTGAATTTCAATTGATTTCTTTCTCTAGTTAATTATTCGATTGCTTAGGTGAAATAGGTCAGTCAATATCATTGGGACTTAAGCGGAAAATAAATAATAAAAACATAAATAATTTCTCCTAATTTTCACTCACTTTTTGTGGGTTAAGAACTTTGATCAATGAACTATCATTTTAATGGTTTCTTCTTTCATTTTTGCAAGATTATTTCAAGATTTTTAAGTAAAAATTTCAGCTAATATGATATATCATATGATCAAAAATGTTATTATTACTTGGTAATAGTAGATATTAAACTGTTGCGATATCGAATCTTTAATAGTAAACAGTTTAAAGAATAGAAACATAGGAATTTCGGGCTACAAACTAGTGATGTAAAAACATCGATGTTTTGTATGGAAAATATCGAAGAACATCGATATCACTACTACAAACTTAACTTAGATCGATTAGGCTTGAATGATGGCTTATAATTACAAATTCGATCTTTCGTTGTAGGTAGGATGAGTTGAGGAAGGTCTGCGGCAGGAGTTTGGGTTTGTAGCTAAGGCATCCGCTTGACAAAGGACAGATCCAAAGGAGATATCCATTCAGAATGTGTAAAGTAATTCCAACAAACGTCTCAGATGAAGATGGGTTTTTGGGAAGCATCCGTAATACTGTTTTGTTACCATATTAATCAGAGCCTTTTGATTTGATCAGGATGTGAAATCGGCATTCTTAATCGATAAATGAAATTGAACAGGCGTGTTCCCATTTCCGATCAAATTCTTCGGAATCTAAATGCTTCAATGTGCTCAATTTTGAAACCTATTGAACATTCTAATGAAAATAACATTATGAAAAGTACTGCCAAATGTGACCTATATTCGTATACATATCAGGTACTCAAGTCCCAATCATTCAAGCATAGATCTGTCCCCTTTTGCATGGGTTTGGTACCACTGTGCCTGGCCTGCATTAAGCATAAAACCAAATTGCGGTTGTCTGCTGCGGTGGCTGCTGCTGCTGCTGCTTGTTGTTGTTGTTGTTGTTGTTGTGGTTGTTCAGTTTGTTTGTATAGAAAATGCA